>CAMAOD020000266.1:650000-1315000 GCA_945859595.2 Megachile willughbiella
CCTTTCGCTCTGTCTCGGTGTCTCTGTCGATGTGTCTAAGTCTCCTTGTCTCTGTCTCTGTGTCTCTGTCTCTGTGTCTCTGTCTCTGTGTCTCTGTCGATGTGTCTAAGTCTCCTTGTCTCTGTCTCTGTGTCTCTGCCTCTGTCTCCGTGTGTCTTAATCTGTGCCTCTGTCTGTGCGCCTATGTATCTGTGTATCCGTCTCTGTGTCTGTGCTCTGTGTCTCTGTCTCTGTGTCTCTGTCGATGTGTCTAAGTCTCCTTGTCTCTGTCTCTGTGTCTCTGCCTCTGTCTCCGTGTGTCTTAATCTGTGTCTCTGTCTGTGCGCCTATGTATCTGTGTATCCGTCTCTGTGTCTGTGCTCTGTGTCTCTGTCTCTGACTCTGTCTCTGTCTATGTCTCTGTGTCTCTGTCTCTGTGTCTCTCTCTCTGTGTCTCTGTCTCTGTGTCTCTGTCTCTGTCTCTGCGTCTCTGTCTCTGTGTCTCTGTCTCTGGGTCTCTGTCTCTGTGTCTCTGTCTCTGTGTCTCCGTCTCTGTGTCTCTGTCTCTGTGTCTCTGTCTGTGTGTCTCTGTGTCTGTGTCTCTGTCTCTGAGTCTCTGTCTCTGTGTCTCTGTCTCCGTGTCTCTGTCTCTGTGTCTCTGTCTCCGTGTCTCTGTCTCTGTGTCTCTGTCTCTGTGTCTGTGTCTCTGTCTCTGTGTCTCTGTGTCTGTGTCTCTGTCTCTGTGTCTCTGTCTCTGTGTCTCTGTCTCTGTGCCTCTGTCTCTGTGTCTCTGTCTCTGTGTCTCTGTCTCAGTGTCTCTGTCTCTGTGTCTCTGTCTCTGTGTCTCTGTCTCTGTGTCTGTGTCTCTGTGTCTCTGTCTCTGTGTCTCTGTCTCTGTGTCTCTGTCTCTGTGTCTCTGTCTCTGTGTCTCTGTCTCTGTGTCTCTGTCTCTGTGTCTCTGTCTCTGTGTCTCTGTCTCTGTGTCTCTGTCTCTGTGTCTCTGTCTCTGTGTCTCTGTCTCTGTCTCTGTGTCTCTGTCTCTGTGTCTCTGTCTCTGGGTATCTGTCTCTGTGTCTCTGTCTCTGTGTCTCCGTCTCTGTGTCTCTGTCTCTGTGTCTCTGTCTCTGTCTCTGTGTCTCTGTCTCTGTGTCTCTGTCTCTGGGTATCTGTCTCTGTGTCTCTGTCTCTGTGTCTCCGTCTCTGTGTCTCTGTCTCTGTGTCTCTGTCTCTGTGTCTCTGTCTCTGTGTGTCTCTCTCTGTGTGTCTGTGTCCCTGTGCCTATGTATCTGTGTCTCTGTCTCTGTGTCTAAGTCTCCTTGTCTCTGTCTCTGTGTCTCTGCCTCTGTCTCCGTGTGTCTTAATCTGTGTCTCTGCCTGTGCGCCTATGCATCTGTGTCTCTGTCTCTGTGTCTCTGTCTCTGTGTCTCTGTCTCTGTGTCTCTGTCTCTGTGTCTCTGTCTCTCTGTCTCTGTCTCTGTCTCTGTCTCTGTCTCTGTCTCTGTCTCTGCCTCTGTCTCTGTCTCTGTCTCTGCCTCTGTCTCTGTCTCTGTCCCTGTCTTGTCTCTCTCACTGCCTCTGTCTCTGTCTCTGTCTCTGTCTTTCTATCTCTGTCTCTGTGTCTCTGTCTCTGTCTCTGTCTCTGTCTCTGTCTCTCTCTCTCTATCTGTCTCCGTCTCTATCTCTGTGTCTCTGTCTCTGTGTCTCTGTCTCTGTGTCTCTGTGTCTCTGTCTCTGTGTCTCTGTCTCTGTGTCTCTGTCTCGGTGTCTCGGTCTCTGTGTCTCTGTCTCTGTGTCTCTGTCTCTGTGTCTCTGTCTCTGTGTCTCTGTCTCTGTGTCTCTGTCTCTGTGTCTCTGTCTCTGTGTCTCTGTCTCTGTGTCTCTGTCTCTGTGTCTCTGTCTCTGTGTCTCTGTCTCTGTGTCTCTGTCTCTGTGTCTCTGTCTCTGTGTCTCTGTCTCTGTGTCTCTGTCTCTGTGTCTCTGTCTCTGTGTCTCTGTCTCTGTGTCTCTGTCTCTGTGTCTCTGTCTCTGTGTCTCTGTCTCTGTGTCTCTGTCTCTGTGTCTCTGTCTCTGTGTCTCTGTCTCTGTGTCTCTGCCTCTGTGTCTCTGTCTCTGTGTCTCTGTCTCTCTGTCTCTGTCTCTCTGTCTCTGTCTCTGTGTCTCTGTCTCTGTGTCTCTGTCTCTGTGTCTCTGTCTCTGTGTCTCTGTCTCTGTGTCTCTGTCTCTGTGTCTAACTCTCCTTGTCCCTGTCTCTGTCTCTGTGTCTCTGTCTCTGTGTCTCTGTCTCTGTGTCTCAGTCTCTGTGTCTCTGTCTCTGTGTCTCTGTCTCTGTGTCTCTGTCTCTGTGTCTCTGTCTCTGTGTCTCTGTCTCTGTGTCTGTGTCTCTGTCTCTGTCTCTGTGTCTCGCTCTCTCTGTGTCTATGTCCCTGTGCCTATGTATCTGTGTCTCTGTCTCTGTGACTTTGTCTCTGCGTATCTGTCTCTGTGTCTCTGTCTCTGTGTCTCTGTCTCTGTGTCTCAGTCTCTGTGTCTCTGTCTCTGTGTCTCTGTCTCTGTGTCTCTGTGTCTGTGTCTGTGTCTCTGTCTCTGTCTCTGTGTCTCGCTCTCTCTGTGTCTATGTCCCTGTGCCTATGTATCTGTGTCTCTGTCTCTGTGACTTTGTCTCTGCGTATCTGTCTCTGTGTCTCTGTCTCTGTGTCTCTGTCTCTGTGTCACTGTCTCTGCGTACCTGTCTCTGTGTCTCTGTCTCTATGTCTCTGTCTCTGTGTCTCTGTCTCTGTGTCTCTGTCTCTGTGTCTCTGTCTCTGTGTCTCTGTCTCTGTGTCTCTGTCTCTGTGTCTCTGTCTCTGTGTCTCTGTCTCTGTGTCTCTGTCTCTCTGTCTCTGTCTCTCTGTCTCTGTCTCTCTGTCTCTGTCTCTCTGTCTCTGTCTCTGTGTCTCCGTCCCTGTGTCTCTGTCTCTGTGTCCCTGTCTCTGTGTCTCTGTCTCTGTGTCTCTGTCTCTGTGTCTCTGCCTCTGCGTCTCTGTCTCTGTGTCTCTGTCTCTCTGTCTCTGTCTCTGTGTCTCTGTCTCTGTGTCTCTGTCTCTGTGTCTCTGTCTCTGTGTCTCTGTCTCTGTGTCTCTGTCTCTGTGTCTCTGTCTCTGTGTCTCTGTCTCTGTGTCTCTGTCTCTGTGTCTCTGTCTCTGTGTCTCTGTCTCTGTGTCTCTGTCTCTGTGTCTAACTCTCCTTGTCCCTGTCTCTGTCTCTGTGTCTCTGTCTCTGTGTCTCTGTCTCTGTGTCTCTGTCTCTGTGTCTCTGTCTCTGTGTCTCAGTCTCTGTGTCTCTGTCTCTGTGTCTCTGTATCTGTGTCTCTGTCTCTGTGTCTGTGTCTCTGTCTCTGTCTCTGTGTCTCGCTCTCTCTGTGTCTATGTCCCTGTGCCTATGTATCTGTGTCTCTGTCTCTGTGACTTTGTCTCTGCGTATCTGTCTCTGTATCTCTGTCTCTGTGTCTCTGTCTCTGTGTCTCAGTCTCTGTGTCTCTGTCTCTGTGTCTCTGTCTCTGTGTCTCTGTCTCTGTGTCTCTGTCTCTGTGTCTGTGTCTCTGTCTCTGTCTCTGTGTCTCGCTCTCTCTGTGTCTATGTCCCTGTGCCTATGTATCTGTGTCTCTGTCTCTGTGACTTTGTCTCTGCGTATCTGTCTCTGTGTCTCTGTCTCTGTGTCTCTGTCTCTGTGTCTCTGTCTCTGTGTCTCTGTCTCTGTGTCTCTGTCTCTGTGTCTCTCTCTCTGTGTCTCTGTCTTTGTCTCTGTCTCTGTGCCTCTGTCTCTGTGTCTCTGTCTCTGTGTCTCTGTCTCTGTGTCTCTGTCTCTGTGTCTCTGTCTCTGTGTCTCTGTCTCTGTGTCTCTGTCTCTGTGTCTCTGTCTCTGTGTCTGTGTCTCTGGGTCTCTGTCTCTGTGTCTTTGTCTCTGTGTCTCTGTCTCTGTGTCTCTGTCCCTTTCGCTCTGTCTCGGTGTCTCTGTCGATGTGTCTAAGTCTCCTTGTCTCTGTCTCTGTGTCTCTGTCTCTGTGTCTCTGTCGATGTGTCTAAGTCTCCTTGTCTCTGTCTCTGTGTCTCTGCCTCTGTCTCCGTGTGTCTTAATCTGTGCCTCTGTCTGTGCGCCTATGTATCTGTGTATCCGTCTCTGTGTCTGTGCTCTGTGTCTCTGTCTCTGTGTCTCTGTCGATGTGTCTAAGTCTCCTTGTCTCTGTCTCTGTGTCTCTGCCTCTGTCTCCGTGTGTCTTAATCTGTGTCTCTGTCTGTGCGCCTATGTATCTGTGTATCCGTCTCTGTGTCTGTGCTCTGTGTCTCTGTCTCTGACGCTGTCTCTGTCTATGTCTCTGTGTCTCTGTCTCTGTGTCTCTCTCTCTGTGTCTCTGTCTCTGTGTCTCTGTCTCTGTCTCTGCGTCTCTGTCTCTGTGTCTCTGTCTCTGGGTCTCTGTCTCTGTGTCTCTGTCTCTGTGTCTCCGTCTCTGTGTCTCTGTCTCTGTGTCTCTGTCTGTGTGTCTCTGTGTCTGTGTCTCTGTCTCTGAGTCTCTGTCTCTGTGTCTCTGTCTCCGTGTCTCTGTCTCTGTGTCTCTGTCTCCGTGTCTCTGTCTCTGTGTCTCTGTCTCTGTGTCTGTGTCTCTGTCTCTGTGTCTCTGTGTCTGTGTCTCTGTCTCTGTGTCTCTGTCTCTGTGTCTCTGTCTCTGTGTCTCTGTCTCTGTGCCTCTGTCTCTGTGTCTCTGTCTCTGTGTCTCTGTCTCAGTGTCTCTGTCTCTGTGTCTCTGTCTCTGTGTCTCTGTCTCTGTGTCTGTGTCTCTGTGTCTCTGTCTCTGTGTCTCTGTCTCTGTGTCTCTGTCTCTGTGTCTCTGTCTCTGTGTCTCTGTCTCTGTGTCTCTGTCTCTGTGTCTCTGTCTCTGTGTCTCTGTCTCTGTGTCTCTGTCTCTGTGTCTCTGTCTCTGTGTCTCTGTCTCTGTGTCTCTGTCGATGTGTCTAAGTCTCCTTGTCTCTGTCTCTGTGTCTCTGCCTCTGTCTCAGTGCGTCTTAATCTGTGTCCCTGTCTGTGCGCCTATGTATCTGTGTATCCGTCTCTGTGTCTGTGCTCTGTGTCTCTGTCTCTGTGTCTCTGTCTCTGTGTCTCTGCCTCTGTCTCCGTGTGTCTTAATCTGTGCCTCTGTCTGTGCGCCTATGTATCTGTGTATCCGTCTCTGTGTCTGTGCTCTGTGTCTCTGTCTCTGACTCTGTCTCTGTCTCTGTCTCTGTGTCTCTGTCTCTGTGTCTCTGTCTCTGTGTCTCTGTCTCTGTGTCTCTGTCTCTGTGTCTCTCTCTCTGTGTCTCTGTCTTTGTCTCTGTCTCTGTGCCTCTGTCTCTGTTTCTGTCTCTGTGTCTCTGTCTCTGTGTCTCTGTCTCTGTGTCTCTGTCTCTGTGTCTCTGTCTCTGTGTCCCTGTCTCTGTGTCTCTGTGTCTGTGTCTCTGTCTCTGTGTCTCTGTCTCTGTCTCTGTGTCTCTGTCTCTGTGTCTAACTCTCCTTGTCTCTGTCTCTGTCTCTGTGTCTCTGTCTCTGTGTCTCTGTCTCTGTGTCTAACTCTCCTTGTCTCTGTCTCTGTCTCTGTGTCTCTGTCTCTGTCTCTGTGTCTCTGTCTCTGTGTCTCTGTCTCTGTGTCTCTGTCTCTGTGTCTCTGTCCCTGTGTCTCTGTCCCTGTGTCTCTGTCTCTGTGTCTCTGTCTCTGTGTCTCTGTCTCTGTGTCTCTGTCTCTGTGTCTCTGTCTCTGTGTCTCTGTCTCTGTGTCTCTGTCTCTGTGTCTCTGTCTCTGTGTCTCTGTCTCTGTGTCTCTGTCTCTGTGTCTCTGTCTCTGTGTCTCTGTCTCTGTGTCTCTGTCTCTGTTTCTGTCTCTGTGTCTCTGTCTCTGTGTCTCTGTCTCTGTGTCTCTGTCTCTGTGTCTCTGTCTCTGTGTCTCTGTCTCTGTGTCTCTGTCTCTGTGTCTCTGTCTCTGTGTCTCTGTCTCTGTGTCTCTGTCTCTGTGTCTCTGTCTCTGTGTCTCTGTCTCTGTGTCTCTGTCTCTGTGTCTCTGTCTCTGTGTCTCTGTCTCTGTGTCTCTGTCTCTGTGTCTCTGTCTCTGTGTCTCTGTCTCTGTGTCTCTGTCTCTGTGTCTCTGTCTCTGTGTCTCTGTCTCTGTGTCTCTGTCTCTGTGTCTCTGTCTCTGTGTCTCTGTCTCTGTGTCTCTGTCTCTGTGTCTCTGTCTCTGTGTCTCTGTCTCTGTGTCTCTGTCTCTGTGTCTCTGTCTCTGTGTCTCTGTCTCTGTGTCTCTGTCTCTGTGTCTCTGTCTCTGTGTCTCTGTCTCTGTGTCTCTGTCTCTGTGTCTATGTCCCTGTGCCTATGTATCTGTGTCTCTGTCTCTGTGACTTTGTCTCTGTGTCTCTGTCTCTGTGTCTCTGTCTCTGTGTCTCTGTCTCTGTGTCTATGTCCCTGTGCCTATGTATCTGTGTCTCTGTCTCTGTGACTTTGTCTCTGTGTCTCTGTCTCTGTGTCTCTGTCTCTGTGTCTCTGTCTCTGTGTCTCTGTCTCTGTGTCTCTGTCTCTGTGTCTCTGTCTCTGTGTCTCTGTCTCTGTGTCTCTGTCTCTGTGTCTGTGTCTCTGGGTCTCTGTCTCTGTGTCTCTGTCTCTGTGTCTCTGTCTCTGTGTCTCTGTCCCTTTCGCTCTGTCTCGGTGTCTCTGTCGATGTGTCTAAGTCTCCTTGTCTCTGTCTCTGTGTCTCTGTCTCTGTGTCTCTGTCTCTGTGTCTCTGTCTCTGTGTCTCTGTCGATGTGTCTAAGTCTCCTTGTCTCTGTCTCTGTGTCTCTGCCTCTGTCTCCGTGTGTCTTAATCTGTGTCTCTGACTGTGCGCCTATGTATCTGTGTATCCGTCTCTGTGTCTGTGCTCTGTGTCTCTGTGTCTCTGTCGATGTGTCTAAGTCTCCTTGTCTCTGTCTCTGTGTCTCTGCCTCTGTCTCCGTGTGTCTTAATCTGTGTCTCTGTCTGTGCGCCTATGTATCTGTGTATCCGTCTCTGTGTCTGTGCTCTGTGTCTCTGTCTCTGACTCTGTCTCTGTCGATGTCTCTGTGTCTCTGTCTCTGTGTCTCTCTCTCTGTGTCTCTGTCTCTGTGTCTCTGTCTCTGTCTCTGCGTCTCTGTCTCTGTGTCTCTGTCTCTGGGTCTCTGTCTCTGTGTCTCTGTCTCTGTGTCTCCGTCTCTGTGTCTCTGTCTCTGTGTCTCTGTCTCAGTGTCTCTGTCTCTGTGTCTCTGTCTCTGTGTCTCTGTCTCTGTGTCTGTGTCTCTGTGTCTCTGTCTCTGTGTCTCTGTCTCCGTGTCTCTGTCTCTGTGTCTCTGTCTCTGTGTCTGTGTCTCTGTCTCTGTGTCTCTGTGTCTGTGTCTCTGTCTCTGTGTCTCTGTCTCTGTGTCTCTGTCTCTGTGTCTCTGTCTCTGTGCCTCTGTCTCTGTGTCTCTGTCTCTGTGTCTCTGTCTCAGTGTCTCTGTCTCTGTGTCTCTGTCTCTGTGTCTCTGTCTCTGTGTCTGTGTCTCTGTGTCTCTGTCTCTGTGTCTCTGTCTCTGTGTCTCTGTCTCTGTGTCTCTGTCTCTGTGTCTCTGTCTCTGTGTCTCTGTCTCTGTGTCTCTGTCTCTGTGTCTCTGTCTCTGTGTCTCTGTCTCTGTGTCTCTGTCTCTGTGTCTCTGTCTCTGTGTCTCTGTCTCTGTGTCTCTGTCTCTGTGTCTCTGTCTCTGTGTCTCTGTCTCTGTGTCTCTGTCTCTGTGTCTCTGTCTCTGTGTCTAACTCTCCTTGTCTCTGTCTCTGTCTCTGTGTCCCTGTCTCTGTGTCTCTGTCTCTGTGTCTCTGTCTCTGTGTCTAACTCTCCTTGTCTCTGTCTCTGTCTCTGTGTCTCTGTCTCTGTCTCTGTGTCTCTGTCTCTGTGTCTCTGTCTCTGTGTCTCTGTCTCTGTGTCTCTGTCTCTGTGTCTCTGTCTCTGTGTCTCTGTCTCTGTGTCTCTGTCTCTGTGTCTCTGTCTCTGTGTCTCTGTCTCTGTGTCTCTGTCTCTGTGTCTCTGTCTCTGTGTCTCTGTCTCTGTGTCTCTGTCTCTGTTTCTGTCTCTGTGTCTCTGTCTCTGTGTCTCTGTCTCTGTGTCTCTGTCTCTGTGTCTCTGTCTCTGTGTCTCTGTCTCTGTGTCTCTGTCTCTGTGTCTCTGTCTCTGTGTCTCTGTCTCTGTGTCTCTGTCTCTGTGTCTCTGTCTCTGTGTCTCTGTCTCTGTGTCTCTGTCTCTGTGTCTCCGTCTCTGTGTCTCTGTCTCTGTGTCTCTGTCTCTGTGTCTCTGTCTCTGTGTCTCTGTCTCTGTGTCTGTGTCTCTGTCTCTGTCTCTGTGTCTCTCTCTCTCTGTGTCTATGTCCCTGTGCCTATGTATCTGTGTCTCTGTGTCTGTGACTTTGTCTCTGCGTATCTCTCTCTGTGTCTCTGTCTCTGTGTCTCTGTCTCTGTGTCTCTGTCTCTGTGTCTCTGTCTCTGTGTCTCTGTCGATGTGTCTAAGTCTCCTAGTCTCTGTCTCTGTGTCTCTGCCTCTGTCTCCGTGTGTCTTAATCTGTGTCTCTGTCTGTGCGCCTATGTATCTGTGTATCCGTCTCTGTGTCTGTGCTCTGTGTCTCTGTCTCTGACTCTGTCTCTGTCTATGTCTCTGTGTCTCTGTCTCTGTGTCTCTCTCTCTGTGTCCCTGTCTCTGTGTCTCTGTCTCTGTCTCTGCGTCTCTGTCTCTGTGTCTCTGTCTCTGGGTCTCTGTCTCTGTGTCTCTGTCTCTGTGTCTCCGTCTCTGTGTCTCTGTCTCTGTGTCTCTGTCTCTGTGTCTCTGTCTCTGTGTCTCTGTCTCTGTGTCTGTGTCTCTGTGTCCCTGTCTCTGTGTCTCTGTCTCTGTGTCTCTGTCTCTGTGTCTCTGTCTCTGTGTCTCTGTCTCTGTGTCTCTGTCGATGTGTCTAAGTCTCCTTGTCTCTGTCTCTGTGTCTCTGCCTCTGTCTCCGTGCGTCCTAATCTGTGACTCTGTCTGTGCGCCTATGTATCTGTGTATCCGTCTCTGTGTCTGTGCTCTGTGTCTCTGTCTCTGTGTCTCTGTCTCTGTGTCTCTGTCTCTGTGTCTCTGCCTCTGTCTCCGTGTGTCTTAATCTGTGCCTGTGTCTGTGCGCCTATGTATCTGTGTATCCGTCTCTGTGTCTGTGCTCTGTGTCTCTGTCTCTGACTCTGTCTCTGTCTCTGTCTCTGTGTCTCTGTCTCTGTGTCTCTCTCTCTGTGTTTCTGCCTCTGTGTCTCTGTCTCTGTCTCTGCGTCTCTGTCTCTGTGTCTCTGTCTCTGTGTCTCTGTCTCTGTCTCTGTGTCTGTGTCTCTGTCTCTGTGTCTCTGTCTCTGTGTCTCTGTCTCTGTGTCTCTGTCTCTGTGTCTCTGTGTCTCTGTGTCTGTGTCTCTGTCTCTGTGTCTCTGTCTCTGTGTCTCAGTCTCTGTGTCTCTGTCTCTGTGTCTCTGTCTCTGTGTCCCTGTCTCTGTGTCTCTGTCTCTGTGTCTCTGTCTCTGTGTCTCTGTCTCTGTGTCTCTGTCTCTGTGTCTCTGTCTCTGTGTCTGTGTCTCTGTCTCTGTCTCTGTGTCTCTCTCTCTCTGTGTCTATGTCCCTGTGCCTATGTATCTGTGTCTCTGTCTCTGTGACTTTGTCTCTGCGTATCTGTCTCTGTGTCTCTGTCTCTGTGTCTCTGTCTCTGTGTCTCTGTCTCTGTGTCTCTGTCTCTGTGTCTCTGTCTCTGTGTCTCTGTCTCTGTGTCTCTGTCTCTGTGTCTCTGTCTCTGTTTCTGTCTCTGTGTCTCTGTCTCTGTGTCTCTGTCTCTGTGTCTCTGTCTCTGTGTCTCTGTCTCTGTGTCTCTGTCTCTGTGTCTCTGTCTCTGTGTCTCTGTCTCTGTGTCTCTGTCTCTGTGTCTCTGTCTCTGTGTCTCTGTCTCTGAGTCTCTGTCTCTGTGTCTCTGTCTCTGTGTCTCTGTCTCTGTGTCTCTGTCTCTGTGTCTCTGTCTCTGTGTCTCTGTCTCTGTGTCTCTGTCTCTGTGTCTCTGTCTCTGTGTCTCTGTCTCTGTGTCTCTGTCTCTGTGTCTCTGTCTCTGTGTCTCTGTCTCTGTGTCTCTGTCTCTGTGTCTCTGTCTCTGTGTCTCTGTCTCTGTGTCTCTGTCTCTGTGTCTCTGTCTCTGTGTCTATGTCCCTGTGCCTATGTATCTGTGTCTCTGTCTCTGTGACTTTGTCTCTGTGTCTCTGTCTCTGTGTCTCTGTCTCTGTGTCTCTGTCTCTGTGTCTATGTCCCTGTGCCTATGTATCTGTGTCTCTGTCTCTGTGCCTATGTATCTGTGTCTCTGTCTCTGTGACTTTGTCTCTGTGTCTCTGTCTCTGTGTCTCTGTCTCTGTGTCTAACTCTCCTTGTCTCTGTCTCTGTCTCTGTGTCTCTGTCTCTGTGTCTCTGTCTCTGTGTCTCTGTCTCTGTGTCTCTGTCTCTGTGTCTCTGTCTCTGTGTCTCTCTCTCTGTGTCTCTGTCTTTGTCTCTGTCTCTGTGCCTCTGACTCTGTGTCTCTGTCTCTGTGTCTCTGTCTCTGTGTCTCTGTCTCTTTGGCTCTGTCTCGGTGTCTCTGTCGATGTGTCTAAGTCTCCTTGTCTCTGTCTCTGTTTCTCTGCCTCTGTCTCCGTTTGTCTTAATCTGTGTCTCTGTCTGTGCGCCTATGTATCTGTGTATCCGTCTCCGTGTCTGTGCTCTGTGTCTCTGTCCCTGTGTCTCTGTCGATGTGCCTCAGTCTCCTTGTCTCTGTCTCTGTGTCTCTGCCTCTGTCTCCGTGTGTCTTAATCTGTGTCTCTGTCTGTGCGCCTATGTATCTGCGTATCCGTCTCTGTGTCTGTGCTCTGTGTCTCTGTCTCTGACTCTGTCTCTGTCTCTGTCTCTGTGTCTCTGTCTCTGTGTCTAAGTCTCCTTGTCTCTGTCTCTGTCTCTGTGTCTCTGCCTCTGTCTCCGTGTGTCTTAATCTGTGTCTCTGTCTGTGCGCCTATGTATCTGTGTATCCGTCTCTGTGTCTGTGCTCTGTGTCTCTGTCTCTGACTCTGTCTCTGTCTCTGTCTCTGTCTCTGTGTCTCTGTCTCTGTGTCTCTGTCTCTGTGTCTCTCTCTCTGTGTCTCTGCCTCTGTGTCTCTGTCTCTGTGTCTGCGTCTCTGTCTCTGTGTCTCTGTCTCTGGGTCTCTGTCTCTGTGACTCTGTCTCTGTGTCTCCGTCTCTGTGTCTCTGTCTCTGTGTCTCTGTCTCTGTGTCTCTGTCTCTGTGTCTCTGTGTCTGTGTCTGTGTCTCTGTCTCTGTGTCTCAGTCTCTGTGTCTCTGTCTCTGTGTCTCTGTCTCTGTGCCTCTGTCTCTGTGTCTCTGTCTCTGTGTCTGTGTCTCTGTCTCTGTCTCTGTGTCTCTCTCTCTCTGTGTCTATGTCCCTGTGCCTATGTATCTGTGTCTCTGTCTCTGTGACTTTGTCTCTGCGTATCTGTCTCTGTATCTCTGTCTCCGTGTCTCTGTCTCTGCGTCTCTGTCTCTGTGTCTCTGTCTCTGTGTCTCTGTCTCTGTGTCTCTGTGTCTGTGTCTCTGTCTCTGTGTCTCAGTCTCTGTGTCTCTGTCTCTGTGTCTCTGTCTCTGTGTCTCTGTCTCTGTGTCTCTGTCTCTGTGTCTCTGTCTCTGTGTCTCCGTCTCTGTGTCTCTGTCTCTGTGTCTCTGTCTCTGTGTCTCTGTCTCTGTGTCTCTGTCTCTGTGTCTGTGTCTCTGTCTCTGTCTCTGTGTCTCTCTCTCTCTGTGTCTATGTCCCTGTGCCTATGTATCTGTGTCTCTGTGTCTGTGACTTTGTCTCTGCGTATCTCTCTCTGTGTCTCTGTCTCTGTGTCTCTGTCTCTGTGTCTCTGTCTCTGTGTCTCTGTCTCTGTGTCTCTGTCGATGTGTCTAAGTCTCCTAGTCTCTGTCTCTGTGTCTCTGCCTCTGTCTCCGTGTGTCTTAATCTGTGTCTCTGTCTGTGCGCCTATGTATCTGTGTATCCGTCTCTGTGTCTGTGCTCTGTGTCTCTGTCTCTGACTCTGTCTCTGTCTATGTCTCTGTGTCTCTGTCTCTGTGTCTCTCTCTCTGTGTCCCTGTCTCTGTGTCTCTGTCTCTGTCTCTGCGTCTCTGTCTCTGTGTCTCTGTCTCTGGGTCTCTGTCTCTGTGTCTCTGTCTCTGTGTCTCCGTCTCTGTGTCTCTGTCTCTGTGTCTCTGTCTCTGTCTCTGTGTCTGTGTCTCTGTCTCTGTGTCTCTGTCTCTGTGTCTCTGTCTCTGTGTCTCTGTGTCTCTGTGTCTGTGTCTCTGTCTCTGTGTCTCTGTCTCTGTGTCTCAGTGTCTGTGTCTCTGTCTCTGTGTCTCTGTCTCTGTGCCCCTGTCTCTGTGTCTCTGTCTCTGTGTCTCTGTCTCTGTGTCTCTGTCTCTGTGTCTCTGTCTCTGTGTCTGTGTCTCTGTCTCTGTCTCTGTCTCTGTGTCTCTCTCTCTCTGTGTCTATGTCCCTGTGCCTATGTATCTGTGTCTCTGTCTCTGTGACTTTGTCTCTGCGTATCTGTCTCTGTGTCTCTGTCTCTGTGTCTCTGTCTCTGTGTCTCTGTCTCTGTGTCTCTGTCTCTGTGTCTCTGTCTCTGTGTCTCTGTCTCTGTGTCTCTGTCTCTGTTTCTGTCTCTGTGTCTCTGTCTCTGTGTCTCTGTCTCTGTGTCTCTGTCTCTGTGTCTCTGTCTCTGTGTCTCTGTCTCTGTGTCTCTGTCTCTGTGTCTCTGTCTCTGTGTCTCTGTCTCTGTGTCTCTGTCTCTGTGTCTCTGTCTCTGTGTCTCTGTCTCTGTGTCTCTGTCTCTGTGTCTCTGTCTCTGTGTCTCTGTCTCTGTGTCTCTGTCTCTGTGTCTCTGTCTCTGTGTCTCTGTCTCTGTGTCTCTGTCTCTGTGTCTCTGTCTCTGTGTCTCTGTCTCTGTGTCTCTGTCTCTGTGTCTCTGTCTCTGTGTCTCTGTCTCTGTGTCTCTGTCTCTGTGTCTCTGTCTCTGTGTCTCTGTCTCTGTGTCTCTGTCTCTGTGTCTCTGTCTCTGTGTCTCTGTCTCTGTGTCTCTGTCTCTGTGTCTCTGTCTCTGTGTCTCTGTCTCTGTGTCTCTGTCTCTGTGTCTATGTCCCTGTGCCTATGTATCTGTGTCTCTGTCTCTGTGACTTTGTCTCTGTGTCTCTGTCTCTGTGTCTCTGTCTCTGTGTCTCTGTCTCTGTGTCTATGTCCCTGTGCCTATGTATCTGTGTCTCTGTCTCTGTGCCTATGTATCTGTGTCTCTGTCTCTGTGACTTTGTCTCTGTGTCTCTGTCTCTGTGTCTCTGTCTCTGTGTCTAACTCTCCTTGTCTCTGTCTCTGTCTCTGTGTCTCTGTCTCTGTGTCTCTGTCTCTGTGTCTCTGTCTCTGTGTCTCTGTCTCTGTGTCTCTCTCTCTGTGTCTCTGTCTTTGTCTCTGTCTCTGTGCCTCTGACTCTGTGTCTCTGTCTCTGTGTCTCTGTCTCTGTGTCTCTGTCTCTTTGGCTCTGTCTCGGTGTCTCTGTCGATGTGTCTAAGTCTCCTTGTCTCTGTCTCTGTTTCTCTGCCTCTGTCTCCGTTTGTCTTAATCTGTGTCTCTGTCTGTGCGCCTATGTATCTGTGTATCCGTCTCTGTGTCTGTGCTCTGTGTCTCTGTCCCTGTGTCTCTGTCGATGTGCCTCAGTCTCCTTGTCTCTGTCTCTGTGTCTCTGCCTCTGTCTCCGTGTGTCTTAATCTGTGTCTCTGTCTGTGCGCCTATGTATCTGCGTATCCGTCTCTGTGTCTGTGCTCTGTGTCTCTGTCTCTGACTCTGTCTCTGTCTCTGTCTCTGTGTCTCTGTCTCTGTGTCTAAGTCTCCTTGTCTCTGTCTCTGTCTCTGTGTCTCTGCCTCTGTCTCCGTGTGTCTTAATCTGTGTCTCTGTCTGTGCGCCTATGTATCTGTGTATCCGTCTCTGTGTCTGTGCTCTGTGTCTCTGTCTCTGACTCTGTCTCTGTCTCTGTCTCTGTCTCTGTGTCTCTGTCTCTGTGTCTCTGTCTCTGTGTCTCTCTCTCTGTGTCTCTGCCTCTGTGTCTCTGTCTCTGTGTCTGCGTCTCTGTCTCTGTGTCTCTGTCTCTGGGTCTCTGTCTCTGTGACTCTGTCTCTGTGTCTCCGTCTCTGTGTCTCTGTCTCTGTGTCTCTGTCTCTGTGTCTCTGTCTCTGTGTCTCTGTGTCTGTGTCTGTGTCTCTGTCTCTGTGTCTCAGTCTCTGTGTCTCTGTCTCTGTGTCTCTGTCTCTGTGCCTCTGTCTCTGTGTCTCTGTCTCTGTGTCTGTGTCTCTGTCTCTGTCTCTGTGTCTCTCTCTCTCTGTGTCTATGTCCCTGTGCCTATGTATCTGTGTCTCTGTCTCTGTGACTTTGTCTCTGCGTATCTGTCTCTGTATCTCTGTCTCCGTGTCTCTGTCTCTGCGTCTCTGTCTCTGTGTCTCTGTCTCTGTGTCTCTGTCTCTGTGTCTCTGTGTCTGTGTCTCTGTCTCTGTGTCTCAGTCTCTGTGTCTCTGTCTCTGTGTCTCTGTCTCTGTGTCTCTGTCTCTGTGTCTCTGTCTCTGTGTCTCTGTCTCTGTGTCTCTGTCGATGTGTCTAAGTCTCCTAGTCTCTGTCTCTGTGTCTCTGCCTCTGTCTCCGTGTGTCTTAATCTGTGTCTCTGTCTGTGCGCCTATGTATCTGTGTATCCGTCTCTGTGTCTGTGCTCTGTGTCTCTGTCTCTGACTCTGTCTCTGTCTATGTCTCTGTGTCTCTGTCTCTGTGTCTCTCTCTCTGTGTCCCTGTCTCTGTGTCTCTGTCTCTGTCTCTGCGTCTCTGTCTCTGTGTCTCTGTCTCTGGGTCTCTGTCTCTGTGTCTCTGTCTCTGTGTCTCCGTCTCTGTGTCTCTGTCTCTGTGTCTCTGTCTCTGTGTCTCTGTCTCTGTGTCTGTGTCTCTGTGTCCCTGTCCCTGTGTCTCTGTCTCTGTGTCTTTGTCTCTGTGTCTCTGTCTCTGTGTCTCTGTCTCTGTGTCTCTGTCTCTGTGTCTCTGTCGATGTGTCTAAGTCTCCTTGTCTCTGTCTCTGTGTCTCTGCCTCTGTCTCCGTGCGTCTTAATCTGTGACTCTGTCTGTGCGCCTATGTATCTGTGTATCCGTCTCTGTGTCTGTGCTCTGTGTCTCTGTCTCTGTGTCTCTGTCTCTGTGTCTCTGCCTCTGTCTCCGTGTGTCTTAATCTGTGCCTGTGTCTGTGCGCCTATGTATCTGTGTATCCGTCTCTGTGTCTGTGCTCTGTGTCTCTGTCTCTGACTCTGTCTCTGTCTCTGTCTCTGTGTCTCTGTCTCTGTGTCTCTCTCTCTGTGTTTCTGCCTCTGTGTCTCTGTCTCTGTCTCTGCGTCTCTGTCTCTGTGTCTCTGTCTCTGTGTCTCTGTCTCTGTCTCTGTGTCTGTGTCTCTGTCTCTGTGTCTCTGTCTCTGTGTCTCTGTCTCTGTGTCTCTGTGTCTCTGTGTCTGTGTCTCTGTCTCTGTGTCTCTGTCTCTGTGTCTCAGTCTCTGTGTCTCTGTCTCTGTGTCTCTGTCTCTGTGTCCCTGTCTCTGTGTCTCTGTCTCTGTGTCTCTGTCTCTGTGTCTCTGTCTCTGTGTCTCTGTCTCTGTGTCTGTGTCTCTGTCTCTGTCTCTGTGTCTCTCTCTCTCTGTGTCTATGTCCCTGTGCCTATGTATCTGTGTCTCTGTCTCTGTGACTTTGTCTCTGCGTATCTGTCTCTGTGTCTCTGTCTCTGTGTCTCTGTCTCTGTGTCTCTGTCTCTGTGTCTCTGTATCTGTGTCTCTCTCTCTGTGTCTCTGTCTTTGTCTCTGTCTCTGTGCCTCTGTCTCTGTGTCTCTTTCTCTGTGTCTCTGTCTCTGTGTCTCTGTCTCTGTGTCTCTGTCTCTGTGTCCCTGTCTCTGTGTCTGTGTCTCTGTGTCTCTGTCTCTGTGTCTCTGACTCTGTGTCTCTGTCTCTTTGGCTCTGTCTCGGTGTCTCTGTCGATGTGTCTAAGTCTCCTTGTCTCTGTCTCTGTGTCTCTGCCTCTGTCTCCGTGTGTCTTAATCTGTGTCTCTGTCTATGCGCCTATGTATCTGTGTATCCGTCTCTGTGTCTGTGCTCTGTGTCTCTGTCTCTGTGTCTCTGTCGATGTGCCTAAGTCTCCTTTTCTCTGTCTCTGTGTCTTTGTCTCTGTGTCTCTGTCTCTGTGTCTCTGTCTCTGTGTCTCTGTCTCTGTGTCTCTGTCTCTGTGTCTCTGTCTCTGTGTCTCTGTCTCTGTGTCTAACTCTCCTTGTCTCTGTCTCTGTCTCTGTGTCTCTGTCTCTGTGTCTCTGTCTCTGTGTCTCTGTCTCTCTGTCCCTGTCTCTGTGTCTCTGTCTCTGTGTCTCTGTCTCTGTGTCTCTGTCTCTGTTTCTGTCTCTGTGTCTCTGTCTCTGTGTCTCTGTCTCTGTGTCTCTGTCTCTGTGTCTCTGTCTCTGTGTCTCTGTCTCTGTGTCTCTGTCCCTGTGTCTCTGTCTCTGTGTCTCTGTCTCTGTGTCTCTGTCTCTGTGTCTCTGTCTCTGTGTCTCTGTCTCTGTGTCTCTGTCTCTGTGTCTCTGTCTCTGTGTCTCTGTCTCCGTGTCTATGTCCCTGTGCCTATTTATCTGTGTCTCTGTCTCTGTGACTTTGTCTCTGTGTCTCTGTCTCTGTGTCTCTGTCGCTGTGTCTAACTCTCCTTGTCTCTGTCTCTGTCTCTGTGTCTCTGTCTCTGTGTCTCTGTCTCTGTGTCTCTCTCTCTGTGTCTCTGTCTTTGTCTCTGTCTCTGTGCCTCTGTCTCTGTGTCTCTGTCTCTGTGTCTCTGTCTCTGTGTCTCTGTCTCTGTGTCTCTGTCTCTGTGTCTCTGTCTCTGTGTCTGTGTCTCTGTGTCTCTGTCTCTGTGTCTCTGTCTCTGTGTCTCTGTCTCTTTGGCTCTGTCTCGGTGTCTCTGTCGATGTGTCTAAGTCTCCTTGTCTCTGTCTCTGTGTCTCTGCCTCTGTCTCCGTGTGACTTAATCTGTGTCTCTGTCTGTGCGCCTATGTATCTGTGTATCCGCCTCTGTGTCTGTGCTCTGTGTCTCTGTCTCTGACTCTGCCTCTGTCTCTGTCTCTGTGTCTCTGTCTCTGTGTCTAAGTCTCCTTGTCTCTGTCTCTGTGTCTCTGCCTCTGTCTCCGTGTGTCTTAATCTGTGTCTCTCTCTGTGCGCCTATGTATCTGTGTATCCGTCTCTGTGTCTGTGCTCTGTGTCTCTGTCTCTGACTCTGTCTCTGTCTCTGTCTCTGTCTCTGTGTCTCTGTCTCTGTGTCTCTGTCTCTGTGTCTCTGTCTCTGTGTCTCTGTCTCTGTGTCTCTGTCTCTGTGTCTAACTCTCCTTGTCCCTGTCTCTGTCTCTGTGTCTCTGTCTCTGTGTCTCTGTCTCTGTGTCTCAGTCTCGGTGTCTCTGTCTCTGTGTCTCTGTCTCTGTGTCTCTGTCTCTGTGTCTCTGTCTCTGTGTCTCTGTCTCTGTGTCTGTGTCTCTGTCTCTGTCTCTGTGTCTCGCTCTCTCTGTGTCTATGTCCCTGTGCCTATGTATCTGTGTCTCTGTCTCTGTGACTTTGTCTCTGCGTATCTGTCTCTGTGTCTCTGTCTCTGTGTCTCTGTCTCTGTGTCTCTGTCTCTGTGTCTCAGTCTCTGTTTCTCTGTCTCTGTGTCTCTGTCTCTGTGTCTCTGTCTCTGTGTCTGTGTCTCTGTCTCTGTCTCTGTGTCTCGCTCTCTCTGTGTCTATGTCCCTGTGCCTATGTATCTGTGTCTCTGTCTCTGTGTCTAAGTCTCCTTGTCTCTGTCTCTGTGTCTCTGCCTCTGTCTCCGTGTGTCTTAATCTGTGTCTCTGCCTGTGCGCCTATGCATCTGTGTCTCTGTCTCTGTGTCTCTGTCTCTGTGTCTCTGTCTCTGTGTCTCTGTCTCTGTGTCTCTGTCTCTGTGTCTCTGTCTCTGTGTCTCTGTCTCTGTGTCTCTGTCTCTGTGTCTCTGTCTCTGTGTCTCTGTCTCTGTGTCTCTGTCTCTGTGTCTCTGTCTCTCTGTCTCTGTCTCTCTGTCTCTGTCTCTGTGTCTCTGTCCCTGTGTCTCTGTCTCTGTGTCCATGTCTCTGTGTCTCTGTCTCTGTGTCTCTGTCTCTGTGTCTCTGCCTCTGTGTCTCTGTCTCTGTGTCTCTGTCTCTCTGTCTCTGTCTCTCTGTCTCTGTCTCTGTGTCTCTGTCTCTGTGTCTCTGTCTCTGTGTCTCTGTCTCTGTGTCTCTGTCTCTGTGTCTAACTCTCCTTGTCCCTGTCTCTGTCTCTGTGTCTCTGTCTCTGTGTCTCTGTCTCTGTGTCTCAGTCTCTGTGTCTCTGTCTCTGTGTCTCTGTCTCTGTGTCTCTGTCTCTGTGTCTCTGTCTCTGTGTCTCTGTCTCTGTGTCTGTGTCTCTGTCTCTGTCTCTGTGTCTCGCTCTCTCTGTGTCTATGTCCCTGTGCCTATGTATCTGTGTCTCTGTCTCTGTGACTTTGTCTCTGCGTATCTGTCTCTGTGTCTCTGTCTCTGTGTCTCTGTCTCTGTGTCTCAGTCTCTGTGTCTCTGTCTCTGTGTCTCTGTCTCTGTGTCTCTGTCTCTGTGTCTCTGTGTCTGTGTCTGTGTCTCTGTCTCTGTCTCTGTGTCTCGCTCTCTCTGTGTCTATGTCCCTGTGCCTATGTATCTGTGTCTCTGTCTCTGTGACTTTGTCTCTGCGTATCTGTCTCTGTGTCTCTGTCTCTGTGTCTCTGTCTCTGTGTCACTGTCTCTGCGTACCTGTCTCTGTGTCTCTGTCTCTGTGTCTCTGTCTCTGTGTCTCTGTCTCTGTGTCTCTGTCTCTGTGTCTCTGTCTCTGTGTCTCTGTCTCTGTGTCTCTGTCTCTGTGTCTCTGTCTCTGTGTCTCTGTCTCTGCGTCTCTGTCTCTCTGTCTCTGTCTCTCTGTCTCTGTCTCTCTGTCTCTGTCTCTCTGTCTCTGTCTCTGTGTCTCTGTCCCTGTGTCTCTGTCTCTGTGTCCCTGTCTCTGTGTCTCTGTCTCTGTGTCTCTGTCTCTGTGTCTCTGCCTCTGCGTCTCTGTCTCTGTGTCTCTGTCTCTCTGTCTCTGTCTCTGTGTCTCTGTCTCTGTGTCTCTGTCTCTGTGTCTCTGTCTCTGTGTCTCTGTCTCTGTGTCTCTGTCTCTGTGTCTCTGTCTCTGTGTCTCTGTCTCTGTGTCTCTGTCTCTGTGTCTCTGTCTCTGTGTCTCTGTCTCTGTGTCTCTGTCTCTGTGTCTCTGTCTCTGTGTCTCTGTCTCTGTGTCTCTGTCTCTGTGTCTCTGTCTCTGTGTCTGTGTCTCTGGGTCTCTGTCTCTGTGTCTCTGTCTCTGTGTCTCTGTCTCTGTGTCTCTGTCCCTTTCGCTCTGTCTCGGTGTCTCTGTCGATGTGTCTGAGTCTCCTTGTCTCTGTCTCTGTGTCTCTGTCTCTGTGTCTCTGTCTCTGTGTCTCTGTCGATGTGTCTAAGTCTCCTTGTCTCTGTCTCTGTGTCTCTGCCTCTGTCTCCGTGTGTCTTAATCTGTGTCTCTGTCTGTGCGCCTATGTATCTGTGTATCCGTCTCTGTGTCTGTGCTCTGTGTCTCTGTCTCTGTGTCTCTGTCGATGTGTCTAAGTCTCCTTGTCTCTGTCTCTGTGTCTCTGCCTCTGTCTCCGTGTGTCTTAATCTGTGTCTCTGTCTGTGCGCCTATGTATCTGTGTATCCGTCTCTGTGTCTGTGCTCTGTGTCTCTGTCTCTGACTCTGTCTCTGTCTATGTCTCTGTGTCTCTGTCTCTGTGTCTCTCTCTCTGTGTCTCTGTCTCTGTGTCTCTGTCTCTGTCTCTGCGTCTCTGTCTCTGTGTCTCTGTCTCTGGGTCTCTGTCTCTGTGTCTCTGTCTCTGTGTCTCCGTCTCTGTGTCTCTGTCTCTGTGTCTCTGTCTGTGTGTCTCTGTGTCTGTGTCTCTGTCTCTGAGTCTCTGTCTCTGTGTCTCTGTCTCCGTGTCTCTGTCTCTGTGTCTCTGTCTCCGTGTCTCTGTCTCTGTGTCTCTGTCTCTGTGTCTGTGTCTCTGTCTCTGTGTCTCTGTGTCTGTGTCTCTGTCTCTGTGTCTCTGTCTCTGTGTCTCTGTCTCTGTGTCTCTGTCTCTGTGCCTCTGTCTCTGTGTCTCTGTCTCTGTGTCTCTGTCTCAGTGTCTCTGTCTCTGTGTCTCTGTCTCTGTGTCTCTGTCTCTGTGTCTGTGTCTCTGTGTCTCTGTCTCTGTGTCTCTGTCTCTGTGTCTCTGTCTCTGTGTCTCTGTCTCTGTGTCTCTGTCTCTGTGTCTCTGTCTCTGTGTCTCTGTCTCTGTGTCTCTGTCTCTGTGTCTCTGTCTCTGTGTCTCTGTCTCTGTGTCTCTGTCTCTGTGTCTCTGTCTCTGTGTCTCTGTCTCTGTGTCTCTGTCTCTGTGTCTCTGTCTCTGTGTCTCTGTCGATGTGTCTAAGTCTCCTTGTCTCTGTCTCTGTGTCTCTGCCTCTGTCTCCGTGCGTCTTAATCTGTGTCCCTGTCTGTGCGCCTATGTATCTGTGTATCCGTCTCTGTGTCTGTGCTCTGTGTCTCTGTCTCTGTGTCTCTGTCTCTGTGTCTCTGCCTCTGTCTCCGTGTGTCTTAATCTGTGCCTCTGTCTGTGCGCCTATGTATCTGTGTATCCGTCTCTGTGTCTGTGCTCTGTGTCTCTGTCTCTGACTCTGTCTCTGTCTCTGTCTCTGTGTCTCTGTCTCTGTGTCTCTGTCTCTGTGTCTCTGTCTCTGTGTCTCTGTCTCTGTGTCTCTGTCTCTGTGTCTCTCTCTCTGTGTCTCTGTCTTTGTCTCTGTCTCTGTGCCTCTGTCTCTGTTTCTGTCTCTGTGTCTCTGTCTCTGTGTCTCTGTCTCTGTGTCTCTGTCTCTGTGTCTCTGTCTCTGTGTCCCTGTCTCTGTGTCTCTGTGTCTGTGTCTCTGTCTCTGTGTCTCTGTCTCTGTCTCTGTGTCTCTGTCTCTGTGTCTAACTCTCCTTGTCTCTGTCTCTGTCTCTGTGTCTCTGTCTCTGTGTCTCTGTCTCTGTGTCTATGTCCCTGTGCCTATGTATCTGTGTCTCTGTCTCTGTGACTTTGTGTCTGTGTCTCTGTCTCTGTGTCTCTGTCTCTGTGTCTCTGTCTCTGTGTCTCTGTCTCTGTGTCTGTGTCTCTGGGTCTCTGTCTCTGTGTCTCTGTCTCTGTGTCTCTGTCTCTGTGTCTCTGTCCCTTTCGCTCTGTCTCGGTGTCTCTGTCGATGTGTCTAAGTCTCCTTGTCTCTGTCTCTGTGTCTCTGTCTCTGTGTCTCTGTCTCTGTGTCTCTGTCTCTGTGTCTCTGTCGATGTGTCTAAGTCTCCTTGTCTCTGTCTCTGTGTCTCTGCCTCTGTCTCCGTGTGTCTTAATCTGTGTCTCTGTCTGTGCGCCTATGTATCTGTGTATCCGTCTCTGTGTCTGTGCTCTGTGTCTCTGTCTCTGTGTCTCTGTCGATGTGTCTAAGTCTCCTTGTCTCTGTCTCTGTGTCTCTGCCTCTGTCTCCGTGTGTCTTAATCTGTGTCTCTGTCTGTGCGCCTATGTATCTGTGTATCCGTCTCTGTGTCTGTGCTCTGTGTCTCTGTCTCTGACTCTGTCTCTGTCTATGTCTCTGTGTCTCTGTCTCTGTGTCTCTCTCTCTGTGTCTCTGTCTCTGTGTCTCTGTCTCTGTCTCTGCGTCTCTGTCTCTGTGTCTCTGTCTCTGGGTCTCTGTCTCTGTGTCTCTGTCTCTGTGTCTCCGTCTCTGTGTCTCTGTCTCTGTGTCTCTGTCTCAGTGTCTCTGTCTCTGTGTCTCTGTCTCTGTGTCTCTGTCTCTGTGTCTCTGTCTCTGTGTCTCTGTCTCTGTGTCTCTGTCTCTGTGTCTCTGTCTCTGTGTCTCTGTCTATGTGTCTCTGTCTCTGTGTCTCTGTCTCTGTGTCTCTGTCTCTGTGTTTCTGTCTCTGTGTCTCTGTCTCTGTGTCTCTGTCTCTGTGTCTCTGTCTCTGTGTCTCTGTCTCTGTGTCTCTGTCTCTGTGTCTCTGTCTCTGTGTCTCTGTCTCTGTGTCTCTGTCTCTGTGTCTCTGTCTCTGTGTCTCTGTCTCTGTGTCTCTGTCTCTGTGTCTATGTCCCTGTGCCTATGTATCTGTGTCTCTGTCTCTGTGACTTTGTCTCTGTGTCTCTGTCTCTGTGTCTCTGTCTCTGTGTCTCTGTCTCTGTGTCTATGTCCCTGTGCCTATGTATCTGTGTCTCTGTCTCTGTGCCTATGTATCTGTGTCTCTGTCTCTGTGACTTTGTCTCTGTGTCTCTGTCTCTGTGTCTCTGTCTCTGTGTCTAACTCTCCTTGTCTCTGTCTCTGTCTCTGTGTCTCTGTCTCTGTGTCTCTGTCTCTGTGTCTCTGTCTCTGTGTCTCTGTCTCTGTGTCTCTCTCTCTGTGTCTCTGTCTTTGTCTCTGTCTCTGTGCCTCTGACTCTGTGTCTCTGTCTCTGTGTCTCTGTCTCTGTGTCTCTGTCTCTTTGGCTCTGTCTCGGTGTCTCTGTCGATGTGTCTAAGTCTCCTTGTCTCTGTCTCTGTTTCTCTGCCTCTGTCTCCGTTTGTCTTAATCTGTGTCTCTGTCTGTGCGCCTATGTATCTGTGTATCCGTCTCTGTGTCTGTGCTCTGTGTCTCTGTCCCTGTGTCTCTGTCGATGTGCCTCAGTCTCCTTGTCTCTGTCTCTGTGTCTCTGCCTCTGTCTCCGTGTGTCTTAATCTGTGTCTCTGTCTGTGCGCCTATGTATCTGCGTATCCGTCTCTGTGTCTGTGCTCTGTGTCTCTGTCTCTGACTCTGTCTCTGTCTCTGTCTCTGTGTCTAAGTCTCCTTGTCTCTGTCTCTGTCTCTGTGTCTCTGCCTCTGTCTCCGTGTGTCTTAATCTGTGTCTCTGTCTGTGCGCCTATGTATCTGTGTATCCGTCTCTGTGTCTGTGCTCTGTGTCTCTGTCTCTGACTCTGTCTCTGTCTCTGTCTCTGTCTCTGTGTCTCTGTCTCTGTGTCTCTGTCTCTGTGTCTCTCTCTCTGTGTCTCTGCCTCTGTGTCTCTGTCTCTGTGTCTGCGTCTCTGTCTCTGTGTCTCTGTCTCTGGGTCTCTGTCTCTGTGACTCTGTCTCTGTGTCTCCGTCTCTGTGTCTCTGTCTCTGTGTCTCTGTCTCTGTGTCTCTGTCTCTGTGTCTCTGTGTCTGTGTCTGTGTCTCTGTCTCTGTGTCTCAGTCTCTGTGTCTCTGTCTCTGTGTCTCTGTCTCTGTGCCTCTGTCTCTGTGTCTCTGTCTCTGTGTCTGTGTCTCTGTCTCTGCCTCTGTGTCTCTCTCTCTCTGTGTCTATGTCCCTGTGCCTATGTATCTGTGTCTCTGTCTCTGTGACTTTGTCTCTGCGTATCTGTCTCTGTATCTCTGTCTCCGTGTCTCTGTCTCTGCGTCTCTGTCTCTGTGTCTCTGTCTCTGTGTCTCTGTCTCTGTGTCTCTGTGTCTGTGTCTCTGTCTCTGTGTCTCAGTCTCTGTGTCTCTGTCTCTGTGTCTCTGTCTCTGTGTCTCTGTCTCTGTGTCTCTGTCTCTGTGTCTCTGTCTCTGTGTCTCCGTCTCTGTGTCTCTGTCTCTGTGTCTCTGTCTCTGTGTCTCTGTCTCTGTGTCTCTGTCTCTGTGTCTGTGTCTCTGTCTCTGTCTCTGTGTCTCTCTCTCTCTGTGTCTATGTCCCTGTGCCTATGTATCTGTGTCTCTGTGTCTGTGACTTTGTCTCTGCGTATCTCTCTCTGTGTCTCTGTCTCTGTGTCTCTGTCTCTGTGTCTCTGTCTCTGTGTCTCTGTCTCTGTGTCTCTGTCTCTGTGTCTCTGTCGATGTGTCTAAGTCTCCTAGTCTCTGTCTCTGTGTCTCTGCCTCTGTCTCCGTGTGTCTTAATCTGTGTCTCTGTCTGTGCGCCTATGTATCTGTGTATCCGTCTCTGTGTCTGTGCTCTGTGTCTCTGTCTCTGACTCTGTCTCTGTCTATGTCTCTGTGTCTCTGTCTCTGTGTCTCTCTCTCTGTGTCCCTGTCTCTGTGTCTCTGTCTCTGTCTCTGCGTCTCTGTCTCTGTGTCTCTGTCTCTGGGTCTCTGTCTCTGTGTCTCTGTCTCTGTGTCTCCGTCTCTGTGTCTCTGTCTCTGTGTCTCTGTCTCTGTGTCTCTGTCTCTGTGTCTGTGTCTCTGTGTCCCTGTCTCTGTGTCTCTGTCTCTGTGTCTCTGTCTCTGTGTCTCTGTCTCTGTGTCTCTGTCTCTGTGTCTCTGTCTCTGTGTCTCTGTCTCTGTGTCTCTGTCGATGTGTCTAAGTCTCCTTGTCTCTGTCTCTGTGTCTCTGCCTCTGTCTCCGTGCGTCTTAATCTGTGACTCTGTCTGTGCGCCTATGTATCTGTGTATCCGTCTCTGTGTCTGTGCTCTGTGTCTCTGTCTCTGTGTCTCTGTCTCTGTGTCTCTGCCTCTGTCTCCGTGTGTCTTAATCTGTGCCTGTGTCTGTGCGCCTATGTATCTGTGTATCCGTCTCTGTGTCTGTGCTCTGTGTCTCTGTCTCTGACTCTGTCTCTGTCTCTGTCTCTGTGTCTCTGTCTCTGTGTCTCTCTCTCTGTGTTTCTGCCTCTGTGTCTCTGTCTCTGTCTCTGCGTCTCTGTCTCTGTGTCTCTGTCTCTGTGTCTCTGTCTCTGTCTCTGTGTCTGTGTCTCTGTCTCTGTGTCTCTGTCTCTGTGTCTCTGTCTCTGTGTCTCTGTGTCTCTGTGTCTGTGTCTCTGTCTCTGTGTCTCTGTCTCTGTGTCTCAGTCTCTGTGTCTCTGTCTCTGTGTCTCTGGCTCTGTGTCCCTGTCTCTGTGTCTCTGTCTCTGTGTCTCTGTCTCTGTGTCTCTGTCTCTGTGTCTCTGTCTCTGTGTCTGTGTCTCTGTCTCTGTCTCTGTGTCTCTCTCTCTCTGTGTCTATGTCCCTGTGCCTATGTATCTGTGTCTCTGTCTCTGTGACTTTGTCTCTGCGTATCTGTCTCTGTGTCTCTGTCTCTGTGTCTCTGTCTCTGTGTCTCTGTCTCTGTGTCTCTGTATCTGTGTCTCTCTCTCTGTGTCTCTGTCTTTGTCTCTGTCTCTGTGCCTCTGTCTCTGTGTCTCTTTCTCTGTGTCTCTGTCTCTGTGTCTCTGTCTCAGTGTCCCTGTCTCTGTGTCTGTGTCTCTGTGTCTCTGTCTCTGTGTCTCTGACTCTGTGTCTCTGTCTCTTTGGCTCTGTCTCGGTGTCTCTGTCGATGTGTCTAAGTCTCCTTGTCTCTGTCTCTGTGTCTCTGCCTCTGTCTCCGTGTGTCTTAATCTGTGTCTCTGTCTATGCGCCTATGTATCTGTGTATCCGTCTCTGTGTCTGTGCTCTGTGTCTCTGTCTCTGTGTCTCTGTCGATGTGCCTAAGTCTCCTTGTCTCTGTCTCTGTGTCTTTGTCTCTGTGTCTCTGTCTCTGTGTCTCTGTCTCTGTGTCTCTGTCTCTGTGTCTCTGTCTCTGTGTCTCTGTCTCTGTGTCTCTGTCTCTGTGTCTCTGTCTCTGTGTCTAACTCTCCTTGTCTCTGTCTCTGTCTCTGTGTCTCTGTCTCTGTGTCTCTGTCTCTGTGTCTCTGTCTCTCTGTCCCTGTCTCTGTGTCTCTGTCTCTGTGTCTCTGTCTCTGTGTCTCTGTCTCTGTTTCTGTCTCTGTGTCTCTGTCTCTGTGTCTCTGTCTCTGTGTCTCTGTCTCTGTGTCTCTGTCTCTGTGTCTCTGTCTCTGTGTCTCTGTCTCTGTGTCTCTGTCTCTGTGTCTCTGTCCCTGTGTCTCTGTCTCTGTGTCTCTGTCTCTGTGTCTCTGTCTCTGTGTCTCTGTCTCTGTGTCTCTGTCTCTGTGTCTCTGTCTCTGTGTCTCTGTCTCTGTGTCTCTGTCTCCGTGTCTATGTCCCTGTGCCTATGTATCTGTGTCTCTGTCTCTGTGACTTTGTCTCTGTGTCTCTGTCTCTGTGTCTCTGTCGCTGTGTCTAACTCTCCTTGTCTCTGTCTCTGTCTCTGTGTCTCTGTCTCTGTGTCTCTGTCTCTGTGTCTCTCTCTCTGTGTCTCTGTCTTTGTCTCTGTCTCTGTGCCTCTGTCTCTGTGTCTCTGTCTCTGTGTCTCTGTCTCTGTGTCTCTGTCTCTGTGTCTCTGTCTCTGTGTCTCTGTCTCTGTGTCTCTGTCTCTGTGTCTGTGTCTCTGTGTCTCTGTCTCTGTGTCTCTGTCTCTGTGTCTCTGTCTCTTTGGCTCTGTCTCGGTGTCTCTGTCGATGTGTCTAAGTCTCCTTGTCTCTGTCTCTGTTTCTCTGCCTCTGTCTCCGTTTGTCTTAATCTGTGTCTCTGTCTGTGCGCCTATGTATCTGTGTATCCGTCTCTGTGTCTGTGCTCTGTGTCTCTGTCTCTGTGTCTCTGTCGATGTGCCTCAGTCTCCTTGTCTCTGTCTCTGTGTCTCTGCCTCTGTCTCCGTGTGTCTTAATCTGTGTCTCTGTCTGTGCGCCTATGTATCTGTGTATCCGCCTCTGTGTCTGTGCTCTGTGTCTCTGTCTCTGACTCTGCCTCTGTCTCTGTCTCTGTGTCTCTGTCTCTGTGTCTAAGTCTCCTTGTCTCTGTCTCTGTGCCTCTGCCTCTGTCTCCGTGTGTCTTAATCTGTGTCTCTCTCTGTGCGCCTATGTATCTGTGTATCCGTCTCTGTGTCTGTGCTCTGTGTCTCTGTCTCTGACTCTGTCTCTGTCTCTGTCTCTGTCTCTGTGTCTCTGTCTCTGTGTCTCTGTCTCTGTGTCTCTGTCTCTGTGTCTGTGTCTCTGTCTCTGTCTCTGTGTCTCGCTCTCTCTGTGTCTATGTCCCTGTGCCTATGTATCTGTGTCTCTGTCTCTGTGACTTTGTCTCTGCGTATCTGTCTCTGTGTCTCTGTCTCTGTGTCTCTGTCTCTGTGTCTCAGTCTCTGTTTCTCTGTCTCTGTGTCTCTGTCTCTGTGTCTCTGTCTCTGTGTCTGTGTCTCTGTCTCTGTCTCTGTGTCTCGCTCTCTCTGTGTCTATGTCCCTGTGCCTATGTATCTGTGTCTCTGTCTCTGTGACTTTGTCTCTGCGTATCTGTCTCTGTGTCTCTGTCTCTGTGTCTCTGTCTCTGTGTCTCTGTCTCTGTGTCACTGTCTCTGTGTCTCTGTCTCTGTTTCTCTGTCTCTGTGCCTCTGTCTCTGTGTCTCTGTCTCTGTGTCTCTGTCTCTGTGTCTCTGTCTCTGTGTCTCTGTCTCTGTGTCTCTGTCTCTGTGTCTCTGTCTCTGTGTCTCTGTCTCTGTGTCTCTGTCTCTGTGTCTCTGTCTCTGCGTCTCTGTCTCTGCGTCTCTGTCTCTGCGTCTCTGTCTCTGTGTCTCTGTCTCTGTGTCTCTGTCTCTGTGTCTCTGTCTCTGTGTCTCTGTCTCTGTGTCTCTGTCTCTGTGTCTCTGTCTCTGTGTCTCTGTCTCTGACTCTGTCCCTGTCTCTGTCTCTGTGTCTCTGTCTCTGTGTCTAAGTCTCCTTGTCTCTGTCTCTGTGTCTCTGCCTCTGTCTCCATGTGTCTTCATCTGTGTCTCTGTCTGTGCGCCTATGTATCTGTGTATCCGCGTCTGTGTCTGTGCTCTGTGTCTCTGTCTCTGTCTCTGTCTCTGTGTCTCTGTCTCTGTGTCTCTCTCTCTGTGTCTCTGTCTCTGTGTCTCTGTCTCTGTCTCTGTCTCTGTGTCTCTGTCTCTGTGTCTCTGTCTCTGGGTATCTGTCTCTGCGTCTCTGTCTCTGTGTCTCCGTCTCTGTGTCTCTGTCTCTGTGTCTCTGTCTCTGTGTCTCTGTCTCTGTGTCTCTGTCTCTGTGTCTCTGTCTCTGTGTCTCTGTCTCTGTGTCTCTGTCTCTGTGTCTCTGTCTCTGTGTCTCTGTCTCTGTCTCTGTGTCTGTGTCTCTGTCTCTGTCTCTGTCTCTGTGTCTCGCTCTCTCTGTGTCTATGTCCCTGTGCCTATGTATCTGTGTCTCTGTCCCTGTGACTTTGTCTCTGCGTATCTGTCTCTGCGTATCTGTCTCTCTGTCTCTGTCTCTGTGTCTCTGTCTCTGTGTCTCTGTCTCTGTGTCTCTGTCTCTGTGTCTCTGTCTCTGTGTCTCTGTCTCTGTGTCTCTGTCTCTGTGTCTCTGTCGATGTTTCTAAGTCTCCTTGTCTCTGTCTCTGTGTCTCTGTCTCTGTGTCTCTGTCTCTGTGTCTCTGTCTCTGTGTCTCTGTCTCTGTGTCTCTGTCTCTGTGTCTCTGTCTCTGTGTCTCTGTCTCTGTGTCTCTGTCTCTGTGTCTCTGTCTCTGTGTCTCTGTCTCTGTGTCTCTGTCTCTGTGTCTCTGTCTCTGTGTCTCTGTCTCTGTGTCTCTGTCTCTGTGTCTCTGTCTGTGTGTCTCTGTCTCTGTGTCTCTGTCTCTGTGTCTAACTCTCCTTGTCTCTGTCTCTGTCTCTGTGTCTCTGTCTCTGTGTCTCTGTCTCTGTGTCTCTGTCTCTGTGTCTCTGTCTCTGTGTCTCTGTTTCTGTGTCTCTGTCTCTGTGTCTCTGTCTCTGTTTCTGTCTCTGTGTCTCTGTCTCTGTGTCTCTGTCTCTGTGTCTCTGTCTCCGTGTCTCTGTCTCGGTGTCTCTGTCTCTGTGTCTCTGTCTCTGTGTCTCTGTCTCTGTGTCTCTGTCTCTGTGTCTCTGTCTCTGTGTCTCTGTCTCTGTGTCTCTGTCTCTGTGTCTCTGTCTCTGTGTCTCTGTCTCTGTGTCTCTGTCTCTGTGTCTCTGTCTCTGTGTCTCTGTCTCTGTGTCTCTGTCTCTGTGTCTCTGTCTCTGTGTCTCTGTCTCTGTGTCTCTGTCTCTGTGTCTCTGTCTCTGTGTCTCTGTCTCTGTGTCTCTGTCTCTGTGTCTCTGTCTCTGTGTCTCTGTCTCTGTGTCTCTGTCTCTGTGTCTCTGTCTCTGTGTCTCTGTCTCTGTGTCTCTGTCTCTGTGTCTCTGTCTCTGTGTCTATGTCCCTGTGCGAATGTATCTGTGTCTCTGTCTCTGTGACTTTGTCTCTGTGTCTCTGTCTCTGTGTCTCTGTCGCTGTGTCTAACTCTCCTTGTCTCTGTCTCTGTCTCTGTGTCTCTGTCTCTGTGTCTCTGTCTCTGTGTCCCTGTCTCTGTGTCTCTGTCTCTGTGTCTCTGTCTCTGTGTCTCTGTCTCTGTGTCTCTGTCTCTGTTTCTGTCTCTGTGTCTCTGTCTCTGTGTCTCTGTCTCTGTGTCTCTGTCTCTGTGACTCTGTCTCTGTGTCCCTGTCTCTGTGTCTCTGTCTCTGTGTCTCTGTCCCTGTGTCTCTGTCTCTGTGTCTCTGTCTCTGTGTCTCTGTCTCTGTGTCTCTGTCTCTGTTTCTGTCTCTGTGTCTCTGTCTCTGTGTCTCTGTCTCTGTGTCTCTGTCTCTGTGTCTCTGTCTCTGTGTCTCTGTCTCTGTGTCTCTGTCCCTGTGTCTCTGTCTCTGTGTCTCTGTCTCTGTGTCTCTGTCTCTGTGTCTCTGTCTCTGTGTCTCTGTCTCTGTGTCTCTGTCTCTGTGTCTCTGTCTCTGTGTCTCTGTCGCTGTGTCTAACTCTCCTTGTCTCTGTCTCTGTCTCTGTGTCTCTGTCTCTGTGTCTCTGTCTCTGTGTCTCTGTCTCTGTGTCTCTGTCTCTGTGTCTCTCTCTCTGTGTCTCTGTCTTTGTCTCTGTCTCTGTGCCTCTGTCTCTGTGTCTCTGTCTCTGTGTCTCTGTCCCTGTGTCTCTGTCTCTGTGTCTCTGTCTCTGTGTCTCTGTCTCTGTGTCTCTGTCTCTGTGTCTCTGTCTCTGTGTCTCTGTCTCTGTGTCTCTGTCTCTGTGTCTCTGTCTCTGTGTCTCTGTCTCTGTGTCTCTGTCTCTGTGTCTCTGTCTCTGTGTCTATGTCCCTGTGCGAATGTATCTGTGTCTCTGTCTCTGTGACTTTGTCTCTGTGTCTCTGTCTCAGTGTCTCTGTCGCTGTGTCTAACTCTCCTTGTCTCTGTCTCTGTCTCTGTGTCTCTGTCTCTGTGTCTCTGTCTCTGTGTCCCTGTCTCTGTGTCTCTGTCTCTGTGTCTCTGTCTCTGTGTCTCTGTCTCTGTGTCTCTGTCTCTGTGTCTCTGTCTCTGTTTCTGTCTCTGTGTCTCTGTCTCTGTGTCTCTGTCTCTGTGTCTCTGTCTCTGTGTCTCTGTCTCTGTGTCTCTGTCTCTGTGTCTCTGTCTCTGTGTCTCTGTCCCTGTGTCTCTGTCTCTGTGTCTCTGTCTCTGTGTCTCTGTCTCTGTGTCTCTGTCTCTATGTCTCTGTCTCTGTGTCTCTGTCTCTGTGTCTCTGTCTCTGTGTCTCTGTCTCTGTGTCTCTGTCTCTGTGTCTCTGTCTCTGTGTCTCTGTCTCTGTGTCTCTGTCTCTGTGTCTCTGTCGCTGTGTCTAACTCTCCTTGTCTCTGTCTCTGTCTCTGTGTCTCTGTCTCTGTGTCTCTGTCTCTGTGTCTCTGTCTCTGTGTCTCTGTCTCTGTGTCTCTCTCTCTGTGTCTCTGTCTTTGTCTCTGTCTCTGTGCCTCTGTCTCTGTGTCTCTGTCTCTGTGTCTCTGTCTCTGTGTCTCTGTCTCTGTGTCTCTGTCTCTGTGTCTCTGTCGCTGTGTCTAACTCTCCTTGTCTCTGTCTCTGTCTCTGTGTCTCTGTCTCTGTGTCTCTGTCTCTGTGTCTCTGTCTCTGTGTCTCTCTCTCTGTGTCTCTGTCTTTGTCTCTGTCTCTGTGCCTCTGTCTCTGTGTCTCTGTCTCTGTGTCTGTGTCTCTGTGTCTCTGTCTCTGTGTCTCTGTCTCTGTGTCTCTGTCTCTGTGTCTCTGTCTCTTTGGCTCTGTCTCGGTGTCTCTGTCGATGTGTCTAAGTCTCCTTGTCTCTGTCTCTGTTTCTCTGCCTCTGTCTCCGTTTGTCTTAATCTGTGTCTCTGTCTGTGCGCCTATGCATCTGTGTATCCGTCTCTGTGTCTGTGCTCTGTGTCTCTGTCTCTGTGTCTTTGTCGATGTGCCTCAGTCTCCTTGTCTCTGTCTCTGTGTCTCTGCCTCTGTCTCCGTGTGTCTTAATCTGTGTCTCTGTCTGTGCGCCTATGTATCTGTGTATCCGTCTCTGTGTCTGTGCTCTGTGTCTCTGTCTCTGACTCTGTCTCTGTCTCTGTCTCTGTGTCTCTGTCTCTGTGTCTAAGTCTCCTTGTCTCTGTCTCTGTGTCTCTGCCTCTGTCTCCGTGTGTCTTAATCTGTGTCTCTGTCTGTGCGCCTATGTATCTGTGTATCAGTCTCTGTGTCTGTGCTCTGTGTCTCTGTCTCTGACTCTGTCTCTGTCTCTGTCTCTGTCTCTGTGTCTCTGTCTCTGTGTCTCTCTCTCTGTGTCTCTGTGTCTGTGTCTCTGTCTCTGTCTCTGTGTCTCTGTCTCTGTGTCTCTGTCTCTGTGTCTCTGTCTCTGGGTCTCTGTCTCTGTGTCTCTGTCTGTGTGTCCCCGTCTCTGTGTCTCTGTCTCTGTGTCTCTCTCTGTGTCTCTGTCTCTGTGTCTCTGTGTCTCTGTCTCTGTGTCTCTCTCTCTGTGTGTCTGTGTCTGTGTCTCTGTCTCTGTCTCTGTGTCTCTGCCTCTGTGTCTCTGTCTCTGTGTCTCTGTCTCTGGGTCTCTGTCTCTGTGTCTCTGTCTGTGTGTCCCCGTCTCTGTGTCTCTGTCTCTGTGTCTCTCTCTGTGTCTCTGTCTCTGTGTCTCTGTGTCTGTGTCTCTGTCTCTGTGTCTCTGTCTCCGTGTCTCTGTCTCTGTGTCTCTGTCTCCGTGTCTCTGTCTCTGTGTCTCTGTCTCTGTGTCTCTGTCTCTGTGTCTCTGTCTCTGTGTCTCTGTCTCTGTGTCTCTGTCTCTGTGTCTCTGTCGCTGTGTCTCTGTCTCTGTGTCTCTGTCTCTGTGTCTCTGTCTCTGTGTCTCTGTCTCTGTGTCTCTGTCTCTGTGTCTCTGTCTCTGTGTCTCTGTCTCTGTGTCTCTGTCTCTGTGTCTCTGTCTCTGTGTCTCTGTCTCTGTGTCTCTGTCTCTGTGTCTCTGTCTCTGTGTCTCTGTCTCTGTGTCTCTGTCTCTGTGTCTCTGTCTCTGTGTCTAACTCTCCTTGTCTCTGTCTCTGTCTCTGTGTCTCTGTCTCTGTGTCTCTGTCTCTGTGTCTCTGTCTCTGTGTCTCTGTCTCTGTGTCTCTGTCTCTGTGTCTCTGTCTCTGTGTCTCTGTCTCTGTGTCTCTGTCTCTGTGTCTCTGTCTCTGTGTCTCTGTCTCTGTTTCTGTCTCTGTGTCTCTGTCTCTGTGTCTCTGTCTCTGTGTCTCTGTCTCTGTGTCTCTGTCTCTGTGTCTCTGCCTCTGTGTCTCTGTCTCTGTGTCTCTGTCTCTGTGTCTCTGTCTCTGTGTCTATGTCCCTGTGCCTATGCATCTGTGTGTCTGTCTCTGTGACTTTGTCTCTGTGTCTCTGTCTCTGTGTCTCTGTCGCTGTGTCTAACTCTCCTTGTCTCTGTCTCTGTCTCTGTGTCTCTGTCTCTGTGTCTCTGTCTCTGTGTCTCTCTCTCTGTGTCTCTGTCTCTGTGTCTCTGTCTCTGTGTCTCTGTCTCTGTGTCTCTGTCTCTGTGTCTCTGTCTCTGTGTCTCTGTCTCTGTGTCTGTGTCTCTGTCTCTGTGTCTCTGTGTCTGTGTCTCTGTCTCTGTGTCTCTGTCTCTGTGTCTGTGTCTCTGTGTCTCTGTCTCTGTGTCTAACTCTCCTTGTCCCTGTCTCTGTCTCTGTGTCTCTGTCTCTGTGTCTCTGTCTCTGTGTCTAAGTCTCCTTGTCTCTGTCTCTGTGTCTCTGCCTCTGTCTCCATGTGTCTTAATCTGTGTCTCTGTCTGTGCGCCTATGTATCTGTGTATCCGTGTCTGTGTCTGTGCTCTGTGTCTCTGTCTCTGTCTCTGTCTCTGTGTCTCTGTCTGTGTGTCTCTCTCTCTCTCTGTGTCTCTGTCTCTGTGTCTCTGTCTCTGTCTCTGTGTCTCTGTCTCTGTGTCTCTGTCTCTGGGTATCTGTCTCCGTGTCTCTGTCTCTGTGTCTCCGTCTCTGTGTCTCTGTCTCTGTGTCTCTGTCTCTGTGTCTCTGTCTCTGTGTCTCTGTCTCTGTGTCTCTGTCTCTGTGTCTCTGTCTCTGTGTCTCTGTCGATGTGTCTAAGTCTCCTTGTCTCTGTCTCTGTGTCTCTGCCTCTGTCTCCGTGCGTCTTAATCTGTGACTCTGTCTGTGCGCCTATGTATCTGTGTATCCGTCTCTGTGTCTGTGCTCTGTGTCTCTGTCTCTGTGTCTCTGCCTCTGTCTCCGTGTGTCTTAATCTGTGCCTCTGTCTGTGCGCCTATGTATCTGTGTATCCGTCTCTGTGTCTGTGCTCTGTGTCTCTGTCTCTGACTCTGTCTCTGTCTCTGTCTCTGTGTCTCTGTCTCTGTGTCTCTCTCTCTGTGTCTCTGCCTCTGTGTCTCTGTCTCTGTCTCTGCGTCTCTGTCTCTGTGTCTCTGTCTCTGGGTCTCTGTCTCTGTGTCTCTGTCTCTGTCTCTGTGTCTGTGTCTCTGTCTCTGTGTCTCTGTCTCTGTGTCTCTGTGTCTGTGTCTCTGTCTCTGTGTCTCTGTCTCTGTGTCTCTGTCTCTGTGTCTCTGTCTCTGTGTCTGTGTCTCTGTCTCTGTGTCTCTGTGTCTGTGTCTCTGTCTCTGTGTCTCTGTCTCTGTGTCTCTGTCTCTGTGCCTTTGTCTCTGTGTCTCTGTCTCTGTGTCTCTGTCTCAGTGTCTCTGTCTCTGTGTCTCTGTCTCTGTGTCTCTGTCTCTGTGTCTGTGTCTCTGTGTCTCTGTCTCTGTGTCTCTGTCTCTGTGTCTCTGTCTCTGTGTCTCTGTCTCTGTGTCTCTGTCTCTGTGTCTCTGTCTCTGTGTCTCTGTCTCTGTGTCTCTGTCTCTGTGTCTCTGTCTCTGTGTCTCTGTCTCTGTGTCTCTGTCTCTGTGTCTCTGTCTCTGTGTCTCTGTCTCTGTGTCTCTGTCGATGTATCTAAGTCTCCTTGTCTCTGTCTCTGTGTCTCTGCCTCTGTCTCCGTGCGTCTTAATCTGTGTCTCTGTCTGTGCGCCTATGTATCTGTGTATCCGTCTCTGTGTCTGTGCTCTGTGTCTCTGTCTCTGTGTCTCTGTCTCTGTGTCTCTGTCTCTGTGCCTCTGTCTCTGTGTCTCTGTCTCTGTGTCTCTGTCTCTGTGTCTCTGTCTCTGTGTCTCTGTCTCTGTGTCTCTCTCTCTGTGTCTATGTCCCTGTGCCTATGTATCTGTGTGTCTGTCTCTGTGACTTTGTCTCTGTGTCTCTGTCTCTGTGTCTCTGTCGCTGTGTCTAACTCTCCTTGTCTCTGTCTCTGTCTCTGTGTCTCTGTCTCTGTGTCTCTGTCTCTGTGTCTCTCTCTCTGTGTCTCTGTCTCTGTGTCTCTGTCTCTGTGTCTCTGTCTCTGTGTCTCTGTCTCTGTGTCTGTGTCTCTGTCTCTGTGTCTCTGTCTCTGTGTCTCTGTCTCTGTGTCTCTGTCTCTGTGCCTTTGTCTCTGTGTCTCTGTCTCTGTGTCTCTGTCTCAGTGTCTCTGTCTCTGTGTCTCTGTCTCTGTGTCTCTGTCGCTGTGTCTAACTCTCCTTGTCTCTGTCTCTGTCTCTGTGTCTCTGTCTCTGTGTCTCTGTCTCTGTGTCTCTCTCTCTGTGTCTCTGTCTCTGTGTCTCTGTCTCTGTGTCTCTGTCTCTGTGTCTCTGTCTCTGTGTCTGTGTCTCTGTCTCTGTGTCTCTGTCTCTGTGTCTCTGTCTCTGTGTCTCTGTCTCTGTGTCTCTGTCTCTGTGTCTGTGTCTCTGTGTCTCTGTCTCTGTGTCTCTGTCTCTGTGTCTCTGTCTCTTTGGCTCTGTCTCGGTGTCTCTGTCGATGTGTCTAAGTCTCCTTGTCTCTGTCTCTGTGTCTCTGCCTCTGTCTCCGTGTGTCTTAATCTGTATCTCTGTCTATGCGCCTATGTATCTGTGTATCCGTCTCTGTGTCTGTGCTCTGTGTCTCTGTCTCTGTGTCTCTGTCGATGTGCCTAAGTCTCCTTGTCTCTGTCTCTGTGTCTCTGTCTCTGTGTCTCTGTCTCTGTGTCTCTGTCTCTGTGTCTCTGTCTCTGTGTCCCTGTCTCTGTGTCTCTGTCTCTGTGTCTCTGTCTCTGTGTCTCTGTCTCTGTGTCTCTGTCTCTGTGTCTCTGTCTCTGTGTCTCTGTCTCTGTGTCTCTGTCTCTGTGTCTCTGTCTCTGTGTCTCTGTCTCTGTGTCTCTGTCTCTGTGTCTCTGTCTCTGTGTCTGTGTCTCTGTCTCTGTGTCTCTGTCTCTGTGTCTCTGTCTCTGTGTCTCTGTCTCTGTGCCTTTGTCTCTGTGTCTCTGTCTCTGTGTCTCTGTCTCAGTGTCTCTGTCTCTGTGTCTCTGTCTCTGTGTCTCTGTCTCTGTGTCTGTGTCTCTGTGTCTCTGTCTCTGTGTCTCTGTCTCTGTGTCTCTGTCTCTGTGTGTCTGTCTCTGTGTGTCTGTCTCTGTGTCTCTGTCTCTGTGTCTCTGTCTCTGTGTCTAACTCTCCTTGTCCCTGTCTCTGTCTCTGTGTCTCTGCCTCTGTGTCTCTGTCTCTGTGTCTCTGTCTCTGTGTCTCTGTCTCTGTGTCTCTGTCTCTGTGTCTCTGTCTCTGTGTCTCTGTCTCTGTGTCTCTGTCTCTGTGTCTCTGTCTCTGTGTCTCTGTCTCTGTGTCTCTGTCTCTGTGTCTCTGTCTCTGTGTCTGTGTCTCTCTCACTCTGTGTCTATGTCCCTGTGCCTATGTATCTGTGTCTCTGTCTCTGTGACTTTGTCTCTGCCTATCTGTCTCTGTGTCTCTGTCTCTGTGTCTCTGTCTCTGTGTCTCTGTCTCTGTGTCACTGTCTCTGCGTACCTGTCTCTGTGTCTCTGTCTCTGTGTCTCTGTCTCTGTGTCTCTGTCTCTGTGTCTCTGTCTCTGTGTCTCTGTCTCTGTGTCTCTGTCTCTGTGTCTCTGTCTCTGTGTCTCTGTCTCTGTGTCTCTGTCTCTGTGTCTCTGTCTCTGTGTCTCTGTCTCTGTGTCTCTGTCTCTGTGTCTCTGTCTCTGTGTCTCTGTCTCTGTGTCTCTGTCTCTGTGTCTCTGTCTCTGTGTCTCTGTCTCTGTGTCTCTGTCTCTGTGTCTCTGTCTCTGTGTCTCTGTCTCTGTGTCTCTGTCTCTGTGTCTCTGTCTCTGTGTCTCTGTCTCTGTGTCTCTGTCTCTGTGTCTCTGTCTCTGTGTCTCTGTCTCTGTGTCTCTGTCTCTGTGTCTCTGTCTCTGTGTCTCTGTCTCTGTGTCTCTGTCTCTGTGTCTCTGTCTCTGTGTCTCTGTCTCTGTGTCTCTGTCTCTGTGTCTCTGTCTCTGTGTCTCTGTCTCTGTGTCTCTGTCTCTGTGTCTCTGTCTCTGTGTCTCTGTCTCTGTGTCACTGTCTCTGTGTCTCTGTCTCTGTTTCTCTGTCTCTGTGCCTCTGTCTCTGTGTCTCTGTCTCTGTGTCTCTGTCTCTGTGTCTCTGTCTCTGTGTCTAAGTCTCCTTGTCTCTGTCTCTGTGTCTCTGTCTCTGTGTCTCTGTCTCTTTGTCTCTGTCTCTGTGTCTCTGTCCCTGTGTCTCTGTCTCTGTGTCTCTGTCTCTGTGTCTCTGTCTCTGTGTCTCTGTCTCTGTGTCTCTGTCTCTGTGTCTCTGTCGATGTGTCTAAGTCTCCTTGTCTCTGTCTCTGTGTCTCTGTCTCTGTGTCTCTGTCTCTGTGTCTCTGTCTCTGTGTCTCTGTCTCTGTGTCTCTGTCTCTGTGTCTCTGTCTCTGTGTCTCTGTCTCTGTGTCTCTGTCTCTGTGTCTCTGTCTCTGACTCTGTCCCTGTCTCTGTCTCTGTGTCTCTGTCTCTGTGTCTCTGTCTCTGTGTCTAAGTCTCCTTGTCTCTGTCTCTGTGTCTCTGCCTCTGTCTCCATGTGTCTTCATCTGTGTCTCTGTCTGTGCGCCTATGTATCTGTGTATCCGTGTCTGTGTCTGTGCTCTGTGTCTCTGTCTCTGTCTCTGTCTCTGTGTCTCTGTCTCTGTGTCTCTCTCTCTGTGTCTCTGTCTCTGTGTCTCTGTCTCTGTCTCTGTCTCTGTGTCTCTGTCTCTGTGTCTCTGTCTCTGGGTATCTGTCTCTGTGTCTCTGTCTCTGTGTCTCCGTCTCTGTGTCTCTGTCTTTGTGTCTCTGTCTCTGTGTCTCTGTGTCTGTGTCTCTGTCTCTGTGTCTCTGTCTCTGTGTCTCCGTCTCTGTGTCTCTGTCTTTGTGTCTCTGTCTCTGTGTCTCTGTCTCTGTGTCTCTGTCTCTGTGTCTCTGTCTCTGTGTCTCTGTCTCTGTGTCTCTGTCTCTGTGTCGCTGTCTCTGTGTCTTTGTCTCTGTGTCTCTGTCTCTGTGTCTCTGTCTCTGTGTCTCTGTCTCTGTGTCTAACTCTCCTTGTCTCTGTCTCTGTCTCTGTGTCTCTGTCTCTGTGTCTCTGTCTCTGTGTCTCTGTCTCTGTGTCTCTGTCTCTGTGTCTCTGTCTCTGTGTCTCTGTCTCTGTGTCTCTGTCTCTGTGTCTCTGTCTCTGTGTCTCTGTCTCTGTGTCTCTGTCTCTGTTTCTGTCTCTGTGTCTCTGTCTCTGTGTCTCTGTCTCTGTGTCTCTGTCTCTGTGTCTCTGTCTCTGTGTCTCTGCCTCTGTGTCTCTGTCTCTGTGTCTCTGTCTCTGTGTCTCTGTCTCTGTGTCTATGTCCCTGTGCCTATGCATCTGTGTGTCTGTCTCTGTGACTTTGTCTCTGTGTCTCTGTCTCTGTGTCTCTGTCGCTGTGTCTAACTCTCCTTGTCTCTGTCTCTGTCTCTGTGTCTCTGTCTCTGTGTCTCTGTCTCTGTGTCTCTCTCTCTGTGTCTCTGTCTCTGTGTCTCTGTCTCTGTGTCTCTGTCTCTGTGTCTCTGTCTCTGTGTCTCTGTCTCTGTGTCTCTGTCTCTGTGTCTGTGTCTCTGTCTCTGTGTCTCTGTGTCTGTGTCTCTGTCTCTGTGTCTCTGTCTCTGTGTCTGTGTCTCTGTGTCTCTGTCTCTGTGTCTAACTCTCCTTGTCCCTGTCTCTGTCTCTGTGTCTCTGTCTCTGTGTCTCTGTCTCTGTGTCTAAGTCTCCTTGTCTCTGTCTCTGTGTCTCTGCCTCTGTCTCCATGTGTCTTAATCTGTGTCTCTGTCTGTGCGCCTATGTATCTGTGTATCCGTGTCTGTGTCTGTGCTCTGTGTCTCTGTCTCTGTCTCTGTCTCTGTGTCTCTGTCTGTGTGTCTCTCTCTCTCTCTGTGTCTCTGTCTCTGTGTCTCTGTCTCTGTCTCTGTGTCTCTGTCTCTGTGTCTCTGTCTCTGGGTATCTGTCTCCGTGTCTCTGTCTCTGTGTCTCCGTCTCTGTGTCTCTGTCTCTGTGTCTCTGTCTCTGTGTCTCTGTCTCTGTGTCTCTGTCTCTGTGTCTCTGTCTCTGTGTCTCTGTCTCTGTGTCTCTGTCGATGTGTCTAAGTCTCCTTGTCTCTGTCTCTGTGTCTCTGCCTCTGTCTCCGTGCGTCTTAATCTGTGACTCTGTCTGTGCGCCTATGTATCTGTGTATCCGTCTCTGTGTCTGTGCTCTGTGTCTCTGTCTCTGTGTCTCTGCCTCTGTCTCCGTGTGTCTTAATCTGTGCCTCTGTCTGTGCGCCTATGTATCTGTGTATCCGTCTCTGTGTCTGTGCTCTGTGTCTCTGTCTCTGACTCTGTCTCTGTCTCTGTCTCTGTGTCTCTGTCTCTGTGTCTCTCTCTCTGTGTCTCTGCCTCTGTGTCTCTGTCTCTGTCTCTGCGTCTCTGTCTCTGTGTCTCTGTCTCTGGGTCTCTGTCTCTGTGTCTCTGTCTCTGTCTCTGTGTCTGTGTCTCTGTCTCTGTGTCTCTGTCTCTGTGTCTCTGTGTCTGTGTCTCTGTCTCTGTGTCTCTGTCTCTGTGTCTCTGTCTCTGTGTCTCTGTCTCTGTGTCTGTGTCTCTGTCTCTGTGTCTCTGTGTCTGTGTCTCTGTCTCTGTGTCTCTGTCTCTGTGTCTCTGTCTCTGTGCCTTTGTCTCTGTGTCTCTGTCTCTGTGTCTCTGTCTCAGTGTCTCTGTCTCTGTGTCTCTGTCTCTGTGTCTCTGTCTCTGTGTCTGTGTCTCTGTGTCTCTGTCTCTGTGTCTCTGTCTCTGTGTCTCTGTCTCTGTGTCTCTGTCTCTGTGTCTCTGTCTCTGTGTCTCTGTCTCTGTGTCTCTGTCTCTGTGTCTCTGTCTCTGTGTCTCTGTCTCTGTGTCTCTGTCTCTGTGTCTCTGTCTCTGTGTCTCTGTCTCTGTGTCTCTGTCTCTGTGTCTCTGTCGATGTATCTAAGTCTCCTTGTCTCTGTCTCTGTGTCTCTGCCTCTGTCTCCGTGCGTCTTAATCTGTGTCTCTGTCTGTGCGCCTATGTATCTGTGTATCCGTCTCTGTGTCTGTGCTCTGTGTCTCTGTCTCTGTGTCTCTGTCTCTGTGTCTCTGTCTCTGTGCCTCTGTCTCTGTGTCTCTGTCTCTGTGTCTCTGTCTCTGTGTCTCTGTCTCTGTGTCTCTGTCTCTGTGTCTCTCTCTCTGTGTCTCTGTCTCTGTGTCTCTGTCTCTGTGTCTCTGTCTCTGTGTCTCTGTCTCTGTGTCTCTGTCTCTGTGTCTCTCTCTCTGTGTCTCTGTCTTTGTCTCTGTCTCTGTGCCTCTGTCTCTGTGTCTCTGTCTCTGTGTCTCTGTCTCTGTGTCTCTGTCTCTGTGTCTCTGTCTCTGTGTCTCTGTCTCTGTGTCTCTGTCTCTGTGTCTCTGTCTCTGTGTCTGTGTCTCTGTGTCTCTGTCTCTGTGTCTCTGTCTCTGTGTCTCTGTCTCTTTGGCTCTGTCTCGGTGTCTCTGTCGATGTGTCTATGTCTCCTTGTCTCTGTCTCTGTGTCTCTGCCTCTGTCTCCGTGTGTCTTAATCTGTGTCTCTGTCTATGCGCCTATGTATCTGTGTATCCGTCTCTGTGTCTGTGCTCTGTGTCTCTGTCTCTGTGTCTCTGTCGATGTGCCTAAGTCTCCTTGTCTCTGTCTCTGTGTCTTTGTCTCTGTGTCTCTGTCTCTGTGTCTCTGTCTCTGTGTCTCTGTCTCTGTGTCCCTGTCTCTGTGTCTCTGTCTCTGTGTCTCTGTCTCTGTGTCTCTGTCTCTGTGTCTCTGTCTCTGTGTCTCTGTCTCTGTGTCTCTGTCTCTGTGTCTCTGTCTCTGTGTCTCTGTCTCTGTGTCTCTGTCTCTGTGTCTCTGTCTCTGTGTCTCTGTCTCTGTGTCTCTGTCTCTGTGTCTCTGTCTCTGTGTCTCTGTCTCTGTGTCTCTGTCTCTGTGTCTCTGTCTCTGTGTCTCTGTCTCTGTGTCTCTGTCTCTGTGTCTCTGTCTCTGTGTCTATGTCCCTGTGCCTATGTATCTGTGTGTCTGTCTCTGTGACTTTGTCTCTGTGTCTCTGTCTCTGTGTCTCTGTCGCTGTGTCTAACTCTCCTTGTCTCTGTCTCTGTCTCTGTGTCTCTGTCTCTGTGTCTCTGTCTCTGTGTCTCTCTCTCTGTGTCTCTGTCTCTGTGTCTCTGTCTCTGTGTCTCTGTCTCTGTGTCTCTGTCTCTGTGTCTGTGTCTCTGTCTCTGTGTCTCTGTCTCTGTGTCTCTGTCTCTGTGTCTCTGTCTCTGTGCCTTTGTCTCTGTGTCTCTGTCTCTGTGTCTCTGTCTCAGTGTCTCTGTCTCTGTGTCTCTGTCTCTGTGTCTCTGTCGCTGTGTCTAACTCTCCTTGTCTCTGTCTCTGTCTCTGTGTCTCTGTCTCTGTGTCTCTGTCTCTGTGTCTCTCTCTCTGTGTCTCTGTCTCTGTGTCTCTGTCTCTGTGTCTCTGTCTCTGTGTCTCTGTCTCTGTGTCTGTGTCTCTGTCTCTGTGTCTCTGTCTCTGTGTCTCTGTCTCTGTGTCTCTGTCTCTGTGTCTCTGTCTCTGTGTCTGTGTCTCTGTGTCTCTGTCTCTGTGTCTCTGTCTCTGTGTCTCTGTCTCTTTGGCTCTGTCTCGGTGTCTCTGTCGATGTGTCTAAGTCTCCTTGTCTCTGTCTCTGTGTCTCTGCCTCTGTCTCCGTGTGTCTTAATCTGTATCTCTGTCTATGCGCCTATGTATCTGTGTATCCGTCTCTGTGTCTGTGCTCTGTGTCTCTGTCTCTGTGTCTCTGTCGATGTGCCTAAGTCTCCTTGTCTCTGTCTCTGTGTCTCTGTCTCTGTGTCTCTGTCTCTGTGTCTCTGTCTCTGTGTCTCTGTCTCTGTGTCCCTGTCTCTGTGTCTCTGTCTCTGTGTCTCTGTCTCTGTGTCTCTGTCTCTGTGTCTCTGTCTCTGTGTCTCTGTCTCTGTGTCTCTGTCTCTGTGTCTCTGTCTCTGTGTCTCTGTCTCTGTGTCTCTGTCTCTGTGTCTCTGTCTCTGTGTCTCTGTCTCTGTGTCTGTGTCTCTGTCTCTGTGTCTCTGTCTCTGTGTCTCTGTCTCTGTGTCTCTGTCTCTGTGCCTTTGTCTCTGTGTCTCTGTCTCTGTGTCTCTGTCTCAGTGTCTCTGTCTCTGTGTCTCTGTCTCTGTGTCTCTGTCTCTGTGTCTGTGTCTCTGTGTCTCTGTCTCTGTGTCTCTGTCTCTGTGTCTCTGTCTCTGTGTGTCTGTCTCTGTGTGTCTGTCTCTGTGTCTCTGTCTCTGTGTCTCTGTCTCTGTGTCTAACTCTCCTTGTCCCTGTCTCTGTCTCTGTGTCTCTGCCTCTGTGTCTCTGTCTCTGTGTCTCTGTCTCTGTGTCTCTGTCTCTGTGTCTCTGTCTCTGTGTCTCTGTCTCTGTGTCTCTGTCTCTGTGTCTCTGTCTCTGTGTCTCTGTCTCTGTGTCTCTGTCTCTGTGTCTCTGTCTCTGTGTCTCTGTCTCTGTGTCTGTGTCTCTCTCACTCTGTGTCTATGTCCCTGTGCCTATGTATCTGTGTCTCTGTCTCTGTGACTTTGTCTCTGCCTATCTGTCTCTGTGTCTCTGTCTCTGTGTCTCTGTCTCTGTGTCTCTGTCTCTGTGTCACTGTCTCTGCGTACCTGTCTCTGTGTCTCTGTCTCTGTGTCTCTGTCTCTGTGTCTCTGTCTCTGTGTCTCTGTCTCTGTGTCTCTGTCTCTGTGTCTCTGTCTCTGTGTCTCTGTCTCTGTGTCTCTGTCTCTGTGTCTCTGTCTCTGTGTCTCTGTCTCTGTGTCTCTGTCTCTGTGTCTCTGTCTCTGTGTCTCTGTCTCTGTGTCTCTGTCTCTGTGTCTCTGTCTCTGTGTCTCTGTCTCTGTGTCTCTGTCTCTGTGTCTCTGTCTCTGTGTCTCTGTCTCTGTGTCTCTGTCTCTGTGTCTCTGTCTCTGTGTCTCTGTCTCTGTGTCTCTGTCTCTGTGTCTCTGTCTCTGTGTCTCTGTCTCTGTGTCTCTGTCTCTGTGTCTCTGTCTCTGTGTCTCTGTCTCTGTGTCTCTGTCTCTGTGTCTCTGTCTCTGTGTCTCTGTCTCTGTGTCTCTGTCTCTGTGTCTCTGTCTCTGTGTCTCTGTCTCTGTGTCTCTGTCTCTGTGTCTCTGTCTCTGTGTCTCTGTCTCTGTGTCTCTGTCTCTGTGTCTCTGTCTCTGTGTCTCTGTCTCTGTGTCACTGTCTCTGTGTCTCTGTCTCTGTTTCTCTGTCTCTGTGCCTCTGTCTCTGTGTCTCTGTCTCTGTGTCTCTGTCTCTGTGTCTCTGTCTCTGTGTCTAAGTCTCCTTGTCTCTGTCTCTGTGTCTCTGTCTCTGTGTCTCTGTCTCTTTGTCTCTGTCTCTGTGTCTCTGTCCCTGTGTCTCTGTCTCTGTGTCTCTGTCTCTGTGTCTCTGTCTCTGTGTCTCTGTCTCTGTGTCTCTGTCTCTGTGTCTCTGTCGATGTGTCTAAGTCTCCTTGTCTCTGTCTCTGTGTCTCTGTCTCTGTGTCTCTGTCTCTGTGTCTCTGTCTCTGTGTCTCTGTCTCTGTGTCTCTGTCTCTGTGTCTCTGTCTCTGTGTCTCTGTCTCTGTGTCTCTGTCTCTGTGTCTCTGTCTCTGACTCTGTCCCTGTCTCTGTCTCTGTGTCTCTGTCTCTGTGTCTCTGTCTCTGTGTCTAAGTCTCCTTGTCTCTGTCTCTGTGTCTCTGCCTCTGTCTCCATGTGTCTTCATCTGTGTCTCTGTCTGTGCGCCTATGTATCTGTGTATCCGTGTCTGTGTCTGTGCTCTGTGTCTCTGTCTCTGTCTCTGTCTCTGTGTCTCTGTCTCTGTGTCTCTCTCTCTGTGTCTCTGTCTCTGTGTCTCTGTCTCTGTCTCTGTCTCTGTGTCTCTGTCTCTGTGTCTCTGTCTCTGGGTATCTGTCTCTGTGTCTCTGTCTCTGTGTCTCCGTCTCTGTGTCTCTGTCTTTGTGTCTCTGTCTCTGTGTCTCTGTGTCTGTGTCTCTGTCTCTGTGTCTCTGTCTCTGTGTCTCCGTCTCTGTGTCTCTGTCTTTGTGTCTCTGTCTCTGTGTCTCTGTCTCTGTGTCTCTGTCTCTGTGTCTCTGTCTCTGTGTCTCTGTCTCTGTGTCTCTGTCTCTGTGTCGCTGTCTCTGTGTCTTTGTCTCTGTGTCTCTGTCTCTGTGTCTCTGTCTCTGTGTCTCTGTCTCTGTCTCTGTGTCTGTGTCTCTGTCTCTGTCTCTGTCTCTGTGTCTCGCTCTCTCTGTGTCTATGTCCCTGTGCCTATGTATCTGTGTCTCTGTCTCTGTGACTTTGTCTCTGCGTATCTGTCTCTGCGTATCTGTCTCTCTGTCTCTGTCTCTGTGTCTCTGTCTCTGTGTCTGTGTCTCTGTCTCTGTCTCTGTGTCTCGCTCTCTCTGTGTCTATGTCCCTGTGCCTATGTATCTGTGTCTCTGTCTCTGTGACTTTGTCTCTGCGTATCTGTCTCTGTGTCTCTGTCTCTGTGTCTCTGTCTCTGTGTCTCTGTCTCTGTGTCACTGTCTCTGTGTCTCTGTCTCTGTTTCTCTGTCTCTGTGCCTCTGTCTCTGTGTCTCTGTCTCTGTGTCTCTGTCTCTGTGTCTCTGTCTCTGTGTCTCTGTCTCTGTGTCTAAGTCTCCTTGTCTCTGTCTCTGTGTCTCTGTCTCTGTGTCTCTGTCTCTTTGTCTCTGTCTCTGTGTCTCTGTCTCTGTGTCTCTGTCTCTGTGTCTCTGTCTCTGTGTCTCTGTCTCTGTGTCTCTGTCTCTGTGTCTCTGTCTCTGTGTCTCTGTCTCTGTGTCTCTGTCTCTGTGTCTCTATCTCTGTGTCTCTGTCTCTGTGTCTCTGTCTCTGTGTCTCTGTCTCTGTGTCTCTGTCTCTGTGTCTCTGTCTCTGTGTCTCTGTCTCTGTGTCTCTGTCTCTGTGTCTCTGTCTCTGTGTCTCTGTCTCTGACTCTGTCCCTGTCTCTGTCTCTGTGTCTCTGTCTCTGTGTCTAAGTCTCCTTGTCTCTGTCTCTGTGTCTCTGCCTCTGTCTCCATGTGTCTTCATCTGTGTCTCTGTCTGTGCGCCTATGTATCTGTGTATCCGTGTCTGTGTCTGTGCTCTGTGTCTCTGTCTCTGTCTCTGTCTCTGTGTCTCTGTCTCTGTGTCTCTCTCTCTGTGTCTCTGTCTCTGTGTCTCTGTCTCTGTGTCTCTGTCTCTGTGTCTCTGTCTCTGTGTCTCTGTCTCTGTGTCTCTGTCTCTGTGTCTCTGTCTCTGTGTCTCTGTCTCTGTGTCTCTGTCTCTGTGTCTCTGTCTCTGTGTCTCTGTCTCTGTGTCTCTGTCTCTGTCTCTGTGTCTGTGTCTCTGTCTCTGTCTCTGTCTCTGTGTCTCTGTCTCTGTGTCTCTGTCTCTGTGTCTCTGTCTCTGTGTCTCTGTCTCTGTGTCTCTGTCTCTGTGTCTCTGTCTCTGTGTCTCTGTCTCTGTGTCTCTGTCTCTGTGTCTCTGTCTCTGTGTCTCTGTCTCTGTGTCTCTGTCTCTGTGTCTCTGTCTCTGTGTCTCTGTCTCTGTGTCTCTGTCTCTGTGTCTCTGTCTCTGTGTCTCTGTCTCTGTGTCTCTGTCTCTGTGTCTCTGTCTCTGTGTCTCTGTCTCTGTGTCTCTGTCTCTGTGTCTCTGTCTCTGTGTCTCTGTCTCTGTCTCTGTTTCTGTCTCTGTGTCTCTGTCTCTGTGTCTCTGTCTCCGTGTCTCTGTCTCCGTGTCTCTGTCTCTGTGTCTCTGTCTCTGTGTCTCTGTCTCTGTGTCTCTGTCTCTGTGTCTCTGTCTCTGTGTCTGTGTCTCTGTCTCTGTCTCTGTGTCTCGCTCTCTCTGTGTCTATGTCCCTGTGCCTATGTATCTGTGTCTCTGTCTCTGTGACTTTGTCTCTGCGTATCTGTCTCTGTGTCTCTGTCTCTGTGTCTCTGTCTCTGTGTCTCTGTCTCTGTGTCACTGTCTCTGTGTCTCTGTCTCTGTTTCTCTGTCTCTGTGCCTCTGTCTCTGTGTCTCTGTCTCTGTGTCTCTGTCTCTGTGTCTCTGTCTCTGTGTCTCTGTCTCTGTGTCTAAGTCTCCTTGTCTCTGTCTCTGTGTCTCTGTCTCTGTGTCTCTGTCTCTTTGTCTCTGTCTCTGTGTCTCTGTCTCTGTGTCTCTGTCTCTGTGTCTCTGTCTCTGTGTCTCTGTCTCTGTGTCTCTGTCTCTGTGTCTCTGTCTCTGTGTCTCTGTCTCTGTGTCGCTATCTCTGTGTCTCTGTCTCTGTGTCTCTGTCTCTGTGTCTCTGTCTCTGTGTCTCTGTCTCTGTGTCTCTGTCTCTGTGTCTCTGTCTCTGTGTCTCTGTCTCTGTGTCTCTGTCTCTGACTCTGTCCCTGTCTCTGTCTCTGTGTCTCTGTCTCTGTGTCTAAGTCTCCTTGTCTCTGTCTCTGTGTCTCTGCCTCTGTCTCCATGTGTCTTCATCTGTGTCTCTGTCTGTGCGCCTATGTATCTGTGTATCCGTGTCTGTGTCTGTGCTCTGTGTCTCTGTCTCTGTCTCTGTCTCTGTGTCTCTGTCTCTGTGTCTCTCTCTCTGTGTCTCTGTCTCTGTGTCTCTGTCTCTGTCTCTGTCTCTGTGTCTCTGTCTCTGTGTCTCTGTCTCTGTGTCTCTCTCTCTGTGTCTCTGTCTCTGTGTCTCTGTCTCTGTCTCTGTCTCTGTGTCTCTGTCTCTGTGTCTCTGTCTCTGGGTATCTGTCTCTGCGTCTCTGTCTCTGTGTCTCCGTCTCTGTGTCTCTGTCTCTGTGTCTCTGTCTCTGTGTCTCTGTCTCTGTGTCTCTGTCTCTGTGTCTCTGTCTCTGTGTCTCTGTCTCTGTGTCTCTGTCTCTGTGTCTCTGTCTCTGTGTCTCTGTCTCTGTGTCTCTGTCTCTGTCTCTGTGTCTGTGTCTCTGTCTCTGTCTCTGTCTCTGTGTCTCTGTCTCTGTGTCTCTGTCTCTGTGTCTCTGTCTCTGTGTCTCTGTCTCTGTGTCTCTGTCTCTGTGTCTCTGTCTCTGTGTCTCTGTCTCTGTGTCTCTGTCTCTGTGTCTCTGTCTCTGTGTCTCTGTCTCTGTGTCTCTGTCTCTGTGTCTCTGTCTCTGTGTCTCTGTCTCTGTGTCTCTGTCTCTGTGTCTCTGTCTCTGTGTCTCTGTCTCTGTCTCTGTGTCTCTGTCTCTGTGTCTCTGTCTCTGTGTCTCTGTCTCCGTGTCTCTGTCTCCGTGTCTCTGTCTCTGTGTCTCTGTCTCTGTGTCTCTGTCTCTGTGTCTCTGTCTCTGTGTCTCTGTCTCTGTGTCTCTGTCTCTGTGTCTCTGTCTCTGTGTCTCTGTCTCTGTGTCTCTGTCTCTGTGTCTCTGTCTCTGTGTCTCTGTCTCTGTGTCTCTGTCTCTGTGTCTCTGTCTCTGTGTCTCTGTCTCTGTGTCTCTGTCTCTGTGTCTCTGTCTCTGTGTCTCTGTCTCTGTGTCTCTGTCTCTGTGTCTCTGTCTCTGTGTCTCTGTCTCTGTGTCTCTGTCTCTGTGTCTGTGTCTCTGTGTCTCTGTCTCTGTGTCTCTGTCTCTGTGTCTCTGTCTCTTTGGCTCTGTCTCGGTGTCTCTGTCGATGTGTCTAAGTCTCCTTGTCTCTGTCTCTGTGTCTCTGCCTCTGTCTCCGTGTGTCTTAATCTGTGTCTCTGTCTATGCGCCTATGTATCTGTGTATCCGTCTCTGTGTCTGTGCTCTGTGTCTCTGTCTCTGTGTCTCTGTCGATGTGCCTAAGTCTCCTTGTCTCTGTCTCTGTGTCTTTGTCTCTGTGTCTCTGTCTCTGTGTCTCTGTCTCTGTGTCTCTGTCTCTGTGTCCCTGTCTCTGTGTCTCTGTCTCTGTGTCTCTGTCTCTGTGTCTCTGTCTCTGTGTCTCTGTCTCTGTGTCTCTGTCTCTGTGTCTCTGTCTCTGTGTCTCTGTCTCTGTGTCTCTGTCTCTGTGTCTCTGTCTCTGTGTCTCTGTCTCTGTGTCTCTGTCTCTGTGTCTCTGTCTCTGTGTCTCTGTCTCTGTGTCTCTGTCTCTGTGTCTCTGTCTCTGTGTCTCTGTCTCTGTGTCTCTGTCTCTGTGTCTCTGTCTCTGTGTCTCTGTCTCTGTGTCTCTGTCTCTGTGTCTCTGTCTCTGTGTCTCTGTCTCTGTGTCTATGTCCCTGTGCCTATGTATCTGTGTGTCTGTCTCTGTGACTTTGTCTCTGTGTCTCTGTCTCTGTGTCTCTGTCGCTGTGTCTAACTCTCCTTGCCTCTGTCTCTGTCTCTGTGTCTCTGTCTCTGTGTCTCTCTCTCTGTGTCTCTGTCTCTGTGTCTCTGTCTCTGTGTCTCTGTCTCTGTGTCTCTGTCTCTGTGTCTGTGTCTCTGTCTCTGTGTCTCTGTCTCTGTGTCTCTGTCTCTGTCTCTGTGCCTTTGTCTCTGTGTCTCTGTCTCTGTGTCTCTGTCTCAGTGTCTCTGTCTCTGTGTCTCTGTCTCTGTGTCTCTGTCTCTGTGTCTGTGTCTCTGTGTCTCTGTCTCTGTGTCTCTGTCTCTGTGTCTCTGTCTCTGTGTCTCTGTCTCTGTGTCTCTGTCTCTGTGTCTCTGTCTCTGTGTCTCTGTCTCTGTGTCTCTGTCTCTGTGTCTCTGTCTCTGTGTCTCTGTCTCTGTGTCTCTGTCGATGTATCTAAGTCTCCTTGTCTCTGTCTCTGTGTCTCTGCCTCTGTCTCCGTGCGTCTTAATCTGTGTCTCTGTCTGTGCGCCTATGTATCTGTGTATCCGTCTCTGTGTCTGTGCTCTGTGTCTCTGTCTCTGTGTCTCTGTCTCTGTGTCTCTGTCTCTGTGCCTCTGTCTCTGTGTCTCTGTCTCTGTGTCTCTGTCTCTGTGTCTCTGTCTCTGTGTCTCTGTCTCTGTGTCTCTGTCTCTGTGTCTCTGTCTCTGTGTCTCTGTCTCTGTGTCTCTGTCTCTGTGTCTCTGTCTCTGTGTCTCTGTCTCTGTGTCTCTGTCTCTGTGTCTCTGTCTCTGTGTCTCTGTCTCTGTGTCTCTGTCTCTGTGTCTCTGTCTCTGTGTCTCTGTCTCTGTGTCTCTGTCTCTGTGTCTCTGTCTCTGTGTCTCTGTCTCTGTGTCTCTGTCTCTGTGTCTCTGTCTCTGTGTCTCTGTCTCTGTGTCTCTGTCTCTGTGTCTCTGTCTCTGTCTCTGTTTCTGTCTCTGTGTCTCTGTCTCTGTGTCTCTGTCTCCGTGTCTCTGTCTCCGTGTCTCTGTCTCTGTGTCTCTGTCTCTGTGTCTCTGTCTCTGTGTCTCTGTCTCTGTGTCTCTGTCTCTGTGTCTCTGTCTATGTGTCTGTGTCTCTGTCTCTGTCTCTGTGTCTCGCTCTCTCTGTGTCTATGTCCCTGTGCCTATGTATCTGTGTCTCTGTCTCTGTGACTTTGTCTCTGCGTATCTGTCTCTGTGTCTCTGTCTCTGTGTCTCTGTCTCTGTGTCTCTGTCTCTGTGTCACTGTCTCTGTGTCTCTGTCTCTGTTTCTCTGTCTCTGTGCCTCTGTCTCTGTGTCTCTGTCTCTGTGTCTCTGTCTCTGTGTCTCTGTCTCTGTGTCTCTGTCTCTGTGTCTAAGTCTCCTTGTCTCTGTCTCTGTGTCTCTGTCTCTGTGTCTCTGTCTCTTTGTCTCTGTCTCTGTGTCTCTGTCTCTGTGTCTCTGTCTCTGTGTCTCTGTCTCTGTGTCTCTGTCTCTGTGTCTCTGTCTCTGTGTCTCTGTCTCTGTGTCTCTGTCTCTGTGTCGCTATCTCTGTGTCTCTGTCTCTGTGTCTCTGTCTCTGTGTCTCTGTCTCTGTGTCTCTGTCTCTGTGTCTCTGTCTCTGTGTCTCTGTCTCTGTGTCTCTGTCTCTGTGTCTCTGTCTCTGACTCTGTCCCTGTCTCTGTCTCTGTGTCTCTGTCTCTGTGTCTAAGTCTCCTTGTCTCTGTCTCTGTGTCTCTGCCTCTGTCTCCATGTGTCTTCATCTGTGTCTCTGTCTGTGCGCCTATGTATCTGTGTATCCGTGTCTGTGTCTGTGCTCTGTGTCTCTGTCTCTGTCTCTGTCTCTGTGTCTCTGTCTCTGTGTCTCTCTCTCTGTGTCTCTGTCTCTGTGTCTCTGTCTCTGTCTCTGTCTCTGTGTCTCTGTCTCTGTGTCTCTGTCTCTGTGTCTCTCTCTCTGTGTCTCTGTCTCTGTGTCTCTGTCTCTGTCTCTGTCTCTGTGTCTCTGTCTCTGTGTCTCTGTCTCTGGGTATCTGTCTCTGCGTCTCTGTCTCTGTGTCTCCGTCTCTGTGTCTCTGTCTCTGTGTCTCTGTCTCTGTGTCTCTGTCTCTGTGTCTCTGTCTCTGTGTCTCTGTCTCTGTGTCTCTGTCTCTGTGTCTCTGTCTCTGTGTCTCTGTCTCTGTGTCTCTGTCTCTGTGTCTCTGTCTCTGTCTCTGTGTCTGTGTCTCTGTCTCTGTCTCTGTCTCTGTGTCTCTGTCTCTGTGTCTCTGTCTCTGTGTCTCTGTCTCTGTGTCTCTGTCTCTGTGTCTCTGTCTCTGTGTCTCTGTCTCTGTGTCTCTGTCTCTGTGTCTCTGTCTCTGTGTCTCTGTCTCTGTGTCTCTGTCTCTGTGTCTCTGTCTCTGTGTCTCTGTCTCTGTGTCTCTGTCTCTGTGTCTCTGTCTCTGTGTCTCTGTCTCTGTCTCTGTGTCTCTGTCTCTGTGTCTCTGTCTCTGTGTCTCTGTCTCCGTGTCTCTGTCTCCGTGTCTCTGTCTCCGTGTCTCTGTCTCTGTGTCTCTGTCTCTGTGTCTCTGTCTCTGTGTCTCTGTCTCTGTGTCTCTGTCTCTGTGTCTCTGTCTCTGTGTCTCTGTCTCTGTGTCTCTGTCTCTGTGTCTCTGTCTCTGTGTCTCTGTCTCTGTGTCTCTGTCTCTGTGTCTCTGTCTCTGTGTCTCTGTCTCTGTGTCTCTGTCTCTGTGTCTCTGTCTCTGTGTCTCTGTCTCTGTGTCTCTGTCTCTGTGTCTCTGTCTCTGTGTCTCTGTCTCTGTGTCTCTGTCTCTGTGTCTCTGTCTCTGTGTCTCTGTCTCTGTGTCTCTGTCTCTGTGTCTCTGTCTCTGTGTCTCTGTCTCTGTGTCTCTGTCTCTGTGTCTCTGTCTCTGTGTCTCTGTCTCTGTGTCTCTGTCTCTGTGTCTCTGTCTCTGTGTCTCTGTCTCTGTGTCTCTGTCTCTGTGTCTCTGTCTCTGTGTCTCTGTCTCTGTGTCTATGTCCCTGTGCGTATGTATCTGTGTCTCTGTCTCTGTGACTTTGTCTCTGTGTCTCTGTCTCTGTGTCTCTGTCGCTGTGTCTAACTCTCCTTGTCTCTGTCTCTGTCTCTGTGTCTCTGTCTCTGTGTCTCTGTCTCTGTGTCTCTGTCTCTGTGTCTGTGTCTCTGTGTCTCTGTCTCTGTGTCTCTGTCTCTGTGTCTCTGTCTCTGTGTCTCTGTCTCTTTGGCTCTGTCTCGGTGTCTCTGTCGATGTGTCTAAGTCTCCTTGTCTCTGTCTCTGTTTCTCTGCCTCTGTCTCCGTTTGTCTTAATCTGTGTCTCTGCCTGTGCGCCTATGCATCTGTGTATCCGTCTCTGTGTCTGTGCTCTGTGTCTCTGTCTCTGTGTCTCTGTCGATGTGCCTCAGTCTCCTTGTCTCTGTCTCTGTGTCTCTGCCTCTGTCTCCGTGCGTCTTAATCTGTGTCTCTGTCTGTGCGCCTATGTATCTGTGTATCCGTCTCTGTGTCTGTGCTCTGTGTCTCTGTCTCTGTGTCTCTGTCTCTGTGTCTCTGTCTCCGTGCCTCTGTCTCTGTGTCTCTGTCTCTGTGTCTCTGTCTCTGTGTCTCTGTCTCTGTGTCTCTGTCTCTGTGTCTCTGTCTCTGTGTCTCAGTCTCTCTGTCTCTGTCTCTGTGTCTCTGTCTCTGTGTCTCTGTCCCTGTGTCTCTGTCTCTGTGTCCCTGTCTCTGTGTCTCGGTCTCTGTGTCTCTGTCTCTGTGTCTCTGTCTCTGTGTCTCTGCCTCTGTGTCTCTGTCTCTGTGTCTCTGTCTCTGTGTCTCTGTCTCTGTGTGTCTGTCTCTGTGTCTCTGTCTCTGTGTCTCTGTCTCTGTGTCTCTGTCTCTGTGTCTCTGTCTCTGTGTCTCTGTCTCTGTGTCTAACTCTCCTTGTCCCTGTCTCTGTCTCTGTGTCTCTGTCGATGTATCTAAGTCTCCTTGTCTCTGTCTCTGTGTCTCTGCCTCTGTCTCCGTGCGTCTTAATCTGTGTCTCTGTCTGTGCGCCTATGTATCCGTGTATCCGTCTCTGTGTCCGTGCTCTGTGTCTCTGTCTCTGTGTCTCTGTCTCTGTGTCTCTGTCTCTGTGTCTCTGTCTCTGTGCCTCTGTCTCTGTGTCCGTGCTCTGTGTCTCTGTCTCTGTGTCTCTGTCTCTGTGTCTCTGTCTCTGTGTCTCTGTCTCTGTGTCTCTGTCTCTGTGTCTCTGTCTCTCTGTCTCTGTCTCTGTGTCTCTGTCTCTGTGTCTCTGTCCCTGTGGCTCTGTCTCTGTGTCCCTGTCTCTGTGTCTCTGTCTCTGTGTCTCTCTCTCTGTGTCTCTGTCTCTGTGTCTCTGCCTCTGTGTCTCTGTCTCTGTGTCTCTGTCTCTGTGTCTCTGTCTCTGTGTGTCTGTCTCTGTGTCTCTGTCTCTGTGTCTCTGTCTCTGTGTCTCTGTCTCTGTGTCTCTGTCTCTGTGTCTAACTCTCCTTGTCCCTGTCTCTGTCTCTGCGTCTCTGTCTCTGTGTCTCTGTCTCTGTGTCTCAGTCTCTGTGTCTCTGTCTCTGTGTCTCTGTCTCTGTGTCTCTGTCTCTGTGTCTGTGTCTCTGTCTCTCTCTCTGTGTCCCGCTCTCTCTGTGTCTATGTCCCTGTGCCTATGTATCTGTGTCTCTGTCTCTGTGACTTTGTCTCTGCGTATCTGTCTCTGTGTCTCTGTCTCTGTGTCTCTGTCTCTGTGTCTCTCTCTCTGTGTCTCTGTGTCTGTGTCTCTGTCTCTGTCTCTGTGTCTCTGTCTCTGTGTCTCTGTCTCTGGGTCTCTGCCTCTGTGTCTCTGTCTGTGTGTCCCCGTCTCTGTGTCTCTGTCTCTGTGTCTCTCTCTGTGTCTCTGTCTCTGTGTCTCTGTGTCTGTGTCTCTGTCTCTGTGTCTCTGTCTCCGTGTCTCTGTCTCTGTGTCTCTGTCTCTGTGTCTCTGTCTCTGTGTCTCTGTCTCTGTGTCTCTGTCTCTGTGTCTCTGTCTCTGTGTCTGTGTCTCTGTCTCTGTGTCTGTGTCTCTCTCACTCTGTGTCTATGTCCCTGTGCCTATGTATCTGTGTCTCTGTCTCTGTGACTTTGTCTCTGCCTATCTGTCTCTGTGTCTCTGTCTCTGTGTCTCTGTCTCTGTGTCTCTGTCTCTGTGTCTCTGTCTCTGTGTCACTGTCTCTGCGTACCTGTCTCTGTGTCTCTGTCTCTGTGTCTCTGTCTCTGTGTCTCTGTCTCTGTGTCTCTGTCTCTGTGTCTCTGTCTCTGTGTCTCTGTCTCTGTGTCTCTGTCTCTGTGTCTCTGTCTCTGTGTCTCTGTCTCTGTGTCTCTGCCTCTGTGTCTCTGTCTCTGTGTCTCTGTCTCTGTGTCTCTGTCTCTGTGTCTCTGTCTCTGTGTCTCTGTCTCTGTGTCTCTGTCTCTGTGTCTCTGTCTCTGTGTCACTGTCTCTGTGTCTCTGTCTCTGTTTCTCTGTCTCTGTGCCTCTGTCTCTGTGTCTCTGTCTCTGTGTCTCTGTCTCTGTGTCTCTGTCTCTGTGTCTCTGTCTCTGTGTCTCTGTCTCTGTGTCTCTGTCTCTGTGTCTAAGTCTCCTTGTCTCTGTCTCTGTGTCTCTGTCTCTGTGTCTCTGTCTCTTTGTCTCTGTCTCTTTGTCTCTGTCCCTGTGTCTCTGTCCCTGTGTCTCTGTCTCTGTGTCTCTGTCTCTGTGTCTCTGTCTCTGTGTCTCTGTCTCTGTGTCTCTGTCTCTGTGTCTCTGTCTCTGTGTCTCTGTCTCTGTGTCTCTGTCTCTGTGTCTCTGTCTCTGTGTCTCTGTCTCTGTGTCTCCGTCTCTGTGTCTCTGTCTCTGTGTCTCTGTCTCTGTGTCTCTGTCTCTGTGTCTGTGTCTCTGTCTCTGTCTCTGTGTCTCGCTCTCTCTGTGTCTATGTCCCTGTGCCTATGTATCCGTGTCTCTGTCTCTGTGACTTTGTCTCTGCGTATCTGTCTCTGTGTCTCTGTCTCTGTGTCTCTGCCTCTGTGTCTCTGTCCCTGTGTCACTGTCTCTGTGTCTCTGTCTCTGTTTCTCTGTCTCTGTGCCTCTGTCTCTGTGTCTCTGTCTCTGTGTCTCTGTCTCTGTGTCTCTGTCTCTGTGTCTAAGTCTCCTTGTCTCTGTCTCTGTGTCTCTGTCTCTGTGTCTCTGTCTCTTTGTCTCTGTCTCTGTGTCTCTGTCTCTGTGTCTCTGTCTCTGTGTCTCTGTCTCTGTGTCTCTGTCTCTGACTCTGTCCCTGTCTCTGTCTCTGTGTCTCTGTCTCTGTGTCTAAGTCTCCTTGTCTCTGTCTCTGTGTCTCTGCCTCTGTCTCCATGTGTCTTCATCTGTGTCTCTGTCTGTGCGCCTATGTATCTGTGTATCCGTGTCTGTGTCTGTGCTCTGTGTCTCTGTCTCTGTCTCTGTCTCTCTGTCTCTGTCTCTGTGTCTCTGTCCCTGTGGCTCTGTCTCTGTGTCCCTGTCTCTGTGTCTCTGTCTCTGTGTCTCTCTCTCTGTGTCTCTGTCTCTGTGTCTCTGCCTCTGTGTCTCTGTCTCTGTGTCTCTGTCTCTGTGTCTCTGTCTCTGTGTGTCTGTCTCTGTGTCTCTGTCTCTGTGTCTCTGTCTCTGTGTCTCTGTCTCTGTGTCTCTGTCTCTGTGTCTAACTCTCCTTGTCCCTGTCTCTGTCTCTGTGTCTCTGTCTCTGTGTCTCTGTCTCTGTGTCTCAGTCTCTGTGTCTCTGTCTCTGTGTCTCTGTCTCTGTGTCTCTGTCTCTGTGTCTGTGTCTCTGTCTCTGTCTCTGTGTCTCGCTCTCTCTGTGTCTATGTCCCTGTGCCTATGTATCTGTGTCTCTGTCTCTGTGACTTTGTCTCTGCGTATCTGTCTCTGTGTCTCTGTCTCTGTGTCTCTGTCTCTGTGTCTCTCTCTCTGTGTCTCTGTGTCTGTGTCTCTGTCTCTGTCTCTGTGTCTCTGTCTCTGTGTCTCTGTCTCTGGGTCTCTGCCTCTGTGTCTCTGTCTGTGTGTCCCCGTCTCTGTGTCTCTGTCTCTGTGTCTCTGTCTCTGTGTCTCTGTCTCTGTGTCTCTGTCTCTGTGTCTCTGTCTCTGTGTCTCTGTCTCTGTGTCTCTGTCTCTGTGTCTAAGTCTCCTTGTCTCTGTCTCTGTGTCTCTGTCTCTGTGTCTCTGTCTCTTTGTCTCTGTCTCTTTGTCTCTGTCCCTGTGTCTCTGTCTCTGTGTCTCTGTCTCTGTGTCTCTGTCTCTGTGTCTCTGTCTCTGTGTCTCTGTCTCTGTGTCTCTGTCTCTGTGTCTCTGTCTCTGTGTCTCTGTCTCTGTGTCTCTGTCTCTGTGTCTCTGTCTCTGTGTCTCTGTCTCTGTGTCTCTGTCTCTGTGTCTCTGTCTCTGTGTCTCTGTCTCTGTGTCTCTGTCTCTGTGTCTCTGTCTCTGTGTCTCTGTCTCTGTGTCTCTGTCTCTGTGTCTCTGTCTCTGTGTCTCTGTCTCTGTGTCTCTGTCTCTGTGTCTCTGTCTCTGTGTCTCTGTCTCTGTGTCTAACTCTTCTTGTCTCTGTCTCTGTCTCTGTGTCTCTGTCTCTGTGTCTCTGTCTCTGTGTCTCTGTCTCTGTGTCTCTGTCTCTGTGTCTCTGTCTCTGTGTCTCTGTCTCTGTGTCTCTGTCTCTGTGTCTCTGTCTCTGTGTCTCTGTCTCTGTGTCTATGTCCCTGTGCCTATGTATCTGTGTGTCTGTCTCTGTGACTTTGTCTCTGTGTCTCTGTCTCTGTGTCTCTGTCGATGTGCCTCAGTCTCCTTGTCTCTGTCTCTGTGTCTCTGCCTCTGTCTCCGTGTGTCTTAATCTGTGTCTCTGTCTGTGCGCCTATGTATCTGTGTATCCGTCTCTGTGTCTGTGCTCTGTGTCTCTGTCTCTGACTCTGTCTCTGTCTCTGTCTCTGTGTCTCTGTCTCTGTGTCTAAGTCTCCTTGTCTCTGTCTCTGTGTCTCTGCCTCTGTCTCCGTGTGTCTTAATCTGTGACTCTGTCTGTGCGCCTATGTATCTGTGTATCCGTCTCTGTGTCTGTGCTCTGTGTCTCTGTCTCTGACTCTGTCTCTGTCTCTGTCTCTGTCTCTGTGTCTCTGTCTCTGTGTCTCTCTCTCTGTGTCTCTGTGTCTGTGTCTCTGTCTCTGTCTCTGTGTCTCTGTCTCTGTGTCTCTGTCTCTGTGTCTCTGTCTCTGGGTCTCTGCCTCTGTGTCTCTGTCTGTGTGTCCCCGTCTCTGTGTCTCTGTCTCTGTGTCTCTCTCTGTGTCTCTGTCTCTGTGTCTGTGTCTCTGTCTCTGTGTCTGTGTCTCTCTCACTCTGTGTCTATGTCCCTGTGCCTATGTATCTGTGTCTCTGTCTCTGTGACTTTGTCTCTGCCTATCTGTCTCTGTGTCTCTGTCTCTGTGTCTCTGTCTCTGTGTCTCTGTCTCTGTGTCACTGTCTCTGCGTACCTGTCTCTGTGTCTCTGTCTCTGTGTCTCTGTCTCTGTGTCTCTGTCTCTGTGTCTCTGTCTCTGTGTCTCTGTCTCTGTGTCTCTGTCTCTGTGTCTCTGTCTCTGTGTCTCTGTCTCTGTGTCTCTGTCTCTGTGTCTCTGTCTCTGTGTCTCTGTCTCTGTGTCTCTGTCTCTGTGTCTCTGTCTCTGTGTCTCTGTCTCTGTGTCTCTGTCTCTGTGTCTCTGTCTCTGTGTCTCTGTCTCTGTGTCTCTGTCTCTGTGTCTCTGTCTCTGTGTCTCTGTCTCTGTGTCTCTGTCTCTGTGTCTCTGTCTCTGTGTCTCTGTCTCTGTGTCTCTGTCTCTGTGTCTCTGTCTCTGTGTCTCTGTCTCTGTGTCTCTGTCTCTGTGTCTCTGTCCCTGTGTCTCTGTCTCTGTGTCTCTGTCTCTGTGTCTCTGTCTCTGTGTCTCTGTCGCTGTGTCTAACTCTCCTTGTCTCTGTCTCTGTCTCTGTGTCTCTGTCTCTGTGTCTCTGTCTCTGTGTCCCTGTCTCTGTGTCTCTGTCTCTGTGTCTCTGTCTCTGTGTCTCTGTCTCTGTGTCTCTGTCTCTGTGTCTCTGTCTCTGTGTCTCTGTCTCTGTGTCTCTGTCTCTGTGTCTCTGTCTCTGTGTCTCTGTCTCTGTGTCTCTGTCTCTGTCTCTGTCTCTGTGTCTCTGTCCCTGTGTCTCTGTCTCTGTGTCTCTGTCTCTGTGTCTCTGTCTCTGTGTCTCTGTCTCTATGTCTCTGTCTCTGTGTCTCTGTCTCTGTGTCTCTGTCTCTGTGTCTCTGTCTCTGTGTCTCTGTCTCTGTGTCTCTGTCTCTGTGTCTCTGTCTCTGTGTCTCTGTCTCTGTGTCTCTGTCGCTGTGTCTAACTCTCCTTGTCTCTGTCTCTGTCTCTGTGTCTCTGTCTCTGTGTCTCTGTCTCTGTGTCTCTGTCTCTGTGTCTCTGTCTCTGTGTCTCTCTCTCTGTGTCTCTGTCTTTGTCTCTGTCTCTGTGCCTCTGTCTCTGTGTCTCTGTCTCTGTGTCTCTGTCTCTGTGTCTCTGTCTCTGTGTCTCTGTCTCTGTGTCTCTGTCGCTGTGTCTAACTCTCCTTGTCTCTGTCTCTGTCTCTGTGTCTCTGTCTCTGTGTCTCTGTCTCTGTGTCTCTGTCTCTGTGTCTCTGTCTCTGTGTCTCTCTCTCTGTGTCTCTGTCTTTGTCTCTGTCTCTGTGCCTCTGTCTCTGTGTCTCTGTCTCTGTGTCTCTGTCTCTGTGTCTCTGTCTCTGTGTCTCTGTCTCTGTGTCTGTGTCTCTGTGTCTCTGTCTCTGTGTCTCTGTCTCTGTGTCTCTGTCTCTGTGTCTCTGTCTCTGTGTCTCTGTCTCTTTGGCTCTGTCTCGGTGTCTCTGTCGATGTGTCTAAGTCTCCTTGTCTCTGTCTCTGTTTCTCTGCCTCTGTCTCCGTTTGTCTTAATCTGTGTCTCTGTCTGTGCGCCTATGCATCTGTGTATCCGTCTCTGTGTCTGTGCTCTGTGTCTCTGTCTCTGTGTCTCTGTCGATGTGCCTCAGTCTCCTTGTCTCTGTCTCTGTGTCTCTGCCTCTGTCTCCGTGTGTCTTAATCTGTGTCTCTGTCTGTGCGCCTATGTATCTGTGTATCCGTCTCTGTGTCTGTGCTCTGTGTCTCTGTCTCTGACTCTGTCTCTGTCTCTGTCTCTGTGTCTCTGTCTCTGTGTCTAAGTCTCCTTGTCTCTGTCTCTGTGTCTCTGCCTCTGTCTCCGTGTGTCTTAATCTGTGTCTCTGTCTGTGCGCCTATGTATCTGTGTATCCGTCTCTGTGTCTGTGCTCTGTGTCTCTGTCTCTGACTCTGTCTCTGTCTCTGTCTCTGTCTCTGTGTCTCTGTCTCTGTGTCTCTCTCTCTGTGTCTCTGTGTCTGTGTCTCTGTCTCTGTCTCTGTGTCTCTGTCTCTGTGTCTCTGTCTCTGTGTCTCTGTCTCTGGGTCTCTGTCTCTGTGTCTCTGTCTGTGTGTCCCCGTCTCTGTGTCTCTGTCTCTGTGTCTCTCTCTGTGTCTCTGTCTCTGTGTCTCTGTGTCTCTGTCTCTGTGTCTCTCTCTCTGTGTCTCTGTGTCTGTGTCTCTGTCTCTGTCTCTGTGTCTCTGCCTCTGTGTCTCTGTCTCTGTGTCTCTGTCTCTGGGTCTCTGTCTCTGTGTCTCTGTCTGTGTGTCCCCGTCTCTGTGTCTCTGTCTCTGTGTCTCTCTCTGTGTCTCTGTCTCTGTGTCTCTGTGTCTGTGTCTCTGTTTCTGTGTCTCTGTCTCTGTGTCTGTGTCTCTGTGTCTCTGTCTCTGTGTCTAACTCTCCTTGTCCCTGTCTCTGTCTCTGTGTCTCTGTCTCTGTGTCTCTGTCTCTGTGTCTAAGTCTCCTTGTCTCTGTCTCTGTGTCTCTGCCTCTGTCTCCATGTGTCTTAATCTGTGTCTCTGTCTGTGCGCCTATGTATCTGTGTATCCGTGTCTGTGTCTGTGCTCTGTGTCTCTGTCTCTGTCTCTGTCTGTGTGTCTCTCTCTCTCTGTGTCTCTGTCTCTGTGTCTCTGTCTCTGTGTCTCTGTCGATGTGTCTAAGTCTCTGTGTCTCTGTCTCTGTGTCTCTGTCTCTGTGTCTCTGTCTCTGTGTCTCTGTCTCTGTGTCTCTGTCTCTGTGTCTCTGTCTCTGTGTCTCTGTCTCTGTGTCTCTGTCTCTGTGTCTCTGTCTCTGTGTCTCTGTCTCTGTGTCTCTGTCGATGTATCTAAGTCTCCTTGTCTCTGTCTCTGTGTCTCTGCCTCTGTCTCCGTGCGTCTTAATCTGTGTCTCTGTCTGTGCGCCTATGTATCTGTGTATCCGTCTCTGTGTCTGTGCTCTGTGTCTCTGTCTCTGTGTCTCTGTCTCTGTGTCTCTGTCTCTGTGCCTCTGTCTCTGTGTCTCTGTCTCTGTGTCTCTGTCTCTGTGTCTCTGTCTCTGTGTCTCTGTCTCTGTGTCTCTCTCTCTGTGTCTCTGTCTCTGTGTCTCTGTCTCTGTGTCTCTGTCTCTGTGTCTCTGTCTCTGTGTCTCTCTCTCTGTGTCTCTGTCTTTGTCTCTGTCTCTGTGCCTCTGTCTCTGTGTCTCTGTCTCTGTGTCTCTGTCTCTGTGTCTCTGTCTCTGTGTCTCTGTCTCTGTGTCTCTGTCTCTGTGTCTGTGTCTCTGTGTCTCTGTCTCTGTGTCTCTGTCTCTGTGTCTCTGTCTCTTTGGCTCTGTCTCGGTGTCTCTGTCGATGTGTCTAAGTCTCCTTGTCTCTGTCTCTGTGTCTCTGCCTCTGTCTCCGTGTGTCTTAATCTGTGTCTCTGTCTATGCGCCTATGTATCTGTGTATCCGTCTCTGTGTCTGTGCTCTGTGTCTCTGTCTCTGTGTCTCTGTCGATGTGCCTAAGTCTCCTTGTCTCTGTCTCTGTGTCTTTGTCTCTGTGTCTCTGTCTCTGTGTCTCTGTCTCTGTGTCTCTGTCTCTGTGTCCCTGTCTCTGTGTCTCTGTCTCTGTGTCTCTGTCTCTGTGTCTCTGTCTCTGTGTCTCTGTCTCTGTGTCTCTGTCTCTGTGTCTCTGTCTCTGTGTCTCTGTCTCTGTGTCTCTGTCTCTGTGTCTCTGTCTCTGTGTCTCTGTCTCTGTGTCTCTGTCTCTGTGTCTCTGTCTCTGTGTCTCTGTCTCTGTGTCTCTGTCTCTGTGTCTCTGTCTCTGTGTCTCTGTCTCTGTGTCTCTGTCTCTGTGTCTCTGTCTCTGTGTCTCTGTCTCTGTGTCTCTGTCTCTGTGTCTCTGTCTCTGTGTCTCTGTCTCTGTGTCTATGTCCCTGTGCCTATGTATCTGTGTGTCTGTCTCTGTGACTTTGTCTCTGTGTCTCTGTCTCTGTGTCTCTGTCGCTGTGTCTAACTCTCCTTGTCTCTGTCTCTGTCTCTGTGTCTCTGTCTCTGTGTCTCTCTCTCTGTGTCTCTGTCTCTGTGTCTCTGTCTCTGTGTCTCTGTCTCTGTGTCTCTGTCTCTGTGTCTGTGTCTCTGTCTCTGTGTCTCTGTCTCTGTGTCTCTGTCTCTGTCTCTGTGCCTTTGTCTCTGTGTCTCTGTCTCTGTGTCTCTGTCTCAGTGTCTCTGTCTCTGTGTCTCTGTCTCTGTGTCTCTGTCTCTGTGTCTGTGTCTCTGTGTCTCTGTCTCTGTGTCTCTGTCTCTGTGTCTCTGTCTCTGTGTCTCTGTCTCTGTGTCTCTGTCTCTGTGTCTCTGTCTCTGTGTCTCTGTCTCTGTGTCTCTGTCTCTGTGTCTCTGTCTCTGTGTCTCTGTCTCTGTGTCTCTGTCGATGTATCTAAGTCTCCTTGTCTCTGTCTCTGTGTCTCTGCCTCTGTCTCCGTGCGTCTTAATCTGTGTCTCTGTCTGTGCGCCTATGTATCTGTGTATCCGTCTCTGTGTCTGTGCTCTGTGTCTCTGTCTCTGTGTCTCTGTCTCTGTGTCTCTGTCTCTGTGCCTCTGTCTCTGTGTCTCTGTCTCTGTGTCTCTGTCTCTGTGTCTCTGTCTCTGTGTCTCTCTCTCTGTGTCTCTGTCTCTGTGTCTCTGTCTCTGTGTCTCTGTCTCTGTGTCTCTGTCTCTGTGTCTCTCTCTCTGTGTCTCTGTCTTTGTCTCTGTCTCTGTGCCTCTGTCTCTGTGTCTCTGTCTCTGTGTCTCTGTCTCTGTGTCTCTGTCTCTGTGTCTCTGTCTCTGTGTCTCTGTCTCTGTGTCTGTGTCTCTGTGTCTCTGTCTCTGTGTCTCTGTCTCTGTGTCTCTGTCTCTGTGTCTCTGTCTCTGTGTCTCTGTCTCTGTGTCTCTGTCTCTGTGTCTCTGTCTCTGTGTCTCTGTCTCTGTGTCTCTGTCGATGTATCTAAGTCTCCTTGTCTCTGTCTCTGTGTCTCTGCCTCTGTCTCCGTGCGTCTTAATCTGTGTCTCTGTCTGTGCGCCTATGTATCTGTGTATCCCTCTCTGTGTCTGTGCTCTGTGTCTCTGTCTCTGTGTCTCTGTCTCTGTGTCTCTGTCTCTGTGCCTCTGTCTCTGTGTCTCTGTCTCTGTGTCTCTGTCTCTGTGTCTCTGTCTCTGTGTCTCTGTCTCTGTGTCTCTCTCTCTGTGTCTCTGTCTCTGTGTCTCTGTCTCTGTGTCTCTGTCTCTGTGTCTCTGTCTCTGTGTCTCTCTCTCTGTGTCTCTGTCTTTGTCTCTGTCTCTGTGCCTCTGTCTCTGTGTCTCTGTCTCTGTGTCTCTGTCTCTGTGTCTCTGTCTCTGTGTCTCTGTCTCTGTGTCTCTGTCTCTGTGTCTGTGTCTCTGTGTCTCTGTCTCTGTGTCTCTGTCTCTGTGTCTCTGTCTCTTTGGCTCTGTCTCGGTGTCTCTGTCGATGTGTCTAAGTCTCCTTGTCCCTGTCTCTGTGTCTCTGCCTCTGTCTCCGTGTGTCTTAATCTGTGTCTCTGTCTATGCGCCTATGTATCTGTGTATCCGTCTCTGTGTCTGTGCTCTGTGTCTCTGTCTCTGTGTCTCTGTCGATGTGCCTAAGTCTCCTTGTCTCTGTCTCTGTGTCTTTGTCTCTGTGTCTCTGTCTCTGTGTCTCTGTCTCTGTGTCTCTGTCTCTGTGTCCCTGTCTCTGTGTCTCTGTCTCTGTGTCTCTGTCTCTGTGTCTCTGTCTCTGTGTCTCTGTCTCTGTGTCTCTGTCTCTGTGTCTCTGTCTCTGTGTCTCTGTCTCTGTGTCCCTGTCTCTGTGTCTCTGTCTCTGTGTCTCTGTCTCTGTGTCTCTGTCTCTGTGTCTCTGTCTCTGTGTCTCTGTCTCTGTGTCTCTGTCTCTGTGTCTCTGTCTCTGTGTCTCTGTCTCTGTGTCTCTCTCTCTGTGTCTCTGTCTCTGTGTCTCTGTCTCTGTGTCTCTGTCTCTGTGTCTCTGTCTCTGTGTCTGTGTCTCTGTCTCTGTGTCTCTGTCTCTGTGTCTCTGTCTCTGTGTCTCTGTCTCTGTGCCTTTGTCTCTGTGTCTCTGTCTCTGTGTCTCTGTCTCAGTGTCTCTGTCTCTGTGTCTCTGTCTCTGTGTCTCTGTCTCTGTGTCTGTGTCTCTGTGTCTCTGTCTCTGTGTCTCTGTCTCTGTGTCTCTGCCTCTGTGTCTCTGTCTCTGTGTCTCTGTCTCTGTGTCTCTGTCTCTGTGTGTCTGTCTCTGTGTGTCTGTCTCTGTGTCTCTGTCTCTGTGTCTCTGTCTCTGTGTCTAACTCTCCTTGTCCCTGTCTCTGTCTCTGTGTCTGTGTCTCTGTGTCTCTGTCTCTGTGTCTCAGTCTCTGTGTCTCTGTCTCTGTGTCTCTGTCTCTGTGTCTCTGTCTCTGTGTCTCTGTCTCTGTGTCTCTGTCTCTGTGTCTCTGTCTCTGTGTCTGTGTCTCTGTCTCTGCCTCTGTGTCTCGCTCTCTTTGTGTCTATGTCCCTGTGCCTATGTATCTGTGTCTCTGTCTCTGTGACTTTGTCTCTGCGTACCTGTCTCTGTGTCTCTGTCTCTGTGTCTCTGTCTCTGTGTCTCAGTCTCTGTGTCTCTGTCTCTGTGTCTCTGTCTCTGTGTCTCTGTCTCTGTGTCTCTGTCTCTGTGTCTGTGTCTCTGTCTCTGTCTCTGTGTCTCGCTCTCTCTGTGTCTATGTCCCTGTGCCTATGTATCTGTGTCTCTGTCTCTGTGACTTTGTCTCTGCGTATCTGTCTCTGTGTCTCTGTCTCTGTGTCTCTGTCTCTGTGTCTCTGTCTCTGTGTCACTGTCTCTGTGTCTCTGTCTCTGTTTCTCTGTCTCTGTGCCTCTGTCTCTGTGTCTCTGTCTCTGTGTCTCTGTCTCTGTGTCTCTGTCTCTGTGTCTCTGTCTCTGTGTCTCTGTCTCTGTGTCTCTGTCTCTGTGTCTCTGTCTCTGTGTCTAAGTCTCCTTGTCTCTGTCTCTGTGTCTCTGTCTCTGTGTCTCTGTCTCTTTGTCTCTGTCTCTGTGTCTCTGTCCCTGTGTCTCTGTCTCTGTGTCACTGTCTCTGTGTCTCTGTCTCTGTGTCTCTGTCTCTGTGTCTCTGTCTCTGTGTCTCTGTCTCTGTGTCTCTGTCTCTGTGTCTCTGTCTCTGTGTCTCTGTCTCTGTGTCTCTGTCTCTGTGTCTCTGTCTCTGTGTCTCTGTCTCTGTGTCTCTGTCTCTGTGTCTCTGTCTCTGTGTCTCTGTCTCTGTGTCTCTGTCTCTGTGTCTCTGTCTCTGTGTCTCTGTCTCTGTGTCTAAGTCTCCTTGTCTCTGTCTCTGTGTCTCTGCCTCTGTCTCCGTGTGTCTTAATCTGTGTCTCTGTCTGTGCGCCTATGTATCTGTGTATCCGTCTCTGTGTCTGTGCTCTGTGTCTCTGTCTCTGACTCTGTCTCTGTCTCTGTCTCTGTCTCTGTGTCTCTGTCTCTGTGTCTCTCTCTCTGTGTCTCTGTGTCTGTGTCTCTGTCTCTGTCTCTGTGTCTCTGTCTCTGTGTCTCTGTCTCTGGGTCTCTGCCTCTGTGTCTCTGTCTGTGTGTCCCCGTCTCTGTGTCTCTGTCTCTGTGTCTCTCTCTGTGTCTCTGTCTCTGTGTCTCTGTGTCTGTGTCTCTGTCTCTGTGTCTCTGTCTCCGTGTCTCTGTCTCTGTGTCTCTGTCTCTGTGTCTCTGTCTCTGTGTCTCCGTCTCTGTGTCTGTGTCTCTCTCACTCTGTGTCTATGTCCCTGTGCCTATGTATCTGTGTCTCTGTCTCTGTGACTTTGTCTCTGCCTATCTGTCTCTGTGTCTCTGTCTCTGTGTCTCTGTCTCTGTGTCTCTGTCTCTGTGTCTCTGTCTCTGTGTCACTGTCTCTGCGTACCTGTCTCTGTGTCTCTGTCTCTGTGTCTCTGTCTCTGTGTCTCTGTCTCTGTGTCTCTGTCTCTGTGTCTCTGTCTCTGTGTCTCTGTCTCTGTGTCTCTGTCTCTGTGTCTCTGTCTCTGTGTCTCTGTCTCTGTGTCTCTGTCTCTGTGTCTCTGTCTCTGTGTCTCTGTCTCTGTGTCTCTGTCTCTGTGTCTCTGTCTCTGTGTCTCTGTCTCTGTGTCTCAGTCTCTGTGTCTCTGTCTCTGTGTCTCTGTCTCTGTGTCTCTGTCTCTGTGTCTCTGTCTCTGTGTCCCTGTCTCTGTGTCTCTGTCTCTGTGTCTCTGTCTCTGTGTCTCTGTCTCTGTGTCTCTGTCTCTGTGTCTCTGTCTCTGTTTCTCTGTCTCTGTGCCTCTGTCTCTGTGTCTCTGTCTCTGTGTCTCTGTCTCTGTGTCACTGTCTCTGTGTCTCTGTCTCTGTGTCTCTGTCTCTGTGTCTCTGTCTCTGTGTCTCTGTCTCTGTGTCTCTGTCTCTGTGTCTCTGTCTCTGTGTCTCTGTCTCTGTGTCTCTGTCTCTGTGTCTCTGTCTCTGTGTCTCTGTCTCTGTGTCTCTGTCTCTGTGTCTCTGTCTCTGTGTCTCTGTCTCTGTGTCTAAGTCTCCTTGTCTCTGTCTCTGTGTCTCTGCCTCTGTCTCCGTGTGTCTTAATCTGTGTCTCTGTCTGTGCGCCTATGTATCTGTGTATCCGTCTCTGTGTCTGTGCTCTGTGTCTCTGTCTCTGACTCTGTCTCTGTCTCTGTCTCTGTCTCTGTGTCTCTGTCTCTGTGTCTCTCTCTCTGTGTCTCTGTGTCTGTGTCTCTGTCTCTGTCTCTGTGTCTCTGTCTCTGTGTCTCTGTCTCTGGGTCTCTGCCTCTGTGTCTCTGTCTGTGTGTCCCCGTCTCTGTGTCTCTGTCTCTGTGTCTCTCTCTGTGTCTCTGTCTCTGTGTCTCTGTGTCTGTGTCTCTGTCTCTGTGTCTCTGTCTCCGTGTCTCTGTCTCTGTGTCTCTGTCTCTGTGTCTCTGTCTCTGTGTCTCCGTCTCTGTGTCTGTGTCTCTCTCACTCTGTGTCTATGTCCCTGTGCCTATGTATCTGTGTCTCTGTCTCTGTGACTTTGTCTCTGCCTATCTGTCTCTGTGTCTCTGTCTCTGTGTCTCTGTCTCTGTGTCTCTGTCTCTGTGTCTCTGTCTCTGTGTCACTGTCTCTGCGTACCTGTCTCTGTGTCTCTGTCTCTGTGTCTCTGTCTCTGTGTCTCTGTCTCTGTGTCTCTGTCTCTGTGTCTCTGTCTCTGTGTCTCTGTCTCTGTGTCTCTGTCTCTGTGTCTCTGTCTCTGTGTCTCTGTCTCTGTGTCTCTGTCTCTGTGTCTCTGTCTCTGTGTCTCTGTCTCTGTGTCTCTGTCTCTGTGTCTCTGTCTCTGTGTCTCTGTCTCTGTGTCTCAGTCTCTGTGTCTCTGTCTCTGTGTCTCTGTCTCTGTGTCTCTGTCTCTGTGTCTCTGTCTCTGTGTCCCTGTCTCTGTGTCTCTGTCTCTGTGTCTCTGTCTCTGTGTCTCTGTCTCTGTGTCTCTGTCTCTGTGTCTCTGTCTCTGTGTCTCTGTCTCTGTGTCTCTGTCTCTGTGTCTCTGTCTCTGTGTCACTGTCTCTGTGTCTCTGTCTCTGTTTCTCTGTCTCTGTGCCTCTGTCTCTGTGTCTCTGTCTCTGTGTCTCTGTCTCTGTGTCTCTGTCTCTGTGTCTCTGTCTCTGTGTCTCTGTCTCTGTGTCTAAGTCTCCTTGTCTCTGTCTCTGTGTCTCTGTCTCTGTGTCTCTGTCTCTTTGTCTCTGTCTCTGTGTCTCTGTCCCTGTGTCTCTGTCTCTGTGTCTCTGTCTCTGTGTCTCTGTCTCTGTGTCTCTGTCTCTGTGTCTCTGTCTCTGTGTCTCTGTCGATGTGTCTAAGTCTCCTTGTCTCTGTCTCTGTGTCTCTGTCTCTGTGTCTCTGTCTCTGTGTCTCTGTCTCTGTGTCTCTGTCTCTGTGTCTCTGTCTCTGTGTCTCCGTCTCTGTGTCTTTGTCTCTGTGTCTCTGTCTCTGTGTCTCTGTCTCTGTGTCTCTGTCTCTGTCTCTGTGTCTGTGTCTCTGTCTCTGTCTCTGTCTCTGTGTCTCGCTCTCTCTGTGTCTATGTCCCTGTGCCTATGTATCTGTGTCTCTGTCTCTGTGACTTTGTCTCTGCGTATCTGTCTCTGCGTATCTGTCTCTCTGTCTCTGTCTCTGTGTCTCTGTCTCTGTGTCTGTGTCTCTGTCTCTGTCTCTGTGTCTCGCTCTCTCTGTGTCTATGTCTCTGTGTCTCGCTCTCTCTGTGTCTATGTCCCTGTGCCTATGTATCTGTGTCTCTGTCTCTGTGACTTTGTCTCTGCGTATCTGTCTCTGTGTCTCTGTCTCTGTGTCTCTGTCTCTGTGTCTCTGTCTCTGTGTCACTGTCTCTGTGTCTCTGTCTCTGTTTCTCTGTCTCTGTGCCTCTGTCTCTGTGTCTCTGTCTCTGTGTCTCTGTCTCTGTGTCTCAGTCTCTGTGTCTCTGTCTCTGTGTCTCTGTCTCTGTGTCTCTGTCTCTGTGTCTCTGTCTCTGTGTCTGTGTCTCTGTCTCTGTCTCTGTGTCTCGCTCTCTCTGTGTCTATGTCCCTGTGCCTATGTATCTGTGTCTCTGTCTCTGTGACTTTGTCTCTGCGTATCTGTCTCTGTGTCTCTGTCTCTGTGTCTCTGTCTCTGTGTCTCTGTCTCTGTGTCACTGTCTCTGTGTCTCTGTCTCTGTTTCTCTGTCTCTGTGCCTCTGTCTCTGTGTCTCTGTCTCTGTGTCTCTGTCTCTGTGTCTCTGTCTCTGTGTCTCTGTCTCTGTGTCTCTGTCTCTGTGTCTCTGTCTCTGTGTCTAAGTCTCCTTGTCTCTGTCTCTGTGTCTCTGTCTCTGTGTCTCTGTCTCTTTGTCTCTGTCTCTGTGTCTCTGTCCCTGTGTCTCTGTCTCTGTGTCACTGTCTCTGTGTCTCTGTCTCTGTGTCTCTGTCTCTGTGTCTCTGTCTCTGTGTCTCTGTCTCTGTGTCTCTGTCTCTGTGTCTCTGTCTCTGTGTCTCTGTCTCTGTGTCTCTGTCTCTGTGTCTCTGTCTCTGTGTCTCTGTCTCTGTGTCTAAGTCTCCTTGTCTCTGTCTCTGTGTCTCTGCCTCTGTCTTCGTGTGTCTTAATCTGTGTCTCTGTCTGTGCGCCTATGTATCTGTGTATCCGTCTCTGTGTCTGTGCTCTGTGTCTCTGTCTCTGACTCTGTCTCTGTCTCTGTCTCTGTCTCTGTGTCTCTGTCTCTGTGTCTCTCTCTCTGTGTCTCTGTGTCTGTGTCTCTGTCTCTGTCTTTGTGTCTCTGTCTCTGTGTCTCTGTCTCTGGGTCTCTGCCTCTGTGTCTCTGTCTGTGTGTCCCCGTCTCTGTGTCTCTGTCTCTGTGTCTCTCTCTGTGTCTCTGTCTCTGTGTCTCTGTGTCTGTGTCTCTGTCTCTGTGTCTCTGTCTCCGTGTCTCTGTCTCTGTGTCTCTGTCTCTGTGTCTCTGTCTCTGTGTCTCTGTCTCTGTGTCTGTGTCTCTCTCACTCTGTGTCTATGTCCCTGTGCCTATGTATCTGTGTCTCTGTCTCTGTGACTTTGTCTCTGCCTATCTGTCTCTGTGTCTCTGTCTCTGTGTCTCTGTCTCTGTGTCTCTGTCTCTGTGTCACTGTCTCTGCGTACCTGTCTCTGTGTCTCTGTCTCTGTGTCTCTGTCTCTGTGTCTCTGTCTCTGTGTCTCTGTCTCTGTGTCTCTGTCTCTGTGTCTCTGTCTCTGTGTCTCTGTCTCTGTGTCTCTGTCTCTGTGTCTCTGTCTCTGTGTCTCTGTCTCTGTGTCTCTGTCTCTGTGTCTCTGTCTCTGTGTCTCTGTCTCTGTGTCTCTGTCTCTGTGTCTCTGTCTCTGTGTCTCTGTCTCTGTGTCTCTGTCTCTGTGTCTCTGTCTCTGTGTCTCTGTCTCTGTGTCTCTGTCTCTGTGTCTCTGTCTCTGTGTCTCTGTCTCTGTGTCTCTGTCTCTGTGTCTCTGTCTCTGTGTCACTGTCTCTGTGTCTCTGTCTCTGTTTCTCTGTCTCTGTGCCTCTGTCTCTGTGTCTCTGTCTCTGTGTCTCTGTCTCTGTGTCTCTGTCTCTGTGTCTCTGTCTCTGTGTCTAAGTCTCCTTGTCTCTGTCTCTGTGTCTCTGTCTCTGTGTCTCTGTCTCTTTGTCTCTGTCTCTGTGTCTCTGTCCCTGTGTCTCTGTCTCTGTGTCTCTGTCTCTGTGTCTCTGTCTCTGTGTCTCTGTCTCTGTGTCTCTGTCTCTGTGTCTCTGTCGATGTGTCTAAGTCTCCTTGTCTCTGTCTCTGTGTCTCTGTCTCTGTGTCTCTGTCTCTGTGTCTCTGTCTCTGTGTCTCTGTCTCTGTGTCTCTGTCTCTGTGTCTCCGTCTCTGTGTCTCTGTCTTTGTGTCTCTGTCTCTGTGTCTCTGTCTCTGTGTCTCTGTCTCTGTGTCTCTGTCTCTGTGTCTCTGTCTCTGTGTCTCTGTCTCTGTGTCTCTGTCTCTGTGTCTCTGTCTCTGTGTCTCTGTCTCTGTGTCTCTGTCTCTGTGTCTCTGTCTCTGTGTCTCTGTCTCTGTGTCTCTGTCTCTGTGTCTCTGTCTCTGTGTCTATGTCCCTGTGCCTATGTATCTGTGTGTCTGTCTCTGTGACTTTGTCTCTGTGTCTCTGTCTCTGTGTCTCTGTCGCTGTGTCTAACTCTCCTTGTCTCTGTCTCTGTCTCTGTGTCTCTGTCTCTGTGTCTCTCTCTCTGTGTCTCTGTCTCTGTGTCTCTGTCTCTGTGTCTCCGTCTCTGTGTCTCTGTCTCTGTGTCTCTGTCTCTGTGTCTCTGTCTCTGTGTCTCTGTCTCTGTGTCTCTGTCTCTGTGTCTCTGTCTCTGTGTCTCTGTCTCTGTGTCTCTGTCTCTGTGTCTCTGTCTCTGTGTCTCTGTCTCTGTGTCTCTGTCTCTGTGTCTCTGTCTCTGTCTCTGTGTCTGTGTCTCTGTCTCTGTCTCTGTCTCTGTGTCTCTGTCTCTGTGTCTCTGTCTCTGTGTCTCTGTCTCTGTGTCTCTGTCTCTGTGTCTCTGTCTCTGTGTCTCTGTCTCTGTGTCTCTGTCTCTGTGTCTCTGTCTCTGTGTCTCTGTCTCTGTGTCTCTGTCTCTGTGTCTCTGTCTCTGTGTCTCTGTCTCTGTGTCTCTGTCTCTGTGTCTCTGTCTCTGTGTCTCTGTCTCTGTGTCTCTGTCTCTGTGTCTCTGTCTCTGTCTCTGTTTCTGTCTCTGTGTCTCTGTCTCTGTGTCTCTGTCTCTGTGTCTCTGTCTCCGTGTCTCTGTCTCTGTGTCTCTGTCTCTGTGTCTCTGTCTCTGTGTCTCTGTCTCTGTGTCTCTGTCTCTGTGTCTCTGTCTCTGTGTCTCTGTCTCTGTGTCTCTGTCTCTGTGTCTCTGTCTCTGTGTCTCTGTCTCTGTGTCTCTGTCTCTGTGTCTCTGTCTCTGTGTCTCTGTCTCTGTGTCTCTGTCTCTGTGTCTCTGTCTCTGTGTCTCTGTCTCTGTGTCTCTGTCTCTGTGTCTCTGTTTCTGTGTCTCTGTTTCTGTGTCTCTGTCTCTGTGTCTCTGTCTCTGTGTCTCTGTCTCTGTGTCTCTGTCTCTGTGTCTCTGTCTCTGTGTCTCTGTCTCTGTGTCTCTGTCTCTGTGTCTCTGTCTCTGTGTCTCTGTCTCTGTGTCTCTGTCTCTGTGTCTATGTCCCTGTGCGTATGTATCTGTGTCTCTGTCTCTGTGACTTTGTCTCTGTGTCTCTGTCTCTGTGTCTCTGTCGCTGTGTCTAACTCTCCTTGTCTCTGTCTCTGTCTCTGTGTCTCTGTCTCTGTGTCTCTGTCTCTGTGTCTCTGTCTCTGTGTCTCTGTCTCTGTGTCTCTGTCTCTGTGTCTCTGTCTCTGTGTCTCTGTCTCTGTGTCTCTGTCTCTGTGTCTCTGTCTCTGTGTCTCTGTCTCTGTGTCTCTGTCTCTGTGTCTCTGTCTCTGTGTCTCTGTCTCTGTGTCTCTGTCTCTGTGTCTCTGTCTCTGTGTCTCTGTCTCTGTGTCTCTGTCTCTGTGTCTCTGTCTCTGTGTCTCTGTCTCTGTGTCTCTGTCTCTGTGTCACTGTCTCTGTGTCTCTGTCTCTGTTTCTCTGTCTCTGTGCCTCTGTCTCTGTGTCTCTGTCTCTGTGTCTCTGTCTCTGTGTCTCTGTCTCTGTGTCTCTGTCTCTGTGTCTAAGTCTCCTTGTCTCTGTCTCTGTGTCTCTGTCTCTGTGTCTCTGTCTCTTTGTCTCTGTCTCTGTGTCTCTGTCCCTGTGTCTCTGTCTCTGTGTCTCTGTCTCTGTGTCTCTGTCTCTGTGTCTCTGTCTCTGTGTCTCTGTCTCTGTGTCTCTGTCGATGTGTCTAAGTCTCCTTGTCTCTGTCTCTGTGTCTCTGTCTCTGTGTCTCTGTCTCTGTGTCTCTGTCTCTGTGTCTCTGTCTCTGTGTCTCTGTCTCTGTGTCTCCGTCTCTGTGTCTCTGTCTTTGTGTCTCTGTCTCTGTGTCTCTGTCTCTGTGTCTCTGTCTCTGTGTCTCTGTCTCTGTGTCTCTGTCTCTGTGTCGCTGTCTCTGTGTCTTTGTCTCTGTGTCTCTGTCTCTGTGTCTCTGTCTCTGTGTCTCTGTCTCTGTCTCTGTGTCTGTGTCTCTGTCTCTGTCTCTGTCTCTGTGTCTCGCTCTCTCTGTGTCTATGTCCCTGTGCCTATGTATCTGTGTCTCTGTCTCTGTGACTTTGTCTCTGCGTATCTGTCTCTGCGTATCTGTCTCTCTGTCTCTGTCTCTGTGTCTCTGTCTCTGTGTCTGTGTCTCTGTCTCTGTCTCTGTGTCTCGCTCTCTCTGTGTCTATGTCCCTGTGCCTATGTATCTGTGTCTCTGTCTCTGTGACTTTGTCTCTGCGTATCTGTCTCTGTGTCTCTGTCTCTGTGTCTCTGTCTCTGTGTCTCTGTCTCTGTGTCTCTGTCTCTGTGTCACTGTCTCTGTGTCTCTGTCTCTGTTTCTCTGTCTCTGTGCCTCTGTCTCTGTGTCTCTGTCTCTGTGTCTCTGTCTCTGTGTCTCTGTCTCTGTGTCTCTGTCTCTGTGTCTAAGTCTCCTTGTCTCTGTCTCTGTGTCTCTGTCTCTGTGTCTCTGTCTCTTTGTCTCTGTCTCTGTGTCTCTGTCTCTGTGTCTCTGTCTCTGTGTCTCTGTCTCTGTGTCTCTGTCTCTGTGTCTCTGTCTCTGTGTCTCTGTCTCTGTGTCTCTGTCTCTGTGTCTCTGTCTCTGTGTCTCTGTCTCTGTGTCTCTGTCTCTGTGTCTCTGTCTCTGTGTCTCTGTCTCTGTGTCTCTGTCTCTGTGTCTCTGTCTCTGTGTCTCTGTCTCTGTGTCTCTGTCTCTGTGTCTCTGTCTCTGTGTCTCTGTCTCTGTGTCTCTGTCTCTGTGTCTCTGTCTCTGTGTCTCTGTCTCTGTGTCTCTGTCTCTGACTCTGTCCCTGTCTCTGTCTCTGTGTCTCTGTCTCTGTGTCTAAGTCTCCTTGTCTCTGTCTCTGTGTCTCTGCCTCTGTCTCCATGTGTCTTCATCTGTGTCTCTGTCTGTGCGCCTATGTATCTGTGTATCCGTGTCTGTGTCTGTGCTCTGTGTCTCTGTCTCTGTCTCTGTCTCTGTGTCTCTGTCTCTGTGTCTCTCTCTCTGTGTCTCTGTCTCTGTGTCTCTGTCTCTGTCTCTGTCTCTGTGTCTCTGTCTCTGTGTCTCTGTCTCTGGGTATCTGTCTCTGCGTCTCTGTCTCTGTGTCTCCGTCTCTGTGTCTCTGTCTCTGTGTCTCTGTCTCTGTGTCTCTGTCTCTGTGTCTCTGTCTCTGTGTCTCTGTCTCTGTGTCTCTGTCTCTGTGTCTCTGTCTCTGTGTCTCTGTCTCTGTGTCTCTGTCTCTGTGTCTCTGTCTCTGTCTCTGTGTCTGTGTCTCTGTCTCTGTCTCTGTCTCTGTGTCTCTGTCTCTGTGTCTCTGTCTCTGTGTCTCTGTCTCTGTGTCTCTGTCTCTGTGTCTCTGTCTCTGTGTCTCTGTCTCTGTGTCTCTGTCTCTGTGTCTCTGTCTCTGTGTCTCTGTCTCTGTGTCTCTGTCTCTGTGTCTCTGTCTCTGTGTCTCTGTCTCTGTGTCTCTGTCTCTGTGTCTCTGTCTCTGTGTCTCTGTCTCTGTGTCTCTGTCTCTGTGTCTCTGTCTCTGTGTCTCTGTCTCTGTGTCTCTGTCTCTGTCTCTGTTTCTGTCTCTGTGTCTCTGTCTCTGTGTCTCTGTCTCTGTGTCTCTGTCTCCGTGTCTCTGTCTCTGTGTCTCTGTCTCTGTGTCTCTGTCTCTGTGTCTCTGTCTCTGTGTCTCTGTCTCTGTGTCTCTGTCTCTGTGTCTCTGTCTCTGTGTCTCTGTCTCTGTGTCTCTGTCTCTGTGTCTCTGTCTCTGTGTCTCTGTCTCTGTGTCTCTGTCTCTGTGTCTCTGTCTCTGTGTCTCTGTCTCTGTGTCTCTGTCTCTGTGTCTCTGTCTCTGTGTCTCTGTCTCTGTGTCTCTGTCTCTGTGTCTCTGTCTCTGTGTCTCTGTTTCTGTGTCTCTGTCTCTGTGTCTCTGTCTCTGTGTCTCTGTCTCTGTGTCTCTGTCTCTGTGTCTCTGTCTCTGTGTCTCTGTCTCTGTGTCTCTGTCTCTGTGTCTCTGTCTCTGTGTCTCTGTCTCTGTGTCTCTGTCTCTGTGTCTCTGTCTCTGTGTCTCTGTCTCTGTGTCTATGTCCCTGTGCGTATGTATCTGTGTCTCTGTCTCTGTGACTTTGTCTCTGTGTCTCTGTCTCTGTGTCTCTGTCGCTGTGTCTAACTCTCCTTGTCTCTGTCTCTGTCTCTGTGTCTCTGTCTCTGTGTCTCTGTCTCTGTGTCTCTGTCTCTGTGTCTCTGTCTCTGTGTCTCTCTCTCTGTGTCTCTGTCTTTGTCTCTGTCTCTGTGCCTCTGTCTCTGTGTCTCTGTCTCTGTGTCTCTGTCTCTGTGTCTCTGCCTCTGTGTCTCTGTCTCTGTGTCTGTGTCTCTGTGTCTCTGTCTCTGTGTCTCTGTCTCTGTGTCTCTGTCTCTGTGTCTCTGTCTCTTTGGCTCTGTCTCGGTGTCTCTGTCGATGTGTCTAAGTCTCCTTGTCTCTGTCTCTGTTTCTCTGCCTCTGTCTCCGTTTGTCTTAATCTGTGTCTCTGTCTGTGCGCCTATGCATCTGTGTATCCGTCTCTGTGTCTGTGCTCTGTGTCTCTGTCTCTGTGTCTCTGTCGATGTGCCTCAGTCTCCTTGTCTCTGTCTCTGTGTCTCTGCCTCTGTCTCCGTGTGTCTTAATCTGTGTCTCTGTCTGTGCGCCTATGTATCTGTGTATCCGTCTCTGTGTCTGTGCTCTGTGTCTCTGTCTCTGTGTCTCTGTCTCCGTGCCTCTGTCTCTGTGTCTCTGTCTCTGTGTCTCTGTCTCTGTGTCTCTGTCTCTGTGTCTCTGTCTCTGTGTCTCAGTCTCTCTGTCTCTGTCTCTGTGCCTCTGTCTCTGTGTCTCTGTCCCTGTGTCTCTGTCTCTGTGTCCCTGTCTCTGTGTCTCGGTCTCTGTGTCTCTGTCTCTGTGTCTCTGTCTCTGTGTCTCTGCCTCTGTGTCTCTGTCTCTGTGTCTCTGTCTCTGTGTCTCTGTCTCTGTGTGTCTGTCTCTGTGTCTCTGTCTCTGTGTCTCTGTCTCCGTGTCTCTGTCTCTGTGTCTCTGTCTCTGTGTCTAACTCTCCTTGTCCCTGTCTCTGTCTCTGTGTCTCTGTCGATGTATCTAAGTCTCCTTGTCTCTGTCTCTGTGTCTCTGCCTCTGTCTCCGTGCGTCTTAATCTGTGTCTCTGTCTGTGCGCCTATGTATCTGTGTATCCGTCTCTGTGTCCGTGCTCTGTGTCTCTGTCTCTGTGTCTCTGTCTCTGTGTCTCTGTCTCTGTGCCTCTGTCTCTGTGTCTCTGTCTCTGTGTCTCTGTCTTTGTGTCTCTGTCTCTGTGTCTCTGTCTCTGTGTCTCTGTCTCTGTGTCTCTGTCTCTGTGTCTCTGTCTCTCTGTCTCTGTCTCTGTGTCTCTGTCTCTGTGTCTCTGTCCCTGTGGCTCTGTCTCTGTGTCCCTGTCTCTGTGTCTCTGTCTCTGTGTCTCTCTCTCTGTGTCTCTGTCTCTGTGTCTCTGCCTCTGTGTCTCTGTCTCTGTGTCTCTGTCTCTGTGTCTCTGTCTCTGTGTGTCTGTCTCTGTGTCTCTGTCTCTGTGTCTCTGTCTCTGTGTCTCTGTCTCTGTGTCTCTGTCTCTGTGTCTAACTCTCCTTGTCCCTGTCTCTGTCTCTGTGTCTCTGTCTCTGTGTCTCTGTCTCTGTGTCACTGTCTCTGCGTACCTGTCTCTGTGTCTCTGTCTCTGTGTCTCTGTCTCTGTGTCTCTGTCTCTGTGTCTCTGTCTCTGTGTCTCTGTCTCTGTGTCTCTGTCTCTGTGTCTCTGTCTCTGTGTCTCTGTCTCTGTGTCTCTGTCTCTGTGTCTCTGCCTCTGTGTCTCTGTCTCTGTGTCTCTGTCTCTGTGTCTCTGTCTCTGCGTCTCTGTCTCTGTGTCTCTGTCTCTGTGTCTCTGTCTCTGTGTCTCTGTCTCTGTGTCTCTGTCTCTGTGTCACTGTCTCTGTGTCTCTGTCTCTGTTTCTCTGTCTCTGTGCCTCTGTCTCTGTGCCTCTGTCTCTGTGTCTCTGTCTCTGTGTCTCTGTCTCTGTGTCTCTGTCTCTGTGTCTAAGTCTCCTTGTCTCTGTCTCTGTGTCTCTGTCTCTGTGTCTCTGTCTCTTTGTCTCTGTCTCTGTGTCTCTGTCCCTGTGTCTCTGTCCCTGTGTCTCTGTCTCTGTGTCTCTGTCTCTGTGTCTCTGTCTCTGTGTCTCTGTCTCTGTGTCTCTGTCTCTGTGTCTCTGTCTCTGTGTCTCTGTCTCTGTGTCTCTGTCTCTGTGTCTCTGTCTCTGTGTCTCTGTCTCTGACTCTGTCCCTGTCTCTGTCTCTGTGTCTCTGTCTCTGTGTCTAAGTCTCCTTGTCTCTGTCTCTGTGTCTCTGCCTCTGTCTCCATGTGTCTTCATCTGTGTCTCTGTCTGTGCGCCTATGTATCTGTGTATCCGTGTCTGTGTCTGTGCTCTGTGTCTCTGTCTCTGTCTCTGTCTCTGTGTCTCTGTCTCTGTGTCTCTCTCTCTGTGTCTCTGTCTCTGTGTCTCTGTCTCTGTCTCTGTCTCTGTGTCTCTGTCTCTGTGTCTCTGTCTCTGTGTCTCTGTCTCTGGGTATCTGTCTCTGTGTCTCTGTCTCTGTGTCTCTGTCTCTTTGTCTCTGTCTCTGTGTCTCTGTCTCTGTGTCTCTGTCTCTGTGTCTCTGTCTCTGTGTCTCTCTCTCTGTGTCTCTGTCTCTGTGTCTCTGTCTCTGTGTCTCTGTCTCTGGGTCTCTGCCTCTGTGTCTCTGTCTGTGTGTCCCCGTCTCTGTGTCTCTGTCTCTGTGTCTCTCTCTGTGTCTCTGTCTCTGTGTCTCTGTGTCTGTGTCTCTGTCTCTGTGTCTCTGTCTCCGTGTCTCTGTCTCTGTGTCTCTGTCTCTGTGTCTCTGTCTCTGTGTCTCTGTCTCTGTGTCTGTGTCTCTGTCTCTGTGTCTGTGTCTCTCTCACTCTGTGTCTATGTCCCTGTGCCTATGTATCTGTGTCTCTGTCGCTGTGACTTTGTCTCTGCCTATCTGTCTCTGTGTCTCTGTCTCTGTGTCTCTGTCTCTGTGTCTCTGTCTCTGTGTCACTGTCTCTGCGTACCTGTCTCTGTGTCTCTGTCTCTGTGTCTCTGTCTCTGTGTCTCTGTCTCTGTGTCTCTGTCTCTGTGTCTCTGTCTCTGTGTCTCTGTCTCTGTGTCTCTGTCTCTGTGTCTCTGTCTCTGTGTCTCTGTCTCTTTGTCTCTGTCTCTGTGTCTCTGTCCCTGTGTCTCTGTCTCTGTGTCTCTGTCTCTGTGTCTCTGTCTCTGTGTCTCTGTCTCTGTGTCTCTGTCTCTGTGTCTCTGTCTCTGTGTCTCTGTCTCTGTGTCTCTGTCTCTGTGTCTCTGTCTCTGTGTCTCTGTCTCTGTGTCTCTGTCTCTGTGTCTCTGTCTCTGTGTCTCTGTCTCTGTGTCTCTGTCTCTGTGTCTCTGTCGATGTGTCTAAGTCTCCTTGTCTCTGTCTCTGTGTCTCTGCCTCTGTCTCCGTGCGTCTTAATCTGTGTCTCTGTCTGTGCGCCTATGTATCTGTGTCTCTGTCTCTGTGTCTCTGTCTCCATGTCTCTGTCTCTGTGTCTCTGTCTCTGTGTCTCTGTCTCTGTGTCTCTGTCTCTGTGTCTCTGTCTCTGTGTCTCTGTCTCTGTGTCTCTGTCTCTGTGTCCCTGTCTCTGTGTCTAACTCTCCTTGTCTCTGTCTCTGTCTCTGTGTCTCTGTCTCTGTGTCTCTGTCTCTGTGTCTCTGTCTCTGTGTCTCTGTCTCTGTGTCTCTGTCTCTGTGTCTCTGTCTCTGTGTCTCTGTCTCTGTGTCTCTGTCTCTGTCTCTGTGTCTCTGTCTCTGTGTCTCTGTCTCTGTGTCTCTGTCTCTGTGTCTCTGTCTCTGTGTCTCTGTCTCTGTGTCTCTGTCTCTGTGTCTCTGTCTCTGTGTCTCTGTCTCTGTGTCTCTGTCTCTGTGTCTCTGTCTCTGTGTCTCTGTCTCTGTGTCTCTGTCTCTGTGTCTCTGTCTCTGTGTCTCTGTCTCTGTGTCTCTGTCTCTGTGTCTCTGTCTCTGTGTCTCTGTCTCTGTGTCTCTGTCTCTGTGTCTCTGTCTCTGTGTCTCTGTCTCTGTGTCTCTGTCTCTGTGTCTCTGTCTCTGTGTCTCTGTCTCTGTGTCTCTGTCTCTGTGTCTCTGTCTCTGTGTCTCTGTCTCTGTGTCTCTGTCTCTGTGTCTCTGTCTCTGTGTCTCTGTCTCTGTGTCTCTGTCTCTGTGTCTCTGTCTCTGTGTCTATGTCCCTGTGCCTATGTATCTGTGTCTCTGTCTCTGTGACTTTGTCTCTGTGTCTCTGTCTCTGTGTCTCTGTCGCTGTGTCTAACTCTCCTTGTCTCTGTCTCTGTATCTGTGTCTCTGTCTCTGTGACTTTGTCTCTGCGTATCTGTCTCTGTGTCTCTGTCTCTGTGTCTCTGTCTCTGTGTCTCTGTCTCTGTGTCTCTGTCTCTGTGTCACTGACTCTGTGTCTCTGTCTCTGTTTCTCTGTCTCTGTGCCTCTGTCTCTGTGTCTCTGTCTCTGTGTCTCTTTCTCTGTGTCTCTGTCTCTGTGTCTCTGTCTCTGTGTCTCTGTCTCTGTGTCTCTGTCTCTGTGTCTCTGTCTCTGTGTCTCTGTCTCTGTGTCACTGACTCTGTGTCTCTGTCTCTGTTTCTCTGTCTCTGTGCCTCTGTCTCTGTGTCTCTGTCTCTGTGTCTCTGTCTCTGTGTCTCTGTCTCTGTGTCTCTGTCTCTGTATCTCTGTCTCTGTGTCTCTGTCTCTGTGTCTCTGTCTCTGTGTCTCTGTCTCTGTGTCTCTGTCTCTGTGTCTCTGTCTCTGTGTCTCTGTCTCTGTGTCTCTGTCTCTGTGTCTCTGTCTCTGTGTCTCTGTCTCTGTGTCTCTGTCTCTGTGTCTCTGTCTCTGTGTCTCTGTCTCTGTGTCTCTGTCTCTGTGTCTCTGTCTCTGACTCTGTCCCTGTCTCTGTCTCTGTGTCTAAGTCTCCTTGTCTCTGTCTGTGTGTCTCTGCCTCTGTCTCCATGTGTCCTAATCTGTGTCTCTGTCTGTGCGCCTATGTATCTGTGTATCCGTGTCTGTGTCTGTGCTCTGTGTCTCTGTCTCTGTCTCTGTCTCTGTGTCTCTGTCTCTGTGTCTCTCTCTCTGTGTCTCTGTCTCTGTGTCTCTGTCTCTGTCTCTGTGTCTCTGTCCCTGTGTCTCTGTCTCTGGGTATCTGTCTCTGTGTCTCTGTCTCTGTGTCTCCGTCTCTGTGTCTCTGTCTCTGTGTCTCTGTCTCTGTGTCTCTGTCTCTGTGTCTCTGTCTCTGTGTCTCTGTCTCTGTGTCTCTGTCTCTGTGTCTCTGTCTCTGTGTCTCTGTCTCTGTGTCTCTGTCTCTGTGTCTCTGTCTCTGTGTCTCTGTCTCTGTGTCTCTGTCTCTGTGTCTCTGTCTCTGTGTCTCTGTCTCTGTGTCTCTGTCTCTTTGTCTCTGTCTCTGTGTCTCTGTCCCTGTGTCTCTGTCTCTGTGTCTCTGTCTCTGTGTCTCTGTCTCTGTGTCTCTGTCTCTGTGTCTCTGTCTCTGTGTCTCTGTCTCTGTGTCTCTGTCTCTGTGTCTCTGTCCATGTGTCTAAGTCTCCTTGTCTCTGTCTCTGTGTCTCTGTCTCTGTGTCTCTGTCTCTGACTCTGTCCCTGTCTCTGTCTCTGTGTCTCTGTCTCTGTGTCTAAGTCTCCTTGTCTCTGTCTCTGTGTCTCTGCCTCTGTCTCCATGTGTCTTCATCTGTGTCTCTGTCTGTGCGCCTATGTATCTGTGTATCCGTGTCTGTGTCTGTGCTCTGTGTCTCTGTCTCTGTCTCTGTCTCTGTGTCTCTGTCTCTGTGTCTCTCTCTCTGTGTCTCTGTCTCTGTGTCTCTGTCTCTGTCTCTGTCTCTGTGTCTCTGTCTCTGTGTCTCTGTCTCTGTGTCTCTGTCTCTGGGTATCTGTCTCTGTGTCTCTGTCTCTGTGTCTCCGTCTCTGTGTCTCTGTCTCTGTGTCTCTGTCTCTGTGTCTCTGTCTCTGTGTCTCTGTCTCTGTGTCTCTGTCTCTGTGTCTCTGTCTCTGTGTCTCTGTCTCTGTGTCTCTGTCTCTGTGTCTTTGTCTCTGTGTCTCTGTCTCTGTGTCTCTGTATCTGTGTCTCTGTCTCTGTCTCTGTGTCTGTGTCTCTGTCTCTGTCTCTGTCTCTGTGTCTCGCTCTCTCTGTGTCTATGTCCCTGTGCCTATGTATCTGTGTCTCTGTCTCTGTGACTTTGTCTCTGCGTATCTGTCTCTGCGTATCTGTCTCTCTGTCTCTGTCTCTGTGTCTCTGTCTCTGTGTCTCTGTCTCTGTGTCTCTGTCTCTGTGTCTCTGTCTCTGTGTCTCTGTCTCTGTGTCTAAGTCTCCTTGTCTCTGTCTCTGTGTCTCTGTCTCTGTGTCTCTGTCTCTGTGTCTCTGTCTCTTTGTCTCTGTCTCTGTGTCTCTGTCCCTGTGTCTCTGTCTCTGTGTCTCTGTCTCTGTGTCTCTGTCTCTGTGTCTCTGTCTCTGTGTCTCTGTCTCTGTGTCTCTGTCTCTGTGTCTCTGTCTCTGTGTCTCTGTCGATGTGTCTAAGTCTCCTTGTCTCTGTCTCTGTGTCTCTGTCTCTGTGTCTCTGTCTCTGACTCTGTCCCTGTCTCTGTCTCTGTGTCTCTGTCCCTGTGTCTAAGTCTCCTTGTCTCTGTCTCTGTGTCTCTGCCTCTGTCTCCATGTGTCTTCATCTGTGTCTCTGTCTGTGCGCCTATGTATCTGTGTATCCGTGTCTGTGTCTGTGCTCTGTGTCTCTGTCTCTGTCTCTGTCTCTGTGTCTCTGTCTCTGTGTCTCTCTCTCTGTGTCTCTGTCTCTGTGTCTCTGTCTCTGTCTCTGTCTCTGTGTCTCTGTCTCTGTGTCTCTGTCTCTGTGTCTCTGTCTCTGGGTATCTGTCTCTGTGTCTCTGTCTCTGTGTCTCCGTCTCTGTGTCTCTGTCTCTGTGTCTCTGTCTCTGTGTCTCTGTCTCTGTGTCTCTGTCTCTGTGTCTCTGTCTCTGTGTCTCTGTCTCTGTGTCTCTGTCTCTGTGTCTCTGTCTCTGTGTCTCTGTCTCTGTGTCTTTGTCTCTGTGTCTCTGTCTCTGTGTCTCTGTATCTGTGTCTCTGTCTCTGTCTCTGTGTCTGTGTCTCTGTCTCTGTCTCTGTCTCTGTGTCTCGCTCTCTCTGTGTCTATGTCCCTGTGCCTATGTATCTGTGTCTCTGTCTCTGTGACTTTGTCTCTGCGTATCTGTCTCTGCGTATCTGTCTCTCTGTCTCTGTCTCTGTGTCTCTGTCTCTGTGTCTCTGTCTCTGTGTCTCTGTCTCTGTGTCTCTGTCTCTGTGTCTCTGTCTCTGTGTCTCTGTCGATGTGTCTAAGTCTCCTTGTCTCTGTCTCTGTGTCTCTGCCTCTGTCTCCGTGCGTCTTAATCTGTGTCTCTGTCTGTGCGCCTATGTATCTGTGTCTCTGTCTCTGTGTCTCTGTCTCCATGTCTCTGTCTCTGTGTCTCTGTCTCTGTGTCTCTGTCTCTGTGTCTCTGTCTCTGTGTCTCTGTCTCTGTGTCTCTGTCTCTGTGTCTCTGTCTCTGTGTCCCTGTCTCTGTGTCTAACTCTCCTTGTCTCTGTCTCTGTCTCTGTGTCTCTGTCTCTGTGTCTCTGTCTCTGTGTCTCTGTCTCTGTGTCTCTGTCTCTGTGTCTCTGTCTCTGTGTCTCTGTCTCTGTGTCTCTGTCTCTGTCTCTGTGTCTCTGTCTCTGTGTCTCTGTCTCTGTGTCTCTGTCTCTGTGTCTCTGTCTCTGTGTCTCTGTCTCTGTGTCTCTGTCTCTGTGTCTCTGTCTCTGTGTCTCTGTCTCTGTGTCTCTGTCTCTGTGTCTCTGTCTCTGTGTCTCTGTCTCTGTGTCTCTGTCTCTGTGTCTCTGTCTCTGTGTCTCTGTCTCTGTGTCTCTGTCTCTGTGTCTCTGTCTCTGTGTCTCTGTCTCTGTGTCTCTGTCTCTGTGTCTCTGTCTCTGTGTCTCTGTCTCTGTGTCTCTGTCTCTGTGTCTCTGTCTCTGTGTCTCTGTCTCTGTGTCTCTGTCTCTGTGTCTCTGTCTCTGTGTCTCTGTCTCTGTGTCTCTGTCTCTGTGTCTCTGTCTCTGTGTCTCTGTCTCTGTGTCTCTGTCTCTGTGTCTCTGTCTCTGTGTCTCTGTCTCTGTGTCTATGTCCCTGTGCCTATGTATCTGTGTCTCTGTCTCTGTGACTTTGTCTCTGTGTCTCTGTCTCTGTGTCTCTGTCGCTGTGTCTAACTCTCCTTGTCTCTGTCTCTGTATCTGTGTCTCTGTCTCTGTGACTTTGTCTCTGCGTATCTGTCTCTGTGTCTCTGTCTCTGTGTCTCTGTCTCTGTGTCTCTGTCTCTGTGTCTCTGTCTCTGTGTCTCTGTCTCTGTGTCTCTGTCTCTGTGTCACTGACTCTGTGTCTCTGTCTCTGTTTCTCTGTCTCTGTGCCTCTGTCTCTGTGTCTCTGTCTCTGTGTCTCTTTCTCTGTGTCTCTGTCTCTGTGTCTCTGTCTCTGTGTCTCTGTCTCTGTGTCTCTGTCTCTGTGTCTCTGTCTCTGTGTCTCTGTCTCTGTGTCACTGACTCTGTGTCTCTGTCTCTGTTTCTCTGTCTCTGTGCCTCTGTCTCTGTGTCTCTGTCTCTGTGTCTCTGTCTCTGTGTCTCTGTCTCTGTGTCTCTGTCTCTGTATCTCTGTCTCTGTGTCTCTGTCTCTGTGTCTCTGTCTCTGTGTCTCTGTCTCTGTGTCTCTGTCTCTGTGTCTCTGTCTCTGTGTCTCTGTCTCTGTGTCTCTGTCTCTGTGTCTCTGTCTCTGTGTCTCTGTCTCTGTGTCTCTGTCTCTGTGTCTCTGTCTCTGTGTCTCTGTCTCTGACTCTGTCCCTGTCTCTGTCTCTGTGTCTAAGTCTCCTTGTCTCTGTCTGTGTGTCTCTGCCTCTGTCTCCATGTGTCCTAATCTGTGTCTCTGTCTGTGCGCCTATGTATCTGTGTATCCGTGTCTGTGTCTGTGCTCTGTGTCTCTGTCTCTGTCTCTGTCTCTGTGTCTCTGTCTCTGTGTCTCTCTCTCTGTGTCTCTGTCTCTGTGTCTCTGTCTCTGTCTCTGTGTCTCTGTCCCTGTGTCTCTGTCTCTGGGTATCTGTCTCTGTGTCTCTGTCTCTGTGTCTCCGTCTCTGTGTCTCTGTCTCTGTGTCTCTGTCTCTGTGTCTCTGTCTCTGTGTCTCTGTCTCTGTGTCTCTGTCTCTGTGTCTCTGTCTCTGTGTCTCTGTCTCTGTGTCTCTGTCTCTGTGTCTCTGTCTCTGTGTCTGTGTCTCTGTCTCTGTCTCTGTGTCTCTGTCTCTGTGTCTCTGTCTCTGTGTCTCTGTCTCTGTGTCTCTGTCTCTGTGTCTGTGTCTATGTCTCTGTCTCTGTGTCTCGCTCTCTCTGTGCCTATGTCCCTGTGCCTATGTATCTGTGTCTCTGTCTCTGTGACTTTGTCTCTGCGTATCTGTCTCTGTGTCTCTGTCTCTGTGTCTCTGTCTCTGTGTCTCTGTCTCTGTGTCTCTGTCTCTGTGTCTCTGTCTCTGTGTCTCTGTCTCTGTGTCTCTGTCTCTGTGTCTCTGTCTCTGTGTCTCTGTCTCTGTGTCTCTGTCTCTGTGTCTCTGTCTCTGTGTCTCTGTCTCTGTGTCTCTGTCTCTGTGTCTCTGTCTCTGTGTCTCTGTCTCTGTGTCTCTGTCTCTGTGTCTCTGTCTCTGTGTCTCTGTCTCTGTGTCTCTGTCTCTGTGTCTCTGTCTCTGTGTCTCTGTCTCTGTGTCTCTGTCTCTGTGTCTCTGTCTCTGTGTCTCTGTCTCTGTGTCTCTGTCTCTGTGTCTCTGTCTCTGTGTCTGTGTCTCTGTCTCTGTGTCTGTGTCTCTCTCACTCTGTGTCTATGTCCCTGTGCCTATGTATCTGTGTCTCTGTCTCTGTGACTTTGTCTCTGCGTATCTGTCTCTGTGTCTCTGTCTCTGTGTCTCTGTCTCTGTGTCTCTGTCTCTGTGTCTCTGTCTCTGTGTCTCTGTCTCTGTGTCTCTGTCTCTGTGTCTCTGCCTCTTTGTCTCTGTCTCTGTGTCTCTGTCTCTGTGTCTTTGTCTCTGTGTCTCTGTCTCTGTGTCTCTGTCTCTGTGTCTCTGTCTCTGTGTCTCTGTCTCTGTCTCTGTGTCTCTGTCTCTGTGTCTCTGTCTCTGTGTCTCTGTCTCTGTGTCTCTGTGTCTCTGTCTCTGTGTCTCTGTCTCTGTGTCTCTGTCTCTGTGTCTCTGTCTCTGTGTCTCTGTCTCTGTGTCTCTGTCTCTGTGTCTCTGTCTCTGTGTCTCTGTGTCTCTGTCTCTGTGTCTCTGTCTCTCTGTCTAACTCTCCTTGTCTCTGTCTCTGTCTCTGTGTCTCTGTCTCTGTGTCTCTGTCTCTGTGTCTCTGTCTCTGTGTCTCTGTCTCTGTGTCTCTGTCTCTGTGTCTCTGTCTCTGTGTCTCTGTCTCTCTGTCTCTGTCTCTGTGTCTCTGTCTCTGTGTCTCTGTCTCTGTGTCTCTGTCTCTGTGTCTCTGTCTCTGTGTCTCTGTCTCTGTGTCTCTGTCTCTGTGTCTCTGTCTCTGTGTCTCTGTCTCTGTGTCTCTGGCTCTGTGTCTCTGTCTCTGTGTCTCTGTCTCTGTGTCTCTGTCTCTGTGTCTCTGTCTCTGTGTCTCTGTCTCTGTGTCTCTGTCTCTGTGTCTCTGTCTCTGTGTCTCTGTCTCTGTGTCTCTGTCTCTGTGTCTCTGTCTCTGTGTCTATGTCCCTGTGCCTATGTATCTGTGTCTCTGTCTCTGTGACTTTGTCTCTGTGTCTCTGTCTCTGTGTCTCTGTCGCTGTGTCTAACTCTCCTTGTCTCTGTCTCTGTATCTGTGTCTCTGTCTCTGTGACTTTGTCTCTGCGTATCTGTCTCTGTGTCTCTGTCTCTGTGTCTCTGTCTCTGTGTCTCTGTCTCTGTGTCTCTGTCTCTGTGTCTCTGTCTCTGTGTCTCTGTCTCTGTGTCTCTGTCTCTGTGTCTCTGTCTCTGTGTCTCTGTCTCTGTGTCTCTGTCTCTGTGTCTCTGTCTCTGTGTCTCTGTCTCTGTGTCTCTGTCTCTGTGTCTCTGTCTGTGTGTCTCTGTCTCTGTGTCTCTGTCTCTGTGTCTCTGTCTCTGTGTCTCTGTCTCTGTGTCTCTGTCTCTGTGTCTCTGTCTCTGTGTCTCTGCCTCTTTGTCTCTGTCTCTGTGTCTCTGTCTCTGTGTCTTTGTCTCTGTGTCTCTGTCTCTGTGTCTCTGTCTCTGTGTCTCTGTCTCTGTGTCTCTGTCTCTGTCTCTGTGTCTCTGTCTCTGTGTCTCTGTCTCTGTGTCTGTGTCTCTGTCTCTGTCTCTGTGTCTCTGTCTCTGTGTCTCTGTCTCTGTGTCTGTGTCTCTGTGTCTCTGTCTCTGTGTCTGTGTCTCTGTCTCTGTCTCTGTGTCTCTGTCGATGTGCCTCAGTCTCCTTGTCTCTGTCTCTGTGTCTCTGCCTCTGTCTCCGTGTGTCTTAATCTGTGTCTCTGTCTGTGCGCCTATGCATCTGTGTATCCGTCTCTGTGTCTGTGCTCTGTGTCTCTGTCTCTGACTCTGTCTCTGTCTCTGTCTCTGTCTCTGTCTCTGTGTCTCTGTCTCTGTGTCTCTCTCTCTGTGTCTCTGTGTCTGTGTCTCTGTCTCTGTCTCTGTGTCTCTGTCTCTGTGTCTCTGTCTTTGTGTCTCAGTCTCTGGGTCTCTGTCTCTGTGTCTCTGTCTGTGTGTCTCCGTCTCTGTGTCTCTGTCTCTGTGTCTCTCTCTGTGTCTCTGTCTCTGTGTCTCTGTGTCTGTGTCTCTGTCTCTGTGTCTCTGTCTCCGTGTCTCTGTCTCTGTGTCTCTGTCTCTGTGTCCCTGTCTCTGTGTCTCTGTCTCTGTGTCTCTGTCTCTGTGTCTCTGTCTCTGTGTCTCTGTCTCTGTGTCTCTGTCTCTGTGTCTCTGTCTCTGTGTCTCTGCCTCTGTGTCTCTGTCTCTGTGTCTCTGTCTCTGTGTCTCCGTCTCTGTGTCTCTGTCTCTGTGTCTCTGTCTCTGTGTCTGTGTCTCTGTCTCTGTCTCTGTGTCTCGCTCTCTCTGTGTCTATGTCCCTGTGCCTATGTATCTGTGTCTCTGTCTCTGTGACTTTGTCTCTGCGTATCTGTCTCTGTGTCTCTGTCTCTGTGTCTCTGTCTCTGTGTCTCAGTCTCTGTGTCTCTGTCTCTGTGTCTCTGTCTCTGTGTCTCTGTCTCTGTGTCTGTGTCTCTGTCTCTGTCTCTGTGTCTCGCTCTCTCTGTGTCTATGTCCCTGTGCCTATGTATCTGTGTCTCTGTCTCTGTGTCTCTGTCTCTGTGTCTCTGTCTCTGTGTCTCTGTCTCTGTGTCTCTGTCTCTGTGTCTCTGTCTCTGTGTCTCTGTCTCTGTGTCTCTGTCTCTGTGTCTCTGTCTCTGTGTCTCTGTCTCTGTGTCTCTGTCTCTGTGTCTCTGTCTCTGTGTCTCTGTCTCTGTGTCTCTGTCTCTGTGTCTCTGTCTCTGTGTCTCTGTCTCTGTGTCTCTGCCTCTGTCTCCATGTGTCTTAATCTGTGTCTCTGTCTGTGCGCCTATGTATCTGTGTATCCGTGTCTGTGTCTGTGCTCTGTGTCTCTGTCTCTGTCTCTGTCTCTGTGTCTCTGTCTCTGTGTCTCTCTCTCTGTGTCTCTGTCTCTGTGTCTCTGTCTCTGTCTCTGTGTCTCTGTCTCTGTGTCTCTGTCTCTGGGTATCTGTCTCTGTGTCTCTGTCTCTGTGTCTCCGTCTCTGTGTCTCCGTCTCTGTGTCTCTGTCTCTGTGTCTCTGTCTCTGTGTCTCTGTCTCTGTGTCTCTGTCTCTGTGTCTCTGTCTCTGTGTCTCTGTCTCTGTGTCTGTGTCTCTGTCTCTGTCTCTGTGTCTCTGTCTCTGTGTCTCTGTCTCTGTGTCTCTGTCTCTGTGTCTCTGTCTCTGTGTCTCTGTCTCTGTGTCTGTGTCTATGTCTCTGTCTCTGTGTCTCGCTCTCTCTGTGCCTATGTCCCTGTGCCTATGTATCTGTGTCTCTGTCTCTGTGTCTCTGTCTCTGTGTCTCTGTCTCTGTGTCTCTGTCTCTGTGTCTCTGTCTCTGTGTCTCTGTCTCTGTGTCTCTGTCTCTGTGTCTCTGTCTCTGTCTCTGTGTCTCTGTCTCTGTGTCTCTGTCTCTGTGTCTCTGTCTCTGTGTCTCTGTCTCTGTGTCTCTGTCTCTGCGTCTCTGTCTCTGCGTCTCTGTCTCTGTGTCTCTGTCTCTGTGTCTCTGTCCCTGTGTCTCTGTCTCTGTCTCTGTGTGTCTGTCTCTGTGTGTCTGTCTCTGTGTCTCTGTCACTGTGTCTCTGTCTCTGTGTCTCTGTCTCTGTGTCTCTGTCTCTGTGTCTCTGTCTCTGTGTCTCTGTCTCTGTGTCTCTGTCTCTGTGTATCTGTCTCTGTGTCTCTGTCTCTGTGTCTGTGTCTCTGTCTCTGTCTCTGTGTCTCGCTCTCTCTGTGTCTATGTCCCTGTGCCTATGTATCTGTGTCTCTGTCTCTGTGACTTTGTCTCTGCGTATCTGTCTCTGCGTATCTGTCTCTCTGTCTCTGTCTCTGTGTCTCTGTCTCTGTGTCTCTGTCTCTGTGTCTCTGTCTCTGTGTCTCTGTCTCTGTGTCTCTGTCTCTGTGTCTCTGTCTCTGTGTCTCTGTCTCTCTCTCTCTCTCTGTCTCCGTCTCTGTCTCTGTGTCTCTGTGTCTGTGTCTCTGTGTCTGTGTCTCTGTCTCTGTGTCTCTGTCTCTGTGTCTCTGTCTCTGTGTCTCTGTCTCTGTGTCTCTGTCTCTGTGTCTCTGTCTCTGTGTCTCTGTCTCTCTCTCTCTCTCTGTCTCCGTCTCTGTCTCTGTGTCTCTGTCTCTGTGTCTCTGTGTCTGTGTCTCTGTCTCTGTGTCTCTGTCTCTGTGTCTCTGTCTCTATGTCTCTGTCTCTGTGTCTCTGTCTCTGTGTCACTGTCTCTGCGTACCTGCCTCTGTGTCTCTGTATCTGTGTCTCTGTCTCTGTGTCTCTGTCTCTGTGTCTCTGTGTCTGTGTCTCTGTCTCTGTGTCTCTGTCTCTGTGTCTCAGTCTCTGTGTCTCTGTCTCTGTGTCTCTGTCTCTGTGTCTCTGTCTCTGTGTCTCTGTCTCTGTGTCTCTCTCTCTGTGTCTCTGTCTCTGTGTCTGTGTCTCTGTCTCTGTCTCTGTGTCTCCCTCTCTCTGTGTCTATGTCCCTGTGCCTATGTATCTGTGTCTCTGTCTCTGTGACTTTGTCTCTGCGTATCTGTCTCTGTGTCTCTGTCTCTGTGTCTCTGTCTCTGTGTCTCTCTCTCTGTGTCTCTGTCTTTGTCTCTCTCTCTGTGCCTCTGTCTCTGTGTCTCTGTCTCTGTCTCTGTCTCTGTGTCTCCCTCTCTCTGTGTCTATGTCCCTGTGCCTATGTATCTGTGTCTCTGTCTCTGTGACTTTGTCTCTGCGTATCTGTCTCTGTGTCTCTGTCTCTGTGTCTCTGTCTCTGTGTCTCTCTCTCTGTGTCTCTGTCTTTGTCTCTGTCTCTGTGCCTCTGTCTCTGTGTCTCTGTCTCTGTGTCTCTGTCTCTGTGTCTCTGTCTCTGTGTCTCTGTCTCTGTGTCTCTGTCTCTGTGTCTCTGTCTCTGTGTCTCTGTCTCTGTGTCTCTGTCTCTGTGTCTCTGTCTCTGTGTCTCTGTCTCTGTGTCTCTGTCTCTGTGTCCCTGTCTCTGTGTCTCTGTCTCTGTGTCTCTGTCTCTGTGTCTCTGTCTCTGTGTGTCTGTCTCTGTGTCTCTGTCTCTGTGTCTCTGTCTCTGTGTCTCTGTCTCTGTGTCTCTGTCTCTGTGTCTCTGTCTCTTTGGCTCTGTCTCGGTGTCTCTGTCGATGTGTCTAAGTCTCCTTGTCTCTGTCTCTGTTTCTCTGCCTCTGTCTCCGTTTGTCTTAATCTGTGTCTCTGTCTGTGCGCCTATGTATCTGTGTATCCGTCTCTGTGTCTGTGCTCTGTGTCTCTGTCTCTGTGTCTCTGTCGATGTGCCTCAGTCTCCTTGTCTCTGTCTCTGTGTCTCTGTCTCTGTGTCTCTGTCTCTGTGTCTCTGTCTCTGTCTCTGTGTCTCTGTCTCTGTGTCTCTGTCTCTGTGTCTGTGTCTCTGTCTCTGTCTCTGTGTCTCTGTCTCTGTGTCTCTGTCTCTGTGTCTCTGTCTCTGTGTCTCTGTCTCTGGGTCTCTGTCTCTGTGTCTCTGTCTGTGTGTCTCCGTCTCTGTGTCTCTGTCTCTGTGTCTCTCTCTGTGTCTCTGTCTCTGTGTCTCTGTGTCTGTGTCTCTGTCTCTGTGTCTCTGTCTCCGTGTCTCTGTCTCTGTGTCTCTGTCTCTGTGTCTCTGTCTCTGTGTCTCTGTCTCTGTGTCTCTGTCTCTGTGTCTCTGTCTCTGTGTCTCTGTCTCTGTGTCTCTGTCTCTGTGTCTCTGTCTCTGTGTCTGTGTCTCTGTGTCTGTGTCTCTGTCTCTGTGTCTCTGTCTCTGTGTCTCTGTCTCTGTGCCTTTGTCTCTGTGTCTCTGTCTCTGTGTCTCTGTCTCAGTGTCTCTGTCTCTGTGTCTCTGTCTCTGTGTCTCTGTCTCTGTGTCTGTGTCTCTGTGTCTCTGTCTCTGTGTCTCTGTCTCTGTGTCTCTGTCTCTGTGTCTCTGTCTCTGTGTCTCTGTCTCTGTGTCTCTGTCTCTGTGTCTCTGTCTCTGTGTCTCTGTCTCTGTGTCTCTGTCTCTGTGTCTCTGTCTCTGTGTCTCTGTCTCTGTGTCTCTGTCTCTCTGTCTCTGTCTCTGTGTCTCTGTCTCTCTGTCTCTGTCTCTGTGTCTCTGTCTCTGTGTCTCTGTCCCTGTGTCTCTGTCTCTGTGTCCCTGTCTCTGTGTCTCTGTCTCTGTGTCTCTGTCTCTGTGTCTCTGTCTCTGTGTCTCTGCCTCTGTGTCTCTGTCTCTGTGTCTCTGTCTCTGTGTCTCTGTCTCTGTGTGTCTGTCTCTGTGTCTCTGTCTCTGTGTCTCTGTCTCTGTGTCTAACTCTCCTTGTCCCTGTCTCTGTCTCTGTGTCTCTGTCTCTGTGTCTCTGTCTCTGTGTCTCAGTCTCTGTGTCTCTGTCTCTGTGTCTCTGTCTCTGTGTCTCTGTCTCTGTGTCTCTGTCTCTGTGTCTCTGTCTCTGTGTCTGTGTCTCTGTCTCTGTCTCTGTGTCTCGCTCTCTCTGTGTCTATGTCCCTGTGCCTATGTATCTGTGTCTCTGTCTCTGTGACTTTGTCTCTGCGTATCTGTCTCTGTGTCTCTGTCTCTGTGTCTCTGTCTCTGTGTCTCAGTCTCTGTGTCTCTGTCTCTGTGTCTCTGTCTCTGTGTCTCTGTCTCTGTGTCTGTGTCTCTGTCTCTGTCTCTGTGTCTCGCTCTCTCTGTGTCTATGTCCCTGTGCCTATGTATCTGTGTCTCTGTCTCTGTGACTTTGTCTCTGCGTATCTGTCTCTGTGTCTCTGTCTCTGTGTCTCTGTCTCTGTGTCTCTGTCTCTGTGTCACTGTCTCTGTGTCTCTGTCTCTGTTTCTCTGTCTCTGTGCCTCTGTCTCTGTGTCTCTGTCTCTGTGTCTCTGTCTCTGTGTCTCTGTCTCTGTGTCTCTGTCTCTGTGTCTAAGTCTCCTTGTCTCTGTCTCTGTGTCTCTGTCTCTGTGTCTCTGTCTCTTTGTCTCTGTCTCTGTGTCTCTGTCCCTGTGTCTCTGTCTCTGTGTCTCTGTCTCTGTGTCTCTGTCTCTGTGTCTCTGTCTCTGTGTCTCTGTCTCTGTGTCTCTGTCTCTGTGTCTCTGTCTCTGTGTCTCTGTCTCTGTGTCTCTGTCTCTGTGTCTCTGTCTCTGTGTCTCTGTCTCTGTGTCTCTGTCTCTGTGTCTCTGTCTCTGTGACTTTGTCTCTGTGTCTCTGTCTCTGTGTCTCTGTCGCTGTGTCTAACTCTCCTTGTCTCTGTCTCTGTCTCTGTGTCTCTGTCTCTGTGTCTCTGTCTCTGTGTCTCTGTCTCTGTGTCTCTGTCTCTGTGTCTCTCTCTCTGTGTCTCTGTCTTTGTCTCTGTCTCTGTGCCTCTGTCTCTGTGTCTCTGTCTCTGTGTCTCTGTCTCTGTGTCTCTGTCTCTGTGTCTCTGTCTCTGTGTCTGTGTCTCTGTGTCTCTGTCTCTGTGTCTCTGTCTCTGTGTCTCTGTCTCTTTGGCTCTGTCTCGGTGTCTCTGTCGATGTGTCTAAGTCTCCTTGTCTCTGTCTCTGTTTCTCTGCCTCTGTCTCCTTTTGTCTTAATCTGTGTCTCTGTCTGTGCGCCTATGCATCTGTGTATCCGTCTCTGTGTCTGTGCTCTGTGTCTCTGTCTCTGTGTCTCTGTCGATGTGCCTCAGTCTCCTTGTCTCTGTCTCTGTGTCTCTGCCTCTGTCTCCGTGTGTCTTAATCTGTGTCTCTGTCTGTGCGCCTATGCATCTGTGTATCCGTCTCTGTGTCTGTGCTCTGTGTCTCTGTCTCTGACTCTGTCTCTGTCTCTGTCTCTGTGTCTCTGTCTCTGTGTCTAAGTCCCCTTGTCTCTGTCTCTGTGTCTCTGCCTCTGTCTCCGTGTGTCTTAATCTGTGTCTCTGTCTGTGCGCCTATGTATCTGTGTATCCGTCTCTGTGTCTGTGCTCTGTGTCTCTGTCTCTGACTCTGTCTCTGTCTCTGTCTCTGTCTCTGTGTCTCTGTCTCTGTGTCTCTCTCTCTGTGTCTCTGTGTCTGTGTCTCTGTCTCTGTCTCTGTGTCTCTGTCTCTGTGTCTCTGTCTCTGTGTCTCTGTCTCTGGGTCTCTGCCTCTGTGTCTCTGTCTGTGTGTCCCCGTCTCTGTGTCTCTGTCTCTGTGTCTCTCTCTGTGCCTCTGTCTCTGTGTCTCTGTGTCTGTGTCTCTGTCTCTGTGTCTCTGTCTCTGTGTCTCTGTCTCTGTCTCTGTGTCTCTGTCTCTGTGTCTCTGTCTCTGTGTCTCTGTCTCTGTGTCTCTGTCTCTGTGTCTAAGTCTCCTTGTCTCTGTCTCTGTGTCTCTGTCTCTTTGTCTCTGTCTCTGTGTCTCTGTCCCTGTGTCTCTGTCTCTGTGTCTCTGTCTCTGTGTCTCTGTCTCTGTGTCTCTGTCTCTGTGTCTCTGTCTCTGTGTCTCTGTCTCTGTGTCTCTGTCTCTGTGTCTCTGTCGATGTGTCTAAGTCTCCTTGTCTCTGTCTCTGTGTCTCTGACTCTGTGTCTCTGTCTCTGACTCTGTCCCTGTCTCTGTCTCTGTGTCTCTGTCTCTGTGTCTAAGTCTCCTTGTCTCTGTCTCTGTGTCTCTGCCTCTGTCTCCATGTGTCTTCATCTGTGTCTCTGTCTGTGCGCCTATGTATCTGTGTATCCGTGTCTGTGTCTGTGCTCTGTGTCTCTGTCTCTGTCTCTGTCTCTGTGTCTCTGTCTCTGTGTCTCTCTCTCTGTGTCTCTGTCTCTGTGTCTCTGTCTCTGTCTCTGTCTCTGTCTCTGTGTCTCTGTCTCTGTGTCTCTGTCTCTGTGTCTCTGTCTCTGGGTATCTGTCTCTGTGTCTCTGTCTCTGTGTCTCCGTCTCTGTGTCTCTGTCTCTGTGTCTCTGTCTCTGTGTCTCTGTCTCTGTGTCTCTGTCTCTGTGTCTCTGTCTCTGTGTCTCTGTCTCTGTGTCTCTGTCTCTGTGTCTCTGTCTCTGTGTCTCTGTCTCTGCGTCTCTGTCTCTGTGTCTCTGTCTCTGTGTCTCTGTCTCTGTGTCTCTGTCCCTGTGTCTCTGTCTCTGTGTCCCTGTCTCTGTGTCTCTGTCTCTGTGTCTCTGCCTCTGTGTCTCTGTCTCTGTGTCTCTGTCTCTGTGTCTCTGTCTCTGCGTCTCTGTCTCTGTGTCTCTGTCTCTGTGTCTCTGTCTCTGTGTCTCTGTCTCTGTGTCTCTGTCTCTGTGTCTCTGTCTCTGTGTCTCTGTCTCTGTTTCTCTGTCTCTGTGCCTCTGTCTCTGTGTCTCTGTCTCTGTGTCTCTGTCTCTGTGTCTCTGTCTCTGTGTCCCCGTCTCTGTGTCTCTGTCTCTGTGTCTCTCTCTGTGGCTCTGTCTCTGTGTCTCTGTCTCTGTGTCTCTGTCTCTGTGTCCCTCTCTCTGTGTCTCTGTCTCTGTGTCTCTGTCTCTGTGTCTCTGTCTCTGTGTCTCTCTCTCTGTGTCTCTGTCACTGTGTCTCTGTCTCTGTGTCTCTGTCTCTGTGTCTCTGTCTCTGTCTCTGTGTCTCTGTCTCTGTGTCTCTGTCTCTGTGTCTCTGTCTCTGTGTCTCTGTCTCTGTGTCTGTGTCTCTGTCTCTGTGTCTCTGTCTCTGTGTCTCTGTCTCTGTGTCTCTGTCTCTGTGTCTCTGTCGATGTGTCTAAGTCTCCTTGTCTCTGTCTCTGTGTCTCTGTCTCTGTGTCTCTGTCTCTGACTCTGTCTCTGTGTCTCTGTCTCTGCGTCTCTGTCTCTGTGTCTCTGTCTCTGTGTCTCTGTCTCTGTGTCTCTGTCCCTGTGTCTCTGTCTCTGTGTCCCTGTCTCTGTGTCTCTGTCTCTGTGTCTCTGCCTCTGTGTCTCTGTCTCTGTGTCTCTGTCTCTGTGTCTCTGTCTCTGTGTCTCTGTCTCTGTGTCTCTGTCTCTGTGTCTCTGTCTCTGTGTCTCTGTCTCTGTGTCTCTGTCTCTGTGTCTCTGTCTCTGTTTCTCTGTCTCTGTGCCTCTGTCTCTGTGTCTCTGTCTCTGTGTCTCTGTCTCTTTGTCTCTGTCTCTGTGTCTCTGTCTCTGTGACTTTGTCTCTGCGTATCTGTCTCTGTGGCTCTGTCTCTGTGTCTCTGTCTCTGTGTCTCTGTCTCTGTGTCTCTGTCTCTGTGTCTCTGTCTCTGTGTCTCTGTCTCTGTGTCTCTGTCGATGTGTCTAAGTCTCCTTGTCTCTGTCTCTGTGTCTCTGTCTCTGTGTCTCTGTCTCTGTGTCTCTGTCTCTGTGTCTAAGTCTCCTTGTCTCTGTCTCTGTGTCTCTGTCTCTGTGTCTCTCTCTCTGTGTCTCTGTCTTTGTCTCTGTCTCTGTGCCTCTGTCTCTGTGTCTCTGTCTCTGTGTCTCTGTCTCTGTGTCTCTGTCTCTGTGTCTGTGTCTCTGTGTCTCTGTCTCTGTGTCTCTGTCTCTGTGTCCCTGTCTCTTTGGCTCTGTCTCGGTGTCTCTGTCGATGTGTCTAAGTCTCCTTGTCTCTGTCTCTGTTTCTCTGCCTCTGTCTCCTTTTGTCTTAATCTGTGTCTCTGTCTGTGCGCCTATGCATCTGTGTATCCGTCTCTGTGTCTGTGCTCTGTGTCTCTGTCTCTGTGTCTCTGTCGATGTGCCTCAGTCTCCTTGTCTCTGTCTCTGTGTCTCTGCCTCTGTCTCCGTGTGTCTTAATCTGTGTCTCTGTCTGTGCGCCTATGCATCTGTGTATCCGTCTCTGTGTCTGTGCTCTGTGTCTCTGTCTCTGACTCTGTCTCTGTCTCTGTCTCTGTGTCTCTGTCTCTGTGTCTAAGTCCCCTTGTCTCTGTCTCTGTGTCTCTGCCTCTGTCTCCGTGTGTCTTAATCTGTGTCTCTGTCTGTGCGCCTATGTATCTGTGTATCCGTCTCTGTGTCTGTGCTCTGTGTCTCTGTCTCTGACTCTGTCCCTGTCTCTGTCTCTGTCTCTGTGTCTCTGTCTCTGTGTCTCTCTCTCTGTGTCTCTGTGTCTGTGTCTCTGTCTCTGTCTCTGTGTCTCTGTCTCTGTGTCTCTGTCTCTGTGTCTCTGTCTCTGGGTCTCTGCCTCTGTGTCTCTGTCTGTGTGTCCCCGTCTCTGTGTCTCTGTCTCTGTGTCTCTCTCTGTGCCTCTGTCTCTGTGTCTCTGTGTCTGTGTCTCTGTCTCTGTGTCTCTGTCTCTGTGTCTCTGTCTCTGTCTCTGTGTCTCTGTCTCTGTGTCTCTGTCTCTGTGTCTCTGTCTCTGTGTCTCTGTCTCTGTGTCTAAGTCTCCTTGTCTCTGTCTCTGTGTCTCTGTCTCTTTGTCTCTGTCTCTGTGTCTCTGTCCCTGTGTCTCTGTCTCTGTGTCTCTGTCTCTGTGTCTCTGTCTCTGTGTCTCTGTCTCTGTGTCTCTGTCTCTGTGTCTCTGTCTCTGTGTCTCTGTCTCTGTGTCTCTGTCTCTGGGTATCTGTCTCTGTGTCTCTGTCTCTGTGTCTCCGTCTCTGTGTCTCTGTCTCTGTGTCTCTGTCTCTGTGTCTCTGTCTCTGTGTCTCTGTCTCTGTGTCTCTGTCTCTGTGTCTCTGTCTCTGTGTCTCTGTCTCTGTGTCTCTGTCTCTGCGTCTCTGTCTCTGTGTCTCTGTCTCTGTGTCTCTGTCTCTGTGTCTCTGTCTCTGTTTCTCTGTCTCTGTGCCTCTGTCTCTGTGTCTCTGTCTCTGTGTCTCTGTCTCTGTGTCTCTGTCTCTGTGTCCCCGTCTCTGTGTCTCTGTCTCTGTGTCTCTCTCTGTGGCTCTGTCTCTGTGTCTCTGTCTCTGTGTCTCTGTCTCTGTGTCCCTCTCTCTGTGTCTCTGTCTCTGTGTCTCTGTCTCTGTGTCTCTGTCTCTGTGTCTCTCTCTCTGTGTCTCTGTCACTGTGTCTCTGTCTCTGTGTCTCTGTCTCTGTGTCTCTGTCTCTGTCTCTGTGTCTCTGTCTCTGTGTCTCTGTCTCTGTGTCTCTGTCTCTGTGTCTCTGTCTCTGTGTCTGTGTCTCTGTCTCTGTGTCTCTGTCTCTGTGTCTCTGTCTCTGTGTCTCTGTCTCTGTGTCTCTGTCGATGTGTCTAAGTCTCCTTGTCTCTGTCTCTGTGTCTCTGTCTCTGTGTCTCTGTCTCTGACTCTGTCTCTGTGTCTCTGTCTCTGCGTCTCTGTCTCTGTGTCTCTGTCTCTGTGTCTCTGTCTCTGTGTCTCTGTCCCTGTGTCTCTGTCTCTGTGTCCCTGTCTCTGTGTCTCTGTCTCTGTGTCTCTGCCTCTGTGTCTCTGTCTCTGTGTCTCTGTCTCTGTGTCTCTGTCTCTGTGTCTCTGTCTCTGTGTCTCTGTCTCTGTGTCTCTGTCTCTGTGTCTCTGTCTCTGTGTCTCTGTCTCTGTGTCTCTGTCTCTGTTTCTCTGTCTCTGTGCCTCTGTCTCTGTGTCTCTGTCTCTGTGTCTCTGTCTCTTTGTCTCTGTCTCTGTGTCTCTGTCTCTGTGACTTTGTCTCTGCGTATCTGTCTCTGTGGCTCTGTCTCTGTGTCTCTGTCTCTGTGTCTCTGTCTCTGTGTCTCTGTCTCTGTGTCTCTGTCTCTGTGTCTCTGTCTCTGTGTCTCTGTCGATGTGTCTAAGTCTCCTTGTCTCTGTCTCTGTGTCTCTGTCTCTGTGTCTCTGTCTCTGACTCTGTCCCTGTCTCTGTCTCTGTGTCTCTGTCTCTGTGTCTAAGTCTCCTTGTCTCTGTCTCTGTGTCTCTGCCTCTGTCTCCATGTGTCTTCATCTGTGTCTCTGTCTGTGCGCCTATGTATCTGTGTATCCGTGTCTGTGTCCCTCTCTCTGTGTCTCTGTCTCTGTGTCTCTGTCTCTGTGTCTCTGTCTCTGTGTCTCTCTCTCTGTGTCTCTGTCACTGTGTCTCTGTCTCTGTGTCTCTGTCTCTGTGTCTCTGTCTCTGTCTCTGTGTCTCTGTCTCTGTGTCTCTGTCTCTGTGTCTCTGTCTCTGTGTCTCTGTCTCTGTGTCTGTGTCTCTGTCTCTGTCTCTGTGTCTCGCTCTCTCTGTGTCTATGTCCCTGTGCCTATGTATCTGTGTCTCTGTCTCTGTGACTTTGTCTCTGCGTATCTGTCTCTGCGTATCTGTCTCTCTGTCTCTGTCTCTGTGTCTCTGTCTCTGTGTCTCTGTCTCTGTGTCTCTGTCTCTGTGTCTCTGTCTCTGTGTCTCTGTCTGTGTGTCTCTGTCTCTGTGTCTCTGTCTCTCTCTCTCTCTCTGTCTCCGTCTCTGTCTCTGTGTCTCTGTCTCTGTGTCTCTGTGTCTCTGTCTCTGTGTCTCTGTCTCTGTGTCTCTGTCTCTGTGTCTCTGTCTCTGTGTCTCTGTCTCTGTGTCTCTGTCTCTGTGTCTCTGTCTCTGTGTCTCTGTCGATGTGTCTAAGTCTCCTTGTCTCTGTCTCTGTGTCTCTGTCTCTGTGTCTCTGTCTCTGACTCTGTCCCTGTCTCTGTCTCTGTGTCTCTGTCTCTGTGTCTAAGTCTCCTTGTCTCTGTCTCTGTGTCTCTGCCTCTGTCTCCATGTGTCTTCATCTGTGTCTCTGTCTGTGCGCCTATGTATCTGTGTATCCGTGTCTGTGTCTGTGCTCTGTGTCTCTGTCTCTGTCTCTGTCTCTGTGTCTCTGTCTCTGTGTCTCTCTCTCTGTGTCTCTGTCTCTGTGTCTCTGTCTCTGTCTCTGTCTCTGTCTCTGTGTCTCTGTCTCTGTGTCTCTGTCTCTGTGTCTCTGTCTCTGGGTATCTGTCTCTGTGTCTCTGTCTCTGTGTCTCCGTCTCTGTGTCTCTGTCTCTGTGTCTCTGTCTCTGTGTCTCTGTCTCTGTGTCTCTGTCTCTGTGTCTCTGTCTCTGTGTCTCTGTCTCTGTGTCTCTGTCTCTGTGTCTCTGTCTCTGCGTCTCTGTCTCTGTGTCTCTGTCTCTGTGTCTCTGTCTCTGTGTCTCTGTCCCTGTGTCTCTGTCTCTGTGTCCCTGTCTCTGTGTCTCTGTCTCTGTGTCTCTGCCTCTGTGTCTCTGTCTCTGTGTCTCTGTCTCTGTGTCTCTGTCTCTGTGTCTCTGTCTCTGTGTCTCTGTCTCTGTGTCTCTGTCTCTGTGTCTCTGTCTCTGTGTCTCTGTCTCTGTTTCTCTGTCTCTGTGCCTCTGTCTCTGTGTCTCTGTCTCTGTGTCTCTGTCTCTGTGTCTCTGTCTCTGTGTCTCTGTCTCTGTGACTTTGTCTCTGCGTATCTGTCTCTGTGGCTCTGTCTCTGTGTCTCTGTCTCTGTGTCTCTGTCTCTGTGTCCCTCTCTCTGTGTCTCTGTCTCTGTGTCTCTGTCTCTGTGTCTCTGTCTCTGTGTCTCTCTCTCTGTGTCTCTGTCTCTGTGTCTCTGTCTCTGTCTCTGTCTCTGTCTCTGTGTCTCTGTCTCTGTGTCTCTGTCTCTGTGTCTCTGTCTCTGTGTCTCTGTCTCTGTGTCTGTGTCTCTGTCTCTGTCTCTGTGTCTCGCTCTCTCTGTGTCTATGTCCCTGTGCCTATGTATCTGTGTCTCTGTCTCTGTGACTTTGTCTCTGCGTATCTGTCTCTGCGTATCTGTCTCTCTGTCTCTGTCTCTGTGTCTCTGTCTCTGTGTCTCTGTCTCTGTGTCTCTGTCTCTGTGTCTCTGTCTCTGTGTCTCTGTCTCTGTGTCTCTGTCTGTGTGTCTCTGTCTCTGTGTCTCTGTCTCTCTCTCTCTCTCTGTCTCCGTCTCTGTCTCTGTGTCTCTGTCTCTGTGTCTCTGTGTCTGTGTCTCTGTCTCTGTGTCTCTGTCTCTGTGTCTCTGTCTCTGTGTCTCTGTCTCTGTGTCTCTGTCTCTGTGTCTCTGTCTCTGTGTCTCTGTCTCTGTGTCCCTGTCTCTGTGTCTCTGTCTCTGTGTCTCTGTCTCTATGTCTCTGTCTCTGTGTCTCTGTCTCTGTGTCACTGTCTCTGCGTACCTGCCTCTGTGTCTCTGTATCTGTGTCTCTGTCTCTGTGTCTCTGTCTCTGTGTCTCTGTGTCTGTGTCTCTGTCTCTGTGTCTCTGTCTCTGTGTCTCAGTCTCTGTGTCTCTGTCTCTGTGTCTCTGTCTCTGTGTCTCTGTCTCTGTGTCTCTGTCTCTGTGTCTCTCTCTCTGTGTCTCTGTCTCTGTGTCTGTGTCTCTGTCTCTGTCTCTGTGTCTCTCTCTCTCTGTGTCTATGTCCCTGTGCCTATGTATCTGTGTCTCTGTCTCTGTGACTTTGTCTCTGCGTATCTGTCTCTGTGTCTCTGTCTCTGTGTCTCTGTCTCTGTGTCTCTGTCTCTGTGTCTCTGTCTCTGTGTCTCTGTCTCTGTGTCTCTGTCTCTGTGTCTCTGTCCCTGTGTCTCTGTCTCTGTGTCTCTCTCTCTGTGTCTCTGTCTTTGTCTCTGTCTCTGTGCCTCTGTCTCTGTGTCTCTGTCTCTGTGTCTCTGTCTCTGTGTCTCTGTCTCTGTGTCTCTGTCTCTGTGTCTCTGTCTCTGTGTCTCTGTCTCTGTGTCTCTGTCTCTGTGTCTGTGTCTCTGTGTCTCTGTCTCTGTGTCTCTGACTCTGTGTCTCTGTCTCTTTGGCTCTGTCTCGGTGTCTCTGTCGATGTGTCTAAGTCTCCTTGTCTCTGTCTCTGTGTCTCTGCCTCTGTCTCTGTGTGTCTTAATCTGTGTCTCTGTCTATGCGCCTATGTATCTGTGTATCCGTCTCTGTGTCTGTGCTCTGTGTCTCTGTCTCTGTGTCTCTGTCGATGTGCCAAAGTCTCCTTGTCTCTGTCTCTGTGTCTTTGTCTCTGTGTCTGTGTCTCTGTCGATGTGCCAAAGTCTCCTTGTCTCTGTCTCTGTGTCTTTGTCTCTGTGTCTCTGTCTCTGTGTCTCTGTCTCTGTGTCTCTGTCTCTGTGTCTCTGTCTCTGTGTCTCTGTCTCTGTGTCACTGTCTCTGCGTCTCTGTCTCTGTGTCTCTGTCTCTGTGTCTCTGTCTCTGTGTCTCTGTCCCTGTGTCTCTGTCTCTGTGTCCCTGTCTCTGTGTCTCTGTCTCTGTGTCTCTGCCTCTGTGTCTCTGTCTCTGTGTCTCTGTCTCTGTGTCTCTGTCTCTGTCTCTCTGTGTCTGTGTCTCTGTCTCTGTGTCTCTGTCTCTGTTTCTCTGTCTCTGTGCCTCTGTCTCTGTGTCTCTGTCCCTGTGTCTCTGTCTCTGTGACTCTGTCTCTGTGTCTCTGTCTCTGTGTCTCTGTCTCTGTGTCTCTGTCTCTGTGTCTCTGTCTCTGTGACTTTGTCTCTGCGTATCTGTCTCTGTGGCTCTGTCTCTGCGTCTCTGTCTCTGTGTCTCTGTCTCTGTGTCTCTGTCTCTGTGTCTCTGTCCCTGTGTCTCTGTCTCTGTGTCCCTGTCTCTGTGTCTCTGTCTCTGTGTCTCTGCCTCTGTGTCTCTGTCTCTGTGTCTCTGTCTCTGTGTCTCTGTCTCTGTGTCTCTGTCTCTGTGTCTCTGTCTCTGTGTCTCTGTCTCTGTGTCTCTGTCTCTGTGTCTCTGTCTCTGTGTCTCTGTCTCTGTTTCTCTGTCTCTGTGCCTCTGTCTCTGTGTCTCTGTCTCTGTGTCTCTGTCTCTGTGTCTCTGTCTCTGTGTCTCTGTCTCTGTGACTTTGTCTCTGCGTATCTGTCTCTGTGGCTCTGTCTCTGTGTCTCTGTCTCTGTGTCTCTGTCTCTGTGTCCCTCTCTCTGTGTCTCTGTCTCTGTGTCTCTGTCTCTGTGTCTCTGTCTCTGTGTCTCTCTCTCTGTGTCTCTGTCACTGTGTCTCTGTCTCTGTGTCTCTGTCTCTGTGTCTCTGTCTCTGTCTCTGTGTCTCTGTCTCTGTGTCTCTGTCTCTGTGTCTCTGTCTCTGTGTCTCTGTCTCTGTGTCTCTGTCTCTGTGTCTCTGTCTCTGTGTCTGTGTCTCTGTCTCTGTCTCTGTGTCTCGCTCTCTCTGTGTCTATGTCCCTGTGCCTATGTATCTGTGTCTCTGTCTCTGTGACTTTGTCTCTGCGTATCTGTCTCTGCGTATCTGTCTCTCTGTCTCTGTCTCTGTGTCTCTGTCTCTGTGTCTCTGTCTCTGTGTCTCTGTCTCTGTGTCTCTGTCTCTGTGTCTCTGTCTCTGTGTCTCTGTCTCTGTGTCTCTGTCTGTGTGTCTCTGTCTCTGTGTCTCTGTCTCTCTCTCTCTCTCTGTCTCCGTCTCTGTCTCTGTGTCTCTGTCTCTGTGTCTCTGTGTCTGTGTCTCTGTCTCTGTGTCTCTGTCTCTGTGTCTCTGTCTCTGTGTCTCTGTCTCTGTGTCTCTGTCTCTGTGTCTCTGTCTCTGTGTCTCTGTCTCTGTGTCCCTGTCTCTGTGTCTCTGTCTCTGTGTCTCTGTCTCTATGTCTCTGTCTCTGTGTCTCTGTCTCTGTGTCACTGTCTCTGCGTACCTGCCTCTGTGTCTCTGTATCTGTGTCTCTGTCTCTGTGTCTCTGTCTCTGTGTCTCTGTGTCTGTGTCTCTGTCTCTGTGTCTCTGTCTCTGTGTCTCAGTCTCTGTGTCTCTGTCTCTGTGTCTCTGTCTCTGTGTCTCTGTCTCTGTGTCTCTGTCTCTGTGTCTCTCTCTCTGTGTCTCTGTCTCTGTGTCTGTGTCTCTGTCTCTGTCTCTGTGTCTCTCTCTCTCTGTGTCTATGTCCCTGTGCCTATGTATCTGTGTCTCTGTCTCTGTGACTTTGTCTCTGCGTATCTGTCTCTGTGTCTCTGTCTCTGTGTCTCTGTCTCTGTGTCTCTGTCTCTGTGTCTCTGTCTCTGTGTCTCTGTCTCTGTGTCTCTGTCTCTGTGTCTCTGTCCCTGTGTCTCTGTCTCTGTGTCTCTCTCTCTGTGTCTCTGTCTTTGTCTCTGTCTCTGTGCCTCTGTCTCTGTGTCTCTGTCTCTGTGTCTCTGTCTCTGTGTCTCTGTCTCTGTGTCTCTGTCTCTGTGTCTCTGTCTCTGTGTCTCTGTCTCTGTGTCTCTGTCTCTGTGTCTGTGTCTCTGTGTCTCTGTCTCTGTGTCTCTGACTCTGTGTCTCTGTCTCTTTGGCTCTGTCTCGGTGTCTCTGTCGATGTGTCTAAGTCTCCTTGTCTCTGTCTCTGTGTCTCTGCCTCTGTCTCCGTGTGTCTTAATCTGTGTCTCTGTCTATGCGCCTATGTATCTGTGTATCCGTCTCTGTGTCTGTGCTCTGTGTCTCTGTCTCTGTGTCTCTGTCGATGTGCCAAAGTCTCCTTGTCTCTGTCTCTGTGTCTTTGTCTCTGTGTCTGTGTCTCTGTCGATGTGCCAAAGTCTCCTTGTCTCTGTCTCTGTGTCTTTGTCTCTGTGTCTCTGTCTCTGTGTCTCTGTCTCTGTGTCTCTGTCTCTGTGTCTCTGTCTCTGTGTCTCTGTCTCTGTGTCACTGTCTCTGCGTCTCTGTCTCTGTGTCTCTGTCTCTGTGTCTCTGTCTCTGTGTCTCTGTCCCTGTGTCTCTGTCTCTGTGTCCCTGTCTCTGTGTCTCTGTCTCTGTGTCTCTGCCTCTGTGTCTCTGTCTCTGTGTCTCTGTCTCTGTGTCTCTGTCTCTGTCTCTCTGTGTCTGTGTCTCTGTCTCTGTGTCTCTGTCTCTGTTTCTCTGTCTGTGTGCCTCTGTCTCTGTGTCTCTGTCCCTGTGTCTCTGTCTCTGTGACTCTGTCTCTGTGTCTCTGTCTCTGTGTCTCTGTCTCTGTGTCTCTGTCTCTGTGTCTCTGTCTCTGTGACTTTGTCTCTGCGTATCTGTCTCTGTGGCTCTGTCTCTGTGTCTCTGTCTCTGTGTCTCTGTCTCTGTGTCCCTCTCTCTGTGTCTCTGTCTCTGTGTCTCTGTCTCTGTGTCTCTGTCTCTGTGTCTCTGTCTCTGTGTCTCTGTCACTGTGTCTCTGTCTCTGTGTCTCTGTCTCTGTGTCTCTGTCTCTGTGTCTCTGTCTCTGTGTCTCTGTCTCTGTGTCTCTGTCTCTGTGTCTGCGTCTCTGTCTCTGTCTCTGTGTCTCGCTCTCTCTGTGTCTATGTCCCTGTGCCTATGTATCTGTGTCTCTGTCTCTGTGACTTTGTCTCTGCGTATCTGTCTCTGCGTATCTGTCTCTCTGTCTCTGTCTCTGTGTCTCTGTCTCTGTGTCTCTGTCTCTGTGTCTCTGTCTCTGTGTCTCTGTCTCTGTGTCTCTGTCTCTGTGTCTCTGTCTCTGTGTCTCTGTCTCTGTGTCTCTGTCTCTGTGTCTCTGTCTGTGTGTCTCTGTCTCTGTGTCTCTGTCTCTCTCTCTCTCTCTGTCTCCGTCTCTGTCTCTGTGTCTCTGTCTCTGTGTCTCTGTGTCTGTGTCTCTGTCTCTGTGTCTCTGTCTCTGTGTCTCTGTCTCTGTGTCTCTGTCTCTGTGTCTCTGTCTCTGTGTCTCTGTCTCTGTGTCTCTGTCTCTGTGTCCCTGTCTCTGTGTCTCTGTCTCTGTGTCTCTGTCTCTATGTCTCTGTCTCTGTGTCTCTGTTTCTGTGTCACTGTCTCTGCGTACCTGCCTCTGTGTCTCTGTATCTGTGTCTCTGTCTCTGTGTCTCTGTCTCTGTGTCTCTGTGTCTGTGTCTCCGTCTCTGTGTCTCTGTCTCTGTGTCTCAGTCTCTGTGTCTCTGTCTCTGTGTCTCTGTCTCTGTGTCTCTGTCTCTGTGTCTCTGTCTCTGTGTCTCTGTCTCTGTGTCTCTCTCTCTGTGTCTCTGTCTCTGTGTCTGTGTCTCTGTCTCTGTCTCTGTGTCTCTCTCTCTCTGTGTCTATGTCCCTGTGCCTATGTATCTGTGTCTCTGTCTCTGTGACTTTGTCTCTGCGTATCTGTCTCTGTGTCTCTGTCTCTGTGTCTCTGTCTCTGTGTCTCTGTCTCTGTGTCTCTGTCTCTGTGTCTCTGTCTCTGTGTCTCTCTCTCTGTGTCTCTGTCTTTGTCTCTGTCTCTGTGCCTCTGTCTCTGTGTCTCTGTCTCTGTGTCTCTGTCTCTGTGTCTCTGTCTCTGTGTCTCTGTCTCTGTGTCTCTGTCTCTGTGTCTCTGTCTCTGTGTCTGTGTCTCTGTGTCTCTGTCTCTGTGTCTCTGACTCTGTGTCTCTGTCTCTTTGGCTCTGTCTCGGTGTCTCTGTCGATGTGTCTAAGTCTCCTTGTCTCTGTCTCTGTGTCTCTGCCTCTGTCTCCGTGTGTCTTAATCTGTGTCTCTGTCTATGCGCCTATGTATCTGTGTATCCGTCTCTGTCTCTGTCTCTGTGTCTCCCTTTCTGTGTCTCTGTCTTTGTCTCTGTCTCTGTGCCTCTGTCTCTGTGTCTCTGTCTCTGTGTCTCTGTCTCTGTGTCTCTGTCTCTGTGTCTCTGTCTCTGTGTCTCTGTCTCTGTGTCTCTGTCTCTGTGTCTCTGTCTCTGTGTCTCTGTCTCTGTGTCTCTGTCTCTGTGTCTCTGTCTCTGTGTCTCTGTCTCTGACTCTGTCTCTGTCTCTGTCTCTGTCTCTGTGTCTCTCTCTCTGTGTCTCTGTGTCTGTGTCTCTGTCTCTGTCTCTGTGTCTCTGTCTCTGTGTCTCTGTATCTGTGTCTCTGTCTCTGTGTCTCTGTCTCTGGGTCTCTGTCTCTGTGTCTCTGTCTGTGTGTCTCCGTCTCTGTGTCTCTGTCTCTGTGTCTCTCTCTGTGTCTCTGTCTCTGTGTCTCTGTGTCTGTGTCTCTGTTTCTGTGTCTCTGTCTCCGTGTCTCTGTCTCTGTGTCTCTGTCTCTGTGTCTCTGTCTCTGTGTCTCTGTCTCTGTGTCTCTGTCTCTGTGTCTCTGTCTCTGTGTCTGTGTCTCTGTCTCTGTGTCTCTGTGTCTGTGTCTCTGTCTCTGTGTCTCTGTCTCTGTGTCTCTGTCTCTGTGTCTCTGTCTCTGTGCCTTTGTCTCTGTGTCTCTGTCTCTGTGTCTCTGTCTCAGTGTCTCTGTCTCTGTGTCTCTGTCTCTGTGTCTCTGTCTCTGTGTCTGTGTCTCTGTGTCTCTGTCTCTGTGTCTCTGTCTCTGTGTCTCTGTCTCTGTGTCTCTGTCTCTGTGTCTCTGTCTCTGTGTCTCTGTCTCTCTGTCTCTGTCTCTGTGTCTCTGTCTGTGTGTCTCTGTCTCTGTGTCTCTGTCTCTGTGTCTCTGTCTCTGTGTCTAACTCTCCTTGTCCCTGTCTCTGTCTCTGTGTCTCTGTCTCTGTGTCTCTGTCTCTGTGTCTCTGTCTCTGACTCTGTCCCTGTCTCTGTCTCTGTGTCTCTGTCTCTGTGTCTAAGTCTCCTTGTCTCTGTCTCTGTGTCTCTGCCTCTGTCTCCATGTGTCTTCATCTGTGTCTCTGTCTGTGCGCCTATGTATCTGTGTATCCGTGTCTGTGTCTGTGCTCTGTGTCTCTGTCTCTGTCTCTGTCTCTGTGTCTCTGTCTCTGTGTCTCTCTCTCTGTGTCTCTGTCTCTGTGTCTCTGTCTCTGTCTCTGTCTCTGTGTCTCTGTCTCTGTGTCTCTGTCTCTGTGTCTCTGTCTCTGGGTATCTGTCTCTGTGTCTCTGTCTCTGTGTCTCCGTCTCTGTGTCTCTGTCTCTGTGTCTCTGTCTCTGTGTCTCTGTCTCTGTGTCTCTGTCTCTGTGTCTCTGTCTCTGTGTCTCTGTCTCTGTGTCTCTGTCTCTGTGTCTCTGTCTCTGTGTCTCTGTCTCTGTGTCTTTGTCTCTGTGTCTCTGTCTCTGTGTCTCTGTATCTGTGTCTCTGTCTCTGTCTCTGTGTCTGTGTCTCTGTCTCTGTCTCTGTCTCTGTGTCTCGCTCTCTCTGTGTCTATGTCCCTGTGCCTATGTATCTGTGTCTCTGTCTCTGTGACTTTGTCTCTGCGTATCTGTCTCTGCGTATCTGTCTCTCTGTCTCTGTCTCTGTGTCTCTGTCTCTGTGTCTCTGTCTCTGTGTCTCTGTCTCTGTGTCTCTGTCTCTGTGTCTCTGTCTCTGTGTCTCTGTCTCTGTGTCTAAGTCTCCTTGTCTCTGTCTCTGTGTCTCTGTCTCTGTGTCTCTGTCTCTGTGTCTCTGTCTCTTTGTCTCTGTGTCTGTGTCTCTGTCTCTGTGTCTCTGTCTCTGTGTCTCAGTCTCTGTGTCTCAGTCTCTGTGTCTCTGTCTCTGTGTCTCTGTCTCTGTGTCTCTGTCTCTGTGTCTCTGTCTCTGTGTCTCTCTCTCTGTGTCTCTGTCTCTGTGTCTGTGTCTCTGTCTCTGTCTCTGTGTCTCTCTCTCTCTGTGTCTATGTCCCTGTGCCTATGTATCTGTGTCTCTGTCTCTGTGACTTTGTCTCTGCGTATCTGTCTCTGTGTCTCTGTCTCTGTGTCTCTGTCTCTGTGTCTCTGTCTCTGTGTCTCTGTCTCTGTGTCTCTGTCTCTGTGTCTCTGTCTCTGTGTCTCTGTCCCTGTGTCTCTGTCTCTGTGTCTCTCTCTCTGTGTCTCTGTCTTTGTCTCTGTCTCTGTGCCTCTGTCTCTGTGTCTCTGTCTCTGTGTCTCTGTCTCTGTGTCTCTGTCTCTGTGTCTCTGTCTCTGTGTCTCTGTCTCTGTGTCTCTGTCTCTGTGTCTCTGTCTCTGTGTCTCTGTCTCTGTGTCTGTGTCTCTGTGTCTCTGTCTCTGTGTCTCTGACTCTGTGTCTCTGTCTCTTTGGCTCTGTCTCGGTGTCTCTGTCGATGTGTCTAAGTCTCCTTGTCTCTGTCTCTGTGTCTCTGCCTCTGTCTCCGTGTGTCTTAATCTGTGTCTCTGTCTATGCGCCTATGTATCTGTGTATCCGTCTCTGTGTCTGTGCTCTGTGTCTCTGTCTCTGTGTCTCTGTCGATGTGCCAAAGTCTCCTTGTCTCTGTCTCTGTGTCTTTGTCTCTGTGTCTGTGTCTCTGTCGATGTGCCAAAGTCTCCTTGTCTCTGTCTCTGTGTCTTTGTCTCTGTGTCTCTGTCTCTGTGTCTCTGTCTCTGTGTCTCTGTCTCTGTGTCTCTGTCTCTGTGTCTCTGTCTCTGTGTCACTGTCTCTGCGTCTCTGTCTCTGTGTCTCTGTCTCTGTGTCTCTGTCTCTGTGTCTCTGTCCCTGTGTCTCTGTCTCTGTGTCCCTGTCTCTGTGTCTCTGTCTCTGTGTCTCTGCCTCTGTGTCTCTGTCTCTGTGTCTCTGTCTCTGTGTCTCTGTCTCTGTCTCTCTGTGTCTGTGTCTCTGTCTCTGTGTCTCTGTCTCTGTTTCTCTGTCTGTGTGCCTCTGTCTCTGTGTCTCTGTCCCTGTGTCTCTGTCTCTGTGACTCTGTCTCTGTGTCTCTGTCTCTGTGTCTCTGTCTCTGTGTCTCTGTCTCTGTGTCTCTGTCTCTGTGACTTTGTCTCTGCGTATCTGTCTCTGTGGCTCTGTCTCTGTGTCTCTGTCTCTGTGTCTCTGTCTCTGTGTCCCTCTCTCTGTGTCTCTGTCTCTGTGTCTCTGTCTCTGTGTCTCTGTCTCTGTGTCTCTATCTCTGTGTCTCTGTCACTGTGTCTCTGTCTCTGTGTCTCTGTCTCTGTGTCTCTGTCTCTGTGTCTCTGTCTCTGTGTCTCTGTCTCTGTGTCTGCGTCTCTGTCTCTGTCTCTGTGTCTCGCTCTCTCTGTGTCTATGTCCCTGTGCCTATGTATCTGTGTCTCTGTCTCTGTGACTTTGTCTCTGCGTATCTGTCTCTGCGTATCTGTCTCTCTGTCTCTGTCTCTGTGTCTCTGTCTCTGTGTCTCTGTCTCTGTGTCTCTGTCTCTGTGTCTCTGTCTCTGTGTCTCTGTCTCTGTGTCTCTGTCTCTGTGTCTCTGTCTCTGTGTCTCTGTCTCTGTGTCTCTGTCTGTGTGTCTCTGTCTCTGTGTCTCTGTCTCTCTCTCTCTCTCTGTCTCCGTCTCTGTCTCTGTGTCTCTGTCTCTGTGTCTCTGTGTCTGTGTCTCTGTCTCTGTGTCTCTGTCTCTGTGTCTCTGTCTCTGTGTCTCTGTCTCTGTGTCTCTGTCTCTGTGTCTCTGTCTCTGTGTCTCTGTCTCTGTGTCCCTGTCTCTGTGTCTCTGTCTCTGTGTCTCTGTCTCTATGTCTCTGTCTCTGTGTCTCTGTTTCTGTGTCACTGTCTCTGCGTACCTGCCTCTGTGTCTCTGTATCTGTGTCTCTGTCTCTGTGTCTCTGTCTCTGTGTCTCTGTGTCTGTGTCTCCGTCTCTGTGTCTCTGTCTCTGTGTCTCAGTCTCTGTGTCTCTGTCTCTGTGTCTCTGTCTCTGTGTCTCTGTCTCTGTGTCTCTGTCGCTGTGTCTCTGTCTCTGTGTCTCTCTCTCTGTGTCTCTGTCTCTGTGTCTGTGTCTCTGTCTCTGTCTCTGTGTCTCTCTCTCTCTGTGTCTATGTCCCTGTGCCTATGTATCTGTGTCTCTGTCTCTGTGACTTTGTCTCTGCGTATCTGTCTCTGTGTCTCTGTCTCTGTGTCTCTGTCTCTGTGTCTCTGTCTCTGTGTCTCTGTCTCTGTGTCTCTGTCTCTGTGTCTCTCTCTCTGTGTCTCTGTCTTTGTCTCTGTCTCTGTGCCTCTGTCTCTGTGTCTCTGTCTCTGTGTCTCTGTCTCTGTGTCTCTGTCTCTGTGTCTCTGTCTCTGTGTCTCTGTCTCTGTGTCTCTGTCTCTGTGTCTGTGTCTCTGTGTCTCTGTCTCTGTGTCTCTGACTCTGTGTCTCTGTCTCTTTGGCTCTGTCTCGGTGTCTCTGTCGATGTGTCTAAGTCTCCTTGTCTCTGTCTCTGTGTCTCTGCCTCTGTCTCCGTGTGTCTTAATCTGTGTCTCTGTCTATGCGCCTATGTATCTGTGTATCCGTCTCTGTCTCTGTCTCTGTGTCTCCCTTTCTGTGTCTCTGTCTTTGTCTCTGTCTCTGTGCCTCTGTCTCTGTGTCTCTGTCTCTGTGTCTCTGTCTCTGTGTCTCTGTCTCTGTGTCTCTGTCTCTGTGTCTCTGTCTCTGTGTCTCTGTCTCTGTGTCTCTGTCTCTGTGTCTCTGTCTCTGTGTCTCTGTCTCTGTGTCTCTGTCTCTGTGTCTCTGTCTCTGACTCTGTCTCTGTCTCTGTCTCTGTCTCTGTGTCTCTCTCTCTGTGTCTCTGTGTCTGTGTCTCTGTCTCTGTCTCTGTGTCTCTGTCTCTGTGTCTCTGTATCTGTGTCTCTGTCTCTGTGTCTCTGTCTCTGGGTCTCTGTCTCTGTGTCTCTGTCTGTGTGTCTCCGTCTCTGTGTCTCTGTCTCTGTGTCTCTCTCTGTGTCTCTGTCTCTGTGTCTCTGTGTCTGTGTCTCTGTTTCTGTGTCTCTGTCTCCGTGTCTCTGTCTCTGTGTCTCTGTCTCTGTGTCTCTGTCTCTGTGTCTCTGTCTCTGTGTCTCTGTCTCTGTGTCTCTGTCTCTGTGTCTGTGTCTCTGTCTCTGTGTCTCTGTGTCTGTGTCTCTGTCTCTGTGTCTCTGTCTCTGTGTCTCTGTCTCTGTGTCTCTGTCTCTGTGCCTTTGTCTCTGTGTCTCTGTCTCTGTGTCTCTGTCTCAGTGTCTCTGTCTCTGTGTCTCTGTCTCTGTGTCTCTGTCTCTGTGTCTGTGTCTCTGTGTCTCTGTCTCTGTGTCTCTGTCTCTGTGTCTCTGTCTCTGTGTCTCTGTCTCTGTGTCTCTGTCTCTGTGTCTCTGTCTCTCTGTCTCTGTCTCTGTGTCTCTGTCTGTGTGTCTCTGTCTCTGTGTCTCTGTCTCTGTGTCTCTGTCTCTGTGTCTAACTCTCCTTGTCCCTGTCTCTGTCTCTGTGTCTCTGTCTCTGTGTCTCTGTCTCTGTGTCTCTGTCTCTGACTCTGTCCCTGTCTCTGTCTCTGTGTCTCTGTCTCTGTGTCTAAGTCTCCTTGTCTCTGTCTCTGTGTCTCTGCCTCTGTCTCCATGTGTCTTCATCTGTGTCTCTGTCTGTGCGCCTATGTATCTGTGTATCCGTGTCTGTGTCTGTGCTCTGTGTCTCTGTCTCTGTCTCTGTCTCTGTGTCTCTGTCTCTGTGTCTCTCTCTCTGTGTCTCTGTCTCTGTGTCTCTGTCTCTGTCTCTGTCTCTGTGTCTCTGTCTCTGTGTCTCTGTCTCTGTGTCTCTGTCTCTGGGTATCTGTCTCTGTGTCTCTGTCTCTGTGTCTCCGTCTCTGTGTCTCTGTCTCTGTGTCTCTGTCTCTGTGTCTCTGTCTCTGTGTCTCTGTCTCTGTGTCTCTGTCTCTGTGTCTCTGTCTCTGTGTCTCTGTCTCTGTGTCTCTGTCTCTGTGTCTTTGTCTCTGTGTCTCTGTCTCTGTGTCTCTGTATCTGTGTCTCTGTCTCTGTCTCTGTGTCTGTGTCTCTGTCTCTGTCTCTGTCTCTGTGTCTCGCTCTCTCTGTGTCTATGTCCCTGTGCCTATGTATCTGTGTCTCTGTCTCTGTGACTTTGTCTCTGCGTATCTGTCTCTGCGTATCTGTCTCTCTGTCTCTGTCTCTGTGTCTCTGTCTCTGTGTCTCTGTCTCTGTGTCTCTGTCTCTGTGTCTCTGTCTCTGTGTCTCTGTCTCTGTGTCTAAGTCTCCTTGTCTCTGTCTCTGTGTCTCTGTCTCTGTGTCTCTGTCTCTGTGTCTCTGTCTCTTTGTCTCTGTCTCTGTGTCTCTGTCCCTGTGTCTCTGTCTCTGTGTCTCTGTCTCTGTGTCTCTGTCTCTGTGTCTCTGTCTCTGTGTCTCTGTCTCTGTGTCTCTGTCTCTGTGTCTCTGTCTCTGTGTCTCTGTCTCTGTGTCTCTGTCGATGTGTCTAAGTCTCCTTGTCTCTGTCTCTGTGTCTCTGTCTCTGTGTCTCTGTCTCTGACTCTGTCCCTGTCTCTGTCTCTGTGTCTCTGTCTCTGTGTCTAAGTCTCCTTGTCTCTGTCTCTGTGTCTCTGCCTCTGTCTCCATGTGTCTTCATCTGTGTCTCTGTCTGTGCGCCTATGTATCTGTGTATCCGTGTCTGTGTCTGTGCTCTGTGTCTCTGTCTCTGTCTCTGTCTCTGTGTCTCTGTCTCTGTGTCTCTCTCTCTGTGTCTCTGTCTCTGTGTCTCTGTCTCTGTCTCTGTCTCTGTGTCTCTGTCTCTGTGTCTCTGTCTCTGTGTCTCTGTCTCTGGGTATCTGTCTCTGTGTCTCTGTCTCTGTGTCTCCGTCTCTGCGTATCTGTCTCTCTGTCTCTGTCTCTGTGTCTCTGTCTCTGTGTCTCTGTCTCTGTGTCTCTGTCTCTGTGTCTCTGTCTCTGTGTCTCTGTCGATGTGTCTAAGTCTCCTTGTCTCTGTCTCTGTGTCTCTGCCTCTGTCTCCGTGCGTCTTAATCTGTGTCTCTGTCTGTGCGCCTATGTATCTGTGTCTCTGTCTCTGTGTCTCTGTCTCTATGTCTCTGTCTCTGTGTCTCTGTCTCTGTGTCTCTGTCTCTGTGTCTCTGTCTCTGTGTCTCTGTCTCTGTGTCTCTGTCTCTGTGTCCCTGTCTCTGTGTCTAACTCTCCTTGTCTCTGTCTCTGTCTCTGTGTCTCTGTCTCTGTGTCTCTGTCTCTGTGTCTCTGTCTCTGTGTCTCTGTCTCTGTGTCTCTGTCTCTGTGTCTCTGTCTCTGTGTCTCTGTCTCTGTGTCTCTGTCTCTGTGTCTCTGTCTCTGTCTCTGTGTCTCTGTCTCTGTGTCTCTGTCTCTGTGTCTCTGTCTCCGTGTCTCTGTCTCTGTGTCTCTGTCTCTGTGTCTCTGTCTCTGTGTCTCTGTCTCTGTGTCTCTGTCTCTGTGTCTCTGTCTCTGTGTCTCTGTCTCTGTGTCTCTGTCTCTGTGTCTCTGTCTCTGTGTCTCTGTCTCTGTGTCTCTGTCTCTGTGTCTCTGTCTCTGTGTCTCTGTCTCTGTGTCTCTGTCTCTGTGTCTCTGTCTCTGTGTCTCTGTCTCTGTGTCTCTGTCTCTGTGTCTCTGTCTCTGTGTCTCTGTCTCTGTGTCTCTGTCTCTGTGTCTCTGTCTCTGTGTCTCTGTCTCTGTGTCTCTGTCTCTGTGTCTATGTCCCTGTGCCTATGTATCTGTGTCTCTGTCTCTGTGACTTTGTCTCTGTGTCTCTGTCTCTGTGTCTCTGTCGCTGTGTCTAACTCTCCTTGTCTCTGTCTCTGTATCTGTGTCTCTGTCTCTGTGACTTTGTCTCTGCGTATCTGTCTCTGTGTCTCTGTCTCTGTGTCTCTGTCTCTGTGTCTCTGTCTCTGTGTCTCTGTCTCTGTGTCACTGACTCTGTGTCTCTGTCTCTGTTTCTCTGTCTCTGTGCCTCTGTCTCTGTGTCTCTGTCTCTGTGTCTCTGTCTCTGTGTCTCTGTCTCTGTGTCTCTGTCTCTGTGTCTCTGTCTCTGTGTCTCTGTCTCTGTGTCTCTGTCTCTGTGTCTCTGTCTCTGTGTCTCTGTCTCTGTGTCTCTGTCTCTGTGTCTCTGTCTCTGTGTCTCTGTCTCTGTGTCTCTGTCTCTGTGTCTCTGTCTCTGTGTCTCTGTCTCTGTGTCTATGTCCCTGTGCCTATGTATCTGTGTCTCTGTCTCTGTGACTTTGTCTCTGTGTCTCTGTCTCTGTGTCTCTGTCGCTGTGTCTAACTCTCCTTGTCTCTGTCTCTGTATCTGTGTCTCTGTCTCTGTGACTTTGTCTCTGCGTATCTGTCTCTGTGTCTCTGTCTCTGTGTCTCTGTCTCTGTGTCTCTGTCTCTGTGTCTCTGTCTCTGTGTCACTGACTCTGTGTCTCTGTCTCTGTTTCTCTGTCTCTGTGCCTCTGTCTCTGTGTCTCTGTCTCTGTGTCTCTGTCTCTGTGTCTCTGTCTCTGTGTCTCTGTCTCTGTGTCTCTGTCTCTGTGTCTCTGTCTCTGTGTCTCTGTCTCTGTGTCTCTGTCTCTGTGTCTCTGTCTCTGTGTCACTGACTCTGTGTCTCTGTCTCTGTGTCTCTGTCTCTGTGCCTCTGTCTCTGTGTCTCTGTCTCTGTGTCTCTGTCTCTGTGTCTCTGTCTCTGTGTCTCTGTCTCTGTGTCTCTGTCTCTGTGTCTCTGTCTCTGTGTCTCTGTCTCTGTGTCTCTGTCTCTGTGTCTCTGTCTCTGTGTCTCTGTCTCTGTGTCTCTGTCTCTGTGTCTCTGTCTCTGTGTCTCTGTCTCTGTGTCTCTGTCTCTGTGTCTCTGTCTCTGTGTCTCTGTCTCTGTGTCTCTGTCTCTGTGTCTCTGTCTCTGTGTCTCTGTCTCTGTGTCTCTGTCTCTGTGTCTCTGTCTCTGTGTCTCTGTCTCTGTGTCTCTGTCTCTGTGTCTCTGTCTCTGTGTCTCTGTCTCTGTGTCTCTGTCTCTGTGTCTCTGTCTCTGTGTCTCTGTCTCTGTGTCTCTGTCTCTGTGTCTATGTCCCTGTGCCTATGTATCTGTGTCTCTGTCTCTGTGACTTTGTCTCTGTGTCTCTGTCTCTGTGTCTCTGTCGCTGTGTCTAACTCTCCTTGTCTCTGTCTCTGTATCTGTGTCTCTGTCTCTGTGACTTTGTCTCTGCGTATCTGTCTCTGTGTCTCTGTCTCTGTGTCTCTGTCTCTGTGTCTCTGTCTCTGTGTCTCTGTCTCTGTGTCTCTGTCTCTGTGTCTCTGTCTCTGTGTCTCTGTCTCTGACTCTGTCCCTGTCTCTGTCTCTGTGTCTCTGTCTCTGTGTCTAAGTCTCCTTGTCTCTGTCTCTGTGTCTCCGCCTCTGTCTCCATGTGTCTTCATCTGTGTCTCTGTCTGTGCGCCTATGTATCTGTGTATCCGTGTCTGTGTCTGTGCTCTGTGTCTCTGTCTCTGTCTCTGTCTCTGTGTCTCTGTCTCTGTGTCTCTCTCTCTGTGTCTCTGTCTCTGTGTCTCTGTCTCTGTCTCTGTCTCTGTGTCTCTGTCTCTGTGTCTCTGTCTCTGTGTCTCTGTCTCTGTGTCTCTGTCTCTGGGTATCTGTCTCTGTGTCTCTGTCTCTGTGTCTCCGTCTCTGTGTCTCTGTCTCTGTGTCTCTGTCTCTGTGTCTCTGTCTCTGTGTCTCTGTCTCTGTGTCTCTGTCTCTGTGTCTCTGTCTCTGTGTCTCTGTCTCTGTGTCTCTGTCTCTGTGTCTTTGTCTCTGTGTCTCTGTCTCTGTGTCTCTGTATCTGTGTCTCTGTCTCTGTCTCTGTGTCTGTGTCTCTGTCTCTGTCTCTGTCTCTGTGTCTCGCTCTCTCTGTGTCTATGTCCCTGTGCCTATGTATCTGTGTCTCTGTCTCTGTGACTTTGTCTCTGCGTATCTGTCTCTGCGTATCTGTCTCTCTGTCTCTGTCTCTGTGTCTCTGTCTCTGTGTCTCTGTCTCTGTGTCTCTGTCTCTGTGTCTCTGTCTCTGTGTCTCTGTCTCTGTGTCTAAGTCTCCTTGTCTCTGTCTCTGTGTCTCTGTCTCTGTGTCTCTGTCTCTGTGTCTCTGTCTCTTTGTCTCTGTCTCTGTGTCTCCGTCCCTGTGTCTCTGTCTCTGTGTCTCTGTCTCTGTGTCTCTGTCTCTGTGTCTCTGTCTCTGTGTCTCTGTCTCTGTGTCTCTGTCTCTGTGTCTCTGTCTCTGTGTCTCTGTCGATGTGTCTAAGTCTCCTTGTCTCTGTCTCTGTGTCTCTGTCTCTGTGTCTCTGTCTCTGACTCTGTCCCTGTCTCTGTCTCTGTGTCTCTGTCTCTGTGTCTAAGTCTCCTTGTCTCTGTCTCTGTGTCTCTGCCTCTGTCTCCATGTGTCTTCATCTGTGTCTCTGTCTGTGCGCCTATGTATCTGTGTATCCGTGTCTGTGTCTGTGCTCTGTGTCTCTGTCTCTGTCTCTGTCTCTGTGTCTCTGTCTCTGTGTCTCTCTCTCTGTGTCTCTGTCTCTGTGTCTCTGTCTCTGTCTCTGTCTCTGTGTCTCTGTCTCTGTGTCTCTGTCTCTGTGTCTCTGTCTCTGGGTATCTGTCTCTGTGTCTCTGTCTCTGTGTCTCCGTCTCTGCGTATCTGTCTCTCTGTCTCTGTCTCTGTGTCTCTGTCTCTGTGTCTCTGTCTCTGTGTCTCTGTCTCTGTGTCTCTGTCTCTGTGTCTCTGTCGATGTGTCTAAGTCTCCTTGTCTCTGTCTCTGTGTCTCTGCCTCTGTCTCCGTGCGTCTTAATCTGTGTCTCTGTCTGTGCGCCTATGTATCTGTGTCTCTGTCTCTGTGTCTCTGTCTCTATGTCTCTGTCTCTGTGTCTCTGTCTCTGTGTCTCTGTCTCTGTGTCTCTGTCTCTGTGTCTCTGTCTCTGTGTCTCTGTCTCTGTGTCTCTGTCTCTGTGTCCCTGTCTCTGTGTCTAACTCTCCTTGTCTCTGTCTCTGTCTCTGTGTCTCTGTCTCTGTGTCTCTGTCTCTGTGTCTCTGTCTCTGTGTCTCTGTCTCTGTGTCTCTGTCTCTGTGTCTCTGTCTCTGTGTCTCTGTCTCTGTGTCTCTGTCTCTGTGTCTCTGTCTCTGTGTCTCTGTCTCTGTCTCTGTGTCTCTGTCTCTGTGTCTCTGTCTCTGTGTCTCTGTCTCCGTGTCTCTGTCTCTGTGTCTCTGTCTCTGTGTCTCTGTCTCTGTGTCTCTGTCTCTGTGTCTCTGTCTCTGTGTCTCTGTCTCTGTGTCTCTGTCTCTGTGTCTCTGTCTCTGTGTCTCTGTCTCTGTGTCTCTGTCTCTGTGTCTCTGTCTCTGTGTCTCTGTCTCTGTGTCTCTGTCTCTGTGTCTCTGTCTCTGTGTCTCTGTCTCTGTGTCTCTGTCTCTGTGTCTCTGTCTCTGTGTCTCTGTCTCTGTGTCTCTGTCTCTGTGTCTCTGTCTCTGTGTCTCTGTCTCTGTGTCTCTGTCTCTGTGTCTCTGTCTCTGTGTCTCTGTCTCTGTGTCTCTGTCTCTGTGTCTCTGTCTCTGTGTCTCTGTCTCTGTGTCTCTGTCTCTGTGTCTATGTCCCTGTGCCTATGTATCTGTGTCTCTGTCTCTGTGACTTTGTCTCTGTGTCTCTGTCTCTGTGTCTCTGTCGCTGTGTCTAACTCTCCTTGTCTCTGTCTCTGTATCTGTGTCTCTGTCTCTGTGACTTTGTCTCTGCGTATCTGTCTCTGTGTCTCTGTCTCTGTGTCTCTGTCTCTGTGTCTCTGTCTCTGTGTCACTGACTCTGTGTCTCTGTCTCTGTTTCTCTGTCTCTGTGCCTCTGTCTCTGTGTCTCTGTCTCTGTGTCTCTGTCTCTGTGTCTCTGTCTCTGTGTCTCTGTCTCTGTGTCTCTGTCTCTGTGTCTCTGTCTCTGTGTCTCTGTCTCTGTGTCTCTGTCTCTGTGTCTCTGTCTCTGTGTCTCTGTCTCTGTGTCACTGACTCTGTGTCTCTGTCTCTGTTTCTCTGTCTCTGTGCCTCTGTCTCTGTGTCTCTGTCTCTGTGTCTCTGTCTCTGTGTCTCTGTCTCTGTGTCTCTGTCTCTGTGTCTAAGTCTCCTTGTCTCTGTCTCTGTGTCTCTGTCTCTGTGTCTCTGTCTCTTTGTCTCTGTCTCTGTGTCTCTGTCTCTGTGTCTCTGTCTCTGTGTCTCTGTCTCTGTGTCTATGTCCCTGTGCCTATGTATCTGTGTCTCTGTCTCTGTGACTTTGTCTCTGTGTCTCTGTCTCTGTGTCTCTGTCGCTGTGTCTAACTCTCCTTGTCTCTGTCTCTGTATCTGTGTCTCTGTCTCTGTGACTTTGTCTCTGCGTATCTGTCTCTGTGTCTCTGTCTCTGTGTCTCTGTCTCTGTGTCTCTGTCTCTGTGTCACTGACTCTGTGTCTCTGTCTCTGTTTCTCTGTCTCTGTGCCTCTGTCTCTGTGTCTCTGTCTCTGTGTCTCTGTCTCTGTGTCTCTGTCTCTGTGTCTCTGTCTCTGTGTCTCTGTCTCTGTGTCTCTGTCTCTGTGTCTCTGTCTCTGTGTCTCTGTCTCTGTGTCTCTGTCTCTGTGTCTCTGTCTCTGTGTCTCTGTCTCTGTGTCTCTGTCTCTGTGTCTCTGTCTCTGTGTCCCTGTCTCTGTGTCTAACTCTCCTTGTCTCTGTCTCTGTCTCTGTGTCTCTGTCTCTGTGTCTCTGTCTCTGTGTCTCTGTCTCTGTGTCTCTGTCTCTGTGTCTCTGTCTCTGTGTCTCTGTCTCTGTGTCTCTGTCTCTGTGTCTCTGTCTCTGTGTCTCTGTCTCTGTGTCTCTGTCTCTGTCTCTGTGTCTCTGTCTCTGTGTCTCTGTCTCTGTGTCTCTGTCTCCGTGTCTCTGTCTCTGTGTCTCTGTCTCTGTGTCTCTGTCTCTGTGTCTCTGTCTCTGTGTCTCTGTCTCTGTGTCTCTGTCTCTGTGTCTCTGTCTCTGTGTCTCTGTCTCTGTGTCTCTGTCTCTGTGTCTCTGTCTCTGTGTCTCTGTCTCTGTGTCTCTGTCTCTGTGTCTCTGTCTCTGTGTCTCTGTCTCTGTGTCTCTGTCTCTGTGTCTCTGTCTCTGTGTCTCTGTCTCTGTGTCTCTGTCTCTGTGTCTCTGTCTCTGTGTCTCTGTCTCTGTGTCTCTGTCTCTGTGTCTCTGTCTCTGTGTCTCTGTCTCTGTGTCTCTGTCTCTGTGTCTCTGTCTCTGTGTCTCTGTCTCTGTGTCTCTGTCTCTGTGTCTCTGTCTCTGTGTCTCTGTCTCTGTGTCTATGTCCCTGTGCCTATGTATCTGTGTCTCTGTCTCTGTGACTTTGTCTCTGTGTCTCTGTCTCTGTGTCTCTGTCGCTGTGTCTAACTCTCCTTGTCTCTGTCTCTGTATCTGTGTCTCTGTCTCTGTGACTTTGTCTCTGCGTATCTGTCTCTGTGTCTCTGTCTCTGTGTCTCTGTCTCTGTGTCTCTGTCTCTGTGTCACTGACTCTGTGTCTCTGTCTCTGTTTCTCTGTCTCTGTGCCTCTGTCTCTGTGTCTCTGTCTCTGTGTCTCTGTCTCTGTGTCTCTGTCTCTGTGTCTCTGTCTCTGTGTCTCTGTCTCTGTGTCTCTGTCTCTGTGTCTCTGTCTCTGTGTCTCTGTCTCTGTGTCTCTGTCTCTGTGTCTCTGTCTCTGTGTCACTGACTCTGTGTCTCTGTCTCTGTTTCTCTGTCTCTGTGCCTCTGTCTCTGTGTCTCTGTCTCTGTGTCTCTGTCTCTGTGTCTCTGTCTCTGTGTCTCTGTCTCTGTGTCTAAGTCTCCTTGTCTCTGTCTCTGTGTCTCTGTCTCTGTGTCTCTGTCTCTTTGTCTCTGTCTCTGTGTCTCTGTCTCTGTGTCTCTGTCTCTGTGTCTCTGTCTCTGTGTCTCTGTCTCTGTGTCTCTGTCTCTGTGTCTCTGTCTCTGTGTCTCTGTCTCTGTGTCTCTGTCTCTGTGTCTCTGTCTCTGTGTCTCTGTCTCTGTGTCTCTGTCTCTGTGTCTCTGTCTCTGTGTCTCTGTCTCTGTGTCTCTGTCTCTGTGTCTCTGTCTCTGTGTCTCTGTCTCTGTGTCTCTGTCTCTGTGTCTCTGTCTCTGTGTCTCTGTCTCTGTGTCTCTGTCTCTGTGTCTCTGTCTCTGTGTCTCTGTCTCTGTGTCTCTGTCTCTGTGTCTCTGTCTCTGTGTCTCTGTCTCTGACTCTGTCCCTGTCTCTGTCTCTGTGTCTAAGTCTCCTTGTCTCTGTCTCTGTGTCTCTGCCTCTGTCTCCATGTGTCTTAATCTGTGTCTCTGTCTGTGCGCCTATGTATCTGTGTATCCGTGTCTGTGTCTGTGCTCTGTGTCTCTGTCTCTGTCTCTGTCTCTGTGTCTCTGTCTCTGTGTCTCTCTCTCTGTGTCTCTGTCTCTGTGTCTCTGTCTCTGTCTCTGTGTCTCTGTCCCTGTGTCTCTGTCTCTGGGTATCTGTCTCTGTGTCTCTGTCTCTGTGTCTCCGTCTCTGTGTCTCTGTCTCTGTGTCTCTGTCTCTGTGTCTCTGTCTCTGTGTCTCTGTCTCTGTGTCTCTGTCTCTGTGTCTCTGTCTCTGTGTCTCTGTCTCTGTGTCTCTGTCTCTGTGTCTCTGTCTCTGTGTCTCTGTCTCTGTGTCTCTGTCTCTGTGTCTGTGTCTCTGTCTCTGTCTCTGTGTCTCTGTCTCTGTGTCTCTGTCTCTGTGTCTCTGTCTCTGTGTCTCTGTCTCTGTGTCTCTGTCTCTGTGTCTGTGTCTATGTCTCTGTCTCTGTGTCTCGCTCTCTCTGTGCCTATGTCCCTGTGCCTATGTATCTGTGTCTCTGTCTCTGTGACTTTGTCTCTGTGTCTCTGTCTCTGTGTCTCTGTCTCTGTGTCTCTGTCTCTGTGTCTCTGTCTCTGTGTCTCTGTCTCTGCGTCTCTGTCTCTGTGTCTCTGTCTCTGTGTTGTCTGTCTCTGTGTCTCTGTCCCTGTGTCTCTGTCTCTGTGTCCCTGTCTCTGTGTCTCTGTCTCTGTGTCTCTGCCTCTGTGTCTCTGTCTCTGTGTCTCTGTCTCTGTGTCTCTGTCTCTGTGTCTCTGTCTCTGTGTCTCTGTCTCTGTATCTCTGTCTCTGTGTCTCTGTCTCTGTTTCTCTGTCTCTGTGTCTCTGTCTCTGTGTCTCTGTCTCTGTGTCTCTGTCTCTGTGTCTCTGTCTCTGTGTCTCTGTCTCTGTGTCTCTGTCTCTGTGTCTCTGTCTCTGTGTCTCTGTCTCTGTGTCTCTGTCTCTGTGTCTCTGTCTCTGTGTCTCTGTCTCTGTGTCTCTGTCTCTGTGTCTCTGTCTCTGTGTCTCTGTCTCTGTGTCTCTGTCTCTGTGTCTCTCTCTCTGTGTCTCTGTCTTTGTCTCTGTCTCTGTGCCTCTGTCTCTGTGTCTCTGTCTCTGTGTCTCTGTCTCTGTGTCTCTGTCTCTGTGTCTCTGTCTCTGTGTCTCTGTCTCTGTGTTTCTGTCTCTGTGTCTCTGTCTCTGTGTCTCTGTCTCTGTGTCTCTGTCTCTGTCTCTGTGTCTCTGTCTCTGTGTCTCTGTCTCTGTGTCTCTGTCTCTGTGTCTCTGTCTCTGTGTCTCTGTCTCTGTGTCTCTGTCTCTGTGTCTCTGTCTCTGTGTCTCTGTCTCTGTGTCTCTGTCTCTCTGTCTAACTCTCCTTGTCTCTGTCTCTGTCTCTGTGTCTCTGTCTCTGTGTCTCTGTCTCTGTGTCTCTGTCTCTGTGTCTCTGTCTCTGTGTCTCTGTCTCTGTGTCTCTGTCTCTGTGTCTCTGTCTCTGTGTCTCTGTCTCTGTGTCTCTGTCTCTGTGTCTCTGTCTCTGTGTCTCTGTCTCTGTGTCTCTGTCTCTGTGTCTCTGTCTCTGTGTCTCTGTCTCTGTGTCTCTGTCTCTGTGTCTCTGTCTCTGTGTCTCTGTCTCTGTGTCTCTGTCTCTGTGTCTCTGTCTCTGTGTCTCTGTCTCTGTGTCTCTGTCTCTGTGTCTCTGTCTCTGTGTCTCTGTCTCTGTGTCTCTGTCTCTGTGTCTCTGTCTCTGTGTCTCTGTCTCTGTGTCTCTGTCTCTGTGTCTCTGTCTCTGTGTCTCTGTCTCTGTGTCTCTGTCTCTGTGTCTCTGTCTCTGTGTCTCTGTCTCTGTGTCTCTGTCTCTGTGTCTCTGTCTCTGTGTCTCTGTCTCTGTGTCTATGTCCCTGTGCCTATGTATCTGTGTCTCTGTCTCTGTGACTTTGTCTCTGTGTCTCTGTCTCTGTGTCTCTGTCGCTGTGTCTAACTCTCCTTGTCTCTGTCTCTGTATCTGTGTCTCTGTCTCTGTGACTTTGTCTCTGCGTATCTGTCTCTGTGTCTCTGTCTCTGTGTCTCTGTCTCTGTGTCTCTGTCTCTGTGTCTCTGTCTCTGTGTCTCTGTCTCTGTGTCTCTGTCTCTGTGTCTCTGTCTCTGTGTCACTGACTCTGTGTCTCTGTCTCTGTTTCTCTGTCTCTGTGCCTCTGTCTCTGTGTCTCTGTCTCTGTGTCTCTGTCTCTGTGTCTCTGTCTCTGTGTCTCTGTCTCTGTGTCTCTGTCTCTGTGTCTAAGTCTCCTTGTCTCTGTCTCTGTGTCTCTGTCTCTGTGTCTCTGTCTCTTTGTCTCTGTCTCTGTGTCTCTGTCTCTGTGTCTCTGTCTCTGTGTCTCTGTCTCTGTGTCTCTGTCTCTGTGTCTCTGTCTCTGTGTCTCTGTCTCTGTGTCTCTGTCTGTGTGTCTCTGTCTCTGTGTCTCTGTCTCTGTGTCTCTGTCTCTGTGTCTCTGTCTCTGTGTCTCTGTCTCTGTGTCTCTGTCTCTGTGTCTCTGTCTCTGTGTCTCTGTCTCTGTGTCTCTGTCTCTGTGTCTCTGTCTCTGTGTCTCTGTCTCTGTGTCTCTGTCTGTGTGTCTCTGTCTCTGTGTCTCTGTCTCTGTGTCTCTGTCTCTGTGTCTCTGTCTCTGTGTCTCTGTCTCTGTGTCTCTGTCTCTGTGTCTCTGTCTCTGTGTCTCTGCCTCTTTGTCTCTGTCTCTGTGTCTCTGTCTCTGTGTCTTTGTCTCTGTGTCTCTGTCTCTGTGTCTCTGTCTCTGTGTCTCTGTCTCTGTGTCTCTGTCTCTGTCTCTGTGTCTCTGTCTCTGTGTCTCTGTCTCTGTGTCTGTGTCTCTGTCTCTGTCTCTGTGTCTCTGTCTCTGTGTCTCTGTCTCTGTGTCTCTGTCTCTGTGTCTCTGTCTCTGTGTCTCTGTCTCTGTGTCTGTGTCTCTGTCTCTGTCTCTGTGTCTCTGTCGATGTGCCTCAGTCTCCTTGTCTCTGTCTCTGTGTCTCTGCCTCTGTCTCCGTGTGTCTTAATCTGTGTCTCTGTCTGTGCGCCTATGCATCTGTGTATCCGTCTCTGTGTCTGTGCTCTGTGTCTCTGTCTCTGACTCTGTCTCTGTCTCTGTCTCTGTCTCTGTCTCTGTGTCTCTGTCTCTGTGTCTCTCTCTCTGTGTCTCTGTGTCTGTGTCTCTGTCTCTGTCTCTGTGTCTCTGTCTCTGTGTCTCTGTCTTTGTGTCTCAGTCTCTGGGTCTCTGTCTCTGTGTCTCTGTCTGTGTGTCTCCGTCTCTGTGTCTCTGTCTCTGTGTCTCTCTCTGTGTCTCTGTCTCTGTGTCTCTGTGTCTGTGTCTCTGTCTCTGTGTCTCTGTCTCCGTGTCTCTGTCTCTGTGTCTCTGTCTCTGTGTCTCTGTCTCTGTGTCTCTGTCTCTGTGTCTCTGTCTCTGTGTCTCTGTCTCTGTGTCTCTGTCTCTGTGTCTCTGTCTCTGTGTCTCTGTCTCTGTGTCTCTGCCTCTGTGTCTCTGTCTCTGTGTCTCTGTCTCTGTGTCTCCGTCTCTGTGTCTCTGTCTCTGTGTCTCTGTCTCTGTGTCTGTGTCTCTGTCTCTGTCTCTGTGTCTCGCTCTCTCTGTGTCTATGTCCCTGTGCCTATGTATCTGTGTCTCTGTCTCTGTGACTTTGTCTCTGCGTATCTGTCTCTGTGTCTCTGTCTCTGTGTCTCTGTCTCTGTGTCTCAGTCTCTGTGTCTCTGTCTCTGTGTCTCTGTCTCTGTGTCTCTGTCTCTGTGTCTGTGTCTCTGTCTCTGTCTCTGTGTCTCGCTCTCTCTGTGTCTATGTCCCTGTGCCTATGTATCTGTGTCTCTGTCTCTGTGTCTCTGTCTCTGTGTCTCTGTCTCTGTGTCTCTGTCTCTGTGTCTCTGTCTCTGTGTCTCTGTCTCTGTGTCTCTGTCTCTGTGTCTCTGTCTCTGTGTCTCTGTCTCTGTGTCTCTGTCTCTGTGTCTCTGTCTCTGTGTCTCTGTCTCTGTGTCTCTGTCTCTGTGTCTCTGTCTCTGTGTCTCTGTCTCTGTGTCTCTGTCTCTGTGTCTCTGTCTCTGTGTCTCTGTCTCTGTGTCTCTGTCTCTGTGTCTCTGTCTCTGTGTCTCTGTCTCTGTGTCTCTGTCTCTGTGTCTCTGTCTCTGTGTCTCTGTCTCTGTGTCTCTGTCTCTGACTCTGTCCCTGTCTCTGTCTCTGTGTCTCTGTCTCTGTGTCTAAGTCTCCTTGTCTCTGTCTCTGTGTCTCTGCCTCTGTCTCCATGTGTCTTAATCTGTGTCTCTGTCTGTGCGCCTATGTATCTGTGTATCCGTGTCTGTGTCTGTGCTCTGTGTCTCTGTCTCTGTCTCTGTCTCCGTGTCTCTGTCTCTGTGTCTCTCTCTCTGTGTCTCTGTCTCTGTGTCTCTGTCTCTGTCTCTGTGTCTCTGTCTCTGTGTCTCTGTCTCTGGGTATCTGTCTCTGTGTCTCTGTCTCTGTGTCTCCGTCTCTGTGTCTCCGTCTCTGTGTCTCTGTCTCTGTGTCTCTGTCTCTGTGTCTCTGTCTCTGTGTCTCTGTCTCTGTGTCTCTGTCTCTGTGTCTGTGTCTCTGTCTCTGTCTCTGTGTCTCTGTCTCTGTGTCTAAGTCTCCTTGTCTCTGTCTCTGTGTCTCTGCCTCTGTCTCCATGTGTCTTAATCTGTGTCTCTGTCTGTGCGCCTATGTATCTGTGTATCCGTGTCTGTGTCTGTGCTCTGTGTCTCTGTCTCTGTCTCTGTCTCCGTGTCTCTGTCTCTGTGTCTCTCTCTCTGTGTCTCTGTCTCTGTGTCTCTGTCTCTGTCTCTGTGTCTCTGTCTCTGTGTCTCTGTCTCTGGGTATCTGTCTCTGTGTCTCTGTCTCTGTGTCTCCGTCTCTGTGTCTCCGTCTCTGTGTCTCTGTCTCTGTGTCTCTGTCTCTGTGTCTCTGTCTCTGTGTCTCTGTCTCTGTGTCTCTGTCTCTGTGTCTGTGTCTCTGTCTCTGTCTCTGTGTCTCTGTCTCTGTGTCTCTGTCTCTGTGTCTCTGTCTCTGTGTCTCTGTCTCTGTGTCTCTGTCTCTGTGTCTCTGTCTCTGTGTCTCTGTCTCTGTGTCTGTGTCTATGTCTCTGTCTCTGTGTCTCGCTCTCTCTGTGCCTATGTCCCTGTGCCTATGTATCTGTGTCTCTGTCTCTGTGTCTCTGTCTCTGTGTCTCTGTCTCTGTGTCTCTGTCTCTGTGTCTCTGTCTCTGTGTCTCTGTCTCTGTGTCTCTGTCTCTGTGTCTCTGTCTCTGTGTCTCTGTCTCTGTGTCTCTGTCTCTGTGTCTCTGTCTCTGTGTCTCTGTCTCTGTGTCTCTGTCTCTGTGTCTCTGTCTCTGTGTCTCTGTCTCTGTGTCTCTGTCTCTGTGTCTTTGTCTCTGTGTCTCTGTCTCTGTGTCTCTGTCTCTGTGTCTCTGTCTCTGTGTCTCTGTCTCTGTGTCTCTGTCTCTGTGTCTCTGTCTCTGTGTCTTTGTCTCTGTCTCTGTCTCTGTGTCTCTGTCTCTGTGTCTCTGTCTCTGTGTCTCTGTCTCTGTGTCTCTGTCTCTGTGTCTCTGTCTCTGTGTCTCTGTCTCTGTGTCTCTGTCTCTGTGTCTCTGTCTCTGTCTCTGTCTCTGTGTCTCGCTCTCTCTGTGTCTATGTCCCTTGCCTATGTATCTGTGTCTCTGTCTCTGTGACTTTGTCTCTGCGTATCTGTCTCTGCGTATCTGTCTCTCTGTCTCTGTCTCTGTGTCTCTGTCTCTGTGTCTCTGTCTCTGTGTCTCTGTCTCTGTGTCTCTGTCTCTGTGTCTCTGTCTCTGTGTCTCTGTCTCTCTGTCTCTGTCTCTGTCTCTGTCTCTGTCTCTGTCTCTGTCTCTGTCTCTGCCTCTGTCTCTGTCCCTGTCTCTGTCTCTCTCACTGTCTCTGTCTCTGTCTCTGTCTCTGTCTCTGTCTTTCTATCTCTGTCTCTGTGTCTCTGTCTCTGTGTCTCTGTCTCTGTGTCTCTGTCTCTGTGTCTCTGTCTCTGTGTCTCTGTCTCTGTGTCTCTGTCTCTGTGTCTCTGTCTCTGTGTCTCTGTCTCTGTGTCTCTGTCTCTGTGTCTCTGTCTCTGTGTCTCTGTCTCTGTGTCTCTGTCTCTGTGTCTCTGTCTCTGTGTCTCTGTCTCTGTGTCTCTGTCTCTGTGTCTCTGTCTCTGTGTCTCTGTCTCTGTGTCTCTGTCTCTGTGTCTCTGTCTCTGTGTCTCTGTCTCTGTGTCTCTGTCTCTGTGTCTCTGTCTCTGTGTCTCTGTCTCTGTGTCTCTGTCTCTGTGTCTCTGTCTCTGTGTCTCTGTCTCTGTGTCTCTGTCTCTGTGTCTCTGTCTCTGTGTCTCTGTCTCTGTGTCTCTGTCTCTGTGTCTCTGTCTCTGTGTCTCTGTCTCTGTCTCTGTGTCTCTGCCTCTTTGTCTCTGTCTCTGTGTCTCTGTCTCTGTGTCTCTGTCTCTGTGTCTCTGTCTCTGTGTCTCTGTCTCTGTCTCTGTGTCTCTGTCTCTGTGTCTCTGTCTCTGTGTCTGTGTCTCTGTCTCTGTCTCTGTGTCTCTGTCTCTGTGTCTCTGTCTCTGTGTCTCTGTCTCTGTGTCTCTGTCTCTGTGTCTCTGTCTCTGCGTCTCTGTCTCTGCGTCTCTGTCTCTGTGTCTCTGTCTCTGTGTCTCTGTCTCTGTGTCTCTGTCCCTGTGTCTCTGTCTCTGTGTCCCTGTCTCTGTGTCTCTGTCTCTGTGTCTCTGCCTCTGTGTCTCTGTCTCTGTGTCTCTGTCTCTGTGTCTCTGTCTCTGTGTCTCTGTCTCTGTGTCTCTGTCTCTGTGCCTCTGTCTCTGTTTCTCTGTCTCTGTGCCTCTGTCTCTGTGTCTCTGTCCCTGTGTCTCTGTCTCTGTGACTCTGTCTCTGTGTCTCTGTCTCTGTGTCTCTGTCTCTGTGTCTCTGTCTCTGTGACTTTGTCTCTGCGTATCTGTCTCTGTGGCTCTGTCTCTGTGTCTCTGTCTCTGTGTCTCTGTCTCTGTGTCCCTCTCTCTGTGTCTCTGTCTCTGTGTCTCTGTCTCTGTGTGTCTGTCTCTGTGTGTCTGTCTCTGTGTCTCTGTCACTGTGTCTCTGTCTCTGTGTCTCTGTCTCTGTGTCTCTGTCTCTGTGTCTCTGTCTCTGTGTCTCTGTCTCTGTGTCTCTGTCTCTGTGTATCTGTCTCTGTGTCTCTGTCTCTGTGTCTGTGTCTCTGTCTCTGTCTCTGTGTCTCGCTCTCTCTGTGTCTATGTCCCTGTGCCTATGTATCTGTGTCTCTGTCTCTGTGACTTTGTCTCTGCGTATCTGTCTCTGCGTATCTGTCTCTCTGTCTCTGTCTCTGTGTCTCTGTCTCTGTGTCTCTGTCTCTGTGTCTCTGTCTCTGTGTCTCTGTCTCTGTGTCTCTGTCTCTGTGTCTCTGTCTCTGTGTCTCTGTCTCTGTGTCTCTGTCTCTGTGTCTCTGTCTCTGTGTCTCTGTCTCTCTCTCTCTCTCTGTCTCCGTCTCTGTCTCTGTGTCTCTGTCTCTGTGTCTCTGTGTCTGTGTCTCTGTCTCTGTGTCTCTGTCTCTGTGTCTCTGTCTCTGTGTCTCTGTCTCTGTGTCTCTGTCTCTGTGTCTCTGTCTCTCTCTCTCTCTCTGTCTCCGTCTCTGTCTCTGTGTCTCTGTCTCTGTGTCTCTGTGTCTGTGTCTCTGTCTCTGTGTCTCTGTCTCTGTGTCTCTGTCTCTATGTCTCTGTCTCTGTGTCTCTGTCTCTGTGTCACTGTCTCTGCGTATCTGCCTCTGTGTCTCTGTATCTGTGTCTCTGTCTCTGTGTCTCTGTCTCTGTGTCTCTGTGTCTGTGTCTCTGTCTCTGTGTCTCTGTCTCTGTGTCTCAGTCTCTGTGTCTCTGTCTCTGTGTCTCTGTCTCTGTGTCTCTGTCTCTGTGTCTCTGTCTCTGTGTCTCTCTCTCTGTGTCTCTGTCTCTGTGTCTGTGTCTCTGTCTCTGTCTCTGTGTCTCCCTCTCTCTGTGTCTATGTCCCTGTGCCTATGTATCTGTGTCTCTGTCTCTGTGACTTTGTCTCTGCGTATCTGTCTCTGTGTCTCTGTCTCTGTGTCTCTGTCTCTGTGTCTCTCTCTCTGTGTCTCTGTCTTTGTCTCTCTCTCTGTGCCTCTGTCTCTGTGTCTCTGTCTCTGTCTCTGTCTCTGTGTCTCCCTCTCTCTGTGTCTATGTCCCTGTGCCTATGTATCTGTGTCTCTGTCTCTGTGACTTTGTCTCTGCGTATCTGTCTCTGTGTCTCTGTCTCTGTGTCTCTGTCTCTGTGTCTCTCTCTCTGTGTCTCTGTCTTTGTCTCTGTCTCTGTGCCTCTGTCTCTGTGTCTCTGTCTCTGTGTCTCTGTCTCTGTGTCTCTGTCTCTGTGTCTCTGTCTCTGTGTCTCTGTCTCTGTGTCTCTGTCTCTGTGTCTCTGTCTCTGTGTCTCTGTCTCTGTGTCTCTGTCTCTGTGTCCCTGTCTCTGTGTCTCTGTCTCTGTGTCTCTGTCTCTGTGTCTCTGTCTCTGTGTGTCTGTCTCTGTGTCTCTGTCTCTGTGTCTCTGTCTCTGTGTCTCTGTCTCTGTGTCTCTGTCTCTGTGTCTCTGTCTCTTTGGCTCTGTCTCGGTGTCTCTGTCGATGTGTCTAAGTCTCCTTGTCTCTGTCTCTGTTTCTCTGCCTCTGTCTCCGTTTGTCTTAATCTGTGTCTCTGTCTGTGCGCCTATGTATCTGTGTATCCGTCTCTGTGTCTGTGCTCTGTGTCTCTGTCTCTGTGTCTCTGTCGATGTGCCTCAGTCTCCTTGTCTCTGTCTCTGTGTCTCTGTCTCTGACTCTGTCTCTGTCTCTGTCTCTGTCTCTATGTCTCTCTCTCTGTGTCTCTGTGTCTGTGTCTCTGTCTCTGTCTCTGTGTCTCTGTCTCTGTGTCTCTGTCTCTGTGTCTCTGTCTCTGTGTCTCTGTCTCTGGGTCTCTGTCTCTGTGTCTCTGTCTGTGTGTCTCCGTCTCTGTGTCTCTGTCTCTGTGTCTCTCTCTGTGTCTCTGTCTCTGTGTCTCTGTGTCTGTGTCTCTGTCTCTGTGTCTCTGTCTCCGTGTCTCTGTCTCTGTGTCTCTGTCTCTGTGTCTCTGTCTCTGTGTCTCTGTCTCTGTGTCTCTGTCTCTGTGTCTCTGTCTCTGTGTCTCTGTCTCTGTGTCTCTGTCTCTGTGTCTGTGTCTCTGTCTCTGTGTCTCTGTGTCTGTGTCTCTGTCTCTGTGTCTCTGTCTCTGTGTCTCTGTCTCTGTGCCTTTGTCTCTGTGTCTCTGTCTCTGTGTCTCTGTCTCAGTGTCTCTGTCTCTGTGTCTCTGTCTCTGTGTCTCTGTCTCTGTGTCTGTGTCTCTGTGTCTCTGTCTCTGTGTCTCTGTCTCTGTGTCTCTGTCTCTGTGTCTCTGTCTCTGTGTCTCTGTCTCTGTGTCTCTGTCTCTGTGTCTCTGTCTCTGTGTCTCTGTCTCTGTGTCTCTGTCTCTGTGTCTCTGTCTCTGTGTCTCTGTCTCTGTGTCTCTGTCTCTGTGTCTCTGTCTCTCTGTCTCTGTCTCTGTGTCTCTGTCTCTGTGTCTCTGTCCCTGTGTCTCTGTCTCTGTGTCCCTGTCTCTGTGTCTCTGTCTCTGTGTCTCTGTCTCTGTGTCTCTGTCTCTGTGTCTCTGCCTCTGTGTCTCTGTCTCTGTGTCTCTGTCTCTGTGTCTCTGTCTCTGTGTGTCTGTCTCTGTGTCTCTGTCTCTGTGTCTCTGTCTCTGTGTCTAACTCTCCTTGTCCCTGTCTCTGTCTCTGTGTCTCTGTCTCTGTGTCTCTGTCTCTGTGTCTCAGTCTCTGTGTCTCTGTCTCTGTGTCTCTGTCTCTGTGTCTCTGTCTCTGTGTCTCTGTCTCTGTGTCTCTGTCTCTGTGTCTGTGTCTCTGTCTCTGTCTCTGTGTCTCGCTCTCTCTGTGTCTATGTCCCTGTGCCTATGTATCTGTGTCTCTGTCTCTGTGACTTTGTCTCTGCGTATCTGTCTCTGTGTCTCTGTCTCTGTGTCTCTGTCTCTGTGTCTCAGTCTCTGTGTCTCTGTCTCTGTGTCTCTGTCTCTGTGTCTCTGTCTCTGTGTCTGTGTCTCTGTCTCTGTCTCTGTGTCTCGCTCTCTCTGTGTCTATGTCCCTGTGCCTATGTATCTGTGTCTCTGTCTCTGTGACTTTGTCTCTGCGTATCTGTCTCTGTGTCTCTGTCTCTGTGTCTCTGTCTCTGTGTCTCTGTCTCTGTGTCACTGTCTCTGTGTCTCTGTCTCTGTTTCTCTGTCTCTGTGCCTCTGTCTCTGTGTCTCTGTCTCTGTGTCTCTGTCTCTGTGTCTCTGTCTCTGTGTCTCTGTCTCTGTGTCTAAGTCTCCTTGTCTCTGTCTCTGTGTCTCTGTCTCTGTGTCTCTGTCTCTTTGTCTCTGTCTCTGTGTCTCTGTCCCTGTGTCTCTGTCTCTGTGTCTCTGTCTCTGTGTCTCTGTCTCTGTGTCTCTGTCTCTGTGTCTCTGTCTCTGTGTCTCTGTCTCTGTGTCTCTGTCTCTGTGTCTCTGTCTCTGTGTCTCTGTCTCTGTGTCTCTGTCTCTGTGTCTCTGTCTCTGTGTCTCTGTCTCTGTGTCTCTGTCTCTGTGTCTCTGTCTCTGTGTCTCTGTCTCTGTGACTTTGTCTCTGTGTCTCTGTCTCTGTGTCTCTGTCGCTGTGTCTAACTCTCCTTGTCTCTGTCTCTGTCTCTGTGTCTCTGTCTCTGTGTCTCTGTCTCTGTGTCTCTGTCTCTGTGTCTCTGTCTCTGTGTCTCTCTCTCTGTGTCTCTGTCTTTGTCTCTGTCTCTGTGCCTCTGTCTCTGTGTCTCTGTCTCTGTGTCTCTGTCTCTGTGTCTCTGTCTCTGTGTCTCTGTCTCTGTGTCTGTGTCTCTGTGTCTCTGTCTCTGTGTCTCTGTCTCTGTGTCTCTGTCTCTTTGGCTCTGTCTCGGTGTCTCTGTCGATGTGTCTAAGTCTCCTTGTCTCTGTCTCTGTTTCTCTGCCTCTGTCTCCTTTTGTCTTAATCTGTGTCTCTGTCTGTGCGCCTATGCATCTGTGTATCCGTCTCTGTGTCTGTGCTCTGTGTCTCTGTCTCTGTGTCTCTGTCGATGTGCCTCAGTCTCCTTGTCTCTGTCTCTGTGTCTCTGCCTCTGTCTCCGTGTGTCTTAATCTGTGTCTCTGTCTGTGCGCCTATGCATCTGTGTATCCGTCTCTGTGTCTGTGCTCTGTGTCTCTGTCTCTGACTCTGTCTCTGTCTCTGTCTCTGTGTCTCTGTCTCTGTGTCTAAGTCCCCTTGTCTCTGTCTCTGTGTCTCTGCCTCTGTCTCCGTGTGTCTTAATCTGTGTCTCTGTCTGTGCGCCTATGTATCTGTGTATCCGTCTCTGTGTCTGTGCTCTGTGTCTCTGTCTCTGACTCTGTCTCTGTCTCTGTCTCTGTCTCTGTGTCTCTGTCTCTGTGTCTCTCTCTCTGTGTCTCTGTGTCTGTGTCTCTGTCTCTGTCTCTGTGTCTCTGTCTCTGTGTCTCTGTCTCTGGGTCTCTGCCTCTGTGTCTCTGTCTGTGTGTCCCCGTCTCTGTGTCTCTGTCTCTGTGTCTCTCTCTGTGCCTCTGTCTCTGTGTCTCTGTGTCTGTGTCTCTGTCTCTGTGTCTCTGTCTCTGTGTCTCTGTCTCTGTCTCTGTGTCTCTGTCTCTGTGTCTCTGTCTCTGTGTCTCTGTCTCTGTGTCTCTGTCTCTGTGTCTCTGTCTCTGTGTCTAAGTCTCCTTGTCTCTGTCTCTGTGTCTCTGTCTCTTTGTCTCTGTCTCTGTGTCTCTGTCCCTGTGTCTCTGTCTCTGTGTCTCTGTCTCTGTGTCTCTGTCTCTGTGTCTCTGTCTCTGTGTCTCTGTCTCTGTGTCTCTGTCTCTGTGTCTCTGTCTCTGTGTCTCTGTCGATGTGTCTAAGTCTCCTTGTCTCTGTCTCTGTGTCTCTGTCTCTGTGTCTCTGTCTCTGACTCTGTCCCTGTCTCTGTCTCTGTGTCTCTGTCTCTGTGTCTAAGTCTCCTTGTCTCTGTCTCTGTGTCTCTGCCTCTGTCTCCATGTGTCTTCATCTGTGTCTCTGTCTGTGCGCCTATGTATCTGTGTATCCGTGTCTGTGTCTGTGCTCTGTGTCTCTGTCTCTGTCTCTGTCTCTGTGTCTCTGTCTCTGTGTCTCTCTCTCTGTGTCTCTGTCTCTGTGTCTCTGTCTCTGTCTCTGTCTCTGTCTCTGTGTCTCTGTCTCTGTGTCTCTGTCTCTGTGTCTCTGTCTCTGGGTATCTGTCTCTGTGTCTCTGTCTCTGTGTCTCCGTCTCTGTGTCTCTGTCTCTGTGTCTCTGTCTCTGTGTCTCTGTCTCTGTGTCTCTGTCTCTGTGTCTCTGTCTCTGTGTCTCTGTCTCTGTGTCTCTGTCTCTGTGTCTCTGTCTCTGTGTCTCTGTCTCTGCGTCTCTGTCTCTGTGTCTCTGTCTCTGTGTCTCTGTCTCTGTGTCTCTGTCCCTGTGTCTCTGTCTCTGTGTCCCTGTCTCTGTGTCTCTGTCTCTGTGTCTCTGCCTCTGTGTCTCTGTCTCTGTGTCTCTGTCTCTGTGTCTCTGTCTCTGTGTCTCTGTCTCTGTGTCTCTGTCTCTGTGTCTCTGTCTCTGTGTCTCTGTCTCTGTGTCTCTGTCTCTGTGTCTCTGTCTCTGTTTCTCTGTCTCTGTGCCTCTGTCTCTGTGTCTCTGTCTCTGTGTCTCTGTCTCTGTGTCTCTGTCTCTGTGTCCCCGTCTCTGTGTCTCTGTCTCTGTGTCTCTCTCTGTGGCTCTGTCTCTGTGTCTCTGTCTCTGTGTCTCTGTCTCTGTGTCCCTCTCTCTGTGTCTCTGTCTCTGTGTCTCTGTCTCTGTGTCTCTGTCTCTGTGTCTCTGTCTCTGTGTCTCTGTCTCTGTGTCTCTGTCTCTGTGTCTCTCTCTGTGGCTCTGTCTCTGTGTCTCTGTCTCTGTGTCTCTGTCTCTGTGTCCCTGTCTCTGTGTCTCTGTCTCTGTGTCTCTGCCTCTGTGTCTCTGTCTCTGTGTCTCTGTCTCTGTGTCTCTGTCTCTGTGTCTCTCTCTGTGGCTCTGTGTCTCTGTCTCTGTCTCTGTGTCTCTGTCTCTGTGTCTCTGTCTCTGTGTCTCTGTCTCTGTGTCTCTGTCTCTGTGTCTGTGTCTCTGTCTCTGTGTCTCTGTCTCTGTGTCTCTGTCTCCGTGTCTCTGTCTCTGTGTCTCTGTCGATGTGTCTAAGTCTCCTTGTCTCTGTCTCTGTGTCTCTGTCTCTGTGTCTCTGTCTCTGACTCTGTCCCTGTCTCTGTCTCTGTGTCTCTGTCTCTGTGTCTAAGTCTCCTTGTCTCTGTCTCTGTGTCTCTGCCTCTGTCTCCATGTGTCTTCATCTGTGTCTCTGTCTGTGCGCCTATGTATCTGTGTATCCGTGTCTGTGTCTGTGCTCTGTGTCTCTGTCTCTGTCTCTGTCTCTGTGTCTCTGTCTCTGTGTCTCTCTCTCTGTGTCTCTGTCTCTGTGTCTCTGTCTCTGTCTCTGTCTCTGTCTCTGTGTCTCTGTCTCTGTGTCTCTGTATCTGTGTCTCTGTCTCTGGGTATCTGTCTCTGTGTCTCTGTCTCTGTGTCTCCGTCTCTGTGTCTCTGTCTCTGTGTCTCTGTCTCTGTGTCTCTGTCTCTGTGTCTCTGTCTCTGTGTCTCTGTCTCTGTGTCTCTGTCTCTGTGTCTCTGTCTCTGTGTCTCTGTCTCTGTGTCTCTGTCTCTGCGTCTCTGTCTCTGTGTCTCTGTCTCTGTGTCTCTGTCTCTGTGTCTCTGTCCCTGTGTCCCTGTCTCTGTGTCCCTGTCTCTGTGTCTCTGTCTCTGTGTCTCTGCCTCTGTGTCTCTGTCTCTGTGTCTCTGTCTCTGTGTCTCTGTCTCTGTGTCTCTGTCTCTGTGTCTCTGTCTCTGTGTCTCTGTCTCTGTGTCTCTGTCTCTGTGTCTCTGTCTCTGTGTCTCTGTCTCTGTTTCTCTGTCTCTGCGTATCTGTCTCTGTGGCTCTGTCTCTGTGTCTCTGTCTCTGTGTCTCTGTCTCTGTGTCCCTCTCTCTGTGTCTCTGTCTCTGTGTCTCTGTCTCTGTGTCTCTGTCTCTGTGTCTCTCTCTCTGTGTCTCTGTCACTGTGTCTCTGTCTCTGTGTCTCTGTCTCTGTGTCTCTGTCTCTGTCTCTGTGTCTCTGTCTCTGTGTCTCTGTCTCTGTGTCTCTGTCTCTGTGTCTGTGTCTCTGTCTCTGTCTCTGTGTCTCGCTCTCTCTGTGTCTATGTCCCTGTGCCTATGTATCTGTGTCTCTGTCTCTGTGACTTTGTCTCTGCGTATCTGTCTCTGCGTATCTGTCTCTCTGTCTCTGTCTCTGTGTCTCTGTCTCTGTGTCTCTGTCTCTGTGTCTCTGTCTCTGTGTCTCTGTCTCTGTGTCTCTGTCTCTGTGTCTCTGTCTGTGTGTCTCTGTCTCTGTGTCTCTGTCTCTCTCTCTCTCTCTGTCTCCGTCTCTGTCTCTGTGTCTCTGTCTCTGTGTCTCTGTGTCTGTGTCTCTGTCTCTGTGTCTCTGTCTCTGTGTCTCTGTCTCTGTGTCTCTGTCTCTGTGTCTCTGTCTCTGTGTCTCTGTCTCTGTGTCTCTGTCTCTGTGTCCCTGTCTCTGTGTCTCTGTCTCTGTGTCTCTGTCTCTATGTCTCTGTCTCTGTGTCTCTGTCTCTGTGTCACTGTCTCTGCGTACCTGCCTCTGTGTCTCTGTATCTGTGTCTCTGTCTCTGTTTCTCTGTCTCTGTGTCTCTGTGTCTGTGTCTCTGTCTCTGTGTCTCTGTCTCTGTGTCTCAGTCTCTGTGTCTCTGTCTCTGTGTCTCTGTCTCTGTGTCTCTGTCTCTGTGTCTCTGTCTCTGTGTCTCTCTCTCTGTGTCTCTGTCTCTGTGTCTGTGTCTCTGTCTCTGTCTCTGTGTCTCTCTCTCTCTGTGTCTATGTCCCTGTGCCTATGTATCTGTGTCTCTGTCTCTGTGACTTTGTCTCTGCGTATCTGTCTCTGTGTCTCTGTCTCTGTGTCTCTGTCTCTGTGTCTCTGTCTCTGTGTCTCTGTCTCTGTGTCTCTGTCTCTGTGTCTCTGTCTCTGTGTCTCTGTCCCTGTGTCTCTGTCTCTGTGTCTCTCTCTCTGTGTCTCTGTCTTTGTCTCTGTCTCTGTGCCTCTGTCTCTGTGTCTCTGTCTCTGTGTCTCTGTCTCTGTGTCTCTGTCTCTGTGTCTCTGTCTCTGTGTCTCTGTCTCTGTGTCTCTGTCTCTGTGTCTGTGTCTCTGTGTCTCTGTCTCTGTGTCTCTGACTCTGTGTCTCTGTCTCTTTGGCTCTGTCTCGGTGTCTCTGTCGATGTGTCTAAGTCTCCTTGTCTCTGTCTCTGTGTCTCTGCCTCTGTCTCCGTGTGTCTTAATCTGTGTCTCTGTCTATGCGCCTATGTATCTGTGTATCCGTCTCTGTGTCTGTGCTCTGTGTCTCTGTCTCTGTGTCTCTGTCGATGTGCCAAAGTCTCCTTGTCTCTGTCTCTGTGTCTTTGTCTCTGTGTCTGTGTCTCTGTCGATGTGCCAAAGTCTCCTTGTCTCTGTCTCTGTGTCTTTGTCTCTGTGTCTCTGTCTCTGTGTCTCTGTCTCTGTGTCTCTGTCTCTGTGTCTCTGTCTCTGTGTCTCTGTCTCTGTGTCTCTGTCTCTGTGTCACTGTCTCTGCGTCTCTGTCTCTGTGTCTCTGTCTCTGTGTCTCTGTCTCTGTGTCTCTGTCCCTGTGTCTCTGTCTCTGTGTCCCTGTCTCTGTGTCTCTGTCTCTGTGTCTCTGCCTCTGTGTCTCTGTCTCTGTGTCTCTGTCTCTGTGTCTCTGTCTCTGTCTCTCTGTGTCTGTGTCTCTGTCTCTGTGTCTCTGTCTCTGTTTCTCTGTCTCTGTGCCTCTGTCTCTGTGTCTCTGTCCCTGTGTCTCTGTCTCTGTGACTCTGTCTCTGTGTCTCTGTCTCTGTGTCTCTGTCTCTGTGTCTCTGTCTCTGTGTCTCTGTCTCTGTGTCTCTGTCTCTGTGACTTTGTCTCTGCGTATCTGTCTCTGTGGCTCTGTCTCTGCGTCTCTGTCTCTGTGTCTCTGTCTCTGTGTCTCTGTCTCTGTGTCTCTGTCCCTGTGTCTCTGTCTCTGTGTCCCTGTCTCTGTGTCTCTGTCTCTGTGTCTCTGCCTCTGTGTCTCTGTCTCTGTGTCTCTGTCTCTGTGTCTCTGTCTCTGTGTCTCTGTCTCTGTGTCTCTGTCTCTGTGTCTCTGTCTCTGTGTCTCTGTCTCTGTGTCTCTGTCTCTGTGTCTCTGTCTCTGTGTCTCTGTCTCTGTGTCTCTGTCTCTGTTTCTCTGTCTCTGTGCCTCTGTCTCTGTGTCTCTGTCTCTGTGTCTCTGTCTCTGTGTCTCTGTCTCTGTGTCTCTGTCTCTGTGACTTTGTCTCTGCGTATCTGTCTCTGTGGCTCTGTCTCTGTGTCTCTGTCTCTGTGTCTCTGTCTCTGTGTCCCTCTCTCTGTGTCTCTGTCTCTGTGTCTCTGTCTCTGTGTCTCTGTCTCTGTGTCTCTCTCTCTGTGTCTCTGTCACTGTGTCTCTGTCTCTGTGTCTCTGTCTCTGTGTCTCTGTCTCTGTCTCTGTGTCTCTGTCTCTGTGTCTCTGTCTCTGTGTCTCTGTCTCTGTGTCTCTGTCTCTGTGTCTGTGTCTCTGTCTCTGTCTCTGTGTCTCGCTCTCTCTGTGTCTATGTCCCTGTGCCTATGTATCTGTGTCTCTGTCTCTATGACTTTGTCTCTGCGTATCTGTCTCTGCGTATCTGTCTCTCTGTCTCTGTCTCTGTGTCTCTGTCTCTGTGTCTCTGTCTCTGTGTCTCTGTCTCTGTGTCTCTGTCTCTGTGTCTCTGTCTGTGTGTCTCTGTCTCTGTGTCTCTGTCTCTCTCTCTCTCTCTGTCTCCGTCTCTGTCTCTGTGTCTCTGTCTCTGTGTCTCTGTGTCTGTGTCTCTGTCTCTGTGTCTCTGTCTCTGTGTCTCTGTCTCTGTGTCTCTGTCTCTGTGTCTCTGTCTCTGTGTCTCTGTCTCTGTGTCTCTGTCTCTGTGTCCCTGTCTCTGTGTCTCTGTCTCTGTGTCTCTGTCTCTATGTCTCTGTCTCTGTGTCTCTGTCTCTGTGTCACTGTCTCTGCGTACCTGCCTCTGTGTCTCTGTATCTGTGTCTCTGTCTCTGTGTCTCTGTCTCTGTGTCTCTGTGTCTGTGTCTCTGTCTCTGTGTCTCTGTCTCTGTGTCTCAGTCTCTGTGTCTCTGTCTCTGTGTCTCTGTCTCTGTGTCTCTGTCTCTGTGTCTCTGTCTCTGTGTCTCTGTCTCTGTGTCTCTGTCTCTGTGTCTCTCTCTCTGTGTCTCTGTCTCTGTGTCTCTCTCTCTCTGTGTCTATGTCCCTGTGCCTATGTATCTGTGTCTCTGTCTCTGTGACTTTGTCTCTGCGTATCTGTCTCTGTGTCTCTGTCTCTGTGTCTCTGTCTCTGTGTCTCTGTCTCTGTGTCTCTGTCTCTGTGTCTCTGTCTCTGTGTCTCTGTCTCTGTGTCTCTGTCCCTGTGTCTCTGTCTCTGTGTCTCTCTCTCTGTGTCTCTGTCTTTGTCTCTGTCTCTGTGCCTCTGTCTCTGTGTCTCTGTCTCTGTGTCTCTGTCTCTGTGTCTCTGTCTCTGTGACTTTGTCTCTGCGTATCTGTCTCAGCGTATCTGTCTCTCTGTCTCTGTCTCTGTGTCTCTGTCTCTGTGTCTCTGTCTCTGTGTCTCTGTCTCTGTGTCTCTGTCTCTGTGTCTCTGTCTGTGTGTCTCTGTCTCTGTGTCTCTGTCTCTGTGTCTCTGTCTCTGTGTCTCTGTGTCTGTGTCTCTGTCTCTGTGTCTCTGTCTCTGTGTCTCTGTCTCTGTGTCTCTGTTTCTGTGTCTCTGTCTCTGTGTCTCTGTCTCTGTGTCCCTGTCTCTGTGTCTCTGTCTCTGTGTCTCTGTCTCTATGTCTCTGTCTCTGTGTCTCTGTTTCTGTGTCACTGTCTCTGCGTACCTGCCTCTGTGTCTCTGTATCTGTGTCTCTGTCTCTGTGTCTCTGTCTCTGTGTCTCTGTCTCTGTGTCTCTGTGTCTGTGTCTCCGTCTCTGTGTCTCTGTCTCTGTGTCTCAGTCTCTGTGTCTCTGTCTCTGTGTCTCTGTCTCTGTGTCTCTGTCTCTGTGTCTCTGTCTCTGTGTCTCTCTCTCTGTGTCTCTGTCTCTGTGTCTGTGTCTCTGTCTCTGTCTCTGTGTCTCTCTCTCTCTGTGTCTATGTCCCTGTGCCTATGTATCTGTGTCTCTGTCTCTGTGACTTTGTCTCTGCGTACCTGTCTCTGTGTCTCTGTCTCTGTGTCTCTGTCTCTGTGTCTCTGTCTCTGTGTCTCTGTCTCTGTGTCTCTGTCTCTGTGTCTCTGTCTCTGTGTCTCTGTCTCTGTGTCTCTCTCTCTGTGTCTCTGTCTTTGTCTCTGTCTCTGTGCCTCTGTCTCTGTGTCTCTGTCTCTGTGTCTCTGTCTCTGTGTCTCTGTCTCTGTGTCTCTGTCTCTGTGTCTCTGTCTCTGTGTCTCTGTCTCTGTGTCTGTGTCTCTGTGTCTCTGTCTCTGTGTCTCTGACTCTGTGTCTCTGTCTCTTTGGCTCTGTCTCGGTGTCTCTGTCGATGTGTCTAAGTCTCCTTGTCTCTGTCTCTGTGTCTCTGCCTCTGTCTCCGTGTGTCTTAATCTGTGTCTCTGTCTATGCGCCTATGTATCTGTGTATCCGTCTCTGTCTCTGTCTCTGTGTCTCTCTCTCTGTGTCTCTGTCTTTGTCTCTGTCTCTGTGCCTCTGTCTCTGTGTCTCTGTCTCTGTGTCTCTGTCTCTGTGTCTCTGTCTCTGTGTCTCTGTCTCTGTGTCTCTGTCTCTGTGTCTCTGTCTCTGTGTCTCTGTCTCTGTGTCTCTGTCTCTGACTCTGTCTCTGTCTCTGTCTCTGTCTCTGTGTCTCTCTCTCTGTGTCTCTGTGTCTGTGTCTCTGTCTCTGTCTCTGTGTCTCTGTCTCTGTGTCTCTGTATCTGTGTCTCTGTCTCTGTGTCTCTGTCTCTGTGTCTCTGTGTCTGTGTCTCTGTCTCTGTGTCTCTGTCTCTGTGTCTCTGTCTCTGTGTCTCTGTCTCTGTGCCTTTGTCTCTGTGTCTCTGTCTCTGTGTCTCTGTCTCAGTGTCTCTGTCTCTGTGTCTCTGTCTCTGTGTCTCTGTCTCTGTGTCTGTGTCTCTGTGTCTCTGTCTCTGTGTCTCTGTCTCTGTGTCTCTGTCTCTGTGTCTCTGTCTCTGTGTCTCTGTCTCTGTGTCTCTGTCTCTGTGTCTCTGTCTCTCTGTCTCTGTCTCTGTGTCTCTGTCTCTGTGTCTCTGTCCCTGTGTCTCTGTCTCTGTGTCTCTGTCTCTGTGTCTAACTCTCCTTGTCCCTGTCTCTGTCTCTGTGTCTCTGTCTCTGTGTCTCTGTCTCTGTGTCTCAGTCTCTGTGTCTCTGTCTCTGTGTCTCTGTCTCTGTGTCTCTGTCTCTGTGTCTCTGTCTCTGTGTCTCTGTCTCTGTGTCTCTGTCTCTGTGTCTCTGTCTCTGTGTCTCTGTCTCTGTGTCTCTGTCTCTGTGTCTCTGTCTCTGTGTCTGTGTCTCTGTCTCTGTCTCTGTGTCTCGCTCTCTCTGTGTCTATGTCCCTGTGCCTATGTATCTGTGTCTCTGTCTCTGTGACTTTGTCTCTGCGTATCTGTCTCTGTGTCTCTGTCTCTGTGTCTCTGTCTCTGTGTCTCAGTCTCTGTGTCTCTGTCTCTGTGTCTCTGTCTCTGTGTCTCTGTCTCTGTGTCTGTGTCTCTGTCTCTTTCTCTGTGTCTCGCTCTCTCTGTGTCTATGTCCCTGTGCCTATGTATCTGTGTCTCTGTCTCTGTGACTTTGTCTCTGCGTATCTGTCTCTGTGTCTCTGTCTCTGTGTCTCTGTCTCTGTGTCTCTGTCTCTGTGTCACTGTCTCTGTGTCTCTGTCTCTGTTTCTCTGTCTCTGTGCCTCTGTCTCTGTGTCTCTGTCTCTGTGTCTCTGTCTCTGTGTCTCTGTCTCTGTGTCTCTGTCTCTGTGTCTAAGTCTCCTTGTCTCTGTCTCTGTGTCTCTGTCTCTGTGTCTCTGTCTCTTTGCCTCTGTCTCTGTGTCTCTGTCCCTGTGTCTCTGTCTCTGTGTCTCTGTCTCTGTGTCTCTGTCTCTGTGTCTCTGTCTCTGTGTCTCTGTCTCTGTGTCTCTGTCTCTGTGTCTCTGTCTCTGTGTCTCCGTCTCTGTGTCTCTGTCTCTGTGTCTCTGTCTCTGTGTCTCTGTCTCTGTGTCTCTGTCTCTGTGTCTCTGTCTCTGTGTCTCTGTCTCTGTGACTTTGTCTCTGTGTCTCTGTCTCTGTGTCTCTGTCGCTGTGTCTAACTCTCCTTGTCTCTGTCTCTGTCTCTGCGTCTCTGTCTCTGCGTCTCTGTCTCTGTGTCTCTGTCTCTGTGTCTCTGTCTCTGTGTCTCTGTCCCTGTGTCTCTGTGTCTGTGTCCCTGTCTCTGTGGTTCTGTCTCTGTGTCTCTGTCTCTGTGTCTCTGTCTCTGTGTCTCTGTCTCTGTGTCTCTGTCTCTGTGTCTCTGTCACTGTGTCTCTGTCTCTGTATCTCTGTCTCTGTGTCTCTGTCTCTGTGTCTCTGTCTCTGTGTCTCTGTCTCTGTGTCTCTGTCTCTGTGTCTCTGTCTCTGTGTCTCTGTCTCTGTGTCTCTGTCTCTGTGTCTCTGTCTCTGTGTCTCTGTCTCTGTGTCTGTGTCCCTGTCTCTGTCTCTGTGTCTCGCTCTCTCTGTGTCTATGTCCCTGTGCCTATGTATCTGTGTCTCTGTCTCTGTGACTTTGTCTCTGCGTATCTGTCTCTGCGTATCTGTCTCTCTGTCTCTGTCTCTGTGTCTCTGTCTCTGTGTCTCTGTCTCTGTGTCTCTGTCTCTGTGTCTCTGTCTCTGTGTCTCTGTCTGTGTGTCTCTGTCTCTGTGTCTCTGTCTCTCTCTCTCTCTCTGTCTCCGTCTCTGTCTCTGTGTCTCTGTCTCTGTGTCTCTGTGTCTGTGTCTCTGTCTCTGTGTCTCTGTCTCTGTGTCTCTGTCTCTGTGTCTCTGTCTCTGTGTCTCTGTCTCTGTGTCTCTGTCTCTATGTCTCTGTCTCTGTGTCTCTGTCTCTGTGTCACTGTCTCTGCGTACCTGCCTCTGTGTCTCTGTATCTGTGTCTCTGTCTCTGTGTCTCTGTCTCTGTGTCTCTGTCCCTGTGTCTCTGTGTCTGTGTCTCTGTCTCTGTGTCTCTGTCTCTGTGTCTCAGTCTCTGTGTCTCTGTCTCTGTGTCTCTGTCTCTGTGTCTCTGTCTCTGTGTCTCTGTCTCTGTGTCTCTGTCTCTGTGTCTGTGTCTCTGTGTCTCTGTCTCTGTGTCTCTGTCTCTGTGTCTCAGTCTCTGTGTCTCTGTCTCTGTGTCTCTGTCTCTGTGTCTCTGTCTCTGTGTCTCTGTCTCTGTGTCTCTCTCTCTGTGTCTCTGTCTCTGTGTCTGTGTCTCTGTCTCTGTCTCTGTGTCTCTCTCTCTCTGTGTCTATGTCCCTGTGCCTATGTATCTGTGTCTCTGTCTCTGTGACTTTGTCTCTGCGTATCTGTCTCTGTGTCTCTGTCTCTGTGTCTCTGTCTCTGTGTCTCTGTCTCTGTGTCTCTGTCTCTGTGTCTCTGTCTCTGTGTCTCTGTCTCTGTGTCTCTGTCTCTGTGTCTCTGTCTCTGTGTCTCTGTCTCTGTGTCTCTCTCTCTGTGTCTCTGTCTTTGTCTCTGTCTCTGTGCCTCTGTCTCTGTGTCTCTGTCTCTGTGTCTCTGTCTCTGTGTCTCTGTCTCTGTGTCTCTGTCTCTGTGTCTCTGTCTCTGTGTCTCTGTCTCTGTGTCTGTGTCTCTGTGTCTCTGTCTCTGTGTCTCTGTCTCTGTGTCTCTGTCTCTGTGTCTCTGTCTCTGTGTCTGTGTCTCTGTGTCTCTGTCTCTGTGTCTCTGTCTCTGTGTCTCTGTCTCTTTGGCTCTGTCTCGGTGTCTCTGTCGATGTGTCTAAGTCTCCTTGTCTCTGTCTCTGTTTCTCTGCCTCTGTCTCCGTTTGTCTTAATCTGTGTCTCTGTCTGTGCGCCTATGCATCTGTGTATCCGTCTCTGTGTCTGTGCTCTGTGTCTCTGTCTCTGTGTCTCTGTCGATGTGCCTCAGTCTCCTTGTCTCTGTCTCTGTGTCTCTGCCTCTGTCTCCGTGTGTCTTAATCTGTGTCTCTGTCTGTGCGCCTATGTATCTGTGTATCCGTCTCTGTGTCTGTGCTCTGTGTCTCTGTCTCTGACTCTGTCTCTGTCTCTGTCTCTGTGTCTCTGTCTCTGTGTCTAAGTCTCCTTGTCTCTGTCTCTGTGTCTCTGCCTCTGTCTCCGTGTGTCTTAATCTGTGTCTCTGTCTCTGTCTCTGTGTCTCTGTCTCTGTGTCTCTGTCTCTGTGTCTCTGTCTCTGGGTCTCTGCCTCTGTGTCTCTGTCTGTGTGTCCCCGTCTCTGTGTCTCCGTCTCTGTGTCTCTCTCTGTGTCTCTGTCTCTGTGTCTCTGTGTCTGTGTCTCTGTCTCTGTGTCTCTGTCTCTGTGTCTCTGTCTCTGTCTCTGTGTCTCTGTCTCTGTGTCTCTGTCTCTGTGTCTCTGTCTCTGTGTCTCTGTCTCTGTGTCTAAGTCTCCTTGTCTCTGTCTCTGTGTCTCTGTCTCTGTGTCTCTGTCTCTTTGTCTCTGTCTCTGTGTCTCTGTCCCTGTGTCTCTGTCCCTGTGCCTATGTATCTGTGTCTCTGTCTCTGTGACTTTGTCTCTGCGTATCTGTCTCTGCGTATCTGTCTCTCTGTCTCTGTCTCTGTGTCTCTGTCTCTGTGTCTCTGTCTCTGTGTCTCTGTCTCTGTGTCTCTGTCTCTGTGTCTCTGTCTGTGTGTCTCTGTCTCTGTGTCTCTGTCTCTCTCTCTCTCTCTGTCTCCGTCTCTGTCTCTGTGTCTCTGTCTCTGTGTCTCTGTGTCTGTGTCTCTGTCTCTGTGTCTCTGTCTCTGTGTCTCTGTCTCTGTGTCTCTGTCTCTGTGTCTCTGTCTCTATGTCTCTGTCTCTGTGTCTCTGTCTCTGTGTCACGGTCTCTGCGTACCTGCCTCTGTGTCTCTGTATCTGTGTCTCTGTCTCTGTGTCTCTGTCTCTGTGTCTCTGTCTCTGTGTCTCTGTGTCTGTGTCTCTGTCTCTGTGTCTCTGTCTCTGTGTCTCAGTCTCTGTGTCTCTGTCTCTGTGTCTCTGTCTCTGTGTCTCTGTCTCTGTGTCTCTGTCTCTGTGTCTCTGTCTCTGTGTCTGTGTCTCTGTGTCTCTGTCTCTGTGTCTCTGTCTCTGTGTCTCAGTCTCTGTGTCTCTGTCTCTGTGTCTCTGTCTCTGTGTCTCTGTCTCTGTGTCTCTGTCTCTGTGTCTCTCTCTCTGTGTCTCTGTCTCTGTGTCTGTGTCTCTGTCTCTGTCTCTGTGTCTCTCTCTCTCTGTGTCTATGTCCCTGTGCCTATGTATCTGTGTCTCTGTCTCTGTGACTTTGTCTCTGCGTATCTGTCTCTGTGTCTCTGTCTCTGTGTCTCTGTCTCTGTGTCTCTGTCTCTGTGTCTCTGTCTCTGTGTCTCTGTCTCTGTGTCTCTGTCTCTGTGTCTCTGTCTCTGTGTCTCTGTCTCTGTGTCTCTCTCTCTGTGTCTCTGTCTTTGTCTCTGTCTCTGTGCCTCTGTCTCTGTGTCTCTGTCTCTGTGTCTCTGTCTCTGTGTCTCTGTCTCTGTGTCTCTGTCTCTGTGTCTCTGTCTCTGTGTCTGTGTCTCTGTGTCTCTGTCTCTGTGTCTCTGTCTCTGTGTCTCTGTCTCTGTGTCTCTGTCTCTGTGTCTGTGTCTCTGTGTCTCTGTCTCTGTGTCTCTGTCTCTGTGTCTCTGTCTCTTTGGCTCTGTCTCGGTGTCTCTGTCGATGTGTCTAAGTCTCCTTGTCTCTGTCTCTGTTTCTCTGCCTCTGTCTCCGTTTGTCTTAATCTGTGTCTCTGTCTGTGCGCCTATGCATCTGTGTATCCGTCTCTGTGTCTGTGCTCTGTGTCTCTGTCTCTGTGTCTCTGTCGATGTGCCTCAGTCTCCTTGTCTCTGTCTCTGTGTCTCTGCCTCTGTCTCCGTGTGTCTTAATCTGTGTCTCTGTCTTTGCGCCTATGTATCTGTGTATCCGTCTCTGTGTCTGTGCTCTGTGTCTCTGTCTCTGACTCTGTCTCTGTCTCTGTCTCTGTGTCTCTGTCTCTGTGTCTAAGTCTCCTTGTCTCTGTCTCTGTGTCTCTGCCTCTGTCTCCGTGTGTCTTAATCTGTGTCTCTGTCTGTGCGCCTATGTATCTGTGTATCCGTCTCTGTGTCTGTGCTCTGTGTCTCTGTCTCTGACTCTGTCTCTGTCTCTGTCTCTGTCTCTGTGTCTCTGTCTCTGTGTCTCTCTCTCTGTGTCTCTGTGTCTGTGTCTCTGTCTCTGTCTCTGTGTCTCTGTCTCTGTGTCTCTGTCTCTGTGTCTCTGTCTCTGACTCTGTCCCTGTCTCTGTCTCTGTGTCTCTGTCTCTGTGTCTAAGTCTCCTTGTCTCTGTCTCTGTGTCTCTGTCCCTGTGTCTCTGTCTCTGTGACTCTGTCTCTGTGTTTCTGTCTCTGTGTCTCTGTCTCTGTGTCTCTGTCTCTGTGTCTCTGTCTCTGTGTCTCTGTCTCTGTGTCTCTGTCTCTGTGACTTTGTCTCTGCGTATCTGTCTCTGTGGCTCTGTCTCTGTGTCTCTGTCTCTGTGTCTCTGTCTCTGTGTCCCTCTCTCTGTGTCTCTGTCTCTGTGTCTCTGTCTCTGTGTCTCTGTCTCTGTGTCTCTGTCTCTGTGTCTCTGTCACTGTGTCTCTGTCTCTGTGTCTCTGTCTCTGTGTCTCTGTCTCTGTGTCTCTGTCTCTGTGTCTCTGTCTCTGTGTCTCTGTCTCTGTGTCTCTGTCTCTGTGTCTCTGTCTCTGTGTCTGTGTCTCTGTCTCTGTCTCTGTGTCTCGCTCTCTCTGTGTCTATGTCCCTGTGCCTATGTATCTGTGTCTCTGTCTCTGTGACTTTGTCTCTGCGTATCTGTCTCTGCGTATCTGTCTCTCTGTCTCTGTCTCTGTGTCTCTGTCTCTGTGTCTCTGTCTTTGTGTCTCTGTCTCTGTGTCTCTGTCTCTGTGTCTCTGTCTGTGTGTCTCTGTCTCTGTGTCTCTGTCTCTCTCTCTCTCTCTGTCTCCGTCTCTGTCTCTGTGTCTCTGTCTCTGTGTCTCTGTCTCTGTGTCTCTGTCACTGTGTCTCTGTCTCTGTGTCTCTGTCTCTGTGTCTCTGTCTCTGTGTCTCTGTCTCTGTGTCTCTGTCTCTGTGTCTCTGTCTCTGTGTCTCTGTCTCTGTGTCTCTGTCTCTGTGTCTGTGTCTCTGTCTCTGTCTCTGTGTCTCGCTCTCTCTGTGTCTATGTCCCTGTGCCTATGTATCTGTGTCTCTGTCTCTGTGACTTTGTCTCTGCGTATCTGTCTCTCTGTCTCTGTCTCTGTGTCTCTGTCTCTGTGTCTCTGTCTTTGTGTCTCTGTCTCTGTGTCTCTGTCTCTGTGTCTCTGTCTGTGTGTCTCTGTCTCTGTGTCTCTGTCTCTCTCTCTCTCTCTGTCTCCGTCTCTGTCTCTGTGTCTCTGTCTCTGTGTCTCTGTGTCTGTGTCTCTGTCTCTGTGTCTCTGTCTCTGTGTCCCTCTCTCTGTGTCTCTGTCTCTGTGTCTCTGTCTCTGTGTCTCTGTCTCTGTGTCTCTGTCTCTGTGTCTCTGTCACTCTGTCTCTGTCTCTGTGTCTCTGTCTCTGTGTCTCTGTCTCTGTGTCTCTGTCTCTGTGTCTCTGTCTCTGTGTCTCTGTCTCTGTGTCTGCGTCTCTGTCTCTGTCTCTGTGTCTCGCTCTCTCTGTGTCTATGTCCCTGTGCCTATGTATCTGTGTCTCTGTCTCTGTGACTTTGTCTCTGCGTATCTGTCTCAGCGTATCTGTCTCTCTGTCTCTGTCTCTGTGTCTCTGTCTCTGTGTCTCTGTCTCTGTGTCTCTGTCTCTGTGTCTCTGTCTCTGTGTCTCTGTCTGTGTGTCTCTGTCTCTGTGTCTCTGTCTCTGTGTCTCTGTCTCTGTGTCTCTGTGTCTGTGTCTCTGTCTCTGTGTCTCTGTCTCTGTGTCTCTGTCTCTGTGTCTCTGTCTCTGTGTCTCTGTCTCTGTGTCTCTGTCTCTGTGTCCCTGTCTCTGTGTCTCTGTCTCTGTGTCTCTGTCACTGTGTCTCTGTCTCTGTGTCTCTGTCTCTGTGTCTCTGTCTCTGTGTCTCTGTCTCTGTGTCTCTGTCTCTGTGTCTCTGTCTCTGTGTCTCTGTCTCTGTGTCTCTGTCTCTGTGTCTCTGTCTCCGTGTCTGTGTCTCTGTCTCTGTCTCTGTGTCTCGCTCTCTCTGTGTCTATGTCCCTGTGCCTATGTATCTGTGTCTCTGTCTCTGTGACTTTGTCTCTGCGTATCTGTCTCTGCGTATCTGTCTCTCTGTCTCTGTCTCTGTGTCTCTGTCTCTGTGTCTCTGTCTTTGTGTCTCTGTCTCTGTGTCTCTGTCTCTGTGTCTCTGTCTGTGTGTCTCTGTCTCTGTGTCTCTGTCTCTCTCTCTCTCTCTGTCTCCGTCTCTGTCTCTGTGTCTCTGTCTCTGTGTCTCTGTCTCTGTGTCTCTGTCACTGTGTCTCTGTCTCTGTGTCTCTGTCTCTGTGTCTCTGTCTCTGTGTCTCTGTCTCTGTGTCTCTGTCTCTGTGTCTCTGTCTCTGTGTCTCTGTCTCTGTGTCTCTGTCTCTGTGTCTGTGTCTCTGTCTCTGTCTCTGTGTCTCGCTCTCTCTGTGTCTATGTCCCTGTGCCTATGTATCTGTGTCTCTGTCTCTGTGACTTTGTCTCTGCGTATCTGTCTCTGCGTATCTGTCTCTCTGTCTCTGTCTCTGTGTCTCTGTCTCTGTGTCTCTGTCTTTGTGTCTCTGTCTCTGTGTCTCTGTCTCTGTGTCTCTGTCTGTGTGTCTCTGTCTCTGTGTCTCTGTCTCTCTCTCTCTCTCTGTCTCCGTCTCTGTCTCTGTGTCTCTGTCTCTGTGTCTCTGTGTCTGTGTCTCTGTCTCTGTGTCTCTGTCTCTGTGTCCCTCTCTCTGTGTCTCTGTCTCTGTGTCTCTGTCTCTGTGTCTCTGTCTCTGTGTCTCTGTCTCTGTGTCTCTGTCACTCTGTCTCTGTCTCTGTGTCTCTGTCTCTGTGTCTCTGTCTCTGTGTCTCTGTCTCTGTGTCTCTGTCTCTGTGTCTCTGTCTCTGTGTCTGCGTCTCTGTCTCTGTCTCTGTGTCTCGCTCTCTCTGTGTCTATGTCCCTGTGCCTATGTATCTGTGTCTCTGTCTCTGTGACTTTGTCTCTGCGTATCTGTCTCAGCGTATCTGTCTCTCTGTCTCTGTCTCTGTGTCTCTGTCTCTGTGTCTCTGTCTCTGTGTCTCTGTCTCTGTGTCTCTGTCTCTGTGTCTCTGTCTGTGTGTCTCTGTCTCTGTGTCTCTGTCTCTGTGTCTCTGTCTCTGTGTCTCTGTGTCTGTGTCTCTGTCTCTGTGTCTCTGTCTCTGTGTCTCTGTCTCTGTGTCTCTGTCTCTGTGTCTCTGTCTCTGTGTCTCTGTCTCTGTGTCCCTGTCTCTGTGTCTCTGTCTCTGTGTCTCTGTCTCTATGTCTCTGTCTCTGTGTCTCTGTTTCTGTGTCACTGTCTCTGCGTACCTGCCTCTGTGTCTCTGTATCTGTGTCTCTGTCTCTGTGTCTCTGTCTCTGTGTCTCTGTCTCTGTGTCTCTGTGTCTGTGTCTCCGTCTCTGTGTCTCTGTCTCTGTGTCTCAGTCTCTGTGTCTCTGTCTCTGTGTCTCTGTCTCTGTGTCTCTGTCTCTGTGTCTCTGTCTCTGTGTCTCTCTCTCTGTGTCTCTGTCTCTGTGTCTGTGTCTCTGTCTCTGTCTCTGTGTCTCTCTCTCTCTGTGTCTATGTCCCTGTGCCTATGTATCTGTGTCTCTGTCTCTGTGACTTTGTCTCTGCGTACCTGTCTCTGTGTCTCTGTCTCTGTGTCTCTGTCTCTGTGTCTCTGTCTCTGTGTCTCTGTCTCTGTGTCTCTGTCTCTGTGTCTCTGTCTCTGTGTCTCTGTCTCTGTGTCTCTGTCTCTGTGTCTCTGGCTCTGTGTCTCTCTCTCTGTGTCTCTGTCTTTGTCTCTGTCTCTGTGCCTCTGTCTCTGTGTCTCTGTCTCTGTGTCTCTGTCTCTGTGTCTCTGTCTCTGTGTCTCTGTCTCTGTGTCTCTGTCTCTGTGTCTCTGTCTCTGTGTCTGTGTCTCTGTGTCTCTGTCTCTGTGTCTCTGACTCTGTGTCTCTGTCTCTTTGGCTCTGTCTCGGTGTCTCTGTCGATGTGTCTAAGTCTCCTTGTCTCTGTCTCTGTGTCTCTGCCTCTGTCTCCGTGTGTCTTAATCTGTGTCTCTGTCTATGCGCCTATGTATCTGTGTATCCGTCTCTGTCTCTGTCTCTGTGTCTCTCTCTCTGTGTCTCTGTCTTTGTCTCTGTCTCTGTGCCTCTGTCTCTGTGTCTCTGTCTCTGTGTCTCTGTCTCTGTGTCTCTGTCTCTGTGTCTCTGTCTCTGTGTCTCTGTCTCTGTGTCTCTGTCTCTGTGTCTCTGTCTCTGTGTCTCTGTCTCTGTGTCTGTGTCTCTGTGTCTCTGTCTCTGTGTCTCTGTCTCTGTGTCTCTGTCTCTGTGTCTCTGTCTTTGTGTCTCTGTCTCTGTGTCTCTGTCTCTGTGTCTCTGTCTGTGTGTCTCTGTCTCTGTGTCTCTGTCTCTCTCTCTCTCTCTGTCTCCGTCTCTGTCTCTGTGTCTCTGTCTCTGTGTCTCTGTCTCTGTGTCTCTGTCACTGTGTCTCTGTCTCTGTGTCTCTGTCTCTGTGTCTCTGTCTCTGTGTCTCTGTCTCTGTGTCTCTGTCTCTGTGTCTCTGTCTCTGTGTCTCTGTCTCTGTGTCTCTGTCTCTGTGTCTGTGTCTCTGTCTCTGTCTCTGTGTCTCGCTCTCTCTGTGTCTATGTCCCTGTGCCTATGTATCTGTGTCTCTGTCTCTGTGACTTTGTCTCTGCGTATCTGTCTCTGCGTATCTGTCTCTCTGTCTCTGTCTCTGTGTCTCTGTCTCTGTGTCTCTGTCTTTGTGTCTCTGTCTCTGTGTCTCTGTCTCTGTGTCTCTGTCTCTGTGTCTCTGTCTGTGTGTCTCTGTCTCTGTGTCTCTGTCTCTCTCTCTCTCTCTGTCTCCGTCTCTGTCTCTGTGTCTCTGTCTCTGTGTCTCTGTGTCTGTGTCTCTGTCTCTGTGTCTCTGTCTCTGTGTCCCTCTCTCTGTGTCTCTGTCTCTGTGTCTCTGTCTCTGTGTCTCTGTCTCTGTGTCTCTGTCTCTGTGTCTCTGTCACTCTGTCTCTGTCTCTGTGTCTCTGTCTCTGTGTCTCTGTCTCTGTGTCTCTGTCTCTGTGTCTCTGTCTCTGTGTCTGCGTCTCTGTCTCTGTCTCTGTGTCTCGCTCTCTCTGTGTCTATGTCCCTGTGCCTATGTATCTGTGTCTCTGTCTCTGTGACTTTGTCTCTGCGTATCTGTCTCAGCGTATCTGTCTCTCTGTCTCTGTCTCTGTGTCTCTGTCTCTGTGTCTCTGTCTCTGTGTCTCTGTCTCTGTGTCTCTGTCTCTGTGTCTCTGTCTGTGTGTCTCTGTCTCTGTGTCTCTGTCTCTGTGTCTCTGTCTCTGTGTCTCTGTGTCTGTGTCTCTGTCTCTGTGTCTCTGTCTCTGTGTCTCTGTCTCTGTGTCTCTGTCTCTGTGTCTCTGTCTCTGTGTCTCTGTCTCTGTGTCCCTGTCTCTGTGTCTCTGTCTCTGTGTCTCTGTCACTGTGTCTCTGTCTCTGTGTCTCTGTCTCTGTGTCTCTGTCTCTGTGTCTCTGTCTCTGTGTCTCTGTCTCTGTGTCTCTGTCTCTGTGTCTCTGTCTCTGTGTCTCTGTCTCTGTGTCTGTGTCTCTGTCTCTGTCTCTGTGTCTCGCTCTCTCTGTGTCTATGTCCCTGTGCCTATGTATCTGTGTCTCTGTCTCTGTGACTTTGTCTCTGCGTATCTGTCTCTGCGTATCTGTCTCTCTGTCTCTGTCTCTGTGTCTCTGTCTCTGTGTCTCTGTCTTTGTGTCTCTGTCTCTGTGTCTCTGTCTCTGTGTCTCTGTCTGTGTGTCTCTGTCTCTGTGTCTCTGTCTCTCTCTCTCTCTCTGTCTCCGTCTCTGTCTCTGTGTCTCTGTCTCTGTGTCTCTGTCTCTGTGTCTCTGTCACTGTGTCTCTGTCTCTGTGTCTCTGTCTCTGTGTCTCTGTCTCTGTGTCTCTGTCTCTGTGTCTCTGTCTCTGTGTCTCTGTCTCTGTGTCTCTGTCTCTGTGTCTCTGTCTCTGTGTCTGTGTCTCTGTCTCTGTCTCTGTGTCTCGCTCTCTCTGTGTCTATGTCCCTGTGCCTATGTATCTGTGTCTCTGTCTCTGTGACTTTGTCTCTGCGTATCTGTCTCTGCGTATCTGTCTCTCTGTCTCTGTCTCTGTGTCTCTGTCTCTGTGTCTCTGTCTTTGTGTCTCTGTCTCTGTGTCTCTGTCTCTGTGTCTCTGTCTGTGTGTCTCTGTCTCTGTGTCTCTGTCTCTCTCTCTCTCTCTGTCTCCGTCTCTGTCTCTGTGTCTCTGTCTCTGTGTCTCTGTGTCTGTGTCTCTGTCTCTGTGTCTCTGTCTCTGTGTCCCTCTCTCTGTGTCTCTGTCTCTGTGTCTCTGTCTCTGTGTCTCTGTCTCTGTGTCTCTGTCTCTGTGTCTCTGTCACTCTGTCTCTGTCTCTGTGTCTCTGTCTCTGTGTCTCTGTCTCTGTGTCTCTGTCTCTGTGTCTCTGTCTCTGTGTCTCTGTCTCTGTGTCTGCGTCTCTGTCTCTGTCTCTGTGTCTCGCTCTCTCTGTGTCTATGTCCCTGTGCCTATGTATCTGTGTCTCTGTCTCTGTGACTTTGTCTCTGCGTATCTGTCTCAGCGTATCTGTCTCTCTGTCTCTGTCTCTGTGTCTCTGTCTCTGTGTCTCTGTCTCTGTGTCTCTGTCTCTGTGTCTCTGTCTCTGTGTCTCTGTCTGTGTGTCTCTGTCTCTGTGTCTCTGTCTCTGTGTCTCTGTCTCTGTGTCTCTGTGTCTGTGTCTCTGTCTCTGTGTCTCTGTCTCTGTGTCTCTGTCTCTGTGTCTCTGTCTCTGTGTCTCTGTCTCTGTGTCTCTGTCTCTGTGTCCCTGTCTCTGTGTCTCTGTCTCTGTGTCTCTGTCTCTATGTCTCTGTCTCTGTGTCTCTGTTTCTGTGTCACTGTCTCTGCGTACCTGCCTCTGTGTCTCTGTATCTGTGTCTCTGTCTCTGTGTCTCTGTCTCTGTGTCTCTGTCTCTGTGTCTCTGTCTCTGTGTCTCTGTGTCTGTGTCTCCGTCTCTGTGTCTCTGTCTCTGTGTCTCAGTCTCTGTGTCTCTGTCTCTGTGTCTCTGTCTCTGTGTCTCTGTCTCTGTGTCTCTGTCTCTGTGTCTCTCTCTCTGTGTCTCTGTCTCTGTGTCTGTGTCTCTGTCTCTGTCTCTGTGTCTCTCTCTCTCTGTGTCTATGTCCCTGTGCCTATGTATCTGTGTCTCTGTCTCTGTGACTTTGTCTCTGCGTACCTGTCTCTGTGTCTCTGTCTCTGTGTCTCTGTCTCTGTGTCTCTGTCTCTGTGTCTCTGTCTCTGTGTCTCTGTCTCTGTGTCTCTGTCTCTGTGTCTCTGTCTCTGTGTCTCTGTCTCTGTGTCTCTGGCTCTGTGTCTCTCTCTCTGTGTCTCTGTCTTTGTCTCTGTCTCTGTGCCTCTGTCTCTGTGTCTCTGTCTCTGTGTCTCTGTCTCTGTGTCTCTGTCTCTGTGTCTCTGTCTCTGTGTCTCTGTCTCTGTGTCTCTGTCTCTGTGTCTGTGTCTCTGTGTCTCTGTCTCTGTGTCTCTGACTCTGTGTCTCTGTCTCTTTGGCTCTGTCTCGGTGTCTCTGTCGATGTGTCTAAGTCTCCTTGTCTCTGTCTCTGTGTCTCTGCCTCTGTCTCCGTGTGTCTTAATCTGTGTCTCTGTCTATGCGCCTATGTATCTGTGTATCCGTCTCTGTCTCTGTCTCTGTGTCTCTCTCTCTGTGTCTCTGTCTTTGTCTCTGTCTCTGTGCCTCTGTCTCTGTGTCTCTGTCTCTGTGTCTCTGTCTCTGTGTCTCTGTCTCTGTGTCTCTGTCTCTGTGTCTCTGTCTCTGTGTCTCTGTCTCTGTGTCTCTGTCTCTGTGTCTCTGTCTCTGACTCTGTCTCTGTCTCTGTCTCTGTCTCTGTGTCTCTCTCTCTGTGTCTCTGTGTCTGTGTCTCTGTCTCTGTCTCTGTGTCTCTGTCTCTGTGTCTCTGTATCTGTGTCTCTGTCTCTGTGTCTCTGTCTCTGGGTCTCTGTCTCTGTGTCTCTGTCTGTGTGTCTCCGTCTCTGTGTCTCTGTCTCTGTGTCTCTCTCTGTGTCTCTGTCTCTGTGTCTCTGTGTCTGTGTATCTGTTTCTGTGTCTCTGTCTCCGTGTCTCTGTCTCTGTGTCTCTGTCTCTGTGTCTCTGTCTCTGTGTCTCTGTCTCTGTGTCTCTGTCTCTGTGTCTCTGTCTCTGTGTCTCTGTCTCTGTGTCTGTGTCTCTGTCTCTGTGTCTCTGTGTCTCTGTGTCTGTGTCTCTGTCTCTGTGTCTCTGTCTCTGTGTCTCTGTCTCTGTGTCTCTGTCTCTGTGCCTTTGTCTCTGTGTCTCTGTCTCTGTGTCTCTGTCTCAGTGTCTCTGTCTCTGTGTCTCTGTCTCTGTGTCTCTGTCTCTGTGTCTGTGTCTCTGTGTCTCTGTCTCTGTGTCTCTGTCTCTGTGTCTCTGTCTCTGTGTCTCTGTCTCTGTGTCTCTGTCTCTGTGTCTCTGTCTCTGTGTCTCTGTCTCTCTGTCTCTGTCTCTGTGTCTCTGTCTCTGTGTCTCTGTCCCTGTGTCTCTGTCTCTGTGTCTCTGTCTCTGTGTCTAACTCTCCTTGTCCCTGTCTCTGTCTCTGTGTCTCTGTCTCTGTGTCTCTGTCTCTGTGTCTCAGTCTCTGTGTCTCTGTCTCTGTGTCTCTGTCTCTGTGTCTCTGTCTCTGTGTCTCTGTCTCTGTGTCTCTGTCTCTGTGTCTCTGTCTCTGTGTCTGTGTCTCTGTCTCTGTCTCTGTGTCTCGCTCTCTCTGTGTCTATGTCCCTGTGCCTATGTATCTGTGTCTCTGTCTCTGTGACTTTGTCTCTGCGTATCTGTCTCTGTGTCTCTGTCTCTGTGTCTCTGTCTCTGTGTCTCAGTCTCTGTGTCTCTGTCTCTGTGTCTCTGTCTCTGTGTCTCTGTCTCTGTGTCTCTGTCTCTGTGTCTGTGTCTCTGTCTCTTTCTCTGTGTCTCGCTCTCTCTGTGTCTATGTCCCTGTGCCTATGTATCTGTGTCTCTGTCTCTGTGACTTTGTCTCTGCGTATCTGTCTCTGTGTCTCTGTCTCTGTGTCTCTGTCTCTGTGTCTCTGTCTCTGTGTCACTGTCTCTGTGTCTCTGTCTCTGTTTCTCTGTCTCTGTGCCTCTGTCTCTGTGTCTCTGTCTCTGTGTCTCTGTCTCTGTGTCTCTGTCTCTGTGTCTCTGTCTCTGTGTCTAAGTCTCCTTGTCTCTGTCTCTGTGTCTCTGTCTCTGTGTCTCTGTCTCTTTGCCTCTGTCTCTGTGTCTCTGTCCCTGTGTCTCTGTCTCTGTGTGTCTGTCTCTGTGTCTCTGTCTCTGTGTCTCTGTCTCTGTGTCTCTGTCTCTGTGTCTCTGTCTCTGTGTCTCTGTCTCTGTGTCTCCGTCTCTGTGTCTCTGTCTCTGTGTCTCTGTCTCTGTGTCTCTGTCTCTGTGTCTCTGTCTCTGTGTCTCTGTCTCTGTGTCTCTGTCTCTGTGACTTTGTCTCTGTGTCTCTGTCTCTGTGTCTCTGTCGCTGTGTCTAACTCTCCTTGTCTCTGTCTCTGTCTCTGTGTCTCTGTCTCTGTGTCTCTGTCTCTGTGTCTCTGTCTCTGTGTCTCTGTCTCTGTGTCTCTGTCTCTGTGTCTCTGTCTCTGTGTCTCTCTCTCTGTGTCTCTGTCTTTGTCTCTGTCTCTGTGCCTCTGTCTCTGTGTCTCTGTCTCTGTGTCTCTGTCTCTGTGTCTCTGTCTCTGTGTCTCTGTCTCTGTGTCTCTGTCTCTGTGTCTGTGTCTCTGTGTCTCTGTCTCTGTGTCTCTGTCTCTGACTCTGTCTCTGTCTCTGTCTCTGTGTCTCTGTCTCTGTGTCTAAGTCTCCTTGTCTCTGTCTCTGTGTCTCTGCCTCTGTCTCCGTGTGTCTTAATCTGTGTCTCTGTCTGTGCGCCTATGTATCTGTGTATCCGTCTCTGTGTCTGTGCTCTGTGTCTCTGTCTCTGACTCTGTCTCTGTCTCTGTCTCTGACTCTGTCCCTGTCTCTGTCTCTGTGTCTCTGTCTCTGTGTCTAAGTCTCCTTGTCTCTGTCTCTGTGTCTCTGCCTCTGTCTCCATGTGTCTTCATCTGTGTCTCTGTCTGTGCGCCTATGTATCTGTGTATCCGTGTCTGTGTCTGTGCTCTGTGTCTCTGTCTCTGTCTCTGTCTCTGTGTCTCTGTCTCTGTGTCTCTCTCTCTGTGTCTCTGTCTCTGTGTCTCTGTCTCTGTCTCTGTCTCTGTCTCTGTGTCTCTGTCTCTGTGTCTCTGTCTCTGTGTCTCTGTCTCTGGGTATCTGTCTCTGTGTCTCTGTCTCTGTGTCTCCGTCTCTGTGTCTCTGTCTCTGTGTCTCTGTCTCTGTGTCTCTGTCTCTGTGTCTCTGTCTCTGTGTCTCTGTCTCTGTGTCTCTGTCTCTGTGTCTCTGTCTCTGCGTCTCTGTCTCTGCGTCTCTGTCTCTGTGTCTCTGTCTCTGTGTCTCTGTCTCTGTGTCTCTGTCCCTGTGTCTCTGTGTCTGTGTCCCTGTCTCTGTGGTTCTGTCTCTGTGTCTCTGTCTCTGTGTCTCTGTCTCTGTGTCTCTGTCTCTGTGTCTCTGTCTCTGTGTCTCTGTCACTGTGTCTCTGTCTCTGTATCTCTGTCTCTGTGTCTCTGTCTCTGTGTCTCTGTCTCTGTGTCTCTGTCTCTGTGTCTCTGTCTCTGTGTCTCTGTCTCTGTGTCTCTGTCTCTGTGTCTCTGTCTCTGTGTCTCTGTCTCTGTGTCTCTGTCTCTGTGTCTCTGTCTCTGTGTCTCTGTCTCTGTGTCTCTGTCTGTGTGTCTCTGTCTCTGTGTCTCTGTCTCTCTCTCTCTCTCTGTCTCCGTCTCTGTCTCTGTGTCTCTGTCTCTGTGTCTCTGTGTCTGTGTCTCTGTCTCTGTGTCTCTGTCTCTGTGTCTCTGTCTCTGTGTCTCTGTCTCTGTGTCTCTGTCTCTGTGTCTCTGTCTCCATGTCTCTGTCTCTGTGTCTCTGTCTCTGTGTCACTGTCTCTGCGTACCTGCCTCTGTGTCTCTGTATCTGTGTCTCTGTCTCTGTGTCTCTGTCTCTGTGTCTCTGTCTCTGTGTCTCTGTGTCTGTGTCTCTGTCTCTGTGTCTCTGTCTCTGTGTCTCAGTCTCTGTGTCTCTGTCTCTGTGTCTCTGTCTCTGTGTCTCTGTCTCTGTGTCTCTGTCTCTGTGTCTCTGTCTCTGTGTCTGTGTCTCTGTGTCTCTGTCTCTGTGTCTCTGTCTCTGTGTCTCAGTCTCTGTGTCTCTGTCTCTGTGTCTCTGTCTCTGTGTCTCTGTCTCTGTGTCTCTGTCTCTGTGTCTCTCTCTCTGTGTCTCTGTCTCTGTGTCTGTGTCTCTGTCTCTGTCTCTGTGTCTCTCTCTCTCTGTGTCTATGTCCCTGTGCCTATGTATCTGTGTCTCTGTCTCTGTGACTTTGTCTCTGCGTATCTGTCTCTGTGTCTCTGTCTCTGTGTCTCTGTCTCTGTGTCTCTGTCTCTGTGTCTCTGTCTCTGTGTCTCTGTCTCTGTGTCTCTGTCTCTGTGTCTCTCTCTCTGTGTCTCTGTCTTTGTCTCTGTCTCTGTGCCTCTGTCTCTGTGTCTCTGTCTCTGTGTCTCTGTCTCTGTGTCTCTGTCTCTGTGTCTCTGTCTCTGTGTCTCTGTCTCTGTGTCTGTGTCTCTGTGTCTCTGTCTCTGTGTCTCTGTCTCTGTGTCTCTGTCTCTGTGTCTCTGTCTCTGTGTCTGTGTCTCTGTGTCTCTGTCTCTGTGTCTCTGTCTCTGTGTCTCTGTCTCTTTGGCTCTGTCTCGGTGTCTCTGTCGATGTGTCTAAGTCTCCTTGTCTCTGTCTCTGTTTCTCTGCCTCTGTCTCCGTTTGTCTTAATCTGTGTCTCTGTCTGTGCGCCTATGCATCTGTGTATCCGTCTCTGTGTCTGTGCTCTGTGTCTCTGTCTCTGTGTCTCTGTCGATGTGCCTCAGTCTCCTTGTCTCTGTCTCTGTGTCTCTGCCTCTGTCTCCGTGTGTCTTAATCTGTGTCTCTGTCTTTGCGCCTATGTATCTGTGTATCCGTCTCTGTGTCTGTGCTCTGTGTCTCTGTCTCTGACTCTGTCTCTGTCTCTGTCTCTGTGTCTCTGTCTCTGTGTCTAAGTCTCCTTGTCTCTGTCTCTGTGTCTCTGCCTCTGTCTCCGTGTGTCTTAATCTGTGTCTCTGTCTGTGCGCCTATGTATCTGTGTATCCGTCTCTGTGTCTGTGCTCTGTGTCTCTGTCTCTGACTCTGTCTCTGTCTCTGTCTCTGTCTCTGTGTCTCTGTCTCTGTGTCTCTCTCTCTGTGTCTCTGTGTCTGTGTCTCTGTCTCTGTCTCTGTGTCTCTGTCTCTGTGTCTCTGTCTCTGTGTCTCTGTCTCTGACTCTGTCCGTGTCTCTGTCTCTGTGTCTCTGTCTCTGTGTCTAAGTCTCCTTGTCTCTGTCTCTGTGTCTCTGTCCCTGTGTCTCTGTCTCTGTGACTCTGTCTCTGTGTTTCTGTCTCTGTGTCTCTGTCTCTGTGTCTCTGTCTCTGTGTCTCTGTCTCTGTGTCTCTGTCTCTGTGACTTTGTCTCTGCGTATCTGTCTCTGTGGCTCTGTCTCTGTGTCTCTGTCTCTGTGTCTCTGTCTCTGTGTCCCTCTCTCTGTGTCTCTGTCTCTGTGTCTCTGTCTCTGTGTCTCTGTCTCTGTGTCTCTGTCTCTGTGTCTCTGTCACTGTGTCTCTGTCTCTGTGTCTCTGTCTCTGTGTCTCTGTCTCTGTGTCTCTGTCTCTGTGTCTCTGTCTCTGTGTCTCTGTCTCTGTGTCTCTGTCTCTGTGTCTCTGTCTCTGTGTCTGTGTCTCTGTCTCTGTCTCTGTGTCTCGCTCTCTCTGTGTCTATGTCCCTGTGCCTATGTATCTGTGTCTCTGTCTCTGTGACTTTGTCTCTGCGTATCTGTCTCTGCGTATCTGTCTCTCTGTCTCTGTCTCTGTGTCTCTGTCTCTGTGTCTCTGTCTTTGTGTCTCTGTCTCTGTGTCTCTGTCTCTGTGTCTCTGTCTGTGTGTCTCTGTCTCTGTGTCTCTGTCTCTGTGTCTCTGTCTCTGTGTCTCTGTCTCTGTGTCTCTGTCTCTGTGTCTCTGTCTCTGTGTCTCTGTCTCTGTGTCTCTGTCTCTGTGTCTCTGTCTCTGTGTCTGTGTCTCTGTGTCTCTGTCTCTGTGTCTCTGACTCTGTGTCTCTGTCTCTTTGGCTCTGTCTCGGTGTCTCTGTCGATGTGTCTAAGTCTCCTTGTCTCTGTCTCTGTGTCTCTGCCTCTGTCTCCGTGTGTCTTAATCTGTGTCTCTGTCTATGCGCCTATGTATCTGTGTATCCGTCTCTGTCTCTGTCTCTGTGTCTCTCTCTCTGTGTCTCTGTCTTTGTCTCTGTCTCTGTGCCTCTGTCTCTGTGTCTCTGTCTCTGTGTCTCTGTCTCTGTGTCTCTGTCTCTGTGTCTCTGTCTCTGTGTCTCTGTCTCTGTGTCTCTGTCTCTGTGTCTCTGTCTCTGTGTCTCTGTCTCTGACTCTGTCTCTGTCTCTGTCTCTGTCTCTGTGTCTCTCTCTCTGTGTCTCTGTGTCTGTGTCTCTGTCTCTGTCTCTGTGTCTCTGTCTCTGTGTCTCTGTATCTGTGTCTCTGTCTCTGTGTCTCTGTCTCTGGGTCTCTGTCTCTGTGTCTCTGTCTGTGTGTCTCCGTCTCTGTGTCTCTGTCTCTGTGTCTCTCTCTGTGTCTCTGTCTCTGTGTCTCTGTGTCTGTGTATCTGTTTCTGTGTCTCTGTCTCCGTGTCTCTGTCTCTGTGTCTCTGTCTCTGTGTCTCTGTCTCTGTGTCTCTGTCTCTGTGTCTCTGTCTCTGTGTCTCTGTCTCTGTGTCTCTGTCTCTGTGTCTGTGTCTCTGTCTCTGTGTCTCTGTGTCTCTGTGTCTGTGTCTCTGTCTCTGTGTCTCTGTCTCTGTGTCTCTGTCTCTGTGTCTCTGTCTCTGTGCCTTTGTCTCTGTGTCTCTGTCTCTGTGTCTCTGTCTCAGTGTCTCTGTCTCTGTGTCTCTGTCTCTGTGTCTCTGTCTCTGTGTCTGTGTCTCTGTGTCTCTGTCTCTGTGTCTCTGTCTCTGTGTCTCTGTCTCTGTGTCTCTGTCTCTGTGTCTCTGTCTCTGTGTCTCTGTCTCTGTGTCTCTGTCTCTCTGTCTCTGTCTCTGTGTCTCTGTCTCTGTGTCTCTGTCCCTGTGTCTCTGTCTCTGTGTCTCTGTCTCTGTGTCTAACTCTCCTTGTCCCTGTCTCTGTCTCTGTGTCTCTGTCTCTGTGTCTCTGTCTCTGTGTCTCAGTCTCTGTGTCTCTGTCTCTGTGTCTCTGTCTCTGTGTCTCTGTCTCTGTGTCTCTGTCTCTGTGTCTCTGTCTCTGTGTCTCTGTCTCTGTGTCTCTGTCTCTGTGTCTGTGTCTCTGTCTCTGTCTCTGTGTCTCGCTCTCTCTGTGTCTATGTCCCTGTGCCTATGTATCTGTGTCTCTGTCTCTGTGACTTTGTCTCTGCGTATCTGTCTCTGTGTCTCTGTCTCTGTGTCTCTGTCTCTGTGTCTCAGTCTCTGTGTCTCTGTCTCTGTGTCTCTGTCTCTGTGTCTCTGTCTCTGTGTCTCTGTCTCTGTGTCTGTGTCTCTGTCTCTTTCTCTGTGTCTCGCTCTCTCTGTGTCTATGTCCCTGTGCCTATGTATCTGTGTCTCTGTCTCTGTGACTTTGTCTCTGCGTATCTGTCTCTGTGTCTCTGTCTCTGTGTCTCTGTCTCTGTGTCTCTGTCTCTGTGTCACTGTCTCTGTGTCTCTGTCTCTGTTTCTCTGTCTCTGTGCCTCTGTCTCTGTGTCTCTGTCTCTGTGTCTCTGTCTCTGTGTCTCTGTCTCTGTGTCTCTGTCTCTGTGTCTAAGTCTCCTTGTCTCTGTCTCTGTGTCTCTGTCTCTGTGTCTCTGTCTCTTTGCCTCTGTCTCTGTGTCTCTGTCCCTGTGTCTCTGTCTCTGTGTGTCTGTCTCTGTGTCTCTGTCTCTGTGTCTCTGTCTCTGTGTCTCTGTCTCTGTGTCTCTGTCTCTGTGTCTCTGTCTCTGTGTCTCCGTCTCTGTGTCTCTGTCTCTGTGTCTCTGTCTCTGTGTCTCTGTCTCTGTGTCTCTGTCTCTGTGTCTCTGTCTCTGTGTCTCTGTCTCTGTGACTTTGTCTCTGTGTCTCTGTCTCTGTGTCTCTGTCGCTGTGTCTAACTCTCCTTGTCTCTGTCTCTGTCTCTGTGTCTCTGTCTCTGTGTCTCTGTCTCTGTGTCTCTGTCTCTGTGTCTCTGTCTCTGTGTCTCTGTCTCTGTGTCTCTGTCTCTGTGTCTCTGTCTCTGTGTCTCTCTCTCTGTGTCTCTGTCTTTGTCTCTGTCTCTGTGCCTCTGTCTCTGTGTCTCTGTCTCTGTGTCTCTGTCTCTGTGTCTCTGTCTCTGTGTCTCTGTCTCTGTGTCTCTGTCTCTGTGTCTGTGTCTCTGTGTCTCTGTCTCTGTGTCTCTGTCTCTGACTCTGTCTCTGTCTCTGTCTCTGTGTCTCTGTCTCTGTGTCTAAGTCTCCTTGTCTCTGTCTCTGTGTCTCTGCCTCTGTCTCCGTGTGTCTTAATCTGTGTCTCTGTCTGTGCGCCTATGTATCTGTGTATCCGTCTCTGTGTCTGTGCTCTGTGTCTCTGTCTCTGACTCTGTCTCTGTCTCTGTCTCTGACTCTGTCCCTGTCTCTGTCTCTGTGTCTCTGTCTCTGTGTCTAAGTCTCCTTGTCTCTGTCTCTGTGTCTCTGCCTCTGTCTCCATGTGTCTTCATCTGTGTCTCTGTCTGTGCGCCTATGTATCTGTGTATCCGTGTCTGTGTCTGTGCTCTGTGTCTCTGTCTCTGTCTCTGTCTCTGTGTCTCTGTCTCTGTGTCTCTCTCTCTGTGTCTCTGTCTCTGTGTCTCTGTCTCTGTCTCTGTCTCTGTCTCTGTGTCTCTGTCTCTGTGTCTCTGTCTCTGTGTCTCTGTCTCTGGGTATCTGTCTCTGTGTCTCTGTCTCTGTGTCTCCGTCTCTGTGTCTCTGTCTCTGTGTCTCTGTCTCTGTGTCTCTGTCTCTGTGTCTCTGTCTCTGTGTCTCTGTCTCTGTGTCTCTGTCTCTGTGTCTCTGTCTCTGCGTCTCTGTCTCTGCGTCTCTGTCTCTGTGTCTCTGTCTCTGTGTCTCTGTCTCTGTGTCTCTGTCCCTGTGTCTCTGTGTCTGTGTCCCTGTCTCTGTGGTTCTGTCTCTGTGTCTCTGTCTCTGTGTCTCTGTCTCTGTGTCTCTGTCTCTGTGTCTCTGTCTCTGTGTCTCTGTCACTGTGTCTCTGTCTCTGTATCTCTGTCTCTGTGTCTCTGTCTCTGTGTCTCTGTCTCTGTGTCTCTGTCTCTGTGTCTCTGTCTCTGTGTCTCTGTCTCTGTGTCTCTGTCTCTGTGTCTCTGTCTCTGTGTCTCTGTCTCTGTGTCTCTGTCTCTGTGTCTCTGTCTCTGTGTCTCTGTCTGTGTGTCTCTGTCTCTGTGTCTCTGTCTCTCTCTCTCTCTCTGTCTCCGTCTCTGTCTCTGTGTCTCTGTCTCTGTGTCTCTGTGTCTGTGTCTCTGTCTCTGTGTCTCTGTCTCTGTGTCTCTGTCTCTGTGTCTCTGTCTCTGTGTCTCTGTCTCTGTGTCTCTGTCTCCATGTCTCTGTCTCTGTGTCTCTGTCTCTGTGTCACTGTCTCTGCGTACCTGCCTCTGTGTCTCTGTATCTGTGTCTCTGTCTCTGTGTCTCTGTCTCTGTGTCTCTGTCTCTGTGTCTCTGTGTCTGTGTCTCTGTCTCTGTGTCTCTGTCTCTGTGTCTCAGTCTCTGTGTCTCTGTCTCTGTGTCTCTGTCTCTGTGTCTCTGTCTCTGTGTCTCTGTCTCTGTGTCTCTGTCTCTGTGTCTGTGTCTCTGTGTCTCTGTCTCTGTGTCTCTGTCTCTGTGTCTCAGTCTCTGTGTCTCTGTCTCTGTGTCTCTGTCTCTGTGTCTCTGTCTCTGTGTCTCTGTCTCTGTGTCTCTCTCTCTGTGTCTCTGTCTCTGTGTCTGTGTCTCTGTCTCTGTCTCTGTGTCTCTCTCTCTCTGTGTCTATGTCCCTGTGCCTATGTATCTGTGTCTCTGTCTCTGTGACTTTGTCTCTGCGTATCTGTCTCTGTGTCTCTGTCTCTGTGTCTCTGTCTCTGTGTCTCTGTCTCTGTGTCTCTGTCTCTGTGTCTCTGTCTCTGTGTCTCTGTCTCTGTGTCTCTCTCTCTGTGTCTCTGTCTTTGTCTCTGTCTCTGTGCCTCTGTCTCTGTGTCTCTGTCTCTGTGTCTCTGTCTCTGTGTCTCTGTCTCTGTGTCTCTGTCTCTGTGTCTCTGTCTCTGTGTCTGTGTCTCTGTGTCTCTGTCTCTGTGTCTCTGTCTCTGTGTCTCTGTCTCTGTGTCTCTGTCTCTGTGTCTGTGTCTCTGTGTCTCTGTCTCTGTGTCTCTGTCTCTGTGTCTCTGTCTCTTTGGCTCTGTCTCGGTGTCTCTGTCGATGTGTCTAAGTCTCCTTGTCTCTGTCTCTGTTTCTCTGCCTCTGTCTCCGTTTGTCTTAATCTGTGTCTCTGTCTGTGCGCCTATGCATCTGTGTATCCGTCTCTGTGTCTGTGCTCTGTGTCTCTGTCTCTGTGTCTCTGTCGATGTGCCTCAGTCTCCTTGTCTCTGTCTCTGTGTCTCTGCCTCTGTCTCCGTGTGTCTTAATCTGTGTCTCTGTCTTTGCGCCTATGTATCTGTGTATCCGTCTCTGTGTCTGTGCTCTGTGTCTCTGTCTCTGACTCTGTCTCTGTCTCTGTCTCTGTGTCTCTGTCTCTGTGTCTAAGTCTCCTTGTCTCTGTCTCTGTGTCTCTGCCTCTGTCTCCGTGTGTCTTAATCTGTGTCTCTGTCTGTGCGCCTATGTATCTGTGTATCCGTCTCTGTGTCTGTGCTCTGTGTCTCTGTCTCTGACTCTGTCTCTGTCTCTGTCTCTGTCTCTGTGTCTCTGTCTCTGTGTCTCTCTCTCTGTGTCTCTGTGTCTGTGTCTCTGTCTCTGTCTCTGTGTCTCTGTCTCTGTGTCTCTGTCTCTGTGTCTCTGTCTCTGACTCTGTCCGTGTCTCTGTCTCTGTGTCTCTGTCTCTGTGTCTAAGTCTCCTTGTCTCTGTCTCTGTGTCTCTGTCCCTGTGTCTCTGTCTCTGTGACTCTGTCTCTGTGTTTCTGTCTCTGTGTCTCTGTCTCTGTGTCTCTGTCTCTGTGTCTCTGTCTCTCTGTCTCTGTCTCTGTGTCTCTGTCTCTGTGTCTCTGTCTCTGTGTCTCTGTCTCTGTGTCTGTGTCTCTGTCTCTGTGTCTCTGTGTCTGTGTCTCTGTCTCTGTGTCTCTGTCTCTGTGTCTCTGTCTCTGTGTCTCTGTCTCTGTGCCTTTGTCTCTGTGTCTCTGTCTCTGTGTCTCTGTCTCAGTGTCTCTGTCTCTGTGTCTCTGTCTCTGTGTCTCTGTCTCTGTGTCTGTGTCTCTGTGTCTCTGTCTCTGTGTCTCTGTCTCTGTGTCTCTGTCTCTGTCTCTGTGTCTCTGTCTCTGTGTCTCTGTCTCTGTGTCTCTGTCTCTCTGTCTCTGTCTCTGTGTCTCTGTCTCTGTGTCTCTGTCCCTGTGTCTCTGTCTCTGTGTCTCTGTCTCTGTGTCTAACTCTCCTTGTCCCTGTCTCTGTCTCTGTGTCTCTGTCTCTGTGTCTCAGTCTCTGTGTCTCTGTCTCTGTGTCTCTGTCTCTGTGTCTCTGTCTCTGTGTCTCTGTCTCTGTGTCTGTGTCTCTGTCTCTGTCTCTGTGTCTCGCTCTCTCTGTGTCTATGTCCCTGTGCCTATGTATCTGTGTCTCTGTCTCTGTGACTTTGTCTCTGCGTATCTGTCTCTGTGTCTCTGTCTCTGTGTCTCAGTCTCTGTGTCTCTGTCTGTGTGTCTCTGTCTCTGTGTCTCTGTCTCTGTGTCTCTGTCTCTGTGTCTCTGTCTCTGTGTCTCTGTCTCTGTGTCTGTGTCTCTGTCTCTTTCTCTGTGTCTCGCTCTCTCTGTGTCTATGTCCCTGTGCCTATGTATCTGTGTCTCTGTCTCTGTGACTTTGTCTCTGCGTATCTGTCTCTGTGTCTCTGTCTCTGTGTCTCTGTCTCTGTGTCTCTGTCTCTGTGTCACTGTCTCTGTGTCTCTGTCTCTGTTTCTCTGTCTCTGTGCCTCTGTCTCTGTGTCTCTGTCTCTGTGTCTCTGTCTCTGTGTCTCTGTCTCTGTGTCTCTGTCTCTGTGTCTAAGTCTCCTTGTCTCTGTCTCTGTGTCTCTGTCTCTGTGTCTCTGTCTCTTTGTCTCTGTCTCTGTGTCTCTGTCCCTGTGTCTCTGTCTCTGTGTCTCTGTCTCTGTGTCTCTGTCTCTGTGTCTCTGTCTCTGTGTCTCTGTCTCTGTGTCTCTGTCTCTGTGTCTCCGTCTCTGTGTCTCTGTCTCTGTGTCTCTGTCTCTGTGTCTCTGTCTCTGTGTCTCTGTCTCTGTGTCTCTGTCTCTGTGTCTCTGTCTCTGTGACTTTGTCTCTGTGTCTCTGTCTCTGTGTCTCTGTCGCTGTGTCTAACTCTCCTTGTCTCTGTCTCTGTCTCTGTGTCTCTGTCTCTGTGTCTCTGTCTCTGTGTCTCTGTCTCTGTGTCTCTCTCTCTGTGTCTCTGTCTTTGTCTCTGTCTCTGTGCCTCTGTCTCTGTGTCTCTGTCTCTGTGTCTCTGTCTCTGTGTCTCTGTCTCTGTGTCTCTGTCTCTGTGTCTGTGTCTCTGTGTCTCTGTCTCTGTGTCTCTGTCTCTTTGGCTCTGTCTCGGTGTCTCTGTCGATGTGTCTAAGTCTCCTTGTCTCTGTCTCTGTTTCTCTGCCTCTGTCTCCGTTTGTCTTAATCTGTGTCTCTCTCTGTGCGCCTATGCATCTGTGTATCCGTCTCTGTGTCTGTGCTCTGTGTCTCTGTCTCTGTGTCTCTGTCGATGTGCCTCAGTCTCCTTGTCTCTGTCTCTGTGTCTCTGCCTCTGTCTCCGTGTGTCTTAATCTGTGTCTCTGTCTGTGCGCCTATGTATCTGTGTATCCGTCTCTGTGTCTGTGCTCTGTGTCTCTGTCTCTGACTCTGTCTCTGTCTCTGTCTCTGTGTCTCTGTCTCTGTGTCTAAGTCTCCTTGTCTCTGTCTCTGTGTCTCTGCCTCTGTCTCCGTGTGTCTTAATCTGTGTCTCTGTCTGTGCGCCTATGTATCTGTGTATCCGTCTCTGTGTCTGTGCTCTGTGTCTCTGTCTCTGACTCTGTCTCTGTCTCTGTCTCTGTCTCTGTGTCTCTGTCTCTGTGTCTCTCTCTCTGTGTCTCTGTGTCTGTGTCTCTGTCTCTGTCTCTGTGTCTCTGTCTCTGTGTCTCTGTCTCTGTGTCTCTGTCTCTGGGTCTCTGCCTCTGTGTCTCTGTCTGTGTGTCCCCGTCTCTGTGTCTCTGTCTCTGTGTCTCTCTCTGTGTCTCTGTCTCTGTGTCTCTGTGTCTGTGTCTCTGTCTCTGTGTCTCTGTCTCTGTGTCTCTGTCTCTGTCTCTGTGTCTCTGTCTCTGACTCTGTCCCTGTCTCTGTCTCTGTGTCTCTGTCTCTGTGTCTAAGTCTCCTTGTCTCTGTCTCTGTGTCTCTGCCTCTGTCTCCATGCGTCTTCATCTGTGTCTCTGTCTGTGCGCCTATGTATCTGTGTATCCGTGTCTGTGTCTGTGCTCTGTGTCTCTGTCTCTGTCTCTGTCTCTTTGTCTCTGTCTCTGTGTCTCTCTCTCTGTGTCTCTGTCTCTGTGTCTCTGTCTCTGTCTCTGTCTCTGTCTCTGTGTCTCTGTCTCTGTGTCTCTGTCTCTGTGTCTCTGTCTCTGGGTATCTGTCTCTGTGTCTCTGTCTCTGTGTCTCCGTCTCTGTGTCTCTGTCTCTGTGTCTCTGTCTCTGTGTCTCTGTCTCTGTGTCTCTGTCTCTGTGTCTCTGTCTCTGTGTCTCTGTCTCTGTGTCTCTGTCTCTGCGTCTCTGTCTCTGCGTCTCTGTCTCTGTGTCTCTGTCTCTGTGTCTCTGTCTCTGTGTCTCTGTCCCTGTGTCTCTGTGTCTGTGTCCCTGTCTCTGTGGTTCTGTCTCTGTGTCTCTGTCTCTGTGTCTCTGTCTCTGTGTCTCTGTCTCTGTGTCTCTGTCTCTGTGTCTCTGTCACTGTGTCTCTGTGTCTGTATCTCTGTCTCTGTGTCTCTGTCTCTGTGTCTCTGTCTCTGTGTCTCTGTCTCTGTGTCTCTGTCTCTGTGTCTCTGTCTCTGTGTCTCTGTCTCTGTATCTCTGTCTCTGTGTCTCTGTCTCTGTGTCTCTGTCTCTGTGTCTGTGTCTCTGTCTCTGTCTCTGTGTCTCGCTCTCTCTGTGTCTATGTCCCTGTGCCTATGTATCTGTGTCTCTGTCTCTGTGACTTTGTCTCTGCGTATCTGTCTCTGCGTATCTGTCTCTCTGTCTCTGTCTCTGTGTCTCTGTCTCTGTGTCTCTGTCTCTGTCTCTGTGTCTCTGTCTCTGTGTCTCTGTCTCTGTGTCTCTGTCTGTGTGTCTCTGTCTCTGTGTCTCTGTCTCTCTCTCTCTCTCTGTCTCCGTCTCTGTCTCTGTGTCTCTGTCTCTGTGTCTCTGTGTCTGTGTCTCTGTCTCTGTGTCTCTGTCTCTGTGTCTCTGTCTCTGTGTCTCTGTCTCTGTGTCTCTGTCTCTGTGTCTCTGTCTCTATGTCTCTGTCTCTGTGTCTCTGTCTCTGTGTCACTGTCTCTGCGTACCTGCCTCTGTGTCTCTGTATCTGTGTCTCTGTCTCTGTGTCTCTGTCTCTGTGTCTCTGTCTCTGTGTCTCTGTGTCTGTGTCTCTGTCTCTGTGTCTCTGTCTCTGTGTCTCAGTCTCTGTGTCTCTGTCTCTGTGTCTCTGTCTCTGTGTCTCTGTCTCTGTGTCTCTGTCTCTGTGTCTCTGTCTCTGTGTCTGTGTCTCTGTGTCTCTGTCTCTGTGTCTCTGTCTCTGTGTCTCAGTCTCTGTGTCTCTGTCTCTGTGTCTCTGTCTCTGTGTCTCTGTCTCTGTGTCTCTGTCTCTGTGTCTCTCTCTCTGTGTCTCTGTCTCTGTGTCTGTGTCTCTGTCTCTGTCTCTGTGTCTCTCTCTCTCTGTGTCTATGTCCCTGTGCCTATGTATCTGTGTCTCTGTCTCTGTGACTTTGTCTCTGCGTATCTGTCTCTGTGTCTCTGTCTCTGTGTCTCTGTCTCTGTGTCTCTGTCTCTGTGTCTCTGTCTCTGTGTCTCTGTCTCTGTGTCTCTGTCTCTGTGTCTCTGTCTCTGTGTCTCTGTCTCTGTGTCTCTGTCTCTGTGTCTCTCTCTCTGTGTCTCTGTCTCTGTCTCTGTCTCTGTGCCTCTGTCTCTGTGTCTCTGTCTCTGTGTCTCTGTCTCTGTGTCTCTGTCTCTGTGTCTCTGTCTCTGTGTCTCTGTCTCTGTGTCTGTGTCTCTGTGTCTCTGTCTCTGTGTCTCTGTCTCTGTGTCTCTGTCTCTGTGTCTCTGTCTCTGTGTCTGTGTCTCTGTGTCTCTGTCTCTGTGTCTCTGTCTCTGTGTCTCTGTCTCTTTGGCTCTGTCTCGGTGTCTCTGTCGATGTGTCTAAGTCTCCTTGTCTCTGTCTCTGTTTCTCTGCCTCTGTCTCCGTTTGTCTTAATCTGTGTCTCTGTCTGTGCGCCTATGCATCTGTGTATCCGTCTCTGTGTCTGTGCTCTGTGTCTCTGTCTCTGTGTCTCTGTCGATGTGCCTCAGTCTCCTTGTCTCTGTCTCTGTGTCTCTGCCTCTGTCTCCGTGTGTCTTAATCTGTGTCTCTGTCTTTGCGCCTATGTATCTGTGTATCCGTCTCTGTGTCTGTGCTCTGTGTCTCTGTCTCTGACTCTGTCTCTGTCTCTGTCTCTGTGTCTCTGTCTCTGTGTCTAAGTCTCCTTGTCTCTGTCTCTGTGTCTCTGCCTCTGTCTCCGTGTGTCTTAATCTGTGTCTCTGTCTGTGCGCCTATGTATCTGTGTATCCGTCTCTGTGTCTGTGCTCTGTGTCTCTGTCTCTGACTCTGTCTCTGTCTCTGTCTCTGTCTCTGTGTCTCTGTCTCTGTGTCTCTCTCTCTGTGTCTCTGTGTCTGTGTCTCTGTCTCTGTCTCTGTGTCTCTGTCTCTGTGTCTCTGTCTCTGTGTCTCTGTCTCTGACTCTGTCCCTGTCTCTGTCTCTGTGTCTCTGTCTCTGTGTCTAAGTCTCCTTGTCTCTGTCTCTGTGTCTCTGTCCCTGTGTCTCTGTCTCTGTGACTCTGTCTCTGTGTTTCTGTCTCTGTGGCTCTGTCTCTGTGTCTCTGTCTCTGTGTCTCTGTCTCTGTGTCCCTCTCTCTGTGTCTCTGTCTCTGTGTCTCTGTCTCTGTGTCTCTGTCTCTGTGTCTCTGTCTCTGTGTCTCTGTCACTGTGTCTCTGTCTCTGTGTCTCTGTCTCTGTGTCTCTGTCTCTGTGTCTCTGTCTCTGTGTCTCTGTCTCTGTGTCTCTGTCTCTGTGTCTCTGTCTCTGTGTCTCTGTCTCTGTGTCTGTGTCTCTGTCTCTGTCTCTGTGTCTCGCTCTCTCTGTGTCTATGTCCCTGTGCCTATGTATCTGTGTCTCTGTCTCTGTGACTTTGTCTCTGCGTATCTGTCTCTGCGTATCTGTCTCTCTGTCTCTGTCTCTGTGTCTCTGTCTCTGTGTCTCTGTCTTTGTGTCTCTGTCTCTGAGTCTCTGTCTCTGTGTCTCTGTCTGTGTGTCTCTGTCTCTGTGTCTCTGTCTCTCTCTCTCTCTCTGTCTCCGTCTCTGTCTCTGTGTCTCTGTCTCTGTGTCTCTGTGTCTGTGTCTCTGTCTCTGTGTCTCTGTCTCTGTGTCCCTCTCTCTGTGTCTCTGTCTCTGTGTCTCTGTCTCTGTGTCTCTGTCTCTGTGTCTCTGTCTCTGTGTCTCTGTCACTCTGTCTCTGTCTCTGTGTCTCTGTCTCTGTGTCTCTGTCTCTGTGTCTCTGTCTCTGTGTCTCTGTCTCTGTGTCTCTGTCTCTGTGTCTCTGTCTCTGTGTCTGCGTCTCTGTCTCTGTCTCTGTGTCTCGCTCTCTCTGTGTCTATGTCCCTGTGCCTATGTATCTGTGTCTCTGTCTCTGTGACTTTGTCTCTGCGTATCTGTCTCAGCGTATCTGTCTCTCTGTCTCTGTCTCTGTGTCTCTGTCTCTGTGTCTCTGTCTCTGTGTCTCTGTCTCTGTGTCTCTGTCTCTGTGTCTCTGTCTGTGTGTCTCTGTCTCTGTGTCTCTGTCTCTCTCTCTCTCTCTGTCTCCGTCTCTGTCTCTGTGTCTCTGTCTCTGTGTCTCTGTGTCTGTCTCTCTGTCTCTGTGTCTCTGTCTCTGTGTCTCTGTCTCTGTGTCTCTGTCTCTGTGTCTCTGTCTCTGTGTCTCTGTCTCTGTGTCTCTGTCTCTGTGTCCCTGTCTCTGTGTCTCTGTCTCTGTGTCTCTGTCTCTATGTCTCTGTCTCTGTGTCTCTGTTTCTGTGTCACTGTCTCTGCGTACCTGCCTCTGTGTCTCTGTATCTGTGTCTCTGTCTCTGTGTCTCTGTCTCTGTGTCTCTGTCTCTGTGTCTCTGTGTCTGTGTCTCCGTCTCTGTGTCTCTGTCTCTGTGTCTCAGTCTCTGTGTCTCTGTCTCTGTGTCTCTGTCTCTGTGTCTCTGTCTCTGTGTCTCTGTCTCTGTGTCTCTGTCTCTGTGTCTCTCTCTCTGTGTCTCTGTCTCTGTGTCTGTGTCTCTGTCTCTGTCTCTGTGTCTCTCTCTCTCTGTGTCTATGTCCCTGTGCCTATGTATCTGTGTCTCTGTCTCTGTGACTTTGTCTCTGCGTACCTGTCTCTGTGTCTCTGTCTCTGTGTCTCTGTCTCTGTGTCTCTGTCTCTGTGTCTCTGTCTCTGTGTCTCTGTCTCTGTGTCTCTGTCTCTGTGTCTCTGTCTCTGTGTCTCTGTCTCTGTGTCTCTCTCTCTGTGTCTCAGTCTTTGTTTCTGTCTCTGTGCCTCTGTCTCTGTGTCTCTGTCTCTGTGTCTCTGTCTCTGTGTCTCTGTCTCTGTGTCTCTGTCTCTGTGTCTCTGTCTCTGTGTCTCTGTCTCTGTGTCTGTGTCTCTGTGTCTCTGTCTCTGTGTCTCTGACTCTGTGTCTCTGTCTCTTTGGCTCTGTCTCGGTGTCTCTGTCGATGTGCCTAAGTCTCCTTGTCTCTGTCTCTGTGTCTCTGCCTCTGTCTCCGTGTGTCTTAATCTGTGTCTCTGTCTATGCGCCTATGTATCTGTGTATCCGTCTCTGTCTCTGTCTCTGTGTCTCTCTCTCTGTGTCTCTGTCTTTGTCTCTGTCTCTGTGCCTCTGTCTCTGTGTCTCTGTCTCTGTGTCTCTGTCTCTGTGTCTCTGTCTCTGTGTCTCTGTCTCTGTGTCTCTGTCTCTGTGTCTCTGTCTCTGTGTCTCTGTCTCTGTGTCTCTGTCTCTGTGTCTCTGTCTCTGACTCTGTCTCTGTCTCTGTCTCTGTCTCTGTGTCTCTCTCTCTGTGTCTCTGTGTCTGTGTCTCTGTCTCTGTCTCTGTGTCTCTGTCTCTGTGTCTCTGTATCTGTGTCTCTGTCTCTGTGTCTCTGTCTCTGTGTCTCAGTCTCTGTGTCTCTGTCTCTGTGTCTCTGTCTCTGTGTCTCTGTCTCTGTGTCTCTGTCTCTGTGTCTGTGTCTCTGTCTCTGTCTCTGTGTCTCGCTCTCTCTGTGTCTATGTCCCTGTGCCTATGTATCTGTGTCTCTGTCTCTGTGACTTTGTCTCTGCGTATCTGTCTCTGTGTCTCTGTCTCTGTGCCTCAGTCTCTGTGTCTCTGTCTGTGTGTCTCTGTCTCTGTGTCTCTGTCTCTGTGTCTCTGTCTCTGTGTCTCTGTCTCTGTGTCTCTGTCTCTGTGTCTCTGTCTCTGTGTCTCTGTCTCTGTGTCTGTGTCTCTGTCTCTTTCTCTGTGTCTCGCTCTCTCTGTGTCTATGTCCCTGTGCCTATGTATCTGTGTCTCTGTCTCTGTGACTTTGTCTCTGCGTATCTGTCTCTGTGTCTCTGTCTCTGTGTCTCTGTCTCTGTGTCTCTGTCTCTGTGTCACTGTCTCTGTGTCTCTGTCTCTGTTTCTCTGTCTCTGTGCCTCTGTCTCTGTGTCTCTGTCTCTGTGTCTCTGTCTCTGTGTCTCTGTCTCTGTGTCTCTGTCTCTGTGTCTAAGTCTCCTTGTCTCTGTCTCTGTGTCTCTGTCTCTGTGTCTCTGTCTCTTTGTCTCTGTCTCTGTGTCTCTGTCCCTGTGTCTCTGTCTCTGTGTCTCTGTCTCTGTGTCTCTGTCTCTGTGTCTCTGTCTCTGTGTCTCTGTCTCTGTGTCTCTGTCTCTGTGTCTCCGTCTCTGTGTCTCTGTCTCTGTGTCTCTGTCTCTGTGTCTCTGTCTCTGTGTCTCTGTCTCTGTGTCTCTGTCTCTGTGTCTCTGTCTCTGTGACTTTGTCTCTGTGTCTCTGTCTCTGTGTCTCTGTCGCTGTGTCTAACTCTCCTTGTCTCTGTCTCTGTCTCTGTGTCTCTGTCTCTGTGTCTCTGTCTCTGTGTCTCTGTCTCTGTGTCTCTCTCTCTGTGTCTCTGTCTTTGTCTCTGTCTCTGTGCCTCTGTCTCTGTGTCTCTGTCTCTGTGTCTCTGTCTCTGTGTCTCTGTCTCTGTGTCTCTGTCTCTGTGTCTGTGTCTCTGTGTCTCTGTCTCTGTGTCTCTGTCTCTTTGGCTCTGTCTCGGTGTCTCTGTCGATGTGTCTAAGTCTCCTTGTCTCTGTCTCTGTTTCTCTGCCTCTGTCTCCGTTTGTCTTAATCTGTGTCTCTGTCTGTGCGCCTATGCATCTGTGTATCCGTCTCTGTGTCTGTGCTCTGTGTCTCTGTCTCTGTGTCTCTGTCGATGTGCCTCAGTCTCCTTGTCTCTGTCTCTGTGTCTCTGCCTCTGTCTCCGTGTGTCTTAATCTGTGTCTCTGTCTGTGCGCCTATGTATCTGTGTATCCGTCTCTGTGTCTGTGCTCTGTGTCTCTGTCTCTGACTCTGTCTCTGTCTCTGTCTCTGTGTCTCTGTCGATGTGCCTCAGTCTCCTTGTCTCTGTCTCTGTGTCTCTGCCTCTGTCTCCGTGTGTCTTAATCTGTGTCTCTGTCTGTGCGCCTATGTATCTGTGTATCCGTCTCTGTGTCTGTGCTCTGTGTCTCTGTCTCTGACTCTGTCTCTGTCTCTGTCTCTGTGTCTCTGTCTCTGTGTCTAAGTCTCCTTGTCTCTGTCTCTGTGTCTCTGCCTCTGTCTCCGTGTGTCTTAATCTGTGTCTCTGTCTGTGCGCCTATGTATCTGTGTATCCGTCTCTGTGTCTGTGCTCTGTGTCTCTGTCTCTGACTCTGTCTCTGTCTCTGTCTCTGTCTCTGTGTCTCTGTCTCTGTGTCTCTCTCTCTGTGTCTCTGTGTCTGTGTCTCTGTCTCTGTCTCTGTGTCTCTGTCTCTGTGTCTCTGTCTCTGTGTCTCTGTCTCTGGGTCTCTGCCTCTGTGTCTCTGTCTGTGTGTCCCCGTCTCTGTGTCTCTGTCTCTGTGTCTCTCTCTGTGTCTCTGTCTCTGTGTCTCTGTGTCTGTGTCTCTGTCTCTGTGTCTCTGTCTCTGTGTCTCTGTCTCTGTCTCTGTGTCTCTGTCTCTGACTCTGTCCCTGTCTCTGTCTCTGTGTCTCTGTCTCTGTGTCTAAGTCTCCTTGTCTCTGTCTCTGTGTCTCTGCCTCTGTCTCCATGCGTCTTCATCTGTGTCTCTGTCTGTGCGCCTATGTATCTGTGTATCCGTGTCTGTGTCTGTGCTCTGTGTCTCTGTCTCTGTCTCTGTCTCTTTGTCTCTGTCTCTGTGTCTCTCTCTCTGTGTCTCTGTCTCTGTGTCTCTGTCTCTGTCTCTGTCTCTGTCTCTGTGTCTCTGTTTCTGTGTCTCTGTCTCTGTGTCTCTGTCTCTGTGTCCCTGTCTCTGTGGTTCTGTCTCTGTGTCTCTGTCTCTGTGTCTCTGTCTCTGTGTCTCTGTCTCTGTGTCTCTGTCTCTGTGTCTCTGTCACTGTGTCTCTGTGTCTGTATCTCTGTCTCTGTGTCTCTGTCTCTGTGTCTCTGTCTCTGTGTCTCTGTCTCTGTGTCTCTGTCTCTGTGTCTCTGTCTCTGTGTCTCTGTCTCTGTATCTCTGTCTCTGTGTCTCTGTCTCTGTGTCTCTGTCTCTGTGTCTCTGTCTCTGTGTCTGTGTCTCTGCCTCTGTCTCTGTGTCTCGCTCTCTCTGTGTCTATGTCCCTGTGCCTATGTATCTGTGTCTCTGTCTCTGTGACTTTGTCTCTGCGTATCTGTCTCTGCGTATCTGTCTCTCTGTCTCTGTCTCTGTGTCTCTGTCTCTGTGTCTCTGTCTCTGTCTCTGTGTCTCTGTCTCTGTGTCTCTGTCTCTGTGTCTCTGTCTGTGTGTCTCTGTCTCTGTGTCTCTGTCTCTCTCTCTCTCTCTGTCTCCGTCTCTGTCTCTGTGTCTCTGTCTCTGTGTCTCTGTCTCTGTGTCTCTGTCTCTGTGTCTCTGTCTCTGTGTCTCTGTCTCTGTGTCTCTGTCTCTATGTCTCTGTCTCTGTGTCTCTGTCTCTGTGTCACTGTCTCTGCGTACCTGCCTCTGTGTCTCTGTATCTGTGTCTCTGTCTCTGTGTCTCTGTCTCTGTGTCTCTGTCTCTGTGTCTCTGTGTCTGTGTCTCTGTCTCTGTGTCTCTGTCTCTGTGTCTCAGTCTCTGTGTCTCTGTCTCTGTGTCTCTGTCTCTGTGTCTCTGTCTCTGTGTCTCTGTCTCTGTGTCTCTGTCTCTGTGTCTGTGTCTCTGTGTCTCTGTCTCTGTGTCTCTGTCTCTGTGTCTCAGTCTCTGTGTCTCTGTCTCTGTGTCTCTGTCTCTGTGTCTCTGTCTCTGTGTCTCTGTCTCTGTGTCTCTGTCTCTGTGTCTCTCTCTCTGTGTCTCTGTCTCTGTGTCTGTGTCTCTGTCTCTGTCTCTGTGTCTCTCTCTCTCTGTGTCTATGTCCCTGTGCCTATGTATCTGTGTCTCTGTCTCTGTGACTTTGTCTCTGCGTATCTGTCTCTGTGTCTCTGTCTCTGTGTCTCTGTCTCTGTGTCTCTGTCTCTGTGTCTCTGTCTCTGTGTCTCTGTCTCTGTGTCTCTGTCTCTGTGTCTCTCTCTCTGTGTCTCTGTCTTTGTCTCTGTCTCTGTGCCTCTGTCTCTGTGTCTCTGTCTCTGTGTCTCTGTCTCTGTGTCTCTGTCTCTGTGTCTCTGTCTCTGTGTCTCTGTCTCTGTGTCTGTGTCTCTGTGTCTCTGTCTCTGTGTCTCTGTCTCTGTGTCTCTGTCTCTGTGTCTCTGTCTCTGTGTCTGTGTCTCTGTGTCTCTGTCTCTGTGTCTCTGTCTCTGTGTCTCTGTCTCTTTGGCTCTGTCTCGGTGTCTCTGTCGATGTGTCTAAGTCTCCTTGTCTCTGTCTCTGTTTCTCTGCCTCTGTCTCCGTTTGTCTTAATCTGTGTCTCTGTCTGTGCGCCTATGCATCTGTGTATCCGTCTCTGTGTCTGTGCTCTGTGTCTCTGTCTCTGTGTCTCTGTCGATGTGCCTCAGTCTCCTTGTCTCTGTCTCTGTGTCTCTGCCTCTGTCTCCGTGTGTCTTAATCTGTGTCTCTGTCTGTGCGCCTATGTATCTGTGTATCCGTCTCTGTGTCTGTGCTCTGTGTCTCTGTCTCTGACTCTGTCTCTGTCTCTGTCTCTGTGTCTCTGTCTCTGTGTCTAAGTCTCCTTGTCTCTGTCTCTGTGTCTCTGCCTCTGTCTCCGTGTGTCTTAATCTGTGTCTCTGTCTGTGCGCCTATGTATCTGTGTATACGTCTCTGTGTCTGTGCTCTGTGTCTCTGTCTCTGACTCTGTCTCTGTCTCTGTCTCTGTCTCTGTGTCTCTGTCTCTGTGTCTCTCTCTCTGTGTCTCTGTGTCTGTGTCTCTGTCTCTGTCTCTGTGTCTCTGTCTCTGTGTCTCTGTCTCTGTGTCTCTGTCTCTGTGTCTCTGTCTCTGGGTCTCTGCCTCTGTGTCTCTGTCTGTGTGTCCCCGTCTCTGTGTCTCCGTCTCTGTGTCTCTCTCTGTGTCTCTGTCTCTGTGCCTCTGTGTCTGTGTCTCTGTCTCTGTGTCTCTGTCTCTGTGTCTCTGTCTCTGTCTCTGTGTCTCTGTCTCTGTGTCTCTGTCTCTGTGTCACTGTCTCTGTGTCTCTGTCTCTGTGTCTCTGTCTCTGTGTCTCTGTCTCTATGTCTCTGTCTCTGTGTCTCTGTCTCTGTGTCACTGTCTCTGTGTCTCTGTCTCTGTGTCTCTGTCTCTGTGTCTCTGTCTCTGTGTCTCTCTCTCTGTGTCTCTGTCTCTGTGTCTGTGTCTCTGTCTCTGTCTCTGTGTCTCTCTCTCTCTGTGTCTATGTCCCTGTGCCTATGTATCTGTGTCTCTGTCTCTGTGACTTTGTCTCTGCGTATCTGTCTCTGTGTCTCTGTCTCTGTGTCTCTGTCTCTGTGTCTCTGTCTCTGTGTCTCTGTCTCTGTGTCTCTGTCTCTGTGTCTCTGTCTCTGTGTCTCTGTCTCTGTGTCTCTGTCTCTGTGTCTGTGTCTCTGTGTCTCTGTCTCTGTGTCTCTGTCTCTGTGTCTCAGTCTCTGTGTCTCTGTCTCTGTGTCTCTGTCTCTGTGTCTCTGTCTCTGTGTCTCTGTCTCTGTGTCTCTCTCTCTGTGTCTCTGTCTCTGTGTCTGTGTCTCTGTCTCTGTCTCTGTGTCTCTCTCTCTCTGTGTCTATGTCCCTGTGCCTATGTATCTGTGTCTCTGTCTCTGTGACTTTGTCTCTGCGTATCTGTCTCTGTGTCTCTGTCTCTGTGTCTCTGTCTCTGTGTCTCTGTCTCTGTGTCTCTGTCTCTGTGTCTCTGTCTCTGTGTCTCTGTCTCTGTGTCTCCGTCTCTGTGTCTCTCTCTCTGTGTCTCTGTCTTTGTCTCTGTCTCTGTGCCTCTGTCTCTGTGTCTCTGTCTCTGTGTCTCTGTCTCTGTGTCTCTATCTCTGTGTCTCTGTCTCTGTGTCTCTGTCTCTGTGTCTCTGTCTCTGTGTCTGTGTCTCTGTGTCTCTGTCTCTGTGTCTCTGTCTCTGTGTCTCTGTCTCTGTGTCTCTGTCTCTGTGTCTGTGTCTCTGTGTCTCTGTCTCTGTGTCTCTGTCTCTGTGTCTCTGTCTCTGTGTCTCTGTCTCTTTGGCTCTGTCTCGGTGTCTCTGTCGATGTGTCTAAGTCTCCTTGTCTCTGTCTCTGTTTCTCTGCCTCTGTCTCCGTTTGTCTTAATCTGTGTCTCTGTCTGTGCGCCTATGCATCTGTGTATCCGTCTCTGTGTCTGTGCTCTGTGTCTCTGTCTCTGTGTCTCTGTCGATGTGCCTCAGTCTCCTTGTCTCTGTCTCTGTGTCTCTGCCTCTGTCTCCGTGTGTCTTAATCTGTGTCTCTGTCTGTGCGCCTATGTATCTGTGTATCCGTCTCTGTGTCTGTGCTCTGTGTCTCTGTCTCTGACTCTGTCTCTGTCTCTGTCTCTGTGTCTCTGTCTCTGTGTCTAAGTCTCCTTGTCTCTGTCTCTGTGTCTCTGCCTCTGTCTCCGTGTGTCTTAATCTGTGTCTCTGTCTGTGCGCCTATGTATCTGTGTATCCGTCTCTGTGTCTGTGCTCTGTGTCTCTGTCTCTGACTCTGTCTCTGTCTCTGTCTCTGTCTCTGTGTCTCTGTCTCTGTGTCTCTCTCTCTGTGTCTCTGTGTCTGTGTCTCTGTCTCTGTCTCTGTGTCTCTGTCTCTGTGTCTCTGTCTCTGTGTCTCTGTCTCTGGGTCTCTGCCTCTGCGTCTCTGTCTGTGTGTCCCCGTCTCTGTGTCTCCGTCTCTGTGTCTCTCTCTGTGTCTCTGTCTCTGTGCCTCTGTGTCTGTGTCTCTGTCTCTGTGTCTCTGTCTCTGTGTCTCTGTCTCTGTCTCTGTGTCTCTGTCTCTGTGTCTCTGTCTCTGTGTCTCTGTCTCTGTGTCTCTGTCTCTGTGTCTCTGTCTCTGTGTCTAAGTCTCCTTGTCTCTGTCTCTGTGTCTCTGTCTCTGTGTCTCTGTCTCTTTGTCTCTGTCTCTGTGTCTCTGTCCCTGTGTCTCTGTCTCTGTGTCTCTGTCTCTGTGTCTCTGTCTCTGTGTCTCTGTCTCTGTGTCTCTGTCTCTGTGTCTCTGTCTCTGTGTCTCTGTCTCTGTGTCTCTGTCTCTGTGTCTCTGTCTCTGTGTCTCTGTCTCTGTGTCTCTGTCTCTGTGTCTCTGTCGATGTGTCTAAGTCTCCTTGTCTCTGTCTCTGTGTCTCTGCCTCTGTGTCTCTGTCTCTGACTCTGTCCCTGTCTCTGTCTCTGTGTCTCTGTCTCTGTGTCTAAGTCTCCTTGTCTCTGTCTCTGTGTCTCTGCCTCTGTCTCCATGTGCCTTCATCTGTGTCTCTGTCTGTGCGCCTATGTACCTGTGTATCCGTGTCTGTGTCTGTGCTCTGTGTCTCTGTCTCTGTCTCTGTCTCTGTGTCTCTGTCTCTGTGTCTCTCTCTCTGTGTCTCTGTCTCTGTGTCTCTGTCTCTGTCTCTGTCTCTGTCTCTGTGTCTCTGTCTCTGTGTCTCTGTCTCTGTGTCTCTGTCTCTGGGTATCTGTCTGGGTGTCTCTGTCTCTGTGTCTCCGTCTCTGTGTCTCTGTCTCTGTGTCTCTGTCTCTGTGTCTCTGTCTCTGTGCCTCTGTCTCTGTGTCTCTGTCTCTGTGTCTCTGTCTCTGTGTCTCTGTCTCTGTGTCTCTGTCTCTGTGTCTCTGTCTCTGTGTCTCTGTCTCTGCGTCTCTGTCTCTGTGTCTCTGTCTCTGTGTCTCTGTCTCTGTGTCTCTGTCTCTGTGTCTCTGTCCCTGTGTCTCTGTGTCTGTGTCCCTGTCTCTGTGGTTCTGTCTCTGTGTCTCTGCCTCTGTGTCTCTGTCTCTGTGTCTCTGTCTCTGTGTCTCTGTCTCTGTGTCTCTGTCTCTGTGTCTCTGTCTCTGTTTCTCTGTCTCTGTGCCTCTGTCTCTGTGTCTCTGTCCCTGTGTCTCTGTCTGTGTGACTCTGTCTCTGTGTCTCTGTCTCTGTGTCTCTGTCTCTGTGTCTCTGTCTCTGTGTCTCTGTCTCTGTGACTTTGTCTCTGCGTATCTGTCTGTGTGGCTCTGTCTCTGTGTCTCTGTCTCTGTGTCTCTGTCTCTGTGTCCCTCTCTCTGTGTCTCTGTCTCTGTGTCTCTGTCTCTGTGTCTCTGTCTCTGTGTCTCTGTCTCTGTGTCTCTGTCACTGTGTCTCTGTCTCTGTGTCTCTGTCTCTGTGTCTCTGTCTCTGTGTCTCTGTCTCTGTGTCTCTGTCTCTGTGTCTCTGTCTCTGTGTCTCTGTCTCTGTGTCTCTGTCTCTGTGTCTGTGTCTCTGTCTCTGTCTCTGTGTCTCGCTCTCTCTGTGTCTATGTCCCTGTGCCTATGTATCTGTGTCTCTGTCTCTGTGACTTTGTCTCTGCGTATCTGTCTCTGCGTATCTGTCTCTCTGTCTCTGTCTCTGTGTCTCTGTCTCTGTGTCTCTGTCTCTGTGTCTCTGTCTCTGTGTCTCTGTCTCTGTGTCTCTGTCTGTGTGTCTCTGTCTCTGTGTCTCTGTCTCTCTCTCTCTCTCTGTCTCTGTCTCCGTCTCTGTCTCTGTGTCTCTGTCTCTGTGTCTCTGTGTCTGTGTCTCTGTCTCTGTGTCTCTGTCTCTGTGTCTCTGTCTCTGTGTCTCTGTCTCTGTGTCTCTGTCTCTGTGTCTCTGTCTCTGTGTCTCTGTCTCTGTGTCTCTGTCTCTATGTCTCTGTCTCTGTGTCTCTGTCTCTGTGTCACTGTCTCTGCGTACCTGCCTCTGTGTCTCTATATCTGTGTCTCTGTCTCTGTGTCTCTGTCTCTGTGTCTCTGTGTCTGTGTCTCTGTCTCTGTGTCTCTGTCTCTGTGTCTCAGTCTCTGTGTCTCTGTCTCTGTGTCTCTGTCTCTGTGTCTCTGTCTCTGTGTCTCTGTCTCTGTGTCTCTCTCTCTGTGTCTCTGTCTCTGTGTCTGTGTCTCTGTCTCTGTCTCTGTGTCTCTCTTTCTCTGTGTCTATGTCCCTGTGCCTATGTATCTGTGTCTCTGTCTCTGTGACTTTGTCTCTGCGTATCTGTCTCTGTGTCTCTGTCTCTGTGTCTCTGTCTCTGTGTCTCTGTCTCTGTGTCTCTGTCTCTGTGTCTCTGTCTCTGTGTCTCTGTCTCTGTGTCTCAGTCTCTGTGTCTCTCTCTCTGTGTCTCTGTCTTTGTCTCTGTCTCTGTGCCTCTGTCTCTGTGTCTCTGTCTCTGTGTCTCTGTCTCTGTGTCTCTGTCTCTGTGTCTCTGTCTCTGTGTCTCTGTCTCTGTGTCTCTGTCTCTGTGTCTCTGTCTCTGTGTCTGTGTGTCTGTGTCTCTGTGTCTCTGTCTCTGTGTCTCTGACTCTGTGTCTCTGTCTCTTTGGCTCTGTCTCGGTGTCTCTGTCGATGTGTCTAAGTCTCCTTGTCTCTGTCTCTGTGTCTCTGCCTCTGTCTCCGTGTGTCTTAATCTGTGTCTCTGTCTATGCGCCTATGTATCTGTGTATCCGTCTCTGGGTCTGTGCTCTGTGTCTCTGTCTCTGTGTCTCTGTCGATGTGCCTAAGTCTCCTTGTCTCTGTCTCTGTGTCTTTGTCTCTGTGTCTCTGTCTCTGTGTCTCTGTCTCTGTGTCTCTGTCTCTGTGTCTCTGTCTCTGTGTCTCTGTCTCTGTGTCTCTGTCTCTGTGTCTCTGTCTCTGTGTCTCTGTCTCTGTGTCTCTGTCTCTGTGTCTCTGTCTCTGTGTCTCTGTCTCTGTGTCTCTGTCTCTGTGTCTCTGTCTCTGTGTCTCTGTCTCTGTGTCTCTGTCTCTGTGTCTCTGTCTCTGTGTCTCTGTCTCTGTGTCTCTGTCTCTGTGTCTCTGTCTCTGTGTCTCTGTCTCTGTGTCTCTGTCTCTGTGTCTCTGTCTCTGTGTCTCTGTCTCTGTGTCTCTGTCTCTGTGTCTCTGTCTCTGTGTCTCTGTCTCTGTGTCTCTGTCTCTGTGTCTCTGTCTCTGTGTCTCTGTCTCTGTGTCTCTGTCTCTGTGTCTCTGTCTCTGTGTCTCTGTCTCTGTGTCTCTGTCTCTGTGTCTCTGTCTCTGTGTCTCTGTCTCTGTGTCTCTGTCTCTGTGTCTCTGTCTCTGTGTCTCTGTCTCTGTGTCTCTGTCTCTGTGTCTCTGTCTCTGTGTCTCTGTCTCTGTGTCTCTGTCTCTGTGTCTCTGTCTCTGTGTCTCTGTCTCTGTGTCTCTGTCTCTGTGTCTCTGTCTCTGTGTCTCTGTCTCTGTGTCTCTGTCTCTGTGTCTCTGTCTCTGTGTCTCTGTCTCTGTGTCTCTGTCTCTGTGTCTCTGTCTCTGTGTCTCTGTCTCTGTGTCTCTGTCTCTGTGTCTCTGTCTCTGTGTCTCTGTCTCTGTGTCTCTGTCTCTGTGTCTCTGTCTCTGTGTCTCTGTCTCTGTGTCTCTGTCTCTGTGTCTCTGTCTCTGTGTCTCTGTCTCTGTGTCTCTGTCTCTGTGTCTCTGTCTCTGTGTCTCTGTCTCTGTGTCTAACTCTCCTTGTCTCTGTCTCTGTCTCTGTGTCTCTGTCTCTGTGTCTCTGTCTCTGTGTCTCTGTCTCTGTGTCTCTGTCTCTGTGTCTCTGTCTCTGTGTCTGTGTCTCTGTCTCTGTGTCTCTGTGTCTGTGTCTCTGTCTCTGTGTCTCTGTCTCTGTGTCTCTGTCTCTGTGTCTCTGTCTCTGTGCCTTTGTCTCTGTGTCTCTGCCTCTGTGTCTCTGTCTCTGTGTCTCTGTCTCTGTGTCTCTGTCTCTGTGTCTCTGTCTCTGTGACTTTGTCTCTCTGTCTCTGTCTCTGTGTCTCTGTCGCTGTGTCTAACTCTCCTTGTCTCTGTCTCTGTCTCTGTGTCTCTGTCTCTGTGTCTCTGTCTCTGTGTCTCTGTCTCTGTGTCTCTGTCTCTGTGTCTCTGTCTCTGTGTCTCTCTCTCTGTGTCTCTGTCTTTGTCTCTGTCTCTGTGCCTCTGTCTCTGTGTCTCTGTCTCTGTGTCTCTGTCTCTGTGTCTCTGTCTCTGTGTCTCTGTCTCTGTGTCTGTGTCTCTGTGTCTCTGTCTCTGTGTCTCTGTCTCTGCGTCTCTGTCTCTTTGGCTCTGTCTCGGTGTCTCTGTCGATGTGTCTAAGTCTCCTTGTCTCTGTCTCTGTTTCTCTGCCTCTGTCTCCGTTTGTCTTAATCTGTGTCTCTGTCTGTGCGCCTATGCATCTGTGTATCCGTCTCTGTGTCTGTGCTCTGTGTCTCTGTCTCTGACTCTGTCTCTGTCTCTGTCTCTGTCTCTGTGTCTCTGTCTCTGTGTCTCTCTCTCTGTGTCTCTGTGTCTGTGTCTCTGTCTCTGTCTCTGTGTCTCTGTCTCTGTGTCTCTGTCTCTGTGTCTCTGTCTCTGGGTCTCTGCCTCTGTGTCTCTGTCTGTGTGTCCCCGTCTCTGTGTCTCTGTCTCTGTGTCTCTCTCTGTGTCTCTGTCTCTGTGTCTCTGTGTCTGTGTCTCTGTCTCTGTGTCTCTGTCTCCGTGTCTCTGTCTCTGTGTCTCTGTCTCTGTGTCTCTGTCTCTGTGTCTCTGTCCCTGTGTCTGTGTCTCTGTCTCTGTGTCTGTGTCTCTCTCACTCTGTGTCTATGTCCCTGTGCCTATGTATCTGTGTCTCTGTCTCTGTGACTTTGTCTCTGCCTATCTGTCTCTGTGTCTCTGTCTCTGTGTCTCTGTCTCTGTGTCTCTGTCTCTGTGTCTCTGTCTCTGTGTCTCTGTCTCTGTGTCACTGTCTCTGCGTACCTGTCTCTGTGTCTCTGTCTCTGTGTCTCTGTCTCTGTGTCTCTGTCTCTGTGTCTCTGTCTCTGTGTCTCTGTCTCTGTGTCTCTGTCTCTGTGTCTCTGTCTCTGTGTCTCTGTCTCTGTGTCTCTGTCTCTGTGTCTCTGTCTCTGTGTCTCTGTCTCTGTGTCTCTGTCTCTGTGTCACTGTCTCTGCGTACCTGTCTCTGTGTCTCTGTCTCTGTGTCTCTGTCTCTGTGTCTCTGTCTCTGTGTCTCTGTCTCTGTGTCTCTGTCTCTGTGTCTCTGTCTCTGTGTCTCTGTCTCTGTGTCTCTGTCTCTGTGTCTCTGTCTCTGTGTCTCTGTCTCTGTGTCTCTGTCTCTGTGTCTCTGTCTCTGTGTCTCTGTCTCTGTGTCACTGTCTCTGTGTCACTGTCTCTGTGTCTCTGTCTCTGTTTCTCTGTCTCTGTGCCTCTGTCTCTGTGTCTCTGTCTCTGTGTCTCTGTCTCTGTGTCTCTGTCTCTGTGTCTCTGTCTCTGTGTCTAAGTCTCCTTGTCTCTGTCTCTGTGTCTCTGTCTCTTTGTCTCTGTCTCTGTGTCTCTGTCCCTGTGTCTCTGTCTCTGTGTCTCTGTCTCTGTGTCTCTGTCTCTGTGTCTCTGTCTCTGTGTCTCTGTCTCTGTGTCTCTGTCTCTGTGTCTCTGTCTCTGTGTCTCTGTCTCTGTGTCTCCGTCTCTGTGTCTCTGTCTCTGTGTCTCTGTCTCTGTGTCTCTGTCTCTGTGTCTCTGTCTCTGTGTCTCTGTCTCTGTGACTTTGTCTCTGTGTCTCTGTCTCTGTGTCTCTGTCGCTGTGTCTAACTCTCCTTGTCTCTGTCTCTGTCTCTGTGTCTCTGTCTCTGTGTCTCTGTCTCTGTGTCTCTGTCTCTGTGTCTCTCTCTCTGTGTCTCTGTCTTTGTCTCTGTCTCTGTGCCTCTGTCTCTGTGTCTCTGTCTCTGTGTCTCTGTCTCTGTGTCTCTGTCTCTGTGTCTCTGTCTCTGTGTCTGTGTCTCTGTGTCTCTGTCTCTGTGTCTCTGTCTCTGTGTCTCTGTCTCTTTGGCTCTGTCTCGGTGTCTCTGTCGATGTGTCTAAGTCTCCTTGTCTCTGTCTCTGTTTCTCTGCCTCTGTCTCCGTTTGTCTTAATCTGTGTCTCTGTCTGTGCGCCTATGCATCTGTGTATCCGTCTCTGTGTCTGTGCTCTGTGTCTCTGTCTCTGTGTCTCTGTCGATGTGCCTCAGTCTCCTTGTCTCTGTCTCTGTGTCTCTGCCTCTGTCTCCGTGTGTCTTAATCTGTGTCTCTGTCTGTGCGCCTATGTATCTGTGTATCCGTCTCTGTGTCTGTGCTCTGTGTCTCTGTCTCTGACTCTGTCTCTGTCTCTGTCTCTGTGTCTCTGTCTCTGTGTCTAAGTCTCCTTGTCTCTGTCTCTGTGTCTCTGCCTCTGTCTCCGTGTGTCTTAATCTGTGTCTCTGTCTGTGCGCCTATGTATCTGTGTATCCGTCTCTGTGTCTGTGCTCTGTGTCTCTGTCTCTGACTCTGTCTCTGTCTCTGTCTCTGTCTCTGTGTCTCTGTCTCTGTGTCTCTCTCTCTGTGTCTCTGTGTCTGTGTCTCTGTCTCTGTCTCTGTGTCTCTGTCTCTGTGTCTCTGTCTCTGTGTCTCTGTCTCTGGGTCTCTGCCTCTGTGTCTCTGTCTGTGTGTCCCCGTCTCTGTGTCTTTGTCTCTGTGTCTCTCTCTGTGTCTCTGTCTCTGTGTCTCTGTGTCTGTGTCTCTGTCTCTGTGTCTCTGTCTCTGTGTCTCTGTCTCTGTCTCTGTGTCTCTGTCTCTGACTCTGTCCCTGTCTCTGTCTCTGTGTCTCTGTCTCTGTGTCTAAGTCTCCTTGTCTCTGTCTCTGTCTCTGTGTCTCTGTCTCTGTGTCTAAGTCTCCTTGTCTCTGTCTCTGTGTCTCTGCCTCTGTCTCCATGCGTCTTCATCTGTGTCTCTGTCTGTGCGCCTATGTATCTGTGTATCCGTGTCTGTGTCTGTGCTCTGTGTCTCTGTCTCTGTCTCTGTCTCTGTGTCTCTGTCTCTGTGTCTCTCTCTCTGTGTCTCTGTCTCTGTGTCTCTGTCTCTGTCTCTGTCTCTGTCTCTGTGTCTCTGTCTCTGTGTCTCTGTCTCTGGGTATCTGTCTCTGTGTCTCTGTCTCTGTGTCTCCGTCTCTGTGTCTCTGTCTCTGTGTCTCTGTCTCTGTGTCTCTGTCTCTGTGTCTCTGTCTCTGTGTCTCTGTCTCTGTGTCTCTGTCTCTGCGTCTCTGTCTCTGCGTCTCTGTCTCTGTGTCTCTGTCTCTGTGTCTCTGTCTCTGTGTCTCTGTCCCTGTGTCTCTGTGTCTGTGTCCCTGTCTCTGTGGTTCTGTCTCTGTGTCTCTGTCTCTGTGTCTCTGTCTCTGTGTCTCTGTCACTGTGTCTCTGTCTCTGTATCTCTGTCTCTGTGTCTCTGTCTCTGTGTCTCTGTCTCTGTGTCTCTGTCTCTGTGTCTCTGTCTCTGTGTCTCTGTCTCTGTGTCTCTGTCTCTGTGTCTCTGTCTCTGTGTCTCTGTCTCTGTGTCTCTGTCTCTGTGTCTCTGTCCCTGTGTCTCTGTGTCTGTGTCCCTGTCTCTGTGGTTCTGTCTCTGTGTCTCTGTCTCTGTGTCTCTGTCTCTGTGTCTGTGTCTCTGTGTCTCTGTCTCTGTGTCTCTGTCTCTGTGTCTCTGTCTCTGTGTCTCTCTCTCTGTGTCTCTGTCTCTGTGTCTGTGTCTCTGTCTCTGTCTCCGTGTCTCTCTCTCTCTGTGTCTATGTCCCTGTGCCTATGTATCTGTGTCTCTGTCTCTGTGACTTTGTCTCTGCGTATCTGTCTCTGTGTCTCTGTCTCTGTGTCTCTGTCTCTGTGTCTCTGTCTCTGTGTCTCTGTCTCTGTGTCTCTGTCTCTGTGTCTCTGTCTCTGTGTCTCTGTCTCTGTGTCTCTGTCTCTGTGTCTCTCTCTCTGTGTCTCTGTCTTTGTCTCTGTCTCTGTGCCTCTGTCTCTGTGTCTCTGTCTCTGTGTCTCTGTCTCTGTGTCTCTGTCTCTGTGTCTCTGTCTCTGTGTCTCTGTCTCTGTGTCTCTGTCTCTGTGTCTCTGTCTCTGTGTCTCTGTCTCTGTGTCTCTGTCTCTGTGTCTCTGTCTCTGTGTCTGTGTCTCTGTGTCTCTGTCTCTGACTCTGTCTCTGTCTCTGTCTCTGTCTCTGTGTCTCTCTCTCTGTGTCTCTGTGTCTGTGTCTCTGTCTCTGTCTCTGTGTCTCTGTCTCTGTGTCTCTGTATCTGTGTCTCTGTCTCTGTGTCTCTGTCTCTGGGTCTCTGTCTCTGTGTCTCTGTCTGTGTGTCTCCGTCTCTGTGTCTCTGTCTCTGTGTCTCTCTCTGTGTCTCTGTCTCTGTGTCTCTGTGTCTGTGTATCTGTTTCTGTGTCTCTGTCTCCGTGTCTCTGTCTCTGTGTCTCTGTCTCTGTGTCTCTGTCTCTGTGTCTCTGTCTCTGTGTCTCTGTCTCTGTGTCTCTGTCTCTGTGTCTGTGTCTCTGTCTCTGTGTCTCTGTGTCTGTGTCTCTGTCTCTGTGTCTCTGTCTCTGTGTCTCTGTCTCTGTGTCTCTGTCTCTGTGCCTTTGTCTCTGTGTCTCTGTCTCTGTGTCTCTGTCTCAGTGTCTCTGTCTCTGTGTCTCTGTCTCTGTGTCTCTGTCTCTGTGTCTGTGTCTCTGTGTCTCTGTCTCTGTGTCTCTGTCTCTGTGTCTCTGTCTCTGTGTCTCTGTCTCTGTGTCTCTGTCTCTGTGTCTCTGTCTCTCTGTCTCTGTCTCTGTGTCTCTGTCCCTGTGTCTCTGTCCCTGTGTCTCTGTCTCTGTGTCTCTGTCTCTGTGTCTAACTCTCCTTGTCCCTGTCTCTGTCTCTGTGTCTCTGTCTCTGTGTCTCTGTCTCTGTGTCTCAGTCTCTGTGTCTCTGTCTCTGTGTCTCTGTCTCTGTGTCTCTGTCTCTGTGTCTCTGTCTCTGTGTCTGTGTCTCTGTCTCTGTCTCTGTGTCTCGCTCTCTCTGTGTCTATGTCCCTGTGCCTATGTATCTGTGTCTCTGTCTCTGTGACTTTGTCTCTGCGTATCTGTCTCTGTGTCTCTGTCTCTGTGTCTCAGTCTCTGTGTCTCTGTCTGTGTGTCTCTGTCTCTGTGTCTCTGTCTCTGTGTCTCTGTCTCTGTGTCTCTGTCTCTGTGTCTCTGTCTCTGTGTCTGTGTCTCTGTCTCTTTCTCTGTGTCTCGCTCTCTCTGTGTCTATGTCCCTGTGCCTATGTATCTGTGTCTCTGTCTCTGTGACTTTGTCTCTGCGTATCTGTCTCTGTGTCTCTGTCTCTGTGTCTCTGTCTCTGTGTCTCTGTCTCTGTGTCACTGTCTCTGTGTCTCTGTCTCTGTTTCTCTGTCTCTGTGCCTCTGTCTCTGTGTCTCTGTCTCTGTGTCTCTGTCTCTGTGTCTCTGTCTCTGTGTCTCTGTCTCTGTGTCTAAGTCTCCTTGTCTCTGTCTCTGTGTCTCTGTCTCTGTGTCTCTGTCTCTTTGTCTCTGTCTCTGTGTCTCTGTCCCTGTGTCTCTGTCTCTGTGTCTCTGTCTCTGTGTCTCTGTCTCTGTGTCTCTGTCTCTGTGTCTCTGTCTCTGTGTCTCTGTCTCTGTGTCTCCGTCTCTGTGTCTCTGTCTCTGTGTCTCTGTCTCTGTGTCTCTGTCTCTGTGTCTCTGTCTCTGTGTCTCTGTCTCTGTGTCTCTGTCTCTGTGACTTTGTCTCTGTGTCTCTGTCTCTGTGTCTCTGTCGCTGTGTCTAACTCTCCTTGTCTCTGTCTCTGTCTCTGTGTCTCTGTCTCTGTGTCTCTGTCTCTGTGTCTCTGTCTCTGTGTCTCTCTCTCTGTGTCTCTGTCTTTGTCTCTGTCTCTGTGCCTCTGTCTCTGTGTCTCTGTCTCTGTGTCTCTGTCTCTGTGTCTCTGTCTCTGTGTCTCTGTCTCTGTGTCTGTGTCTCTGTGTCTCTGTCTCTGTGTCTCTGTCTCTTTGGCTCTGTCTCGGTGTCTCTGTCGATGTGTCTAAGTCTCCTTGTCTCTGTCTCTGTTTCTCTGCCTCTGTCTCCGTTTGTCTTAATCTGTGTCTCTGTCTGTGCGCCTATGCATCTGTGTATCCGTCTCTGTGTCTGTGCTCTGTGTCTCTGTCTCTGTGTCTCTGTCGATGTGCCTCAGTCTCCTTGTCTCTGTCTCTGTGTCTCTGCCTCTGTCTCCGTGTGTCTTAATCTGTGTCTCTGTCTGTGCGCCTATGTATCTGTGTATCCGTCTCTGTGTCTGTGCTCTGTGTCTCTGTCTCTGACTCTGTCTCTGTCTCTGTCTCTGTGTCTCTGTCTCTGTGTCTAAGTCTCCTTGTCTCTGTCTCTGTGTCTCTGCCTCTGTCTCCGTGTGTCTTAATCTGTGTCTCTGTCTGTGCGCCTATGTATCTGTGTATCCGTCTCTGTGTCTGTGCTCTGTGTCTCTGTCTCTGACTCTGTCTCTGTCTCTGTCTCTGTCTCTGTGTCTCTGTCTCTGTGTCTCTCTCTCTGTGTCTCTGTGTCTGTGTCTCTGTCTCTGTCTCTGTGTCTCTGTCTCTGTGTCTCTGTCTCTGTGTCTCTGTCTCTGGGTCTCTGCCTCTGTGTCTCTGTCTGTGTGTCCCCGTCTCTGTGTCTCTGTCTCTGTGTCTCTCTCTGTGTCTCTGTCTCTGTGTCTCTGTGTCTGTGTCTCTGTCTCTGTGTCTCTGTCTCTGTGTCTCTGTCTCTGTCTCTGTGTCTCTGTCTCTGACTCTGTCCCTGTCTCTGTCTCTGTGTCTCTGTCTCTGTGTCTAAGTCTCCTTGTCTCTGTCTCTGTGTCTCTGCCTCTGTCTCCATGCGTCTTCATCTGTGTCTCTGTCTGTGCGCCTATGTATCTGTGTATCCGTGTCTGTGTCTGTGCTCTGTGTCTCTGTCTCTGTCTCTGTCTCTTTGTCTCTGTCTCTGTGTCTCTGTCTCTGTGTCTCTGTCCCTGTGTCTCTGTGTCTGTGTCCCTGTCTCTGTGGTTCTGTCTCTGTGTCTCTGTCTCTGTGTCTCTGTCTCTGTGTCTCTGTCTCTGTGTCTCTGTCTCTGTGTCTCTGTCACTGTGTCTCTGTCTCTGTATCTCTGTCTCTGTGTCTCTGTCTCTGTGTCTCTGTCTCTGTGTCTCTGTCTCTGTGTCTCTGTCTCTGTGTCTCTGTCTCTGTGTCTCTGTCTCTGTATCTCTGTCTCTGTGTCTCTGTCTCTGTGTCTCTGTCTCTGTGTCTGTGTCTCTGTCTCTGTCTCTGTGTCTCGCTCTCTCTGTGTCTATGTCCCTGTGCCTATGTATCTGTGTCTCTGTCTCTGTGACTTTGTCTCTGCGTATCTGTCTCTCTGTCTCTGTCTCTGTGTCTCTGTCTCTGTGTCTCTGTCTCTGTCTCTGTGTCTGTGTCTCTGTGTCTCTGTCTCTGTGTCTCTGTCTGTGTGTCTCTGTCTCTGTGGCTCTGTCTCTCTCTCTCTCTCTGTCTCCGTCTCTGTCTCTGTGTCTCTGTCTCTGTGTCTCTGTGTCTGTGTCTCTGTCTCTGTGTCTCTGTCTCTGTGTCTCTGTCTCTGTGTCTCTGTCTCTGTGTCTCTGTCTCTGTGTCTCTGTCTCTATGTCTCTGTCTCTGTGTCTCTGTCTCTGTGTCACTGTCTCTGCGTACCTGCCTCTGTGTCTCTGTATCTGTGCCTCTGTCTCTGTGTCTCTGTCTCTGTGTCTCTGTCTCTGTGTCTCTGTGACTGTGTCTCTGTCTCTGTGTCTCTGTCTCTGTGTCTCAGTCTCTGTGTCTCTGTCTCTGTGTCTCTGTCTCTGTGTCTCTGTCTCTGTGTCTCTGTCTCTGTGTCTCTGTCTCTGTGTCTGTGTCTCTGTGTCTCTGTCTCTGTGTCTCTGTCTCTGTGTCTCAGTCTCTGTGTCTCTGTCTCTGTGTCTCTGTCTCTGTGTCTCTGTCTCTGTGTCTCTGTCTCTGTGTCTCTCTCTCTGTGTCTCTGTCTCTGTGTCTGTGTCTCTGTCTCTGTCTCTGTGTCTCTCTCTCTCTGTGTCGATGTCCCTGTGCCTATGTATCTGTGTCTCTGTCTCTGTGACTTTGTCTCTGCGTATCTGTCTCTGTGTCTCTGTCTCTGTGTCTCTGTCTCTGTGTCTCTGTCTCTGTGTCTCTGTCTCTGTGTCTCTGTCTCTGTGTCTCTGTCTCTGTGTCTCTGTCTCTGTGTCTCTGTCTCTGTGTCTCTGTCTCTGTGTCTCTGTCTCTGTGTCTCTCTCTCTGTGTCTCTGTCTTTGTCTCTGTCTCTGTGCCTCTGTCTCTGTGTCTCTGTCTCTGTGTCTCTGTCTCTGTGTCTCTGTCTCTGTGTCTCTGTCTCTGTGTCTCTGTCTCTGTGTCTCTGTCTCTGTGTCTGTGTCTCTGTGTCTCTGTCTCTGTGTCTCTGTCTCTGTGTCTCTGTCTCTGTGTCTCTGTCTCTGTGTCTGTGTCTCTGTGTCTCTGTCTCTGTGTCTCTGTCTCTGTGTCTCTGTCTCTTTGGCTCTGTCTCGGTGTCTCTGTCGATGTGTCTAAGTCTCCTTGTCTCTGTCTCTGTTTCTCTGCCTCTGTCTCCGTTGGTCTTAATCTGTGTCTCTGTCTGTGCGCCTATGCATCTGTGTATCCGTCTCTGTGTCTGTGCTCTGTGTCTCTGTCTCTGTGTCTCTGTCGATGTGCCTCAGTCTCCTTGTCTCTGTCTCTGTGTCTCTGCCTCTGTCTCCGTGTGTCTTAATCTGTGTCTCTGTCTGTGCGCCTATGTATCTGTGTATCCGTCTCTGTGTCTGTGCTCTGTGTCTCTGTCTCTGACTCTGTCTCTGTCTCTGTCTCTGTGTCTCTGTCTCTGTGTCTAAGTCTCCTTGTCTCTGTCTCTGTGTCTCTGCCTCTGTCTCCGTGTGTCTTAATCTGTGTCTCTGTCTGTGCGCCTATGTATCTGTGTATACGTCTCTGTGTCTGTGCTCTGTGTCTCTGTCTCTGACTCTGTCTCTGTCTCTGTCTCTGTCTCTGTGTCTCTGTCTCTGTGTCTCTCTCTCTGTGTCTCTGTGTCTGTGTCTCTGTCTCTGTCTCTGTGTCTCTGTCTCTGTGTCTCTGTCTCTGTGTCTCTGTCTCTGGGTCTCTGCCTCTGTGTCTCTGTCTGTGTGTCCCCGTCTCTGTGTCTCCGTCTCTGTGTCTCTCTCTGTGTCTCTGTCTCTGTGCCTCTGTGTCTGTGTCTCTGTCTCTGTGTCTCTGTCTCTGTGTCTCTGTCTCTGTCTCTGTGTCTCTGTCTCTGTGTCTCTGTCTCTGTGACTCTGTCTCTGTGTCTCTGTCTCTGTGTCTCTGTCTCTATGTCTCTGTCTCTGTGTCTCTGTCTCTGTGTCACTGTCTCTGCGTACCTGCCTCTGTGTCTCTGTATCTGTGTCTCTGTCTCTGTGTCTCTGTCTCTGTGTCTCTGTCTCTGTGTCTCTGTGTCTGTGTCTCTGTCTCTGTGTCTCTGTCTCTGTGTCTCAGTCTCTGTGTCTCTGTCTCTGTGTCTCTGTCTCTGTGTCTCTGTCTCTGTGTCTCTGTCTCTGTGTCTCTGTCTCTGTGTCTGTGTCTCTGTGTCTCTGTCTCTGTGTCTCTGTCTCTGTGTCTCAGTCTCTGTGTCTCTGTCTCTGTGTCTCTGTCTCTGTGTCTCTGTCTCTGTGTCTCTGTCTCTGTGTCTCTCTCACTGTGTCTCTGTCTCTGTGTCTCTGTCTCTGTGTCTCTGTCTCTGCGTCTCTGTCTCTGCGTCTCTGTCTCTGTGTCTCTGTCTCTGTGTCTCTGTCTCTGTGTCTCTGTCCCTGTGTCTCTGTGTCTGTGTCCCTGTCTCTGTGGTTCTGTCTCTGTGTCTCTGTCTCTGTGTCTCTGTCTCTGTGTCTCTGTCTCTGTGTCTCTGTCACTGTGTCTCTGTCTCTGTATCTCTGTCTCTGTGTCTCTGTCTCTGTGTCTCTGTCTCTGTGTCTCTGTCTCTGTGTCTCTGTCTCTGTGTCTCTGTCTCTGTGTCTCTGTCTCTGTATCTCTGTCTCTGTGTCTCTGTCTCTGTGTCTCTGTCTCTGTGTCTGTGTCTCTGTCTCTGTCTCTGTGTCTCGCTCTCTCTGTGTCTATGTCCCTGTGCCTATGTATCTGTGTCTCTGTCTCTGTGACTTTGTCTCTGCGTATCTGTCTCTCTGTCTCTGTCTCTGTGTCTCTGTCTCTGTGTCTCTGTCTCTGTCTCTGTGTCTCTGTCTCTGTGTCTCTGTCTCTGTGTCTCTGTCTGTGTGTCTCTGTCTCTGTGGCTCTGTCTCTCTCTCTCTCTCTGTCTCCGTCTCTGTCTCTGTGTCTCTGTCTCTGTGTCTCTGTGTCTGTGTCTCTGTCTCTGTGTCTCTGTCTCTGTGTCTCTGTCTCTGTGTCTCTGTCTCTGTGTCTCTGTCTCTGTGTCTCTGTCTCTATGTCTCTGTCTCTGTGTCTCTGTCTCTGTGTCACTGTCTCTGCGTACCTGCCTCTGTGTCTCTGTATCTGTGCCTCTGTCTCTGTGTCTCTGTCTCTGTGTCTCTGTGTCTGTGTCTCTGTCTCTGTGTCTCTGTCTCTGTGTCTCAGTCTCTGTGTCTCTGTCTCTGTGTCTCTGTCTCTGTGTCTCTGTCTCTGTGTCTCTGTCTCTGTGTCTCTGTCTCTGTGTCTGTGTCTCTGTGTCTCTGTCTCTGTGTCTCTGTCTCTGTGTCTCAGTCTCTGTGTCTCTGTCTCTGTGTCTCTGTCTCTGTGTCTCTGTCTCTGTGTCTCTGTCTCTGTGTCTCTCTCTCTGTGTCTCTGTCTCTGTGTCTGTGTCTCTGTCTCTGTCTCTGTGTCTCTCTCTCTCTGTGTCTATGTCCCTGTGCCTATGTATCTGTGTCTCTGTCTCTGTGTCTCTGTCTCTGTGTCTCTGTCTCTGTGTCTCTGTCTCTGTGTCTCTGTCTCTGTGTCTCTGTCTCTGTGTCTCTGTCTCTGTGTCTGTGTCTCTGTGTCTCTGTCTCTGTGTCTCTGTCTCTGTGTCTCTGTCTCTGTGTCTCTGTCTCTGTGTCTGTGTCTCTGTGTCTCTGTCTCTGTGTCTCTGTCTCTGTGTCTCTGTCTCTGTGTCTCTGTCTCTTTGGCTCTGTCTCGGTGTCTCTGTCGATGTGTCTAAGTCTCCTTGTCTCTGTCCCTGTTTCTCTGCCTCTGTCTCCGTTTGTCTTAATCTGTGTCTCTGTCTGTGCGCCTATGCATCTGTGTATCCGTCTCTGTGTCTGTGCTCTGTGTCTCTGTCTCTGTGTCTCTGTCGATGTGCCTCAGTCTCCTTGTCTCTGTCTCTGTGTCTCTGCCTCTGTCTCCGTGTGTCTTAATCTGTGTCTCTGTCTGTGCGCCTATGTATCTGTGTATCCGTCTCTGTGTCTGTGCTCTGTGTCTCTGTCTCTGACTCTGTCTCTGTCTCTGTCTCTGTGTCTCTGTCTCTGTGTCTAAGTCTCCTTGTCTCTGTCTCTGTGTCTCTGCCTCTGTCTCCGTGTGTCTTAATCTGTGTCTCTGTCTGTGCGCCTATGTATCTGTGTATACGTCTCTGTGTCTGTGCTCTGTGTCTCTGTCTCTGACTCTGTCTCTGTCTCTGTCTCTGTCTCTGTGTCTCTGTCTCTGTGTCTCTCTCTCTGTGTCTCTGTGTCTGTGTCTCTGTCTCTGTCTCTGTGTCTCTGTCTCTGTGTCTCTGTCTCTGTGTCTCTGTCTCTGTGTCTCTGTCTCTGGGTCTCTGCCTCTGTGTCTCTGTCTGTGTGTCCCCGTCTCTGTGTCTCCGTCTCTGTGTCTCTCTCTGTGTCTCTGTCTCTGTGCCTCTGTGTCTGTGTCTCTGTCTCTGTGTCTCTGTCTCTGTGTCTCTGTCTCTGTCTCTGTGTCTCTGTCTCTGTGTCTCTGTCTCTGTGTCTCTGTCTCTGTGTCTCTGTCTCTGTGTCTCTGTCTCTGTGTCTCTGTCTCTATGTCTCTGTCTCTGTGTCTCTGTCTCTGTGTCACTCTCTCTGCGTACCTGCCTCTGTGTCTCTGTATCTGTGTCTCTGTCTCTGTGTCTCTGTCTCTGTGTCTCTGTCTCTGTGTCTCTGTGTCTGTGTCTCTGTCTCTGTGTCTCTGTCTCTGTGTCTCAGTCTCTGTGTCTCTGTCTCTGTGTCTCTGTCTCTGTGTCTCTGTCTCTGTGTCTCTGTCTCTGTGTCTCTGTCTCTGTGTCTGTGTCTCTGTGTCTCTGTCTCTGTGTCTCTGTCTCTGTGTCTCAGTCTCTGTGTCTCTGTCTCTGTGTCTCTGTCTCTGTGTCTCTGTCTCTGTGTCTCTGTCTCTGTGTCTCTCTCACTGTGTCTCTGTCTCTGTGTCTGTGTCTCTTTCTCTGTCTCTGTGTCTCTCTCTCTCTGTGTCTATGTCCCTGTGCCTATGTATCTGTGTCTCTGTCTCTGTGACTTTGTCTCTGCGTATCTGTCTCTGTGTCTCTGTCTCTGTGTCTCTGTCTCTGTGTCTCTGTCTCTGTGTCTCTGTCTCTGTGTCTCTGTCTCTGTGTCTCTGTCTCTGTGTCTCTGTCTCTGTGTCTCTGTCTCTGTGTCTCTGTCTCTGTGTCTCTGTCTCTGTGTCTCTCTCTCTGTGTCTCTGTCTTTGTCTCTGTCTCTGTGCCTCTGTCTCTGTGTCTCTGTCTCTGTGTCTCTGTCTCTGTGTCTCTGTCTCTGTGTCTCTGTCTCTGTGTCTCTGTCTCTGTGTCTCTGTCTCTGTGTCTGTGTCTCTGTGTCTCTGTCTCTGTGTCTCTGTCTCTGTGTCTCTGTCTCTGTGTCTCTGTCTCTGTGTCTGTGTCTCTGTGTCTCTGTCTCTGTGTCTCTGTCTCTGTGTCTCTGTCTCTTTGGCTCTGTCTCGGTGTCTCTGTCGATGTGTCTAAGTCTCCTTGTCTCTGTCTCTGTTTCTCTGCCTCTGTCTCCGTTTGTCTTAATCTGTGTCTCTGTCTGTGCGCGTATGCATCTGTGTATCCGTCTCTGTGTCTGTGCTCTGTGTCTCTGTCTCTGTGTCTCTGTCGATGTGCCTCAGTCTCCTTGTCTCTGTCTCTGTGTCTCTGCCTCTGTCTCCGTGTGTCTTAATCTGTGTCTCTGTCTGTGCGCCTATGTATCTGTGTATCCGTCTCTGTGTCTGTGCTCTGTGTCTCTGTCTCTGACTCTGTCTCTGTCTCTGTCTCTGTGTCTCTGTCTCTGTGTCTAAGTCTCCTTGTCTCTGTCTCTGTGTCTCTGCCTCTGTCTCCGTGTGTCTTAATCTGTGTCTCTGTCTGTGCGCCTATGTATCTGTGTATCCGTCTCTGTGTCTGTGCTCTGTGCCTCTGTCTCTGACTCTGTCTCTGTCTCTGTCTCTGTCTCTGTGTCTCTGTCTCTGTGTCTCTCTCTCTGTGTCTCTGTGTCTGTGTCTCTGTCTCTGTCTCTGTGTCTCTGTCTCTGTGTCTCTGTCTCTGTGTCTCTGTCTCTGGGTCTCTGCCTCTGTGTCTCTGTCTGTGTGTCCCCGTCTCTGTGTCTCCGTCTCTGTGTCTCTCTCTGTGTCTCTGTCTCTGTGCCTCTGTGTCTGTGTCTCTGTCTCTGTGTCTCTGTCTCTGTGTCTCTGTCTCTGTCTCTGTGTCTCTGTCTCTGTGTCTCTGTCTCTGTGTCTCTGTCTCTGTGTCTCTGTCTCTGTGTCTAAGTCTCCTTGTCTCTGTCTCTGTGTCTCTGTGTCTCTGTCTCTTTGTCTCTGTCTCTGTGTCTCTGTCCCTGTGTCTCTGTCTCTGTGTCTCTGTCTCTGTGTCTCTGTCTCTGTGTCTCTGTCTCTGTGTCTCTGTCTCTGTGTCTCTGTCTCTGTGTCTCTGTCTCTGTGTCTCTGTCTCTGTGTCTCTGTCTCTGTGTCTCTGTCGATGTGTCTAAGTCTCCTTGTCTCTGTCTCTGTGTCTCTGCCTCTGTGTCTCTGTCTCTGACTCTGTCCCTGTCTCTGTCTCTGTGTCTCTGTCTCTGTGTCTAAGTCTCCTTGTCTCTGTCTCTGTGTCTCTGCCTCTGTCTCCATGTGCCTTCATCTGTGTCTCTGTCTGTGCGCCTATGTACCTGTGTATCCGTGTCTGTGTCTGTGCTCTGTGTCTCTGTCTCTGTCTCTGTCTCTGTGTCTCTGTCTCTGTGTCTCTCTCTCTGTGTCTCTGTCTCTGTGTCTCTGTCTCTGTCTCTGTCTCTGTCTCTGTCTCTGTGTCTCTGTCTCTGTGTCTCTGTCTCTGTGTCTCTGTCTCTGGGTATCTGTCTCTGCGTCTCTGTCTCTGTGTCTCCGTCTCTGTGTCTCTGTCTCTGTGTCTCTGTCTCTGTGTCTCTGTCTCTGTGCCTCTGTCTCTGTGTCTCTGTCTCTGTGTCTCTGTCTCTGTGTCTCTGTCTCTGTGTCTCTGTCTCTGTGTCTCTGTCTCTGTGTCTCTGTCTCTGCGTCTTTGTCTCTGTGTCTCTGTCTCTGTGTCTCTGTCTCTGTGTCTCTGTCTCTGTGTCTCTGTCCCTGTGTCTCTGTGTCTGTGTCCCTGTCTCTGTGGTTCTGTCTCTGTGTCTCTGCCTCTGTGTCTCTGTCTCTGTGTCTCTGTCTCTGTGTCTCTGTCTCTGTGTCTCTGTCTCTGTTTCTCTGTCTCTGTGCCTCTGTCTCTGTGTCTCTGTCCCTGTGTCTCTGTCTCTGTGACTCTGTCTCTGTGTCTCTGTCTCTGTGTCTCTGTCTCTGTGTCTCTGTCTCTGTGTCTCTGTCTCTGTGACTTTGTCTCTGCGTATCTGTCTGTGTGGCTCTGTCTCTGTGTCTCTGTCTCTGTGTCTCTGTCTCTGTGTCCCTCTCTCTGTGTCTCTGTCTCTGTGTCTCTGTCTCTGTGTCTCTGTCTCTGTGTCTCTGTCTCTGTGTCTCTGTCACTGTGTCTCTGTCTCTGTGTCTCTGTCTCTGTGTCTCTGTCTCTGTGTCTCTGTCTCTGTGTCTCTGTCTCTGCGTCTTTGTCTCTGTGTCTCTGTCTCTGTGTCTCTGTCTCTGTGTCTCTGTCTCTGTGTCTCTGTCTCTGTGTCTCTGTCTCTGTTTCTCTGTCTCTGTGCCTCTGTCTCTGTGTCTCTGTCCCTGTGTCTCTGTCTCTGTGTCTGTGTCTCTGTCTCTGTCTCTGTGTCTCGCTCTCTCTGTGTCTATGTCCCTGTGCCTATGTATCTGTGTCTCTGTCTCTGTGACTTTGTCTCTGCGTATCTGTCTCTCTGTCTCTGTCTCTGTGTCTCTGTCTCTGTGTCTCTGTCTCTGTCTCTGTGTCTCTGTCTCTGTGTCTCTGTCTCTGTGTCTCTGTCTGTGTGTCTCTGTCTCTGTGGCTCTGTCTCTCTCTCTCTCTCTGTCTCCGTCTCTGTCTCTGTGTCTCTGTCTCTGTGTCTCTGTGTCTGTGTCTCTGTCTCTGTGTCTCTGTCTCTGTGTCTCTGTCTCTGTGTCTCTGTCTCTGTGTCTCTGTCTCTGTGTCTCTGTCTCTATGTCTCTGTCTCTGTGTCTCTGTCTCTGTGTCACTGTCTCTGCGTACCTGCCTCTGTGTCTCTGTATCTGTGCCTCTGTCTCTGTGTCTCTGTCTCTGTGTCTCTGTGTCTGTGTCTCTGTCTCTGTGTCTCTGTCTCTGTGTCTCAGTCTCTGTGTCTCTGTCTCTGTGTCTCTGTCTCTGTGTCTCTGTCTCTGTGTCTCTGTCTCTGTGTCTCTGTCTCTGTGTCTGTGTCTCTGTGTCTCTGTCTCTGTGTCTCTGTCTCTGTGTCTCAGTCTCTGTGTCTCTGTCTCTGTGTCTCTGTCTCTGTGTCTCTGTCTCTGTGTCTCTGTCTCTGTGTCTCTCTCTCTGTGTCTCTGTCTCTGTGTCTGTGTCTCTGTCTCTGTCTCTGTGTCTCTCTCTCTCTGTGTCTATGTCCCTGTGCCTATGTATCTGTGTCTCTGTCTCTGTGTCTCTGTCTCTGTGTCTCTGTCTCTGTGTCTCTGTCTCTGTGTCTCTGTCTCTGTGTCTCTGTCTCTGTGTCTCTGTCTCTGTGTCTCTGTCTCTGTGTCTGTGTCTCTGTGTCTCTGTCTCTGTGTCTCTGTCTCTGTGTCTCTGTCTCTGTGTCTCTGTCTCTGTGTCTGTGTCTCTGTGTCTCTGTCTCTGTGTCTCTGTCTCTGTGTCTCTGTCTCTGTGTCTCTGTCTCTTTGGCTCTGTCTCGGTGTCTCTGTCGATGTGTCTAAGTCTCCTTGTCTCTGTCCCTGTTTCTCTGCCTCTGTCTCCGTTTGTCTTAATCTGTGTCTCTGTCTGTGCGCCTATGCATCTGTGTATCCGTCTCTGTGTCTGTGCTCTGTGTCTCTGTCTCTGTGTCTCTGTCGATGTGCCTCAGTCTCCTTGTCTCTGTCTCTGTGTCTCTGCCTCTGTCTCCGTGTGTCTTAATCTGTGTCTCTGTCTGTGCGCCTATGTATCTGTGTATCCGTCTCTGTGTCTGTGCTCTGTGTCTCTGTCTCTGACTCTGTCTCTGTCTCTGTCTCTGTGTCTCTGTCTCTGTGTCTAAGTCTCCTTGTCTCTGTCTCTGTGTCTCTGCCTCTGTCTCCGTGTGTCTTAATCTGTGTCTCTGTCTGTGCGCCTATGTATCTGTGTATACGTCTCTGTGTCTGTGCTCTGTGTCTCTGTCTCTGACTCTGTCTCTGTCTCTGTCTCTGTCTCTGTGTCTCTGTCTCTGTGTCTCTCTCTCTGTGTCTCTGTGTCTGTGTCTCTGTCTCTGTCTCTGTGTCTCTGTCTCTGTGTCTCTGTCTCTGTGTCTCTGTCTCTGGGTCTCTGCCTCTGTGTCTCTGTCTGTGTGTCCCCGTCTCTGTGTCTCCGTCTCTGTGTCTCTCTCTGTGTCTCTGTCTCTGTGCCTCTGTGTCTGTGTCTCTGTCTCTGTGTCTCTGTCTCTGTGTCTCTGTCTCTGTCTCTGTGTCTCTGTCTCTGTGTCTCTGTCTCTGTGTCTCTGTCTCTGTGTCTCTGTCTCTGTGTCTCTGTCTCTGTGTCTCTGTCTCTATGTCTCTGTCTCTGTGTCTCTGTCTCTGTGTCACTCTCTCTGCGTACCTGCCTCTGTGTCTCTGTATCTGTGTCTCTGTCTCTGTGTCTCTGTCTCTGTGTCTCTGTCTCTGTGTCTCTGTGTCTGTGTCTCTGTCTCTGTGTCTCTGTCTCTGTGTCTCAGTCTCTGTGTCTCTGTCTCTGTGTCTCTGTCTCTGTGTCTCTGTCTCTGTGTCTCTGTCTCTGTGTCTGTGTCTCTGTGTCTCTGTCTCTGTGTCTCTGTCTCTGTGTCTCAGTCTCTGTGTCTCTGTCTCTGTGTCTCTGTCTCTGTGTCTCTGTCTCTGTGTCTCTGTCTCTGTGTCTCTCTCACTGTGTCTCTGTCTCTGTGTCTGTGTCTCTGTCTCTGTCTCTGTGTCTCTCTCTCTCTGTGTCTATGTCCCTGTGCCTATGTATCTGTGTCTCTGTCTCTGTGACTTTGTCTCTGCGTATCTGTCTCTGTGTCTCTGTCTCTGTGTCTCTGTCTCTGTGTCTCTGTCTCTGTGTCTCTGTCTCTGTGTCTCTGTCTCTGTGTCTCTGTCTCTGTGTCTCTGTCTCTGTGTCTCTGTCTCTGTGTCTCTCTCTCTGTGTCTCTGTCTTTGTCTCTGTCTCTGTGCCTCTGTCTCTGTGTCTCTGTCTCTGTGTCTCTGTCCCTGTGTCTCTGTCTCTGTGTCTCTGTCTCTGTGTCTCTGTCTCTGTGTCTCTGTCTCTGTGTCTGTGTCTCTGTGTCTCTGTCTCTGTGTCTCTGTCTCTGTGTCTCTGTCTCTGTGTCTCTGTCTCTGTGTCTGTGTCTCTGTGTCTCTGTCTCTGTGTCTCTGTCTCTGTGTCTCTGTCTCTTTGGCTCTGTCTCGGTGTCTCTGTCGATGTGTCTAAGTCTCCTTGTCTCTGTCTCTGTTTCTCTGCCTCTGTCTCCGTTTGTCTTAATCTGTGTCTCTGTCTGTGCGCCTATGCATCTGTGTATCCGTCTCTGTGTCTGTGCTCTGTGTCTCTGTCTCTGTGTCTCTGTCGATGTGCCTCAGTCTCCTTGTCTCTGTCTCTGTGTCTCTGCCTCTGTCTCCGTGTGTCTTAATCTGTGTCTCTGTCTGTGCGCCTATGTATCTGTGTATCCGTCTCTGTGTCTGTGCTCTGTGTCTCTGTCTCTGACTCTGTCTCTGTCTCTGTCTCTGTGTCTCTGTCTCTGTGTCTAAGTCTCCTTGTCTCTGTCTCTGTGTCTCTGCCTCTGTCTCCGTGTGTCTTAATCTGTGTCTCTGTCTGTGCGCCTATGTATCTGTGTATCCGTCTCTGTGTCTGTGCTCTGTGCCTCTGTCTCTGACTCTGTCTCTGTCTCTGTCTCTGTCTCTGTGTCTCTGTCTCTGTGTCTCTCTCTCTGTGTCTCTGTGTCTGTGTCTCTGTCTCTGTCTCTGTGTCTCTGTCTCTGTGTCTCTGTCTCTGTGTCTCTGTCTCTGGGTCTCTGCCTCTGTGTCTCTGTCTGTGTGTCCCCGTCTCTGTGTCTCCGTCTCTGTGTCTCTCTCTGTGTCTCTGTCTCTGTGCCTCTGTGTCTGTGTCTCTGTCTCTGTGTCTCTGTCTCTGTGTCTCTGTCTCTGTCTCTGTGTCTCTGTCTCTGTGTCTCTGTCTCTGTGTCTCTGTCTCTGTGTCTCTGTCTCTGTGTCTAAGTCTCCTTGTCTCTGTCTCTGTGTCTCTGTGTCTCTGTCTCTTTGTCTCTGTCTCTGTGTCTCTGTCCCTGTGTCTCTGTCTCTGTGTCTCTGTCTCTGTGTCTCTGTCTCTGTGTCTCTGTCTCTGTGTCTCTGTCTCTGTGTCTCTGTCTCTGTGTCTCTGTCTCTGTGTCTCTGTCTCTGTGTCTCTGTCTCTGTGTCTCTGTCGATGTGTCTAAGTCTCCTTGTCTCTGTCTCTGTGTCTCTGCCTCTGTGTCTCTGTCTCTGACTCTGTCCCTGTCTCTGTCTCTGTGTCTCTGTCTCTGTGTCTAAGTCTCCTTGTCTCTGTCTCTGTGTCTCTGCCTCTGTCTCCATGTGCCTTCATCTGTGTCTCTGTCTGTGCGCCTATGTACCTGTGTATCCGTGTCTGTGTCTGTGCTCTGTGTCTCTGTCTCTGTCTCTGTCTCTGTGTCTCTGTCTCTGTGTCTCTCTCTCTGTGTCTCTGTCTCTGTGTCTCTGTCTCTGTCTCTGTCTCTGTCTCTGTCTCTGTCTCTGTGTCTCTGTCTCTGTGTCTCTGTCTCTGTGTCTCTGTCTCTGGGTATCTGTCTCTGTGTCTCTGTCTCTGTGTCTCCGTCTCTGTGTCTCTGTCTCTGTGTCTCTGTCTCTGTGTCTCTGTCTCTGTGCCTCTGTCTCTGTGTCTCTGTCTCTGTGTCTCTGTCTCTGTGTCTCTGTCTCTGTGTCTCTGTCTCTGTGTCTCTGTCTCTGTGTCTCTGTCTCTGCGTCTTTGTCTCTGTGTCTCTGTCTCTGTGTCTCTGTCTCTGTGTCTCTGTCTCTGTGTCTCTGTCCCTGTGTCTCTGTGTCTGTGTCCCTGTCTCTGTGGTTCTGTCTCTGTGTCTCTGCCTCTGTGTCTCTGTCTCTGTGTCTCTGTCTCTGTGTCTCTGTCTCTGTGTCTCTGTCTCTGTTTCTCTGTCTCTGTGCCTCTGTCTCTGTGTCTCTGTCCCTGTGTCTCTGTCTCTGTGACTCTGTCTCTGTGTCTCTGTCTCTGTGTCTCTGTCTCTGTGTCTCTGTCTCTGTGTCTCTGTCTCTGTGACTTTGTCTCTGCGTATCTGTCTGTGTGGCTCTGTCTCTGTGTCTCTGTCTCTGTGTCTCTGTCTCTGTGTCCCTCTCTCTGTGTCTCTGTCTCTGTGTCTCTGTCTCTGTGTCTCTGTCTCTGTGTCTCTGTCTCTGTGTCTCTGTCACTGTGTCTCTGTCTCTGTGTCTCTGTCTCTGTGTCTCTGTCTCTGTGTCTCTGTCTCTGTGTCTCTGTCTCTGTGTCTCTGTCTCTGTGTCTCTGTCTCTGTGTCTCTGTCTCTGTGTCTGTGTCTCTGTCTCTGTCTCTGTGTCTCGCTCTCTCTGTGTCTATGTCCCTGTGCCTATGTATCTGTGTCTCTGTCTCTGTGACTTTGTCTCTGCGTATCTGTCTCTGCGTATCTGTCTCTCTGTCTCTGTCTCTGTGTCTCTGTCTCTGTGTCTCTGTCTCTGTGTCTCTGTCTCTGTGTCTCTGTCTCTGTGTCTCTGTCTCTGTGTCTCTCTCTCTGTGTCTCTGTCTCTGCGTCTGTGTCTCTGTCTCTGTCTCTGTGTCTCTCTTTCTCTGTGTCTATGTCCCTGTGCCTATGTATCTGTGTCTCTGTCTCTGTGACTTTGTCTCTGCGTATCTGTCTCTGTGTCTCTGTCTCTGTGTCTCTGTCTCTGTGTCTCTGTCTCTGTGTCTCTGTCTCTGTGTCTCAGTCTCTGTGTCTCTCTCTCTGTGTCTCTGTCTTTGTCTCTGTCTCTGTGCCTCTGTCTCTGTGTCTCTGTCTCTGTGTCTCTGTCTCTGTGTCTCTGTCTCTGTGTCTCTGTCTCTGCCTCTGTCTCCGTGTGTCTTAATCTGTGTCTCTGTCTATGCGCCTATGTATCTGTGTATCCGTCTCTGGGTCTGTGCTCTGTGTCTCTGTCTCTGTGTCTCTGTCGATGAGCCTAAGTCTCCTTGTCTCTGTCTCTGTGTCTTTGTCTCTGTGTCTCTGTCTCTGTGTCTCTGTCTCTGTGTCTCTGTCTCTGTGTCTCTGTCTCTGTGTCTCTGTCTCTGTGTCTCTGTCTCTGTGTCTCTGTCTCTGTGTCTCTGTCTCTGTGTCTCTGTCTCTGTGTCTCTGTCTCTGTGTCTCTGTCTCTGTGTCTCTGTCTCTGTGTCTCTGTCTCTGTGTCTCTGTCTCTGTGTCTCTGTCTCTGTGTCTCTGTCTCTGTGTCTCTGTCTCTGTGTCTCTGTCTCTATGTCTCTGTCTCTGTGTCTCTGTCTCTGTGTCTCTGTCTCTGTGTCTCTGTCTCTGTGTCTCTGTCTCTGTGTCTCTGTCTCTGTGTCTCTGTCTCTGTGTCTCTGTCTCTGTGTCTCCGTCTCTGTGTCTCCGTCTCTGTGTCTCTGTCTCTGTGTCTCTGTCTCTGTGTCTCTGTCTCTGTGTCTCTGTCTCTGTGTCTCTGTCTCTGTGTCTCTGTCTCTGTGTCTCTGTCTCTGTGTCTCTGTCTCTGTGTCTCTGTCTCTGTGTCTCTGTCTCTGTGTCTCTGTCTCTGTGTCTCTGTCTCTGTGTCTCTGTCTCTGTGTCTCTGTCTCTGTGTCTCTGTCTCTGTGTCTCTGTCTCTGTGTCTCTGTCTCTGTGTCTCTGTCTCTGTGTCTCTGTCTCTGTGTCTCTGTCTCTGTGTCTCTGTCTCTGTGTCTCTGTCTCTGTGTCTCTGTCTCTGTGCCTCTGTCTCTGTGTCTCTGTCTCTGTGTCTCTGTCTCTGTGTCTCTGTCTCTGTGTCTCTGTCTCTGTGTCTAACTCTCCTTGTCTCTGTCTCTGTCTCTGTGTCTCTGTCTCTGTGTCTCTGTCTCTGTGTCTCTGTCTCTGTGTCTCTGTCTCTGTGTCTCTGTCTCTGTGTCTCTGTCTCTGTGTCTCTGTCTCTGTGTCTATGTCCCTGTGCCTATGTATCTGTGTGTCTGTCTCTGTGACTTTGTCTCTGTGTCTCTGTCTCTGTGTATCCGTCTCTGTGTCTGTGCTCTTTGTCTCTGTCTCTGTGTCTCTGTCGATGTGCCTCAGTCTCCTTGTCTCTGTCTCTGTGTCTCTGTCTCTGACTCTGTCTCTGTCTCTGTCTCTGTCTCTGTGTCTCTCTCTCTGTGTCTCTGTGTCTGTGTCTCTGTCTCTGTCTCTGTGTCTCTGTCTCTGTGTCTCTGTCTCTGTGTCTCTGTCTCTGTTTCTCTGTCTCTGTGCCTCTGTCTCTGTGTCTCTGTCCCTGTGTCTCTGTCTCTGTGACTCTGTCTCTGTGTCTCTGTCTCTGTGTCTCTGTCTCTGTGTCTCTGTCTCTGTGTCTCTGTCTCTGTGACTTTGTCTCTGCGTATCTGTCTGTGTGGCTCTGTCTCTGTGTCTCTGTCTCTGTGTCTCTGTCTCTGTGTCCCTCTCTCTGTGTCTCTGTCTCTGTGTCTCTGTCTCTGTGTCTCTGTCCCTGTGTCTCTGTCTCTGTGTCTCTGTCACTGTGTCTCTGTCTCTGTGTCTCTGTCTCTGTGTCTCTGTCTCTGTGTCTCTGTCTCTGTGTCTCTGTCTCTGTGTCTCTGTCTCTGTGTCTCTGTCTCTGTGTCTCTGTCTCTGTGTCTCTGTCTCTGTGTCTCTGTCTCTGTGTCTGTGTCTCTGTCTCTGTCTCTGTGTCTCGCTCTCTCTGTGTCTATGTCCCTGTGCCTATGTATCTGTGTCTCTGTCTCTGTGACTTTGTCTCTGCGTATCTGTCTCTGCGTATCTGTCTCTCTGTCTCTGTCTCTGTGTCTCTGTCTCTGTGTCTCTGTCTCTGTGTCTCTGTCTCTGTGTCTCTGTCTCTGTTTCTCTGTCTCTGTGCCTCTGTCTCTGTGTCTCTGTCTCTGTGTCTCTGTCTCTGTGTCTCTGTCTCTGTGTCTCTGTCTCTGTGTCTAAGTCTCCTTGTCTCTGTCTCTGTGTCTCTGTCTCTTTGTCTCTGTCTCTGTGTCTCTGTCCCTGTGTCTCTGTCTCTGTGTCTCTGTCTCTGTGTCTCTGTCTCTGTGTCTCTGTCTCTGTGTCTCTGTCTCTGTGTCTCTGTCTCTGTGTCTCTGTCTCTGTGTCTCCGTCTCTGTGTCTCTGTCTCTGTGTCTCTGTCTCTGTGTCTCTGTCTCTGTGTCTCTGTCTCTGTGTCTCTGTCTCTGTGACTTTGTCTCTGTGTCTCTGTCTCTGTGTCTCTGTCGCTGTGTCTAACTCTCCTTGTCTCTGTCTCTGTCTCTGTGTCTCTGTCTCTGTGTCTCTGTCTCTGTGTCTCTGTCTCTGTGTCTCTCTCTCTGTGTCTCTGTCTTTGTCTCTGTCTCTGTGCCTCTGTCTCTGTGTCTCTGTCTCTGTGTCTCTGTCTCTGTGTCTCTGTCTCTGTGTCTCTGTCTCTGTGTCTGTGTCTCTGTGTCTCTGTCTCTGTGTCTCTGTCTCTGTGTCTCTGTCTCTTTGGCTCTGTCTCGGTGTCTCTGTCGATGTGTCTAAGTCTCCTTGTCTCTGTCTCTGTTTCTCTGCCTCTGTCTCCGTTTGTCTTAATCTGTGTCTCTGTCTGTGCGCCTATGCATCTGTGTATCCGTCTCTGTGTCTGTGCTCTGTGTCTCTGTCTCTGTGTCTCTGTCGATGTGCCTCAGTCTCCTTGTCTCTGTCTCTGTGTCTCTGCCTCTGTCTCCGTGTGTCTTAATCTGTGTCTCTGTCTGTGCGCCTATGTATCTGTGTATCCGTCTCTGTGTCTGTGCTCTGTGTCTCTGTCTCTGACTCTGTCTCTGTCTCTGTCTCTGTGTCTCTGTCTCTGTGTCTAAGTCTCCTTGTCTCTGTCTCTGTGTCTCTGCCTCTGTCTCCGTGTGTCTTAATCTGTGTCTCTGTCTGTGCGCCTATGTATCTGTGTATCCGTCTCTGTGTCTGTGCTCTGTGTCTCTGTCTCTGACTCTGTCTCTGTCTCTGTCTCTGTCTCTGTGTCTCTGTCTCTGTGTCTCTCTCTCTGTGTCTCTGTGTCTGTGTCTCTGTCTCTGTCTCTGTGTCTCTGTCTCTGTGTCTCTGTCTCTGTGTCTCTGTCTCTGGGTCTCTGCCTCTGTGTCTCTGTCTGTGTGTCCCCGTCTCTGTGTCTCTGTCTCTGTGTCTCTCTCTGTGTCTCTGTCTCTGTGTCTCTGTGTCTGTGTCTCTGTCTCTGTGTCTCTGTCTCTGTGTCTCTGTCTCTGTCTCTGTGTCTCTGTCTCTGACTCTGTCCCTGTCTCTGTCTCTGTGTCTCTGTCTCTGTGTCTAAGTCTCCTTGTCTCTGTCTCTGTGTCTCTGCCTCTGTCTCCATGCGTCTTCATCTTTGTCTCTGTCTGTGCGCCTATGTATCTGTGTATCCGTGTCTGTGTCTGTGCTCTGTGTCTCTGTCTCTGTCTCTGTCTCTGTGTCTCTGTCTCTGTGTCTCTCTCCCTGTGTCTCTGTCTCTGTGTCTCTGTCTCTGTCTCTGTCTCTGTCTCTGTGTCTCTGTCTCTGTGTCTCTGTCTCTGTGTCTCTGTCTCTGGGTATCTGTCTCTGTGTCTCTGTCTCTGTGTCTCCGTCTCTGTGTCTCTGTCTCTGTGTCTCTGTCTCTGTGTCTCTGTCTCTGTGTCTCTGTCTCTGTGTCTCTGTCTCTGTGTCTCTGTCTCTGTGTCTCTGTCTCTGCGTCTCTGTCTCTGCGTCTCTGTCTCTGTGTCTCTGTCTCTGTGTCTCTGTCTCTGTGTCTCTGTCCCTGTGTCTCTGTGTCTGTGTCCCTGTCTCTGTGGTTCTGTCTCTGTGTCTCTGTCTCTGTGTCTCTGTCTCTGTGTCTCTGTCTCTGTGTCTCTGTCTCTGTGTCTCTGTCACTGTGTCTCTGTCTCTGTATCTCTGTCTCTGTGTCTCTGTCTCTGTGTCTCTGTCTCTGTGTCTCTGTCTCTGTGTCTGTGTCTCTGTCTCTGTCTCTGTGTCTCGCTCTCTCTGTGTCTATGTCCCTGTGCCTATGTATCTGTGTCTCTGTCTCTGTGACTCTGTGTCTGTGTCTCTGTCTCTGTGTCTCTGTCTCTGTGTCTCTGTCTCTGTGTCTCTGTCTCTGTGTCTCTGTCTCTGTGTCTCTGTCTCTATGTCTCTGTCTCTGTGTCTCTGTCTCTGTGTCACTGTCTCTGCGTACCTGCCTCTGTGTCTCTGTATCTGTGTCTCTGTCTCTGTGTCTCTGTCTCTGTGTCTCTGTCTCTGTGTCTCTGTGTCTGTGTCTCTGTCTCTGTGTCTCTGTCTCTGTGTCTCAGTCTCTGTGTCTCTGTCTCTGTGTCTCTGTCTCTGTGTCTCTGTCTCTGTGTCTCTGTCTCTGTGTCTCTGTCTCTGTGTCTGTGTCTCTGTGTCTCTGTCTCTGTGTCTCTGTCTCTGTGTCTCAGTCTCTGTGTCTCTGTCTCTGTGTCTCTGTCTCTGTGTCTCTGTCTCTGTGTCTCTGTCTCTGTGTCTCTCTCTCTGTGTCTCTGTCTCTGTGTCTGTGTCTCTGTCTCTGTCTCCGTGTCTCTCTCTCTCTGTGTCTATGTCCCTGTGCCTATGTATCTGTGTCTCTGTCTCTGTGACTTTGTCTCTGCGTATCTGTCTCTGTGTCTCTGTCTCTGTGTCTCTGTCTCTGTGTCTCTGTCTCTGTGTCTCTGTCTCTGTGTCTCTGTCTCTGTGTCTCTGTCTCTGTGTCTCTGTCTCTGTGTCTCTCTCTCTGTGTCTCTGTCTTTGTCTCTGTCTCTGTGCCTCTGTCTCTGTGTCTCTGTCTCTGTGTCTCTGTCTCTGTGTCTCTGTCTCTGTGTCTCTGTCTCTGTGTCTCTGTCTCTGTGTCTCTGTCTCTGTGTCTGTGTCTCTGTGTCTCTGTCTCTGTGTCTCTGTCTCTGTGTCTCTGTCTCTGTGTCTCTGTCTCTGTGTCTGTGTCTCTGTGTCTCTGTCTCTGTGTCTCTGTCTCTGTGTCTCTGTCTCTGTGTCTCTGTCTCTGTGTCTCTGTCTCTGTGTCTCTGTCTCTGTGTCTCTGTCTCTGTGTCTCTGTCTCTGTGTCTCTGTCTCTGTGTCTCTGTCTCTGTGTCTCTGTCTCTGTGTCTCTGTCTCTGTGTCTCTGTCTCTGTGTCTCTGTCTCTGTGTCTCTGTCTCTGTGTCTCTGTCTCTGTGTCTCTGTCTCTGTGTCTCTGTCTCTGTGTCTCTGTCTCTGTGTCTCTGTCTCTGTGTCTCTGTCTCTGTGTCTCTGTCTCTGTGTCTCTGTCTCTGTGTCTCTGTCTCTGTGTCTCTGTCTCTGTGTCTCTGTCTCTGTGTCTCTGTCTCTGTGTCTCTGTCTCTGTGTCTCTGTCTCTGTGTCTCTGTCTCTGTGTCTCTGTCTCTGTGTCTCTGTCTCTGTGTCTCTGTCTCTGTGTCTCTGTCTCTGTGTCTCTGTCTCTGTGTCTCTGTCTCTGTGTCTCTGTCTCTGTGTCTCTGTCTCTGTGTCTCTGTCTCTGTGTCTCTGTCTCTGTGTCTCTGTCTCTGTGTCTCTGTCTCTGTGTCTCTGTCTCTGTGTCTCTGTCTCTGTGTCTCTGTCTCTGTGTCTCTGTCTCTGTGTTTAACTCTCCTTGTCTCTGTCTCGGTCTCTGTGTCTCTGTCTCTGTGTCTCTGTCTCTGTGTCTCTGTCTCTGTGTCTCTGTCTCTGTGTCTCTGTCTCTGTGTCTCTGTCTCTGTGTCTCTGTCTCTGTGTCTCTGTCTCTGTGTCTCTGTCTCTGTGTCTATGTCCCTGTGCCTATGTATCTGTGTGTCTGTCTCTGTGACTTTGTCTCTGTGTCTCTGTCTCTGTGTATCCGTCTCTGTGTCTGTGCTCTTTGTCTCTGTCTCTGTGTCTCTGTCGATGTGCCTCAGTCTCCTTGTCTCTGTCTCTGTGTCTCTGTCTCTGACTCTGTCTCTGTCTCTGTCTCTGTCTCTGTGTCTCTCTCTCTGTGTCTCTGTGTCTGTGTCTCTGTCTCTGTCTCTGTGTCTCTGTCTCTGTGTCTCTGTCTCTGTGTCTCTGTCTCTGGGTCTCTGTCTCTGTGTCTCTGTCTGTGTGTCTCCGTCTCTGTGTCTCTGTCTCTGTGTCTCTCTCTGTGTCTCTGTCTCTGTGTCTCTGTGTCTGTGTCTCTGTCTCTGTGTCTCTGTCTCCGTGTCTCTGTCTCTGTGTCTCTGTCTCTGTGTCTCTGTCTCTGTGTCTCTGTCTCTGTGTCTCTGTCTCTGTGTCTCTGTCTCTGTGTCTCTGTCTCTGTGTCTGTGTCTCTGTCTCTGTGTCTCTGTGTCTGTGTCTCTGTCTCTGTGTCTCTGTCTCTGTGTCTCTGTCTCTGTGTCTCTGTCTCTGTGCCTTTGTCTCTGTGTCTCTGTCTCTGTGTCTCCGTCTCTGTGTCTCTGTCTCTGTGTCTCTGTCTCTGTGACTTTGTCTCTGTGTCTCTGTCTCTGTGTCTCTGTCGCTGTGTCTAACTCTCCTTGTCTCTGTCTCTGTCTCTGTGTCTCTGTCTCTGTGTCTCTGTCTCTGTGTCTCTGTCTCTGTGTCTCTCTCTCTGTGTCTCTGTCTTTGTCTCTGTCTCTGTGCCTCTGTCTCTGTGTCTCTGTCTCTGTGTCTCTGTCTCTGTGTCTCTGTCTCTGTGTCTCTGTCTCTGTGTCTGTGTCTCTGTGTCTCTGTCTCTGTGTCTCTGTCTCTGTGTCTCTGTCTCTGTGTCTCTGTCTCTTTGGCTCTGTCTCGGTGTCTCTGTCGATGTGTCTAAGTCTCCTTGTCTCTGTCTCTGTTTCTCTGCCTCTGTCTCCGTTTGTCTTAATCTGTGTCTCTGTCTGTGCGCCTATGCATCTGTGTATCCGTCTCTGTGTCTGTGCTCTGTGTCTCTGTCTCTGACTCTGTCTCTGTCTCTGTCTCTGTCTCTGTGTCTCTGTCTCTGTGTCTCTCTCCCTGTGTCTCTGTGTCTGTGTCTCTGTCTCTGTCTCTGTGTCTCTGTCTCTGTGTCTCTGTCTCTGTGTCTCTGTCTCTGGGTCTCTGCCTCTGTGTCTCTGTCTGTGTGTCCCCGTCTCTGTGTCTCTGTCTCTGTGTCTCTCTCTGTGTCTCTGTCTCTGTGTCTCTGTGTCTGTGTCTCTGTCTCTGTGTCTCTGTCTCCGTGTCTCTGTCTCTGTGTCTCTGTCTCTGTGTCTCTGTCTCTGTGTCTCTGTCCCTGTGTCTGTGTCTCTGTCTCTGTGTCTGTGTCTCTCTCACTCTGTGTCTATGTCCCTGTGCCTATGTATCTGTGTCTCTGTCTCTGTGACTTTGTCTCTGCCTATCTGTCTCTGTGTCTCTGTCTCTGTGTCTCTGTCTCTGTGTCTCTGTCTCTGTGTCTCTGTCTCTGTGTCACTGTCTCTGCGTACCTGTCTCTGTGTCTCTGTCTCTGTGTCTCTGTCTCTGTGTCTCTGTCTCTGTGTCTCTGTCTCTGTGTCTCTGTCTCTGTGTCTCTGTCTCTGTGTCTCTGTCTCTGTGTCTCTGTCTCTGTGTCTCTGTCTCTGTGTCTCTGTCTCTGTGTCTCTGTCTCTGTGTCTCTGTCTCTGTGTCTCTGTCTCTGTGTCTCTGTCTCTGTGTCTCTGTCTCTGTGTCTCTGTCTCTGTGTCTCTGTCTCTGTGTCTCTGTCTCTGTGTCTCTGTCTCTGGGTCTCTGTCTCTGTGTCTCTGTCTGTGTGTCTCCGTCTCTGTGTCTCTGTCTCTGTGTCTCTCTCTGTGTCTCTGCCTCTGTGTCTCTGTGTCTGTGTCTCTGTCTCTGTGTCTCTGTCTCCGTGTCTCTGTCTCTGTGTCTCTGTCTCTGTGTCTCTGTCTCTGTGTCTCTGTCTCTGTGTCTCTGTCCCTGTGTCTCTGTCTCTGTGTCTCTGTCTCTGTGTCTGTGTCTCTGTCTCTGTGTCTCTGTGTCTGTGTCTCTGTCTCTGTGTCTCTGTCTCTGCGTCTCTGTCTCTGTGCCTTTGTCTCTGTGTCTCTGTCTCTGTGTCTCTGTCTCTGTGTCTCTGTCTCTGTCTCTGTGTCTCTGTCTCTGTGTCTCTGTCTCTGTGTCTCTGTCTCTGTGTCTCTGTCTCTGTGTCTCTGTCTCCGTGTCTCTGTCTCTGTGTCTCTGTCTCTGTCTCTGTCTCTGTCTCTGTGTCTCTCTCTCTGTGTCTCTGTGTCTGTGTCTCTGTCTCTGTCTCTGTGTCTCTGTCTCTGTGTCTCTGTCTCTGTGTCTCTGTCTCTGTGTCTCTGTCTCTGTGTCTCTGTCTGTGTGTCTCCGTCTCTGTGTCTCTGTCTCTGTGTCTCTCTCTGTGTCTCTGTCTCTGTGTCTCTGTGTCTGTGTCTCTGGCTCTGTGTCTCTGTCTCCGTGTCTCTGTCTCCGTGTCTCTGTCTCTGTGTCTCTGTCTCTGTGTCTCTGTCTCTGTGTCTCTGTCTCTGTGTCTCTGTCCCTGTGTCTCTGTCTCTGTGTCTCTGTCTCTGTGTCTGTGTCTCTGTCTCTGTGTCTCTGTGTCTGTGTCTCTGTCTCTGTGTCTCTGTCTCTGTGTCTGTGTCTCTGTCTCTGTGTCTCTGTCTCTGTGTCTCTGTCTCAGTGTCTCTGTCTCTGTGTCTCTGTCTCTGTGTCTCTGTCTCTGTGTCTCTGTCTCTGTGTCTCTGTCTCTGTGTCTGTGCCTCTGTGTCTCTGTCTCTGTGTCTCTGTCTCTGTGTCTCTGTCTCTGTGTCTCTGTCTCTGTGTGTCTGTCTCTGTGTCTCTGTCTCTGTGTCTCTGTCTCTGTGTCTCTGTCTCTGTGTCTCTGTCTCTGTGTCTCTGTCTCTGTGTCTCTGTCTCTGTGTCTCTGTCTCTGTGTCTCTGTCTCTGTGGCTCTGTCTCTCTGTCTCTGTCTCTGTGTCTCTGTCTCTGTGTCTCTGTCCCTGTGTCTCTGTCTCAGTGTCCCTGTCTCTGTGTCTCTGTCTCTGTGTCTCTGTCTCTGTGTCTCTGTCTCTGTGTCTCTGCCTCTGTGTCTCTGTCTCTGTGTCTCTGTCTCTGTGTCTCTGTCTCTGTGTGTCTGTCTCTGTGTCTCTGTCTCTGTGTCTCTGTCTCTGTGTCTAACTCTCCTTGTCCCTGTCTCTGTCTCTGTGTCTCTGTCTCTGTGTCTCAGTCTCTGTGTCTCTGTCTCTGTGTCTCTGTCTCTGTGTCTCTGTCTCTGTGTCTCTGTCTCTGTGTCTCTGTCTCTGTGTCTCTGTCTCTGTGTCTGTGTCTCTGTCTCTGTCTCTGTGTCTCGCTCTCTCTGTGTCTATGTCCCTGTGCCTATGTATCTGTGTCTCTGTCTCTGTGACTTTGTCTCTGCGTATCTGTCTCTGTGTCTCTGTCTCTGTGTCTCTGTCTCTGTGTCTCAGTCTCTGTGTCTCTGTCTCTGTGTCTCTGTCTCTGTGTCTCTGTCTCTGTGTCTGTGTCTCTGTCTCTGTCTCTGTGTCTCGCTCTCTCTGTGTCTATGTCCCTGTGCCTATGTATCTGTGTCTCTGTCTCTGTGACTTTGTCTCTGCGTATCTGTCTCTGTGTCTCAGTCTCTGTGTCTCTGTCTCTGTGTCTCTGTCTCTGTGTCTCTGTCTCTGTGTCTCTGTCTCTGTGTCTCTGTCACTGTGTCTGTGTCTCTGTCTCTGTCTCTGTGTCTCGCTCTCTCTGTGTCTATGTCCCTGTGCCTATGTATCTGTGTCTCTGTCTCTGTGACTTTGTCTCTGCGTATCTGTCTCTGTGTCTCTGTCTCTGTGTCTCTGTCTCTGTGTCACTGTCTCTGTGTCTCTGTCTCTGTTTCTCTGTCTCTGTGCCTCTGTCTCTGTGTCTCTGTCTCTGTGTCTCTGTCTCTGTGTCTCTGTCTCTGTGTCTCTGTCTCTGTGTCTCTGTCTCTGTGTCTCTGTCTCTGTGTCTAAGTCTCCTTGTCTCTGTCTCTGTGTCTCTGTCTCTGTGTCTCTGTCTCTTTGTCTCTGTCTCTGTGTCTCTGTCCCTGTGTCTCTGTCTCTGTGTCTCTGTCTCTGTGTCTCTGTCTCTGTGTCTCTGTCTCTGTGTCTCTGTCTCTGTGTCTCTGTCTCTGTGTCTCTGTCTCTGTGTCTCTGTCTCTGTGTCTCTGTCTCTGTGTCTCTGTCTCTGTGTCTCTGTCTCTGTGTCTCTGTCTCTGTGTCTCTGTCTCTGTGTCTCTGTCTCTGTGTCTCTGTCTCTGTGTCTCTGTCTCTGTGTCTCTGTCTCTGTGTCTCTGTCTCTGTGTCTCTGTCTCTGTGTCTCTGTCTCTGTGTCTCTGTCTCTGTGACTTTGTCTCTGTGTCTCTGTCTCTGTGTCTCTGTCGCTGTGTCTAACTCTCCTTGTCTGTGTCTCTGTCTCTGTGTCTCTGTCTCTGTGTCTCTGTCTCTGTGTCTCTGTCTCTGTGTCTCTGTCTCTGTGTCTCTGTCTCTGTGTCTCTCTCTCTGTGTCTCTGTCTTTGTCTCTGTCTCTGTGCCTCTGTCTCTGTGTCTCTGTCTCTGTGTCTCTGTCTCTGTGTCTCTGTCTCTGTGTCTCTGTCTCTGTGTCTGTGTCTCTGTGTCTCTGTCTCTGTGTCTCTGTCTCTGTGTCTCTGTCTCTTTGGCTCTGTCTCGGTGTCTCTGTCGATGTGTCTAAGTCTCCTTGTCTCTGTCTCTGTTCCTCTGCCTCTGTCTCCGTTTGTCTTAATCTGTGTCTCTGTCTGTGCGCCTATGCATCTGTGTATCCGTCTCTGTGTCTGTGCTCTGTGTCTCTGTCTCTGTGTCTCTGTCGATGTGCCTCAGTCTCCTTGTCTCTGTCTCTGTGTCTCTGCCTCTGTCTCCGTGTGTCTTAATCTGTGTCTCTGTCTGTGCGCCTATGTATCTGTGTATCCGTCTCTGTGTCTGTGCTCTGTGTCTCTGTCTCTGACTCTGTCTCTGTCTCTGTCTCTGTCTCTGTGTCTCTGTCTCTGTGTCTAAGTCTCCTTGTCTCTGTCTCTGTGTCTCTGCCTCTGTCTCCGTGTGTCTTAATCTGTGTCTCTGTCTGTGCGCCTATGTATCTGTGTATCCGTCTCTGTGTCTGTGCTCTGTGTCTCTGTCTCTGACTCTGTCTCTGTCTCTGTCTCTGTCTCTGTGTCTCTGTCTCTGTGTCTCTCTCTCTGTGTCTCTGTGTCTGTGTCTCTGTCTCTGTCTCTGTGTCTCTGTCTCTGTGTCTCTGTCTCTGGGTCTCTGCCTCTGTGTCTCTGTCTCTGTGTCTCTGTCTGTGTGTCCCCGTCTCAGTGTCTCTGTCTCTGTGTCTCTCTCTGTGTCTCTGTCTCTGTGTCTCTGTGTCTGTGTCTCTGTCTCCGTGTCTCTGTCTCTGTGTCTCTGTCTCTGTGTCTCTGTCTCTGTGTCTCTGTCTCTGTGTCTCTGTCTCTGTGTCTGTGTCTCTGTCTCTGTGTCTGTGTCTCTCTCACTCTGTGTCTATGTCCCTGTGCCTATGTATCTGTGTCTCTGTCTCTGTGACTTTGTCTCTGCCTATCTGTCTCTGTGTCTCTGTCTCTGTGTCTCTGTCTCTGTGTCTCTGTCTCTGTGTCACTGTCTCTGCGTACCTGTCTCTGTGTCTCTGTCTCTCTGTCTCTGTCTCTGTGTCTCTGTCTCTGTGTCTCTGTCTCTGTGTCTCTGTCTCTGTGTCTCTGTCTCTGTGTCTCTGTCTCTGTGTCTCTGTCTCTGTGTCTCTGTCTCTGTGTCTCTGTCTCTGTGTCTCTGTCTCTGTGTCTCTGTCTCTGTGTCTCTGTCTCTGTGTCTCTGTCTCTGTGTCTCTGTCTCTGTGTCTCTGTCTCTGTGTCTCTGTCTCTGTGCCTCTGTCTCTGTGTCTCTGTCTCTGTGTCTCTGTCTCTGTGTCTCTGTCTCTGTGTCTCTGTCTCTGTGTCTCTGTCTCTGTGTCTCTCTCTCTGTGTCTAAGTCTCCTTGTCTCTGTCTCTGTGTCTCTGTCTCTGTGTCTCTGTCTCTTTGTCTCTGTCTCTGTGTCTCTGTCTCTGTGTCTCTGTCTCTGTGTCTCTGTCTCTGTGTCTCTGTCTCTGTGTCTCTGTCTCTGTGTCTCTGTCTCTGTGTCTCTGTCTCTGTGTCTCTGTGTCTGTGTCTCTGTCTCTGTGTCTCTGTCGATGTGTCTAAGTCTCCTTGTCTCTGTCTCTGTGTCTCTGTCTCTGTGTCTCTGTCTCTGACTCTGTCCCTGTTCTGTCTCTGTGTCTCTGTCTCTGTGTCTAAGTCTCCTTGTCTCTGTCTCTGTGTCTCTGCCTCTGTCTCCATGTGTCTTCATCTGTGTCTCTGTCTGTGCGCCTATGTATCTGTGTATCCGTGTCTGTGTCTGTGCTCTGTGTCTCTGTCTCTGTCTCTGTCTCTGTGTCTCTGTCTCTGTGTCTCTCTCTCTGTGTCTCTGTCTCTGTGTCTCTGTCTCTGTCTCTGTCTCTGTCTCTGTGTCTCTGTCTCTGTGTCTCTGTCTCTGTGTCTCTGTCTCTGGGTATCTGTCTCTGTGTCTCTGTCTCTGTGTCTCCGTCTCTGTGTCTCTGTCTCTGTGTCTCTGTCTCTGTGTCTCTGTCTCTGTGTCTCTGTCTCTGTGTCTCTGTCTCTGTGTCTCTGTCTCTGTGTCTCTGTCTCTGTGTCTCTGTCTCTGTGTCTTTGTCTCTGTGTCTCTGTCTCTGTGTCTCTGTCTCTGTCTCTGTGTCTGTGTCTCTGTCTCTGTCTCTGTCTCTGTGTCTCGCTCTCTCTGTGTCTATGTCCCTGTGCCTATGTATCTGTGTCTCTGTCTCTGTGACTTTGTCTCTGCGTATCTGTCTCTGCGTATCTGTCTCTCTGTCTCTGTCTCTGTGTCTCTGTCTCTGTGTCTCTGTCTCTGTGTCTCTGTCTCTGTGTCTCTGTCTCTGTGTCTCTGTCGATGTGTCTAAGTCTCCTTGTCTCTGTCTCTGTGTCTCTGCCTCTGTCTCCGTGCGTCTTAATCTGTGTCTCTGTCTGTGCGCCTATGTATCTGTGTCGCTGTCTCTGTGTCTCTGTCTCTATGTCTCTGTCTCTGTGTCTCTGTCTCTGTGTCTCTGTCTCTGTGTCTCTGTCTCTGTGTCTCTGTCTCTGTGTCTCTGTCTCTGTGTCTCTGTCTCTGTGTCTCTGTCTCTGTGTCTCTGTCTCTGTGTCTCTGTCTCTGTGTCTCTGTCTCTGTGTCTCTGTCTCTGTGTCTCTGTCTCTGTGTCTAACTCTCCTTGTCTCTGTCTCTGTCTCTGTTTCTCTGTCTCTGTGTCTCTGTCTCTGTGTCTCTGTCTCTGTGTCTCTGTCTCTGTGTCGCTGTCTCTGTGTCTCTGTCTCTGTGTCTCTGTCTCTGTGTCTCTGTCTCTGTCTCTGTGTCTCTGTCTCTGTGTCTCTGTCTCTGTGTCTCTGTCTCCGTGTCTCTGTCTCTGTGTCTCTGTCTCTGTGTCTCTGTCTCTGTGTCTCTGTCTCTGTGTCTCTGTCTCTGTGTCTCTGTCTCTGTGTCTCTGTCTCTGTGTCTCTGTCTCTGTGTCTCTGTCTCTGTGTCTCTGTCTCTGTGTCTCTGTCTCTGTGTCTCTGTCTCTGTGTCTATGTCCCTGTGCCTATGTATCTGTGTCTCTGTCTCTGTGACTTTGTCTCTGTGTCTCTGTCTCTGTGTCTCTGTCGCTGTGTCTAACTCTCCTTGTCTCTGTCTCTGTCTCTGTGTCTCTGTCTCTGTGTCTCTGTCTCTGTGTCTCTCTCCGTGTGTCTCTGTCTTTGTCTCTGTCTCTGTGCCTCTGTCTCTGTGTCTCTGTCTCTGTGTCTCTGTCTCTGTGTCTCTGTCTCTGTGTCTCTCTCTCTGTGTCTGTGTCTCTGTGTCTCTGTCTCTGTGTCTCTGTCTCTGTGTCTCTGTCTCTTTGGCTCTGTCTCGGTGTCTCTGTCGATGTGTCTAAGTCTCCTTGTCTCTGTCTCTGTTTCTCTGCCTCTGTCTCCGTTTGTCTTAATCTGTGTCTCTGTCTGTGCGCCTATGCATCTGTGTATCCGTCTCTGTGTCTGTGCTCTGTGTCTCTGTCTCTGTGTCTCTGTCTCTGTGTCTCTCTCTGTGTCTCTGTCTCTGTGTCTCTGTGTCTGTGTCTCTGTCTCTGTGTCTCTGTCTCCGTGTCTCTGTCTCTGTGTCTCTGTCTCTGTGTCTCTGTCTCTGTGTCTCTGTCTCTGTGTCTGTGTCCCTGTGTCTCTGTCTCTGTGTCTCTGTCTCTGTGTCTCTGTCTCTGTGTCTCTGTCTCTGTGTCTCTGTCTCTTTGGCTCTGTCTCGGTGTCTCTGTCGATGTGTCTAAGTCTCCTTGTCTCTGTCTCTGTTTCTCTGCCTCTGTCTCCGTTTGTCTTAATCTGTGTCTCTGTCTGTGCGCCTATGCATCTGTGTATCCGTCTCTGTGTCTGTGCTCTGTGTCTCTGTCTCTGACTCTGTCTCTGTCTCTGTCTCTGTCTCTGTGTCTCTGTCTCTGTGTCTCTCTCTCTGTGTCTCTGTGTCTGTGTCTCTGTCTCTGTCTCTGTGTCTCTGTCTCTGTGTCTCTGTCTCTGTGTCTCTGTCTCTGGGTCTCTGCCTCTGTGTCTCTGTCTGTGTGTCCCCGTCTCTGTGTCTCTGTCTCTGTGTCTCTCTCTGTGTCTCTGTCTCTGTGTCTCTGTGTCTGTGTCTCTGTCTCTGTGTCTCTGTCTCCGTGTCTCTGTCTCTGTGTCTCTGTCTCTGTGTCTCTGTCTCTGTGTCTCTGTCCCTGTGTCTGTGTCTCTGTCTCTGTGTCTGTGTCTCTCTCACTCTGTGTCTATGTCCCTGTGCCTATGTATCTGTGTCTCTGTCTCTGTGACTTTGTCTCTGCGTATCTGTCTCTGTGTCTCTGTCTCTGTGTCTCTGTCTCTGTGTCTCAGTCTCTGTGTCTCTGTCTCTGTGTCTCTGTCTCTGTGTCTCTGTCTCTGTGTCTGTGTCTCTGTCTCTGTCTCTGTGTCTCGCTCTCTCTGTGTCTATGTCCCTGTGCCTATGTATCTGTGTCTCTGTCTCTGTGACTTTGTCTCTGCGTATCTGTCTCTGTGTCTCAGTCTCTGTGTCTCTGTCTCTGTGTCTCTGTCTCTGTGTCTCTGTCTCTGTGTCTGTGTCTCTGTCTCTGTCTCTGTGTCTCGCTCTCTCTGTGTCTATGTCCCTGTGCCTATGTATCTGTGTCTCTGTCTCTGTGACTTTGTCTCTGCGTATCTGTCTCTGTGTCTCTGTCTCAGTGTCTCTGTCTCTGTGTCTCTGTCTCTGTGTCACTGTCTCTGTGTCTCTGTCTCTGTTTCTCTGTCTCTGTGCCTCTGTCTCTGTGTCTCTGTCTCTGTGTCTCTGTCTCTGTGTCTCTGTCTCTGTGTCTCTGTCTCTGTGTCTCTGTCTCTGTGTCTCTGTCTCTGTGTCTAAGTCTCCTTGTCTCTGTCTCTGTGTCTCTGTCTCTGTGTCTCTGTCTCTTTGTCTCTGTCTCTGTGTCTCTGTCCCTGTGTCTCTGTCTCTGTGTCTCTGTCTCTGTGTCTCTGTCTCTGTGTCTCTGTCTCTGTGTCTCTGTCTCTGTGTCTCTGTCTCTGTGTCTCTGTCTCTGTGTCTCTGTCTCTGTGTCTCTGTCTCTGTGTCTCTGTCTCTGTGTCTCTGTCTCTGTGTCTCTGTCTCTGTGTCTCTGTCTCTGTGTCTCTGTCTCTGTGTCTCTGTCTCTGTGTCTCTGTCTCTGTGTCTCTGTCTCTGTGTCTCTGTCTCTGTGTCTCTGTCTCTGTGACTTTGTCTCTGTGTCTCTGTCTCTGTGTCTCTGTCGCTGTGTCTAACTCTCCTTGTCTCTGTCTCTGTCTCTGTGTCTCTGTCTCTGTGTCTCTGTCTCTGTGTCTCTGTCTCTGTGTCTCTGTCTCTGTGTCTCTGTCTCTGTGTCTCTCTCTCTGTGTCTCTGTCTTTGTCTCTGTCTCTGTGCCTCTGTCTCTGTGTCTCTGTCTCTGTGTCTCTGTCTCTGTGTCTCTGTCTCTGTGTCTCTGTCTCTGTGTCTCTGTCTCTGTGTCTGTGTCTCTGTTTCTCTGTCTCTGTGTCTCTGTCTCTGTGTCTCTGTCTCTTTGGCTCTGTCTCGGTGTCTCTGTCGATGTGTCTAAGTCTCCTTGTCTCTGTCTCTGTTTCTCTGCCTCTGTCTCCGTTTGTCTTAATCTGTGTCTCTGTCTGTGCGCCTATGCATCTGTGTATCCGTCTCTGTGTCTGTGCTCTGTGTCTCTGTCTCTGTGTCTCTGTCGATGTGCCTCAGTCTCCTTGTCTCTGTCTCTGTGTCTCTGCCTCTGTCTCCGTGTGTCTTAATCTGTGTCTCTGTCTGTGCGCCTATGTATCTGTGTATCCGTCTCTGTGTCTGTGCTCTGTGTCTCTGTCTCTGACTCTGTCTCTGTCTCTGTCTCTGTCTCTGTGTCTCTGTCTCTGTGTCTAAGTCTCCTTGTCTCTGTCTCTGTGTCTCTGCCTCTGTCTCCGTGTGTCTTAATCTGTGTCTCTGTCTGTGCGCCTATGTATCTGTGTATCCGTCTCTGTGTCTGTGCTCTGTGTCTCTGTCTCTGACTCTGTCTCTGTCTCTGTCTCTGTCTCTGTGTCTCTGTCTCTGTGTCTCTCTCTCTGTGTCTCTGTGTCTGTGTCTCCGTCTCTGTCTCTGTGTCTCTGTCTCTGTGTCTCTGTCTCTGGGTCTCTGCCTCTGTGTCTCTGTCTCTGTGTCTCTGTCTGTGTGTCCCCGTCTCAGTGTCTCTGTCTCTGTGTCTCTCTCTGTGTCTCTGTCTCTGTGTCTCTGTGTCTGTGTCTCTGTCTCCGTGTCTCTGTCTCTGTGTCTCTGTCTCTGTGTCTCTGTCTCTGTGTCTCTGTCTCTGTGTCTCTGTCTCTGTGTCTGTGTCTCTGTCTCTGTGTCTGTGTCTCTCTCACTCTGTGTCTATGTCCCTGTGCCTATGTATCTGTGTCTCTGTCTCTGTGACTTTGTCTCTGCCTATCTGTCTCTGTGTCTCTGTCTCTGTGTCTCTGTCTCTGTGTCTCTGTCTCTGTGTCTCTGTCTCTGTGTCACTGTCTCTGCGTACCTGTCTCTGTGTATCTGTCTCTCTGTCTCTGTCTCTGTGTCTCTGTCTCTGTGTCTCTGTCTCTGTGTCTCTGTCTCTGTGTCTCTGTCTCTGTGTCTCTGTCTCTGTGTCTCTGTCTCTGTGTCTCTGTCTCTGTGTCTCTGTCTCTGTGTCTCTGTCTCTGTGTCTCTGTCTCTGTGTCTCTGTCTCTGTGTCTCTGTCTCTGTGCCTCTGTCTCTGTGTCTCTGTCTCTGTGTCTCTGTCTCTGTGTCTCTGTCTCTGTGTCTCTGTCTCTGTGTCTCTGTCTCTGTGTCTAAGTCTCCTTGTCTCTGTCTCTGTGTCTCTGTCTCTTTGTCTCTGTCTCTGTGTCTCTGTCTCTGTGTCTCTGTCTCTGTGTCTCTGTCTCTGTGTCTCTGTCTCTGTGTCTCTGTCTCTGTGTCTCTGTCTCTGTGTCTCTGTCTCTGTGTCTCTGTCTCTGTGTCTCTGTCTCTGTGTCTCTGTCTCTGTGTCTCTGTCTCTGTGTCTCTGTCGATGTGTCTAAGTCTCCTTGTCTCTGTCTCTTTGTCTCTGTCTCTGTGTCTCTGTCTCTGACTCTGTCCCTGTTCTGTCTCTGTGTCTCTGTCTCTGTGTCTAAGTCTCCTTGTCTCTGTCTCTGTGTCTCTGCCTCTGTCTCCGTGTGTCTTCATCTGTGTCTCTGTCTGTGCGCCTATGTATCTGTGTATCCGTGTCTGTGTCTGTGCTCTGTGTCTCTGTCTCTGTCTCTGTCTCTGTGTCTCTGTCTCTGTGTCTCTCTCTCTGTGTCTCTGTCTCTGTGTCTCTGTCTCTGTCTCTGTCTCTGTCTCTGTCTCTGTGTCTCTGTCTCTGTGTCTCTGTCTCTGTGTCTCTGTCTCTGGGTATCTGTCTCTGTGTCTCTGTCTCTGTGTCTCCGTCTCTGTGTCTCTGTCTCTGTGTCTCTGTCTCTGTGTCTCTGTCTCTGTGTCTCTGTCTCTGTGTCTCTGTCTCTGTGTCTCTGTCTCTGTGTCTCTGTCTCTGTGTCTCTGTCTCTGTGTCTTTGTCTCTGTGTCTCTGTCTCTGTGTCTCTGTCTCTGTCTCTGTGTCTGTGTCTCTGTCTCTGTCTCTGTCTCTGTGTCTCGCTCTCTCTGTGTCTATGTCCCTGTGCCTATGTATCTGTGTCTCTGTCTCTGTGACTTTGTCTCTGCGTATCTGTCTCTGCGTATCTGTCTCTCTGTCTCTGTCTCTGTGTCTCTGTCTCTGTGTCTCTGTCTCTGTGTCTCTGTCTCTGTGTCTCTGTCTCTGTGTCTCTGTCTCTGTGTCTCTGTCTCTGTGTCTCTGTCTCTGTGTCTCTGTCGATGTGTCTAAGTCTCCTTGTCTCTGTCTCTGTGTCTCTGCCTCTGTCTCCGTGCGTCTTAATCTGTGTCTCTGTCTGTGCGCCTATGTATCTGTGTCTCTGTCTCTGTGTCTCTGTCTCTATGTCTCTGTCTCTGTGTCTCTGTCTCTGTGTCTCTGTCTCTGTGTCTCTGTCTCTGTGTCTCTGTCTCTGTGTCTCTGTCTCTGTGTCTCTGTCTCTGTGTCTCTGTCTCTGTGTCTCTGTCTCTGTGTCTCTGTCTCTGTGTCTCTGTCTCTGTGTCTCTGTCTCTGTCTCTGTGTCTCTGTCTCTGTGTCTCTGTCTCTGTGTCTCTGTCTCCGTGTCTCTGTCTCTGTGTCTCTGTCTCTGTGTCTCTGTCTCTGTGTCTCTGTCTCTGTGTCTCTGTCTCTGTGTCTCTGTCTCTGTGTCTCTGTCTCTGTGTCTCTGTCTCTGTGTCTCTGTCTCTGTGTCTCTGTCTCTGTGTCTCTGTCTCTGTGTCTCTGTCTCTGTGTCTCTGTCTCTGTGTCTATGTCCCTGTGCCTATGTATCTGTGTCTCTGTCTCTGTGACTTTGTCTCTGTGTCTCTGTCTCTGTGTCTCTGTCGCTGTGTCTAACTCTCCTTGTCTCTGTCTCTGTCTCTGTGTCTCTGTCTCTGTGTCTCTGTCTCTGTGTCTCTGTCTCTGTGTCTCTCTCCGTGTGTCTCTGTCTTTGTCTCTGTCTCTGTGCCTCTGTCTCTGTGTCTCTGTCTCTGTGTCTCTGTCTCTGTGTCTCTGTCTCTGTGTCTCTCTCTCTGTGTCTGTGTCTCTGTGTCTCTGTCTCTGTGTCTCTGTCTCTGTGTCTCTGTCTCTTTGGCTCTGTCTCGGTGTCTCTGTCGATGTGTCTAAGTCTCCTTGTCTCTGTCTCTGTTTCTCTGCCTCTGTCTCCGTTTGTCTTAATCTGTGTCTCTGTCTGTGCGCCTATGCATCTGTGTATCCGTCTCTGTGTCTGTGCTCTGTGTCTCTGTCTCTGTGTCTCTGTCTCTGTGTCTCTCTCTGTGTCTCTGTCTCTGTGTCTCTGTGTCTGTGTCTCTGTCTCTGTGTCTCTGTCTCCGTGTCTCTGTCTCTGTGTCTCTGTCTCTGTGTCTCTGTCTCTGTGTCTCTGTCTCTGTGTCTCTGTCTCTGTGTCTGTGTCTCTGTGTCTCTGTCTCTGTGTCTCTGTCTCTGTGTCTCTGTCTCTGTGTCTCTGTCTCTTTGGCTCTGTCTCGGTGTCTCTGTCGATGTGTCTAAGTCTCCTTGTCTCTGTCTCTGTTTCTCTGCCTCTGTCTCCGTTTGTCTTAATCTGTGTCTCTGTCTGTGCGCCTATGCATCTGTGTATCCGTCTCTGTGTCTGTGCTCTGTGTCTCTGTCTCTGACTCTGTCTCTGTCTCTGTCTCTGTCTCTGTGTCTCTGTCTCTGTGTCTCTCTCTCTGTGTCTCTGTGTCTGTGTCTCTGTCTCTGTCTCTGTGTCTCTGTCTCTGTGTCTCTGTCTCTGTGTCTCTGTCTCTGTGTCTCTGTCTCTGGGTCTCTGCCTCTGTGTCTCTGTCTGTGTGTCCCCGTCTCTGTGTCTCTGTCTCTGTGTCTCTCTCTGTGTCTCTGTCTCTGTGTCTCTGTGTCTGTGTCTCTGTCTCTGTGTCTCTGTCTCCGTGTCTCTGTCTCTGTGTCTCTGTCTCTGTGTCTCTGTCTCTGTGTCTCTGTCCCTGTGTCTGTGTCTCTGTCTCTGTGTCTGTGTCTCTCTCACTCTGTGTCTATGTCCCTGTGCCTATGTATCTGTGTCTCTGTCTCTGTGACTTTGTCTCTGCCTATCTGTCTCTGTGTCTCTGTCTCTGTGTCTCTGTCTCTGTGTCTCTGTCTCTGTGTCTCTGTCTCTGTGTCTCTGTCTCTGTGTCACTGTCTCTGCGTACCTGTCTCTGTGTCTCTGTCTCTGTGTCTCTGTCTCTGTGTCTCTGTCTCTGTGTCTCTGTCTCTGTGTCTCTGTCTATGTGTCTCTGTCTCTGTGTCTCTGTCTCTGTGTCTCTGTGTCTCTGTCTCTGTGTCTCTGTCTCTGTGTCTCTGTCTCTGTGTCTCTGTCTCTGTGTCTCTGTCTCTGTGTCTCTGTCTCTGTGTCTCTGTCTCTGTGTCTCTGTCTCTGTGTCTCTGTCTCTGGGTCTCTGTCTCTGTGTCTCTGTCTGTGTGTCTCCGTCTCTGTGTCTCTGTCTCTGTGTCTCTCTCTGTGTCTCTGTCTCTGTGTCTCTGTGTCTGTGTCTCTGTCTCTGTGTCTCTGTCTCCGTGTCTCTGTCTCTGTGTCTCTGTCTCTGTGTCTCTGTCTCTGTGTCTCTGTCTCTGTGTCTCTGTCCCTGTGTCTCTGTCTCTGTGTCTCTGTCTCTGTGTCTGTGTCTCTGTCTCTGTGTCTCTGTGTCTGCGTCTCTGTCTCTGTGTCTCTGTCTCTGTGTCTCTGTCTCTGTGCCTTTGTCTCTGTGTCTCTGTCTCTGTGTCTCTGTCTCTGTGTCTCTGTCTCTGTCTCTGTGTCTCTGTCTCTGTGTCTCTGTCTCTGTGTCTCTGTCTCTGTGTCTCTGTCTCTGTGTCTCTGTCTCCGTGTCTCTGTCTCTGTGTCTCTGTCTCTGACTCTGTCTCTGTCTCTGTCTCTGTCTCTGTGTCTCTCTCTCTGTGTCTCTGTGTCTGTGTCTCTGTCTCTGTCTCTGTGTCTCTGTCTCTGTGTCTCTGTCTCTGTGTCTCTGTCTCTGGGTCTCTGTCTCTGTGTCTCTGTCTGTGTGTCTCCGTCTCTGTGTCTCTGTCTCTGTGTCTCTCTCTGTGTCTCTGTCTCTGTGTCTCTGTGTCTGTGTCTCTGTCTCTGTGTCTCTGTCTCCGTGTCTCTGTCTCTGTGTCTCTGTCTCTGTGTCTCTGTCTCTGTGTCTCTGTCTCTGTGTCTCTGTCCCTGTGTCTCTGTCTCTGTGTCTCTGTCTCTGTGTCTGTGTCTCTGTCTCTGTGTCTCTGTGTCTGTGTCTCTGTCTCTGTGTCTCTGTCTCTGTGTCTCTGTCTCTGTGCCTTTGTCTCTGTGTCTCTGTCTCTGTGTCTCTGTCTCAGTGTCTCTGTCTCTGTGTCTCTGTCTCTGTGTCTCTGTCTCTGTGTCTCTGTCTCTGTGTCTGTGCCTCTGTGTCTCTGTCTCTGTGTCTCTGTCTCTGTGTCTCTGTCTCTGTGTCTCTGTCTCTGTGTGTCTGTCTCTGTGTCTCTGTCTCTGTGTCTCTGTCTCTGTGTCTCTGTCTCTGTGTCTCTGTCGATGTATCTAAGTCTCCTTGTCTCTGTCTCTGTGTCTCTGCCTCTGTCTCCGTGCGTCTTAATCTGTGTCTCTGTCTGTGCGCCTATGTATCTGTGTATCCGTCTCTGTGTCTGTGCTCTGTGTCTCTGTCTCTGTGTCTCTGTCTCTGTGTCTCTGTCTCTGTGCCTCTGTCTCTGTGTCTCTGTCTCTGTGTCTCTGTCTCTGTGTCTCTGTCTCTGTGTCTCTGTCTCTGTGTCTCTGTCTCTGTGGCTCTGTCTCTCTGTCTCTGTCTCTGTGTCTCTGTCTCTGTGTCTCTGTCCCTGTGTCTCTGTCTCAGTGTCCCTGTCTCTGTGTCTCTGTCTCTGTGTCTCTGTCTCTGTGTCTCTGTCTCTGTGTCTCTGCCTCTGTGTCTCTGTCTCTGTGTCTCTGTCTCTGTGTCTCTGTCTCTGTGTGTCTGTCTCTGTGTCTCTGTCTCTGTGTCTCTGTCTCTGTGTCTAACTCTCCTTGTCCCTGTCTCTGTCTCTGTGTCTCTGTCTCTGTGTCTCTGTCTCTGTGTCTCAGTCTCTGTGTCTCTGTCTCTGTGTCTCTGTCTCTGTGTCTCTGTCCCTGTGTCTCTGTCTCTGTGTCTCTGTCTCTGTGTCTGTGTCTCTGTCTCTGTCTCTGTGTCTCGCTCTCTCTGTGTCTATGTCCCTGTGCCTATGTATCTGTGTCTCTGTCTCTGTGACTTTGTCTCTGCGTATCTGTCTCTGTGTCTCTGTCTCTGTGTCTCTGTCTCTGTGTCTCAGTCTCTGTGTCTCTGTCTCTGTGTCTCTGTCTCTGTGTCTCTGTCTCTGTGTCTGTGTCTCTGTCTCTGTCTCTGTGTCTCGCTCTCTCTGTGTCTATGTCCCTGTGCCTATGTATCTGTGTCTCTGTCTCTGTGACTTTGTCTCTGCGTATCTGTCTCTGTGTCTCAGTCTCTGTGTCTCTGTCTCTGTGTCTCTGTCTCTGTGTCTCTGTCTCTGTGTCTGTGTCTCTGTCTCTGTCTCTGTGTCTCGCTCTCTCTGTGTCTATGTCCCTGTGCCTATGTATCTGTGTCTCTGTCTCTGTGACTTTGTCTCTGCGTATCTGTCTCTGTGTCTCTGTCTCTGTGTCTCTGTCTCTGTGTCTCTGTCTCTGTGTCACTGTCTCTGTGTCTCTGTCTCTGTTTCTCTGTCTCTGTGCCTCTGTCTCTGTGTCTCTGTCTCTGTGTCTCTGTCTCTGTGTCTCTGTCTCTGTGTCTCTGTCTCTGTGTCTCTATCTCTGTGTCTCTGTCTCTGTGTCTCTGTCTCTGTGTCTCTGTCTCTGTGTCTAAGTCTCCTTGTCTCTGTCTCTGTGTCTCTGTCTCTGTGTCTCTGTCTCTTTGTCTCTGTCTCTGTGTCTCTGTCCCTGTATCTCTGTCTCTGTGTCTCTGTCTCTGTGTCTCTGTCTCTGTGTCTCTGTCTCTGTGTCTCTGTCTCTGTGTCTCTGTCTCTGTGTCTCTGTCTCTGTGTCTCTGTCTCTGTGTCTCTGTCTCTGTGTCTCTGTCTCTGTGTCTCTGTCTCTGTGTCTCGGTCTCTGTGTCTCTGTCTCTGTGTCTCTGTCTCTGTGTCTCTGTCTCTGTGTCTCTGTCTCTGTGTCTCTGTCTCTGTGTCTCTGTCTCTGTGTCTCTGTCTCTGTGTCTCTGTCTCTGTGTCTCTGTCTCTGTGACTTTGTCTCTGTGTCTCTGTCTCTGTGTCTCTGTCGCTGTGTCTAACTCTCCTTGTCTCTGTCTCTGTCTCTGTGTCTCTGTCTCTGTGTCTCTGTCTCTGTGTCTCTGTCTCTGTGTCTCTGTCTCTGTGTCTCTGTCTCTGTGTCTCTCTCTCTGTGTCTCTGTCTTTGTCTCTGTCTCTGTGCCTCTGTCTCTGTGTCTCTGTCTCTGTGTCTCTGTCTCTGTGTCTCTGTCTCTGTGTCTCTGTCTCTGTGTCTCTGTCTCTGTGTCTCTGTCTCTGTGTCTCTGTCTCTGTGTCTCTGTCTCTGTGTCTCTGTCTCTTTGGCTCTGTCTCGGTGTCTCTGTCGATGTGTCTAAGTCTCCTTGTCTCTGTCTCTGTTTCTCTGCCTCTGTCTCCGTTTGTCTTAATCTGTGTCTCTGTCTGTGCGCCTATGCATCTGTGTATCCGTCTCTGTGTCTGTGCTCTGTGTCTCTGTCTCTGTGTCTCTGTCGATGTGCCTCAGTCTCCTTGTCTCTGTCTCTGTGTCTCTGCCTCTGTCTCCGTGTGTCTTAATCTGTGTCTCTGTCTGTGCGCCTATGTATCTGTGTATCCGTCTCTGTGTCTGTGCTCTGTGTCTCTGTCTCTGACTCTGTCTCTGTCTCTGTCTCTGTCTCTGTGTCTCTGTCTCTGTGTCTAAGTCTCCTCGTCTCTGTCTCTGTGTCTCTGCCTCTGTCTCCGTGTGTCTTAATCTGTGTCTCTGTCTGTGCGCCTATGTATCTGTGTATCCGTCTCTGTGTCTGTGCTCTGTGTCTCTGTGTCTCTGTCTCTGTGTCTCTGTCTCTGTGTCTCTGTCTCTGTGTCTCTGTCTCTGTGTCTCTGTCTCTGTGTCTCTGTCTCTGTGTCTCTGTCTCTGTGTCTCTGTCTCTGTGTCTCTGTCTCTGTGTCTCTGTCTCTGTGTCTATGTCCCTGTGCCTATGTATCTGTGTCTCTGTCTCTGTGACTTTGTCTCTGTGTCTCTGTCTCTGTGTCTCTGTCGCTGTGTCTAACTCTCCTTGTCTCTGTCTCTGTCTCTGTGTCTCTGTCTCTGTGTCTCTGTCTCTGTGTCTCTGTCTCTGTGTCTCTGTCTCTGTGTCTCTCTCCGTGTGTCTCTGTCTTTGTCTCTGTCTCTGTGCCTCTGTCTCTGTGTCTCTGTCTCTGTGTCTCTGTCTCTGTGTCTCTGTCTCTGTGTCTCTCTCTCTGTGTCTGTGTCTCTGTGTCTCTGTCTCTGTGTCTCTGTCTCTGTGTCTCTGTCTCTTTGGCTCTGTCTCGGTGTCTCTGTCGATGTGTCTAAGTCTCCTTGTCTCTGTCTCTGTTTCTCTGCCTCTGTCTCCGTTTGTCTTAATCTGTGTCTCTGTCTGTGCGCCTATGCATCTGTGTATCCGTCTCTGTGTCTGTGCTCTGTGTCTCTGTCTCTGTGTCTCTGTCTCTGTGTCTCTCTCTGTGTCTCTGTCTCTGTGTCTCTGTGTCTGTGTCTCTGTCTCTGTGTCTCTGTCTCCGTGTCTCTGTCTCTGTGTCTCTGTCTCTGTGTCTCTGTCTCTGTGTCTCTGTCTCTGTGTCTGTGTCTCTGTGTCTCTGTCTCTGTGTCTCTGTCTCTGTGTCTCTGTCTCTGTGTCTCTGTCTCTTTGGCTCTGTCTCGGTGTCTCTGTCGATGTGTCTAAGTCTCCTTGTCTCTGTCTCTGTTTCTCTGCCTCTGTCTCCGTTTGTCTTAATCTGTGTCTCTGTCTGTGCGCCTATGCATCTGTGTATCCGTCTCTGTGTCTGTGCTCTGTGTCTCTGTCTCTGACTCTGTCTCTGTCTCTGTCTCTGTCTCTGTGTCTCTGTCTCTGTGTCTCTCTCTCTGTGTCTCTGTGTCTGTGTCTCTGTCTCTGTCTCTGTGTCTCTGTCTCTGTGTCTCTGTCTCTGTGTCTCTGTCTCTGGGTCTCTGCCTCTGTGTCTCTGTCTGTGTGTCCCCGTCTCTGTGTCTCTGTCTCTGTGTCTCTCTCTGTGTCTCTGTCTCTGTGTCTCTGTGTCTGTGTCTCTGTCTCTGTGTCTCTGTCTCCGTGTCTCTGTCTCTGTGTCTCTGTCTCTGTGTCTCTGTCTCTGTGTCTCTGTCCCTGTGTCTGTGTCTCTGTCTCTGTGTCTGTGTCTCTCTCACTCTGTGTCTATGTCCCTGTGCCTATGTATCTGTGTCTCTGTCTCTGTGACTTTGTCTCTGCCTATCTGTCTCTGTGTCTCTGTCTCTGTGTCTCTGTCTCTGTGTCTCTGTCTCTGTGTCTCTGTCTCTGTGTCACTGTCTCTGCGTACCTGTCTCTGTGTCTCTGTCTCTGTGTCTCTGTCTCTGTGTCTCTGTCTCTGTGTCTCTGTCTCTGTGTCTCTGTCTATGTGTCTCTGTCTCTGTGTCTCTGTCTCTGTGTCTCTGTGTCTCTGTCTCTGTGTCTCTGTCTCTGTGTCTCTGTCTCTGTGTCTCTGTCTCTGTGTCTCTGTCTCTGTGTCTCTGTCTCTGTGTCTCTGTCTCTGTGTCTCTGTCTCTGTGTCTCTGTCTCTGGGTCTCTGTCTCTGTTTCTCTGTCTGTGTGTCTCCGTCTCTGTGTCTCTGTCTCTGTGTCTCTCTCTGTGTCTCTGTCTCTGTGTCTCTGTGTCTGTGTCTCTGTCTCTGTGTCTCTGTCTCCGTGTCTCTGTCTCTGTGTCTCTGTCTCTGTGTCTCTGTCTCTGTGTCTCTGTCTCTGTGTCTCTGTCCCTGTGTCTCTGTCTCTGTGTCTCTGTCTCTGTGTCTGTGTCTCTGTCTCTGTGTCTCTGTGTCTGTGTCTCTGTCTCTGTGTCTCTGTCTCTGTGTCTCTGTCTCTGTGCCTTTGTCTCTGTGTCTCTGTCTCTGTGTCTCTGTCTCTGTGTCTCTGTCTCTGTCTCTGTGTCTCTGTCTCTGTGTCTCTGTCTCTGTGTCTCTGTCTCTGTGTCTCTGTCTCTGTGTCTCTGTCTCCGTGTCTCTGTCTCTGTGTCTCTGTCTCTGACTCTGTCTCTGTCTCTGTCTCTGTCTCTGTGTCTCTCTCTCTGTGTCTCTGTGTCTGTGTCTCTGTCTCTGTCTCTGTGTCTCTGTCTCTGTGTCTCTGTCTCTGTGTCTCTGTCTCTGTGTCTCTGTCTCTGGGTCTCTGTCTCTGTGTCTCTGTCTGTGTGTCTCCGTCTCTGTGTCTCTGTCTCTGTGTCTCTCTCTGTGTCTCTGTCTCTGTGTCTCTGTGTCTGTGTCTCTGTCTCTGTGTCTCTGTCTCCGTGTCTCTGTCTCTGTGTCTCTGTCTCTGTGTCTCTGTCTCTGTGTCTCTGTCTCTGTGTCTCTGTCCCTGTGTCTCTGTCTCTGTGTCTCTGTCTCTGTGTCTGTGTCTCTGTCTCTGTGTCTCTGTGTCTGTGTCTCTGTCTCTGTGTCTCTGTCTCTGTGTCTCTGTCTCTGTGCCTTTGTCTCTGTGTCTCTGTCTCTGTGTCTCTGTCTCAGTGTCTCTGTCTCTGTGTCTCTGTCTCTGTGTCTCTGTCTCTGTGTCTCTGTCTCTGTGTCTGTGCCTCTGTGTCTCTGTCTCTGTGTCTCTGTCTCTGTGTCTCTGTCTCTGTGTCTCTGTCTCTGTGTGTCTGTCTCTGTGTCTCTGTCTCTGTGTCTCTGTCTCTGTGTCTCTGTCTCTGTGTCTCTGTCGATGTATCTAAGTCTCCTTGTCTCTGTCTCTGTGTCTCTGCCTCTGTCTCCGTGCGTCTTAATCTGTGTCTCTGTCTGTGCGCCTATGTATCTGTGTATCCGTCTCTGTGTCTGTGCTCTGTGTCTCTGTCTCTGTGTCTCTGTCTCTGTGTCTCTGTCTCTGTGCCTCTGTCTCTGTGTCTCTGTCTCTGTGTCTCTGTCTCTGTGTCTCTGTCTCTGTGTCTCTGTCTCTGTGTCTCTGTCTCTGTGGCTCTGTCTCTCTGTCTCTGTCTCTGTGTCTCTGTCTCTGTGTCTCTGTCCCTGTGTCTCTGTCTCAGTGTCCCTGTCTCTGTGTCTCTGTCTCTGTGTCTCTGTCTCTGTGTCTCTGTCTCTGTGTCTCTGCCTCTGTGTCTCTGTCTCTGTGTCTCTGTCTCTGTGTCTCTGTCTCTGTGTGTCTGTCTCTGTGTCTCTGTCTCTGTGTCTCTGTCTCTGTGTCTAACTCTCCTTGTCCCTGTCTCTGTCTCTGTGTCTCTGTCTCTGTGTCTCTGTCTCTGTGTCTCAGTCTCTGTGTCTCTGTCTCTGTGTCTCTGTCTCTGTGTCTCTGTCTCTGTGTCTCTGTCTCTGTGTCTCTGTCTCTGTGTCTGTGTCTCTGTCTCTGTCTCTGTGTCTCGCTCTCTCTGTGTCTATGTCCCTGTGCCTATGTATCTGTGTCTCTGTCTCTGTGACTTTGTCTCTGCGTATCTGTCTCTGTGTCTCTGTCTCTGTGTCTCTGTCTCTGTGTCTCAGTCTCTGTGTCTCTGTCTCTGTGTCTCTGTCTCTGTGTCTCTGTCTCTGTGTCTGTGTCTCTGTCTCTGTCTCTGTGTCTCGCTCTCTCTGTGTCTATGTCCCTGTGCCTATGTATCTGTGTCTCTGTCTCTGTGACTTTGTCTCTGCGTATCTGTCTCTGTGTCTCAGTCTCTGTGTCTCTGTCTCTGTGTCTCTGTCTCTGTGTCTCTGTCTCTGTGTCTGTGTCTCTGTCTCTGTCTCTGTGTCTCGCTCTCTCTGTGTCTATGTCCCTGTGCCTATGTATCTGTGTCTCTGTCTCTGTGACTTTGTCTCTGCGTATCTGTCTCTGTGTCTCTGTCTCTGTGTCTCTGTCTCTGTGTCTCTGTCTCTGTGTCACTGTCTCTGTGTCTCTGTCTCTGTTTCTCTGTCTCTGTGCCTCTGTCTCTGTGTCTCTGTCTCTGTGTCTCTGTCTCTGTGTCTCTGTCTCTGTGTCTCTGTCTCTGTGTCTCTATCTCTGTGTCTCTGTCTCTGTGTCTCTGTCTCTGTGTCTCTGTCTCTGTGTCTAAGTCTCCTTGTCTCTGTCTCTGTGTCTCTGTCTCTGTGTCTCTGTCTCTTTGTCTCTGTCTCTGTGTCTCTGTCCCTGTGTCTCTGTCTCTGTGTCTCTGTCTCTGTGTCTCTGTCTCTGTGTCTCTGTCTCTGTGTCTCTGTCTCTGTGTCTCTGTCTCTGTGTCTCTGTCTCTGTGTCTCTGTCTCTGTGTCTCTGTCTCTGTGTCTCTGTCTCTGTGTCTCTGTCTCTGTGTCTCGGTCTCTGTGTCTCTGTCTCTGTGTCTCTGTCTCTGTGTCTCTGTCTCTGTGTCTCTGTCTCTGTGTCTCTGTCTCTGTGTCTCTGTCTCTGTGTCTCTGTCTCTGTGTCTCTGTCTCTGTGTCTCTGTCTCTGTGACTTTGTCTCTGTGTCTCTGTCTCTGTGTCTCTGTCGCTGTGTCTAACTCTCCTTGTCTCTGTCTCTGTCTCTGTGTCTCTGTCTCTGTGTCTCTGTCTCTGTGTCTCTGTCTCTGTGTCTCTGTCTCTGTGTCTCTGTCTCTGTGTCTCTCTCTCTGTGTCTCTGTCTTTGTCTCTGTCTCTGTGCCTCTGTCTCTGTGTCTCTGTCTCTGTGTCTCTGTCTCTGTGTCTCTGTCTCTGTGTCTCTGTCTCTGTGTCTCTGTCTCTGTGTCTCTGTCTCTGTGTCTCTGTCTCTGTGTCTCTGTCTCTGTGTCTCTGTCTCTTTGGCTCTGTCTCGGTGTCTCTGTCGATGTGTCTAAGTCTCCTTGTCTCTGTCTCTGTTTCTCTGCCTCTGTCTCCGTTTGTCTTAATCTGTGTCTCTGTCTGTGCGCCTATGCATCTGTGTATCCGTCTCTCTGTCTGTGCTCTGTGTCTCTGTCTCTGTGTCTCTGTCGATGTGCCTCAGTCTCCTTGTCTCTGTCTCTGTGTCTCTGCCTCTGTCTCCGTGTGTCTTAATCTGTGTCTCTGTCTGTGCGCCTATGTATCTGTGTATCCGTCTCTGTGTCTGTGCTCTGTGTCTCTGTCTCTGACTCTGTCTCTGTCTCTGTCTCTGTCTCTGTGTCTCTGTCTCTGTGTCTAAGTCTCCTCGTCTCTGTCTCTGTGTCTCTGCCTCTGTCTCCGTGTGTCTTAATCTGTGTCTCTGTCTGTGCGCCTATGTATCTGTGTATCCGTCTCTGTGTCTGTGCTCTGTGTCTCTGTCTCTGACTCTGTCTCTGTCTCTGTCTCTGTCTCTGTGTCTCTGTCTCTGTGTCTCTCTCTCTGTGTCTCTGTGTCTGTGTCTCTGTCTCTGTCTCTGTGTCTCTGTCTCTGTGTCTCTGTCTCTGGGTCTCTGCCTCTGTGTCTCTGTCTCTGTGTCTCTGTCTGTGTGTCCCCGTCTCAGTGTCTCTGTCTCTGTGTCTCTCTCTGTGTCTCTGTCTCTGTGTCTCTGTGTCTGTGTCTCTGTCTCCGTGTCTCTGTCTCTGTGTCTCTGTCTCTGTGTCTCTGTCTCTGTGTCTCTGTCTCTGTGTCTGTGTCTCTGTCTCTGTGTCTGTGTCTCTCTCACTCTGTGTCTATGTCCCTGTGCCTATGTATCTGTGCCTCTGTCTCTGTGACTTTGTCTCTGCCTATCTGTCTCTGTGTCTCTGTCTCTGTGTCTCTGTCTCTGTGTCTCTGTCTCTGTGTCTCTGTCTCTGTGCCTCTGTCTCTGTGTCTCTGTCTCTGTGTCTCTGTCTCTGTGTCTCTGTCTCTGTGTCTCTGTCTCTGTGTCTCTGTCTCTGTGGCTCTGTCTCTCTGTCTCTGTCTCTGTGTCTCTGTCTCTGTGTCTCTGTCCCTGTGTCTCTGTCTCAGTGTCCCTGTCTCTGTGTCTCTGTCTCTGTGTCTCTGTCTCTGTGTCTCTGTCTCTGTGTCTCTGCCTCTGTGTCTCTGTCTCTGTGTCTCTGTCTCTGTGTCTCTGTCTCTGTGTGTCTGTCTCTGTGTCTCTGTCTCTGTGTCTCTGTCTCTGTGTCTAACTCTCCTTGTCCCTGTCTCTGTCTCTGTGTCTCTGTCTCTGTGTCTCTGTCTCTGTGTCTCAGTCTCTGTGTCTCTGTCTCTGTGTCTCTGTCTCTGTGTCTCTGTCTCTGTGTCTCTGTCTCTGTGTCTCTGTCTCTGTGTCTGTGTCTCTGTCTCTGTCTCTGTGTCTCGCTCTCTCTGTGTCTATGTCCCTGTGCCTATGTATCTGTGTCTCTGTCTCTGTGACTTTGTCTCTGCGTATCTGTCTCTGTGTCTCTGTCTCTGTGTCTCTGTCTCTGTGTCTCAGTCTCTGTGTCTCTGTCTCTGTGTCTCTGTCTCTGTGTCTCTGTCTCTGTGTCTCTGTCTCTGTGTCTGTGTCTCTGTCTCTGTCTCTGTGTCTCGCTCTCTCTGTGTCTATGTCCCTGTGCCTATGTATCTGTGTCTCTGTCTCTGTGACTTTGTCTCTGCGTATCTGTCTCTGTGTCTCAGTCTCTGTGTCTCTGTCTCTGTGTCTCTGTCTCTGTGTCTCTGTCTCTGTGTCTGTGTCTCTGTCTCTGTCTCTGTGTCTCGCTCTCTCTGTGTCTATGTCCCTGTGCCTATGTATCTGTGTCTCTGTCTCTGTGACTTTGTCTCTGCGTATCTGTCTCTGTGTCTCTGTCTCTGTGTCTCTGTCTCTGTGTCTCTGTCTCTGTGTCACTGTCTCTGTGTCTCTGTCTCTGTTTCTCTGTCTCTGTGCCTCTGTCTCTGTGTCTCTGTCTCTGTGTCTCTGTCTCTGTGTCTCTGTCTCTGTGTCTCTGTCTCTGTGTCTCTGTCTCTGTGTCTCTGTCTCTGTGTCTCTGTCTCTGTGTCTCTGTCTCTGTGTCTAAGTCTCCTTGTCTCTGTCTCTGTGTCTCTGTCTCTGTGTCTCTGTCTCTTTGTCTCTGTCTCTGTGTCTCTGTCCCTGTGTCTCTGTCTCTGTGTCTCTGTCTCTGTGTCTCTGTCTCTGTGTCTCTGTCTCTGTGTCTCTGTCTCTGTGTCTCTGTCTCTGTGTCTCTGTCTCTGTGTCTCTGTCTCTGTGTCTCTGTCTCTGTGTCTCTGTCTCTGTGTCTCTGTCTCTGTGTCTCTGTCTCTGTGTCTCTGTCTCTGTGTCTCGGTCTCTGTGTCTCTGTCTCTGTGTCTCTGTCTCTGTGTCTCTGTCTCTGTGTCTCTGTCTCTGTGTCTCTGTCTCTGTGTCTCTGTCTCTGTGTCTCTGTCTCTGTGTCTCTGTCTCTGTGACTTTGTCTCTGTGTCTCTGTCTCTGTGTCTCTGTCGCTGTGTCTAACTCTCCTTGTCTCTGTCTCTGTCTCTGTGTCTCTGTCTCTGTGTCTCTGTCTCTGTGTCTCTGTCTCTGTGTCTCTGTCTCTGTGTCTCTCTCTCTGTGTCTCTGTCTTTGTCTCTGTCTCTGTGCCTCTGTCTCTGTGTCTCTGTCTCTGTGTCTCTGTCTCTGTGTCTCTGTCTCTGTGTCTCTGTCTCTGTGTCTCTGTCTCTGTGTCTCTGTCTCTGTGTCTCTGTCTCTGTGTCTCTGTCTCTTTGGCTCTGTCTCGGTGTCTCTGTCGATGTGTCTAAGTCTCCTTGTCTCTGTCTCTGTTTCTCTGCCTCTGTCTCCGTTTGTCTTAATCTGTGTCTCTGTCTGTGCGCCTATGCATCTGTGTATCCGTCTCTGTGTCTGTGCTCTGTGTCTCTGTCTCTGTGTCTCTGTCGATGTGCCTCAGTCTCCTTGTCTCTGTCTCTGTGTCTCTGCCTCTGTCTCCGTGTGTCTTAATCTGTGTCTCTGTCTGTGCGCCTATGTATCTGTGTATCCGTCTCTGTGTCTGTGCTCTGTGTCTCTGTCTCTGACTCTGTCTCTGTCTCTGTCTCTGTCTCTGTGTCTCTGTCTCTGTGTCTAAGTCTCCTTGTCTCTGTCTCTGTGTCTCTGCCTCTGTCTCCGTGTGTCTTAATCTGTGTCTCTGTCTGTGCGCCTATGTATCTGTGTATCCGTCTCTGTGTCTGTGCTCTGTGTCTCTGTCTCTGACTCTGTCTCTGTCTCTGTCTCTGTCTCTGTGTCTCTGTCTCTGTGTCTCTGTCTCTGTGTCTCTCTCTCTGTGTCTCTGTGTCTGTGTCTCTGTCTCTGTCTCTGTGTCTCTGTCTCTGTGTCTCTGTCTCTGGGTCTCTGCCTCTGTGTCTCTGTCTCTGTGTCTCTGTCTGTGTGTCCCCGTCTCAGTGTCTCTGTCTCTGTGTCTCTCTCTGTGTCTCTGTCTCTGTGTCTCTGTGTCTGTGTCTCTGTCTCCGTGTCTCTGTCTCTGTGTCTCTGTCTCTGTGTCTCTGTCTCTGTGTCTCTGTCTCTGTGTCTCTGTCTCTGTGTCTGTGTCTCTGTCTCTGTGTCTGTGTCTCTCTCACTCTGTGTCTATGTCCCTGTGCCTATGTATCTGTGCCTCTGTCTCTGTGACTTTGTCTCTGCCTATCTGTCTCTGTGTCTCTGTCTCTGTGTCTCTGTCTCTGTGTCTCTGTCTCTGTGTCTCTGTCTCTGTGTCACTGTCTCTGCGTACCTGTCTCTGTGTCTCTGTCTCTCTGTCTCTGTCTCTGTGTCTCTGTCTCTGTGTCTCTGTCTCTGTGTCTCTGTCTCTGTGTCTCTGTCTCTGTGTCTCTGTCTCTGTGTCTCTGTCTCTGTGTCTCTGTCTCTGTGTCTCTGTCTCTGTGTCTCTGTCTCTGTGTCTCTGTCTCTGTGTCTCTGTCTCTGTGTCTCTGTCTCTGTGCCTCTGTCTCTGTGTCTCTGTCTCTGTGTCTCTGTCTCTGTGTCTCTGTCTCTGTGTCTCTGTCTCTGTGTCTCTGTCTCTGTGTCTAAGTCTCCTTGTCTCTGTCTCTGTGTCTCTGTCTCTGTGTCTCTGTCTCTTTGTCTCTGTCTCTGTGTCTCTGTCTCTGTGTCTCTGTCTCTGTGTCTCTGTCTCTGTGTCTCTGTCTCTGTGTCTCTGTCTCTGTGTCTCTGTCTCTGTGTCCCTGTCTCTGTGTCTCTGTCTCTGTGTCTCTGTCGATGTGTCTAAGTCTCCTTGTCTCTGTCTCTTTGTCTCTGTCTCTGTGTCTCTGTCTCTGACTCTGTCCCTGTTCTGTCTCTGTGTCTCTGTCTCTGTGTCTAAGTCTCCTTGTCTCTGTCTCTGTGTCTCTGCCTCTGTCTCCATGTGTCTTCATCTGTGTCTCTGTCTGTGCGCCTATGTATCTGTGTATCCGTGTCTGTGTCTGTGCTCTGTGTCTCTGTCTCTGTCTCTGTCTCTGTGTCTCTGTCTCTGTGTCTCTCTCTCTGTGTCTCTGTCTCTGTGTCTCTGTCTCTGTCTCTGTCTCTGTCTCTGTGTCTCTGTCTCTGTGTCTCTGTCTCTGTGTCTCTGTCTCTGGGTATCTGTCTCTGTGTCTCTGTCTCTGTGTCTCCGTCTCTGTGTCTCTGTCTCTGTGTCTCTGTCTCTGTGTCTCTGTCTCTGTGTCTCTGTCTCTGTGTCTCTGTCTCTGTGTCTCTGTCTCTGTGTCTCTGTCTCTGTGTCTCTGTCTCTGTGTCTTTGTCTCTGTGTCTCTGTCTCTGTGTCTCTGTCTCTGTCTCTGTGTCTGTGTCTCTGTCTCTGTCTCTGTCTCTGTGTCTCGCTCTCTCTGTGTCTATGTCCCTGTGCCTATGTATCTGTGTCTCTGTCTCTGTGACTTTGTCTCTGCGTATCTGTCTCTGCGTATCTGTCTCTCTGTCTCTGTCTCTGTGTCTCTGTCTCTGTGTCTCTGTCTCTGTGTCTCTGTCTCTGTGTCTCTGTCTCTGTGTCTCTGTCTCTGTGTCTCTGTCTCTGTGTCTCTGTCTCTGTGTCTCTGTCTCTGTGTCTCTGTCGATGTGTCTAAGTCTCTGTGTCTCTGCCTCTGTCTCCGTGCGTCTTAATCTGTGTCTCTGTCTGTGCGCCTATGTATCTGTGTCTCTGTCTCTGTGTCTCTGTCTCTATGTCTCTGTCTCTGTGTCTCTGTCTCTGTGTCTCTGTCTCTGTGTCTCTGTCTCTGTGTCTCTGTCTCTGTGTCTCTGTCTCTGTGTCTCTGTCTCTGTGTCTCTGTCTCTGTGTCTCTGTCTCTGTGTCTCTGTCTCTGTGTCTCTGTCTCTGTCTCTGTGTCTCTGTCTCTGTGTCTCTGTCTCTGTGTCTCTGTCTCCGTGTCTCTGTCTCTGTGTCTCTGTCTCTGTGTCTCTGTCTCTGCGTCTCTGTCTCTGTGTCTCTGTCTCTGTGTCTCTGTCTCTGTGTCTCTGTCTCTGTGTCTCTGTCTCTGTGTCTCTGTCTCTGTGTCTCTGTCTCTGTGTCTCTGTCTCTGTGTCTCTGTCTCTGTGTCTCTGTCTCTGTGTCTATGTCCCTGTGCCTATGTATCTGTGTCTCTGTCTCTGTGACTTTGTCTCTGTGTCTCTGTCTCTGTGTCTCTGTCGCTGTGTCTAACTCTCCTTGTCTCTGTCTCTGTCTCTGTGTCTCTGTCTCTGTGTCTCTGTCTCTGTGTCTCTGTCTCTGTGTCTCTGTCTCTGTGTCTCTGTCTCTGTGTCTCTCTCCGTGTGTCTCTGTCTTTGTCTCTGTCTCTGTGCCTCTGTCTCTGTGTCTCTGTCTCTGTGTCTCTGTCTCTGTGTCTCTGTCTCTGTGTCTCTCTCTCTGTGTCTGTGTCTCTGTGTCTCTGTCTCTGTGTCTCTGTCTCTGTGTCTCTGTCTCTGTGTCTCTGTCTCTGTGTCTCTGTCTCTGTGTCTCTGTCTCTGTGTCTCTGCCTCTGTGTCTCTGTCTCTGTGTCTCTGTCTCTGTGTCTTTGTCTCTGTGTCTCTGTCTCTGTGTCTCTGTCTCTGCGTCTCTGTCTCTGTGTCTCTGTCTCTGTCTCCATGTGTCTTCATCTGTGTCTCTGTCTGTGCGCCTATGTATCTGTGTATCCGTGTCTGTGTCTGTGCTCTGTGTCTCTGTCTCTGTCTCTTTCTCTGTGTCTCTGTCTCTGTGTCTCTCTCTCTGTGTCTCTGTCTCTGTCTCTGTGTCTCTGTCTCTGTGTCTCTGTCTCTGTGTCTCTGTCTCTGTGTCTCTGTCTCTGTGTCTCTGTCTCTGGGTATCTGTCTCTGTGTCTCTGTCTCTGTGTCTCCGTCTCTGTGTCTCTGTCTCTGTGTCTCTGTCTCTGTGTCTCTGTCTCTGACTCTGTCCCTGTCTCTGTCTCTGTGTCTCTGTCTCTGTGTCTAAGTCTCCTTGTCTCTGTCTCTGTGTCTCTGCCTCTGTCTCCATGTGTCTTCATCTGTGTCTCTGTCTGTGCGCCTATGTATCTGTGTATCCGTGTCTGTGTCTGTGCTCTGTGTCTCTGTCTCTGTCTCTTTCTCTGTGTCTCTGTCTCTGTGTCTCTCTCTCTGTGTCTCTGTCTCTGTGTCTCTGTCTCTGTCTCTGTCTCTGTGTCTCTGTCTCTGTGTCTCTGTCTCTGTGTCTCTGTCTCTGGGTATCTGTCTCTGTGTCTCTGTCTCTGTGTCTCCGTCTCTGTGTCTCTGTCTCTGTGTCTCTGTCTCTGTGTCTCTGTCTCTGTGTCTCTGTCTCTGTGTCTCTGTCTCTGTGTCTCTGTCTCTGTGTCTCTGTCTCTGTGTCTCTGTCTCTGTGTCTCTGTCTCTGTGTCACTGTCTCTGTTTCTCTGTCTCTGTGCCTCTGTCTCTGTGTCTCTGTCTCTGTGTCTCTGTCTCTGTGTCTCTGTCTCTGTGTCTCTGTCTCTGTGTCTCTGTCTCTGTGTCTCTGTCTCTGTGTCTAAGTCTCCTTGTCTCTGTCTCTGTGTCTCTGTCTCTGTGTCTCTGTCTCTTTGTCTCTGTCTCTGTGTCTCTGTCCCTGTGTCTCTGTCTCTGTGTCTCTGTCTCTGTGTCTCTGTCTCTGTGTCTCTGTGTCTCTGTCTCTGTGTCTCTGTCTCTGTGTCTCTGTCTCTGTGTCTCTGTCTCTGTGTCTCTGTCGATGTGTCTATGTCCCTGTGCCTATGTATCTGTGTCTCTGTCTCTGTGACTTTGTCTCTGTGTCTCTGTCTCTGTGTCTCTGTCGCTGTGTCTAACTCTCCTTGTCTCTGTCTCTGTCTCTGTGTCTCTGTCTCTGTGTCTCTGTCTCTGTGTCTCTGTCTCTGTGTCTCTGTCTCTGTGTCTCTGTCTCTGTGTCTCTGTCTCTGTGTCTCTCTCCGTGTGTCTCTGTCTTTGTCTCTGTCTCTGTGCCTCTGTCTCTGTGTCTCTGTCTCTGTGTCTCTGTCTCTGTGTCTCTGTCTCTGTGTCTCTCTCTCTGTGTCTGTGTCTCTGTGTCTCTGTCTCTGTGTCTCTGTCTCTGTGTCTCTGTCTCTTTGGCTCTGTCTCGGTGTCTCTGTCGATGTGTCTAAGTCTCCTTGTCTCTGTCTCTGTTTCTCTGCCTCTGTCTCCGTTTGTCTTAATCTGTGTCTCTGTCTGTGCGCCTATGCATCTGTGTATCCGTCTCTGTGTCTGTGCTCTGTGTCTCTGTCTCTGTGTCTCTGTCGATGTGCCTCAGTCTCCTTGTCTCTGTCTCTGTGTCTCTGCCTCTGTCTACGTGTGTCTTAATCTGTGTCTCTGTCTGTGCGCCTATGTATCTGTGTCTCTGTCTCTGTGTCTCTGTCTCTGTGTCTCTGTCTCTGTGTCTCTGTCTCTGTGTCTGTGTCTCTGTGTCTCTGTCTCTGTGTCTCTGTCTCTGTGTCTCTGTCTCTGTGTCTCTGTCTCTGTGTCTCTGTCTCTGTGTCTCTGTCTCTGTGTCTCTGTCTCTGTGTCTCTGTCTCTGTGTCTCTGTCTCTGTGTCTCTGTCTCTGTGTCTCTGTCTCTGTGTCTCTGTCTCTGTGTCTCTGTCTCTGTGTCTCTGTCTCTGTGTCTCTGTCTCTGTGTCTCTGTCTCTGTGTCTCTGTCTCTGTGTCTCTGTCTCTGTGTCACTGTCTCTCTGTCTCTGTCTCTGTGTCTCTGTCTCTGTGACTCTGTCCCTGTGTCTCTGTCTCTGTGTCCCTGTCTCTGTGTCTCTGTCTCTGTGTCTCTGTCTCTGTGTCTCTGTCTCTGTGTCTCTGCCTCTGTGTCTCTGTCTCTGTGTCTCTGTCTCTGTGTCTCTGTCTGTGTGTGTCTGTCTCTGTGTCTCCGTCTCTGTGTCTCTGTCTCTGTGTCTAACTCTCCTTGTCCCTGTCTCTGTCTCTGTGTCTCTGTCTCTGTGTCTCTGTCTCTGTGTCTCTGTCTCTGTGTCTGTGTCTCTGTCTCTGTCTCTGTGTCTCGCTCTCTCTGTGTCTATGTCCCTGTGCCTATGTATCTGTGTCTCTGTCTCTGTGACTTTGTCTCTGCGTATCTGTCTCTGTGTCTCTGTCTCTGTGTCTCTGTCTCTGTGTCTCTGTCTCTGTGTCTCTGTCTCTGTGTCTCAGTCTCTGTGTCTCTGTCTCTGTGTCTCTGTCTCTGTGTCTCTGTCTCTGTGTCTGTGTCTCTGTCTCTGTCTCTGTGTCTCGCTCTCTCTGTGTCTATGTCCCTGTGCCTATGTATCTGTGTCCCTGTCTCTGTGACTTTGTCTCTGCGTATCTGTCTCTGTGTCTCTGTCTCTGTGTCTCTGTCTCTGTGTCTGTGTCTCTGTGTCTCTGTCTCTGTGTCTCTGTCTCTGTGTCTCTGTCTCTGTGTCTCTGTCTCTTTGGCTCTGTCTCGGTGTCTCTGTCGATGTGTCTAAGTCTCCTTGTCTCTGTCTCTGTTTCTCTGCCTCTGTCTCCGTTTGTCTTAATCTGTGTCTCTGTCTGTGCGCCTATGCATCTGTGTATCCGTCTCTGTGTCTGTGCTCTGTGTCTCTGTCTCTGTGTCTCTGTCGATGTGCCTCAGTCTCCTTGTCTCTGTCTCTGTGTATCTGCCTCTGTCTCCGTGTGTCTTAATCTGTGTCTCTGTCTGTGCGCCTATGTATCTGTGTATCCGTCTCTGTGTCTGTGCTCTGTGTCTCTGTCTCTGACTCTGTCTCTGTCTCTGTCTCTGTGTCTCTGTCTCTGTGTCTAAGTCTCCTTGTCTCTGTCTCTGTGTCTCTGCCTCTGTCTCCGTGTGTCTTAATCTGTGTCTCTGTCTGTGCGCCTATGTATCTGTGTATCCGTCTCTGTGTCTGTGCTCTGTGTCTCTGTCTCTGACTCTGTCTCTGTCTCTATCTCTGTCTCTGTCTCTGTGTCTCTGTCTCTGTGTCTCTCTCTCTGTGTCTCTGTGTCTGTGTCTCTGTCTCTGTCTCTGTGTCTCTGTCTCTGTGTCTCTGTCTCTGTGTCTCTGTCTCTGGGTCTCTGCCTCTGTGTCTCTGTCTGTGTGTCCCCGTCTCTGTGTCTCTGTCTCTGTGTCTCTCTCTGTGTCTCTGTCTCTGTGTCTCTGTGTCTGTGTCTCTGTCTCTGTGTCTCTGTCTCCGTGTCTCTGTCTCTGTGTCTCTGTCTCTGTGTCTCTGTCTCTGTGTCTCTGTCTCTGTGTCTCTGTCTCTGTGTCTGTGTCTCTGTCTCTGTGTCTGTGTCTCTCTCACTCTGTGTCTATGTCCCTGTGCCTATGTATCTGTGTCTCTGTCTCTGTGACTTTGTCTCTGCCTATCTGTCTCTGTGTCTCTGTCTCTGTGTCTCTGTCTCTGTGTCTCTGTCTCTGTGTCTCTGTCTCTGTGTCTCTGTCTCTGTGTCTCTGTCTCTGTGTCTCTGTCTCTGTGTCTCTGTCTCTGTGTCTCTGTCTCTGTGTCACTGTCTCTGCGTACCTGTCTCTGTGTCTCTGTCTCTGTGTCTCTGTCTCTGTGTCTCTGTCTCTGTGTCTCTGTCTCTGTGTCTCTGTCTCTCTGTCTCTGTCTCTGTGTCTCTGTCTCTGTGTCTCTGTCTCTGTGTCTAAGTCTCCTTGTCTCTGTCTCTGTGTCTCTGTCTCTTTGTCTCTGTCTCTGTGTCTCTGTCCCTGTGTCTCTGTCTCTGTGTCTCTGTCTCTGTGTCTCTGTCTCTGTGTCTCTGTCTCTGTGTCTCTGTCTCTGTGTCTCTGTCTCTGTGTCTCTGTCTCTGTGTCTCTGTCTCTGTGTCTCTGTCGATGTGTCTAAGTCTCCTTGTCTCTGTCTCTGTGTCTCTGTCTCTGTGTCTCTGTCTCTGACTCAGTCCCTGTCTCTGTCTCTGTGTCTCTGTCTCTGTGTCTAAGTCTCCTTGTCTCTGTCTCTGTGTCTCTGCCTCTGTCTCCATGTGTCTTCATCTGTGTCTCTGTCTGTGCGCCTATGTATCTGTGTATCCGTGTCTGTGTCTGTGCTCTGTGTCTCTGTCTCTGTCTCTTTCTCTGTGTCTCTGTCTCTGTGTCTCTCTCTCTGTGTCTCTGTCTCTGTGTCTCTGTCTCTGTCTCTGTCTCTGTCTCTGTGTCTCTGTCTCTGTGTCTCTGTCTCTGTGTCTCTGTCTCTGGGTATCTGTCTCTGTGTCTCTGTCTCTGTGTCTCCGTCTCTGTGTCTCTGTCTCTGTGTCTCTGTCTCTGTGTCTCTGTCTCTGTGTCTCTGTCTCTGTGTCTCTGTCTCTGTGTCTCTGTCTCTGTGTCTCTGTCTCTGTGTCTCTGTCTCTGTGTCTCTGTCTCTGTGTCTCTGTCTCTGTGTCTCTGTCTCTGTGTCACTGTCTCTGTTTCTCTGTCTCTGTGCCTCTGTCTCTGTGTCTCTGTCTCTGTGTCTCTGTCTCTGTGTCTCTGTCTCTGTGTCTCTGTCTCTGTGTCTCTGTCTCTGTGTCTAAGTCTCCTTGTCTCTGTCTCTGTGTCTCTGTCTCTGTGTCTCTGTCTCTTTGTCTCTGTCTCTGTGTCTCTGTCCCTGTGTCTCTGTCTCTGTGTCTCTGTCTCTGTGTCTCTGTCTCTGTGTCTCTGTCTCTGTGTCTCTGTCTCTGTGTCTCTGTCTCTGTGTCTCTGTCTCTGTGTCTCTGTCGATGTGTCTAAGTCTCCTTGTCTCTGTCTCTGTGTCTCTGTCTCTGTGTCTCTGTCTCTGACTCTGTCCCTGTCTCTGTCTCTGTGTCTCTGTCTCTGTGTCTAAGTCTCCTTGTCTCTGTCTCTGTGTCTCTGCCTCTGTCTCCATGTGTCTTCATCTGTGTCTCTGTCTGTGCGCCTATGTATCTGTGTATCCGTGTCTGTGTCTGTGCTCTGTGTCTCTGTGTCTGTCTCTGTCTCTGTGTCTCTGTCTCTGTGTCTCTCTCTCTGTGTCTCTGTCTCTGTGTCTCTGTCTCTGTCTCTGTCTCTGTGTCTCTGTCTCTGTGTCTCTGTCTCTGTGTCTCTGTCTCTGTGTCTCTGTCTCTGGGTATCTGTCTCTGTGTCTCTGTCTCTGTGTCTCCGTCTCTGTGTCTCTGTCTCTGTGTCTCTGTCTCTGTGTCTCTGTCTCTGTGTCTCTGTCTCTGTGTCTCTGTCTCTGTGTCTCTGTCTCTGTGTCTCTGTCTCTGTGTCTCTGTCTCTGTGTCTCTGTCTCTGTGTCTCTGTCTCTGTGTCACTGTCTCTGTTTCTCTGTCTCTGTGCCTCTGTCTCTGTGTCTCTGTCTCTGTGTCTCTGTCTCTGTGTCTCTGTCTCTGTGTCTCTGTCTCTGTGTCTCTGTCTCTGTGTCTAAGTCTCCTTGTCTCTGTCTCTGTGTCTCTGTCTCTGTGTCTCTGTCTCTTTGTCTCTGTCTCTGTGTCTCTGTCCCTGTGTCTCTGTCTCTGTGTCTCTGTCTCTGTGTCTCTGTCTCTGTGTCTCTGTCTCTGTGTCTCTGTCTCTGTGTCTCTGTCTCTGTGTCTCTGTCTCTGTGTCTCTGTCGATGTGTCTAAGTCTCCTTGTCTCTGTCTCTGTGTCTCTGTCTCTGTGTCTCTGTCTCTGACTCAGTCCCTGTCTCTGTCTCTGTGTCTCTGTCTCTGTGTCTAAGTCTCCTTGTCTCTGTCTCTGTGTCTCTGCCTCTGTCTCCATGTGTCTTCATCTGTGTCTCTGTCTGTGCGCCTATGTATCTGTGTATCCGTGTCTGTGTCTGTGCTCTGTGTCTCTGTGTCTGTCTCTGTCTCTGTGTCTCTGTCTCTGTGTCTCTCTCTCTGTGTCTCTGTCTCTGTGTCTCTGTCTCTGTCTCTGTCTCTGTGTCTCTGTCTCTGTGTCTCTGTCTCTGTGTCTCTGTCTCTGGGTATCTGTCTCTGTGTCTCTGTCTCTGTGTCTCCGTCTCTGTGTCTCTGTCTCTGTGTCTCTGTCTCTGTGTCTCTGTCTCTGTGTCTCTGTCTCTGTGTCTCTGTCTCTGTGTCTCTGTCTCTGTGTCTCTGTCTCTGTGTCTCTGTCTCTGTGTCTCTGTCTCTGTGTCTCTGTCTCTGTGTCACTGTCTCTGTTTCTCTGTCTCTGTGCCTCTGTCTCTGTGTCTCTGTCTCTGTGTCTCTGTCTCTGTGTCTCTGTCTCTGTGTCTCTGTCTCTGTGTCTCTGTCTCTGTGTCTAAGTCTCCTTGTCTCTGTCTCTGTGTCTCTGTCTCTGTGTCTCTGTCTCTTTGTCTCTGTCTCTGTGTCTCTGTCCCTGTGTCTCTGTCTCTGTGTCTCTGTCTCTGTGTCTCTGTCTCTGTGTCTCTGTCTCTGTGTCTCTGTCTCTGTGTCTCTGTCTCTGTGTCTCTGTCTCTGTGTCTCTGTCGATGTGTCTAAGTCTCCTTGTCTCTGTCTCTGTGTCTCTGTCTCTGTGTCTCTGTCTCTGACTCAGTCCCTGTCTCTGTCTCTGTGTCTCTGTCTCTGTGTCTAAGTCTCCTTGTCTCTGTCTCTGTGTCTCTGCCTCTGTCTCCATGTGTCTTCATCTGTGTCTCTGTCTGTGCGCCTATGTATCTGTGTATCCGTGTCTGTGTCTGTGCTCTGTGTCTCTGTCTCTGTCTCTTTCTCTGTGTCTCTGTCTCTGTGTCTCTCTCTCTGTGTCTCTGTCTCTGTGTCTCTGTCTCTGTCTCTGTCTCTGTCTCTGTGTCTCTGTCTCTGTGTCTCTGTCTCTGTGTCTCTGTCTCTGGGTATCTGTCTCTGTGTCTCTGTCTCTGTGTCTCCGTCTCTGTGTCTCTGTCTCTGTGTCTCTGTCTCTGTGTCTCTGTCTCTGTGTCTCTGTCTCTGTGTCTCTGTCTCTGTGTCTCTGTCTCTGTGTCTCTGTCTCTGTGTCTCTGTCTCTGTGTCTCTGTCTCTGTGTCTCTGTCTCTGTGTCACTGTCTCTGTTTCTCTGTCTCTGTGCCTCTGTCTCTGTGTCTCTGTCTCTGTGTCTCTGTCTCTGTGTCTCTGTCTCTGTGTCTCTGTCTCTGTGTCTCTGTCTCTGTGTCTCTGTCTCTGTGTCTAAGTCTCCTTGTCTCTGTCTCTGTGTCTCTGTCTCTGTGTCTCTGTCTCTTTGTCTCTGTCTCTGTGTCTCTGTCCCTGTGTCTCTGTCTCTGTGTCTCTGTCTCTGTGTCTCTGTCTCTGTGTCTCTGTCTCTGTGTCTCTGTCTCTGTGTCTCTGTCTCTGTGTCTCTGTCTCTGTGTCTCTGTCGATGTGTCTAAGTCTCCTTGTCTCTGTCTCTGTGTCTCTGTCTCTGTGTCTCTGTCTCTGACTCTGTCCCTGTCTCTGTCTCTGTGTCTCTGTCTCTGTGTCTAAGTCTCCTTGTCTCTGTCTCTGTGTCTCTGCCTCTGTCTCCATGTGTCTTCATCTGTGTCTCTGTCTGTGCGCCTATGTATCTGTGTATCCGTGTCTGTGTCTGTGCTCTGTGTCTCTGTGTCTGTCTCTGTCTCTGTGTCTCTGTCTCTGTGTCTCTCTCTCTGTGTCTCTGTCTCTGTGTCTCTGTCTCTGTCTCTGTCCCTGTGTCTCTGTCTCTGTGTCTCTGTCTCTGTGTCTCTGTCTCTGGGTATCTGTCTCTGTGTCTCTGTCTCTGTGTCTCCGTCTCTGTGTCTCTGTCTCTGTGTCTCTGTCTCTGTGTCTCTGTCTCTGTGTCTCTGTCTCTGTGTCTCTGTCTCTGTGTCTCTGTCTCTGTGTCTCTGTCTCTGTGTCTTTGTCTCTGTGTCTCTGTCTCTGTGTTTCTGTCTCTGTGCCTCTGTCTCTGTCTCTGTGTCTGTGTCTCTGTCTCTGTCTCTGTCTCTGTGTCTCGCTCTCTCTGTGTCTATGTCCCTGTGCCTATGTATCTGTGTCTCTGTCTCTGTGACTTTGTCTCTGCGTATCTGTCTCTGCGTATCTGTCTCTCTGTCTCTGTCTCTGTGTCTCTGTCTCTGTGTCTCTGTCTCTGTGTCTCTGTCTCTGTGTCTCTGTCTCTGTGTCTCTGTCTCTGTGTCTCTGTCTCTGTGTCTCTGTCGATGTGTCTAAGTCTCCTTGTCTCTGCCTCTGTCTCCGTGCGTCTTAATCTGTGTCTCTGTCTGTGCGCCTATGTATCTGTGTCTCTGTCTCTGTGTCTCTGTCTCTATGTCTCTGTCTCTGTGTCTCTGTCTCTGTGTCTCTGTCTCTGTGTCTCTGTCTCTGTGTCTCTGTCTCTGTGTCTCTGTCTCTGTGTCTCTGTCTTTGTGTCTCTGTCTCTCTGTCTCTGTGTCTCTGTCTCTGTGTCTCTGTCTCTGTGTCTCTGTCTCTGGGTCTCTGCCTCTGTGTCTCTGTCTGTGTGTCCCCGTCTCTGTGTCGCTGTCTCTGTGTCTCTCTCTGTGTCTCTGTCTCTGTGTCTCTGTGTCTGTGTCTCTGTCTCTGTGTCTCTGTCTCCGTGTCTCTGTCTCTGTGTCTCTGTCTCTGTGTCTCTGTCTCTGGGTCTCTGTCTCTGTGTCTGTGTCTCTGTCTCTGTGTCTGTGTCTCTCTCACTCTGTGTCTATGTCCCTGTGCCTATGTATCTGTGTCTCTGTCTCTGTGACTTTGTCTCTGCCTATCTGTCTCTGTGTCTCTGTCTCTGTGTCTCTGTCTCTGTGTCTCTGTCTCTGTGTCTCTGTCTCTGTGTCTCTGTCTCTGTGTCACTGTCTCTGCGTACCTGTCTCTGTGTCTCTGTCTCTGTGTCTCTGTCTCTGTGTCTCTGTCTCTGTGTCTCTGTCTCTTTGTCTCTGTCTCTGTGTCTCTGTCCCTGTGTCTCTGTCTCTGTGTCTCTGTCTCTGTGTCTCTGTCTCTGTGTCTCTGTCTCTGTGTCTCTGTCTCTGTGTCTCTGTCTCTGTGTCTAAGTCTCCTTGTCTCTGTCTCTGTGTCACTGTCTCTGTGTCTCTGTCTCTGACTCTGTCCCTGTCTCTGTCTCTGTGTCTCTGTCTCTGTGTCTAAGTCTCCTTGTCTCTGTCTCTGTGTCTCTGCCTCTGTCTCCATGTGTCTTCATCTGTGTCTCTGTCTGTGCGCCTATGTATCTGTGTATCCGTGTCTGTGTCTGTGCTCTGTGTCTCTGTCTCTGTCTCTGTCTCTGTGTCTCTGTCTCTGTGTCTCTCTCTCTGTGTCTCTGTCTCTGTGTCTCTGTCTCTGTCTCTGTCTCTGTGTCTCTGTCTCTGTGTCTCTGTCTCTGTGTCTCTGTCTCTGGGTATCTGTCTCTGTGTCTCTGTCTCTGTGTCTCCGTCTCTGTGTCTCTGTCTCTGTGTCTCTGTCTCTGTGTCTCTGTCTCTGTGTCTCTGTCTCTGTGTCTCTGTCTCTGTGTCTCTGTCTCTGTGTCTCTGTCTCTGTGTCTTTGTCTCTGTGTCTCTGTCTCTTTGTCTCTGTCTCTGTGCCTCTGTCTCTGTCTCTGTGTCTGTGTCTCTGTCTCTGTCTCTGTCTCTGTGTCTCGCTCTCTCTGTGTCTATGTCCCTGTGCCTATGTATCTGTGTCTCTGTCTCTGTGACTTTGTCTCTGCGTATCTGTCTCTGCGTATCTGTCTCTCTGTCTCTGTCTCTGTGTCTCTGTCTCTGTGTCTCTGTCTCTGTGTCTCTGTCTCTGTGTCTCTGTCTCTGTGTCTCTGTCTCTGTGTCTCTGTCGATGTGTCTAAGTCTCCTTGTCTCTGTCTCTGTGTCTCTGCCTCTGTCTCCGTGCGTCTTAATCTGTGTCTCTGTCTGTGCGCCTATGTATCTGTGTCTCTGTCTCTGTGTCTCTGTCTCTATGTCTCTGTCTCTGTGTCTCTGTCTCTGTGTCTCTGTCTCTGTGTCTCTGTCTCTGTGTCTCTGTCTCTGTGTCTCTGTCTCTGTGTCTCTGTCTTTGTGTCTCTGTCTCTCTGTCTCCGTCTCTGTGTCTCTGTCTCTGTGTCTCTGTCTCTGTGTCTCTGTCTCTGTGTCTCTGTCTCTGTGTCTCTGTCTCTGTGTCTCTGTCTCTGTGTCTCTGTCTCTGTGTCTCTGTCTCTGTGTCTCTGTCTCTGTGTCTCTGCCTCTGTGTCTCTGTCTCTGTGTCTCTGTCTCTGTGTCTTTGTCTCTGTGTCTCTGTCTCTGTGTCTCTGTCTCTGCGTCTCTGTCTCTGTGTCTCTGTCTCTGTGTCTCTGTCTCTGTGTCTCTGTCTCTGTGTCTCTGTCTCTGTGTCTGTGTCTCTGTCTCTGTCTCTGTGTCTCGCTCTCTCTGTGTCTATGTTCCTTGCCTATGTATCTGTGTCTCTGTCTCTGTGACCTTGTCTCTGCGTATCTGTCTCTGCGTATCTGTCTCTCTGTCTCTGTCTCTGTGTCTCTGTCTCTGTGTCTCTGTCTCTGTGTCTCTGTCTCTGTGTCTCTGTCGATGTGTCTAAGTCTCCTTGTCTCTGTCTCTGTTTCTCTGCCTCTGTCTCCGTTTGTCTTAATCTGTGTCTCTGTCTGTGCGCCTATGTATCTGTGTATCCGTCTCTGTGTCTGTGCTCTGTGTCTCTGTCTCTGTGTCTCTGTCGATGTGCCTCAGTCTCCTTGTCTCTGTCTCTGTGTCTCTGCCTCTGTCTCCGTGTGTCTTAATCTGTGTCTCTGTCTGTGCGCCTATGTATCTGTGTATCCGTCTCTGTGTCTGTGCTCTGTGTCTCTGTCTCTGACTCTGTCTCCGTCTCTGTCTCTGTGTCTCTGTCTCTGTGTCTAAGTCTCCTTGTCTCTGCCTCTGTGTCTCTGCCTCTGTCTCCGTGTGTCTTAATCTGTGTCTCTGTCTGTGCGCCTATGTATCTGTGTATCCGTCTCTGTGTCTGTGCTCTGTGTCTCTGTCTCTGACTCTGTCTCTGTCTCTGTCTCTGTCTCTGTCTCTGTCTCTGTGTCTCTGTCTCTGTGTCTCTCTCTCTGTGTCTCTGTGTCTGTGTCTCTGTCTCTGTCTCTGTGTCTCTGTCTCTGTGTCTCTGTCTCTGTGTCTCAGTCTCTGGGTCTCTGTCTCTGTGTCTCTGTCTGTGTGTCTCCGTCTCTGTGTCTCTGTCTCTGTGTCTCTCTCTGTGTCTCTGTCTCTGCGTCTCTGTGTCTGTGTCTCTGTCTCTGTGTCTCTGTCTCCGTGTCTCTGTCTCTGTGTCTAAGTCTCCTTGTCTCTGTCTCTGTGTCTCTGCCTCTGTCTCCATGTGTCTTCATCTGTGTCTCTGTCTGTACGCCTATGTATCTGTGTATCCGTGTCTGTGTCTGTGCTCTGTGTCTCTGTCTCTGTCTCTGTCTCTGTGTCTCTGTCTCTGTGTCTCTCTCTCTGTGTCTCTGTCTCTGTGTCTCTGTCTCTGTCTCTGTCTCTGTGTCTCTGTCTCTGTGTCTCTGTCTCTGTGTCTCTGTCTCTGGGTATCTGTCTCTGTGTCTCTGTCTCTGTGTCTCCGTCTCTGTGTCTCTGTCTCTGTGTCTCTGTCTCTGTGTCTCTGTCTCTGTGTCTCTGTCTCTGTGTCTCTGTCTCTGTGTCTCTGTCTCTGTGTCTTTGTCTCTGTGTCTCTGTCTCTTTGTCTCTGTCTCTGTGCCTCTGTCTCTGTCTCTGTGTCTGTGTCTCTGTCTCTGTCTCTGTCTCTGTGTCTCGCTCTCTCTGTGTCTATGTCCCTGTGCCTATGTATCTGTGTCTCTGTCTCTGTGACTTTGTCTCTGCGTATCTGTCTCTGCGTATCTGTCTCTCTGTCTCTGTCTCTGTGTCTCTGTCTCTGTGTCTCTGTCTCTGTGTCTCTGTCTCTGTGTCTCTGTCTCTGTGTCTCTGTCTCTGTGTCTCTGTCGATGTGTCTAAGTCTCCTTGTCTCTGTCTCTGTGTCTCTGCCTCTGTCTCCGTGCGTCTTAATCTGTGTCTCTGTCTGTGCGCCTATGTATCTGTGTCTCTGTCTCTGTGTCTCTGTCTCTATGTCTCTGTCTCTGTGTCTCTGTCTCTGTGTCTCTGTCTCTGTGTCTCTGTCTCTGTGTCTCTGTCTCTGTGTCTCTGTCTCTGTGTCTCTGTCTTTGTGTCTCTGTCTCTCTGTCTCCGTCTCTGTGTCTCTGTCTCTGTGTCTCTGTCTCTGTGTCTCTGTCTCTGTGTCTCTGTCTCTGTGTCTCTGACTCTGTGTCTCTGTCTCTGTGTCTCTGTCTCTGTGTCTCTGTCTCTGTGTCTCTGTCTCTGTGTCTCTGCCTCTGTGTCTCTGTCTCTGTGTCTCTGTCTCTGTGTCTTTGTCTCTGTGTCTCTGTCTCTGTGTCTCTGTCTCTGCGTCTCTGTCTCTGTGTCTCTGTCTCTGTGTCTCTGTCTCTGTGTCTCTGTCTCTGTGTCTGTGTCTCTGCCTCTGTCTCTGTGTCTCGCTCTCTCTGTGTCTATGTTCCTTGCCTATGTATCTGTGTCTCTGTCTCTGTGACCTTGTCTCTGCGTATCTGTCTCTGCGTATCTGTCTCTCTGTCTCTGTCTCTGTGTCTCTGTCTCTGTGTCTCTGTCTCTGTGTCTCTGTCTCTGTGTCTCTGTCGATGTGTCTAAGTCTCCTTGTCTCTGTCTCTGTTTCTCTGCCTCTGTCTCCGTTTGTCTTAATCTGTGTCTCTGTCTGTGCGCCTATGTATCTGTGTATCCGTCTCTGTGTCTGTGCTCTGTGTCTCTGTCTCTGTGTCTCTGTCGATGTGCCTCAGTCTCCTTGTCTCTGCCTCTGTGTCTCTGTCTCTGTGTCTCTGTCTCTGTGTCTCTGTCTCTGTGTCTCTGTCTCTGTGTCTCTGTCTCTGTGTCTCTGTCTCTGTCTCTGTCTCTGTCTCTGTGTCTCGCTCTCTCTGTGTCTATGTCCCTGTGCCTATGTATCTGTGTCTCTGTCTCTGTGACTTTGTCTCTGCGTATCTGTCTCTGTGTCTCTGTCTCTGTGTCTCTGTCTCTGTGTCTCAGTCTCTGTGTCTCTGTCTCTGTGTCTCTGTCTCTGTGTCTCTGTCTCTGTGTCTCTGTCTCTGTGTCTCTGTCTCTGTGTCTGTGTCTCTGTCTCTGTCTCTGTGTCTCGCTCTCTCTGTGTCTATGTCCCTGTGCCTATGTATCTGTGTCTCTGTCTCTGTGTCTCTGTCTCTGTGTCTCTGTCTCTGTGTCTCTGTCTCTGTGTCTCTGTCTCTGTGTCTCTGTCTCTGTGTCTCTGTCTCTGTGTCTCTGTCTCTGTGTCTCTGTCTCTGTGTCTCTGTCTCTGTATCTCTGTCTCTGACTCTGTCCCTGTCTCTGTCTCTGTGTCTCTGTCTCTGTGTCTAAGTCTCCTTGTCCCTGTCTCTGTGTCTCTGCCTCTGTCTCCATGTGTCTTAATCTGTGTCTCTGTCTGTGCGCCTATGTATCTGTGTATCCGTGTCTGTGTCTGTGCTCTGTGTCTCTGTCTCTGTCTCTGTCTCTGTGTCTCTGTCTCTGTGTCTCTCTCTCTGTGTCTCTGTCTCTGTGTCTCTGTCTCTGTCTCTGTGTCTCTGTCTCTGTGTCTCTGTCTCTGGGTATCTGTCTCTGTGTCTCTGTCTCTGTGTCTCCGTCTCTGTGTCTCTGTCTCTGTGTCTCTGTCTCTGTGTCTCTGTCTCTGTGTCTCTGTCTCTGTGTCTCTGTCTCTGTGTCTCTGTCTCTGTGTCTGTGTCTCTGTCTCTGTCTCTGTGTCTCTGTGTCTCTGTCTCTGTGTCTCTGTCTCTGTGTCTCTGTCTCTGTGTCTCTGTCTCTGTGTCTCTGTCTCTGTGTCTCTGTCTCTGTGTCTCTGTCTCTGTGTCTCTGTCTCTGTGTCTCTGTCTCTGTGTCTCTGTCTCTGTGTCTCTGTCTCTGTGTCTCTGTCTCTGTGTCTCTGTCTCTGTGTCTCTGTCTCTGTGTCTCTGTCTCTGTGTCTCTGTCTCTTTGTCTCTGTCTCTGTGTCTCTGTCTCTGTGTCTCTGTCTCTGTGTCTTTGTCTCTGTGTCTCTGTCTCTGTGTCTCTGTCTCTGTGTCTCTGTCTCTGTGTCTCTGTCTCTGTGTCTCTGTCTCTGTGTCTCTGTCTCTGTGTCTCTGTCTCTGTGTATCTGTCTCTGTGTCTCTGTCTCTGTGTCTGTGTCTCTGTCTCTGTCTCTGTGTCTCTGTCTCTGTGTCTCTGTCTCTGTGTCTGTGTCTCTGTCTCTGTCTCTGTGTCTCGCTCTCTCTGTGTCTATGTCCCTTGCCTATGTATCTGTGTCTCTGTCTCTGTGACTTTGTCTCTGCGTATCTGCCTCTGCGTATCTGTCTCTCTGTCCCTGTCTCTGTGTCTCTGTCTCTGTGTCTCTGTCTCTGTGTCTCTGTCCCTGTGTCTCTGTCTCTGTGTCTCTGTCTCTGTGTCTCTGTCTCTGTGTCTATGTCTCTGTGTCTCTGTCTCTGTGTCTCTGTCTCTGTGTCTCTGTCTCTGTGTCTCTGTCTCTGTGTCTCTGTCTCTGTGTCTCTGTCTCTGTGTCTCTGTCTCTGTGTCTCTGTCTCTGTGTCTCTGTCTCTGTGTCTCTGTCTCTGTGTCTCTGTCTCTGTGTCTCTGTCTCTGTGTCTCTGTCTCTGTGTCTCTGTCTCTGTGTCTCTGTCTCTGTGACTTTGTCTCTGTGTCTCTGTCTCTGTGTCTCTGTCGCTGTGTCTAACTCTCCTTGTCTCTGTCTCTGTCTCTGTGTCTCTGTCTCTGTGTCTCTGTCTCTGTGTCTCTGTCTCTGTGTCTCTGTCTCTGTGTCTCTCTCTCTGTGTCTCTGTCTTTGTCTCTGTCTCTGTGCCTCTGTCTCTGTGTCTCTGTCTCTGTGTCTCTGTCTCTGTGTCTCTGTCTCTGTGTCTGTGTCTCCTTGTCTCTGTCTCTGTTTCTCTGCCTCTGTCTCCGTTTGTCTTAATCTGTGTCTCTGTCTGTGCGCCTATGCATCTGTGTATCCGTCTCTGTGTCTGTGCTCTGTGTCTCTGTCTCTGTGTCTCTGTCGATGTGCCTCAGTCTCCTTGTCTCTGTCTCTGTGTCTCTGCCTCTGTCTCCGTGTGTCTTAATCTGTGTCTCTGTCTGTGCGCCTATGTATCTGTGTATCCGTCTCTGTGTCTGTGCTCTGTGTCTCTGTCTCTGACTCTGTCTCTGTCTCTGTCTCTGTGTCTCTGTCTCTGTGTCTAAGTCTCCTTGTCTCTGTCTCTGTGTCTCTGCCTCTGTCTCCGTGTGTCTTAATCTGTGTCTCTGTCTGTGCGCCTATGTATTTGTGTATCCGTCTCTGTGTCTGTGCTCTGTGTCTCTGTCTCTGACTCTGTCTCTGTCTCTGTCTCTGTCTCTGTGTCTCTGTCTCTGTGTCTCTCTCTCTGTGTCTCTGTGTCTGTGTCTCTGTCTCTGTCTCTGTGTCTCTGTCTCTGTGTCTCTGTCTCTGTGTCTCTGTCTCTGGGTCTCTGCCTCTGTGTCTCTGTCTGTGTGTCCCCGTCTCTGTGTCTCTGTCTCTGTGTCTCTCTCTGTGTCTCTGTCTCTGTGTCTCTGTCTCTGTGTCTCTGTCTCTGTGTCTCCGTCTCCGTGTCTCTGTCTCTGTGTCTCTGTCTCTGTGTCTCTGTCTCTGTGTCTCTGTCTCTGTGTCTGTGTCTCTGTCTCTGTGTCTGTGTCTCTCTCACTCTGTGTCTATGTCCCTGTGCCTATGTATCTGTGTCTCTGTCTCTGTGACTTTGTCTCTGCCTATCTGTCTCTGTGTCTCTGTCTCTGTGTCTCTGTCTCTGTGTCTCTGTCTCTGTGTCTCTGTCTCTGTGTCTCTGTCTCTGTGTCTCTGTCTCTGTGTCACTGTCTCTGCGTACCTGTCTCTGTGTCTCTGTCTCTGTGTCTCTGTCTCTGTGTCTCTGTCTCTGTGTCTCTGTCTCTGTGTCTCTGTCTCTGTGTCTCTGTCTCTGTGTCTCTGTCTCTGTGTCTCTGTCTCTGTGTCTCTGTCTCTGTGTCTCTGTCTCTGTGTCTCTGTCTCTGTGTCTCTGTCTCTGTGTCTCTGTCTCTGTGTCTCTGTCTCTGTGTCTCTGTCTCTGTGTCTCTGTCTCTGTGTCTCTGTGTCTCTGTCTCTGTGTCTCTGTCTCTGTGTCTCTGTCTCTGTGTCTCTGTCTCTGTGTCTCTGTCTCTGTGTCACTGTCTCTGTTTCTCTGTCTCTGTGCCTCTGTCTCTGTGTCTCTGTCTCTGTGTCTCTGTCTCTGTGTCTCTGTCTCTGTGTCTCTGTCTCTGTGTCTCTGTCTCTGTGTCTAAGTCTCCTTGTCTCTGTCTCCGTGTCTCTGTCTCTTTGTCTCTGTCTCTGTGTCTCTGTCCCTGTGTCTCTGTCTCTGTGTCTCTGTCTCTGTGTCTCTGTCTCTGTGTCTCTGTCTCTGTGTCTCTGTCTCTGTGTCTCTGTCTCTGTGTCTCTGTCTCTGTGTCTCTGTCGATGTGTCTAAGTCTCCTTGTCTCTGTCTCTGTGTCTCTGTCTCTGTGTCTCTGTCTCTGACTCTGTCCCTGTCTCTGTCTCTGTGTCTCTGTCTCTGTGTCTAAGTCTCCTTGTCTCTGTCTCTGTGTCTCTGCCTCTGTCTCCATGTGTCTTCATCTGTGTCTCTGTCTGTGCGCCTATGTATCTGTGTATCCGTGTCTGTGTCTGTGCTCTGTGTCTCTGTCTCTGTCTCTGTCTCTGTGTCTCTGTCTCTGTGTCTCTCTCTCTGTGTCTCTGTCTCTGTGTCTCTGTCTCTGTCTCTGTCTCTGTGTCTCTGTCTCTGTGTCTCTGTCTCTGTGTCTCTGTCTCTGGGTATCTGTCTCTGTGTCTCTGTCTCTGTGTCTCCGTCTCTGTGTCTCTGTCTCTGTGTCTCTGTCTCTGTGTCTCTGTCTCTGTGTCTCTGTCTCTGTGTCTCTGTCTCTGTGTCTCTGTCTCTGTGTCTCTGTCTCTGTGTCTCTGTCTCTGTGTCTCTGTCTCTGTGTCTCTGTCTCTGTGTCTCTGTCTCTGTGTCACTGTCTCTGTTTCTCTGTCTCTGTGCCTCTGTCTCTGTGTCTCTGTCTCTGTGTCTCTGTCTCTGTGTCTCTGTCTCTGTGTCTCTGTCTCTGTGTCTCTGTCTCTGTGTCTCTGTCTCTGTGTCTAAGTCTCCTTGTCTCTGTCTCTGTGTCTCTGTCTCTGTGTCTCTGTCTCTTTGACTCTGTCTCTGTGTCTCTGTCCCTGTGTCTCTGTCTCTGTGTCTCTGTCTCTGTGTCTCTGTCTCTGTGTCTCTGTCTCTGTGTCTCTGTCTCTGTGTCTCTGTCTCTGTGTCTCTGTCGATGTGTCTAAGTCTCCTTGTCTCTGTCTCTGTGTCTCTGTCTCTGTGTCTCTGTCTCTGACTCTGTCCCTGTCTCTGTCTCTGTGTCTCTGTCTCTGTGTCTAAGTCTCCTTGTCTCTGTCTCTGTGTCTCTGCCTCTGTCTCCATGTGTCTTCATCTGTGTCTCTGTCTGTGCGCCTATGTATCTGTGTATCCGTGTCTGTGTCTGTGCTCTGTGTCTCTGTCTCTGTCTCTGTCTCTGTGTCTCTGTCTCTGTGTCTCTCTCTCTGTGTCTCTGTCTCTGTGTCTCTGTCTCTGTCTCTGTCTCTGTGTCTCTGTCTCTGTGTCTCTGTCTCTGTGTCTCTGTCTCTGGGTATCTGTCTCTGTGTCTCTGTCTCTGTGTCTCCGTCTCTGTGTCTCTGTCTCTGTGTCTCTGTCTCTGTGTCTCTGTCTCTGTGTCTCTGTCTCTGTGTCTCTGTCTCTGTGTCTCTGTCTCTGTGTCTCTGTCTCTGTGTCTCTGTCTCTGTGTCTCTGTCTCTGTGTCTCTGTCTCTGTGTCTCTGTCTCTGTGTCTCTGTCTCTGTGTCTCTGTCTCTGTGTCTCTGTCTCTGTGTCTCTGTCTCTGTGTCTCTGTCGATGTGTCTAAGTCTCCTTGTCTCTGTCTCTGTGTCTCTGTCTCTGTGTCTCTGTCTCTGACTCTGTCCCTGTCTCTGTCTCTGTGTCTCTGTCTCTGTGTCTAAGTCTCCTTGTCTCTGTCTCTGTGTCTCTGCCTCTGTCTCCATGTGTCTTCATCTGTGTCTCTGTCTGTGCGCCTATGTATCTGTGTATCCGTGTCTGTGTCTGTGCTCTGTGTCTCTGTCTCTGTCTCTGTCTCTGTGTCTCTGTCTCTGTGTCTCTCTCTCTGTGTCTCTGTCTCTGTGTCTCTGTCTCTGTCTCTGTCTCTGTGTCTCTGTCTCTGTGTCTCTGTCTCTGTGTCTCTGTCTCTGGGTATCTGTCTCTGTGTCTCTGTCTCTGTGTCTCCGTCTCTGTGTCTCTGTCTCTGTGTCTCTGTCTCTGTGTCTCTGTCTCTGTGTCTCTGTCTCTGTGTCTCTGTCTCTGTGTCTCTGTCTCTGTGTCTCTGTCTCTGTGTCTCTGTCTCTGTGTCTTTGTCTCTGTGTCTCTGTCTCTTTGTCTCTGTCTCTGTGCCTCTGTCTCTGTCTCTGTGTCTGTGTCTCTGTCTCTGTCTCTGTCTCTGTGTCTCGCTCTCTCTGTGTCTATGTCCCTGTGCCTATGTATCTGTGTCTCTGTCTCTGTGACTTTGTCTCTGCGTATCTGTCTCTGCGTATCTGTCTCTCTGTCTCTGTCTCTGTGTCTCTGTCTCTGTGTCTCTGTCTCTGTGTCTCTGTCTCTGTGTCTCTGTCTCTGTGTCTCTGTCTCTGTGTCTCTGTCGATGTGTCTAAGTCTCCTTGTCTCTGTCTCTGTGTCTCTGCCTCTGTCTCCGTGCGTCTTAATCTGTGTCTCTGTCTGTGCGCCTATGTATCTGTGTCTCTGTCTCTGTGTCTCTGTCTCTATGTCTCTGTCTCTGTGTCTCTGTCTCTGTGTCTCTGTCTCTGTGTCTCTGTCTCTGTGTCTCTGTCTCTGTGTCTCTGTCTCTGTGTCTCTGTCTTTGTGTCTCTGTCTCTCTGTCTCCGTCTCTGTGTCTCTGTCTCTGTGTCTCTGTCTCTGTGTCTCTGTCTCTGTGTCTCTGTCTCTGTGTCTCTGTCTCTGTGTCTCTGTCTCTGTGTCTCTGTCTCTGTGTCTCTGTCTCTGTGTCTCTGTCTCTGTGTCTCTGTCTCTGTGTCTCTGCCTCTGTGTCTCTGTCTCTGTGTCTCTGTCTCTGTGTCTTTGTCTCTGTGTCTCTGTCTCTGTGTCTCTGTCTCTGCGTCTCTGTCTCTGTGTCTCTGTCTCTGTGTCTCTGTCTCTGTGTCTCTGTCTCTGTGTCTCTGTCTCTGTGTCTGTGTCTCTGTCTCTGTCTCTGTGTCTCGCTCTCTCTGTGTCTATGTTCCTTGCCTATGTATCTGTGTCTCTGTCTCTGTGACCTTGTCTCTGCGTATCTGTCTCTGCGTATCTGTCTCTCTGTCTCTGTCTCTGTGTCTCTGTCTCTGTGTCTCTGTCTCTGTGTCTCTGTCTCTGTGTCTCTGTCGATGTGTCTAAGTCTCCTTGTCTCTGTCTCTGTTTCTCTGCCTCTGTCTCCGTTTGTCTTAATCTGTGTCTCTGTCTGTGCGCCTATGTATCTGTGTATCCGTCTCTGTGTCTGTGCTCTGTGTCTCTGTCTCTGTGTCTCTGTCGATGTGCCTCAGTCTCCTTGTCTCTGTCTCTGTGTCTCTGCCTCTGTCTCCGTGTGTCTTAATCTGTGTCTCTGTCTGTGCGCCTATGTATCTGTGTATCCGTCTCTGTGTCTGTGCTCTGTGTCTCTGTCTCTGACTCTGTCTCCGTCTCTGTCTCTGTGTCTCTGTCTCTGTGTCTAAGTCTCCTTGTCTCTGCCTCTGTGTCTCTGCCTCTGTCTCCGTGTGTCTTAATCTGTGTCTCTGTCTGTGCGCCTATGTATCTGTGTATCCGTCTCTGTGTCTGTGCTCTGTGTCTCTGTCTCTGTCTCTGTCTCTGTGTCTCTGTCTCTGTGTCTCTCTCTCTGTGTCTCTGTCTCTGTGTCTCTGTCTCTGTCTCTGTCTCTGTGTCTCTGTCTCTGTGTCTCTGTCTCTGTGTCTCTGTCTCTGGGTATCTGTCTCTGTGTCTCTGTCTCTGTGTCTCTGTCTCTGTGTCTCTGTCTCTGTGTCTCTGTCTCTGTGTCTCTGTCTCTGTGTCTCTGTCTCTGTGTCTCTGTCTCTGTGTCTCTGTCTCTGTGTCTCTGTCTCTGTGTCTCTGTCTCTGTGTCTCTGTCTCTGTGTCTGTGTCTCTGTCTCTGTGTCTGTGTCTCTCTCACTCTGTGTCTCTGTCTCTGTGTCTCTGTCTCTGTGTCTCTGCCTCTGTGTCTCTGTCTCTGTGTCTCTGTCTCTGTGTCTCTGTCTCTGTGTCTCTGTCTCTGTGTCTCTGTCTCTGTGTCTCTGTCTCTGTCTCTGTCTCTGTCTCTGTGTCTCGCTCTCTCTGTGTCTATGTCCCTGTGCCTATGTATCTGTGTCTCTGTCTCTGTGACTTTGTCTCTGCGTATCTGTCTCTGTGTCTCTGTCTCTGTGTCTCTGTCTCTGTGTCTCAGTCTCTGTGTCTCTGTCTCTGTGTCTCTGTCTCTGTGTCTCTGTCTCTGTGTCTCTGTCTCTGTGTCTCTGTCTCTGTGTCTGTGTCTCTGTCTCTGTCTCTGTGTCTCGCTCTCTCTGTGTCTATGTCCCTGTGCCTATGTATCTGTGTCTCTGTCTCTGTGTCTCTGTCTCTGTGTCTCTGTCTCTGTGTCTCTGTCTCTGTGTCTCTGTCTCTGTGTCTCTGTCTCTGTGTCTCTGTCTCTGTGTCTCTGTCTCTGTGCCTCTGTCTCTGTGTCTCTGTCTCTGTGTCTCTGTCTCTGTATCTCTGTCTCTGACTCTGTCCCTGTCTCTGTCTCTGTGTCTCTGTCTCTGTGTCTAAGTCTCCTTGTCTCTGTCTCTGTGTCTCTGCCTCTGTCTCCATGTGTCTTAATCTGTGTCTCTGTCTGTGCGCCTATGTATCTGTGTATCCGTGTCTGTGTCTGTGCTCTGTGTCTCTGTCTCTGTCTCTGTCTCTGTGTCTCTGTCTCTGTGTCTCTCTCTCTGTGTCTCTGTCTCTGTGTCTCTGTCTCTGTCTCTGTGTCTCTGTCTCTGTGTCTCTGTCTCTGGGTATCTGTCTCTGTGTCTCTGTCTCTGTGTCTCCGTCTCTGTGTCTCTGTCTCTGTGTCTCTGTCTCTGTGTCTCTGTCTCTGTGTCTCTGTCTCTGTGTCTCTGTCTCTGTGTCTCTGTCTCTGTGTCTGTGTCTCTGTCTCTGTCTCTGTGTCTCTGTGTCTCTGTCTCTGTGTCTCTGTCTCTGTGTCTCTGTCTCTGTGTCTCTGTCTCTGTGTCTCTGTCTCTGTGTCTCTGTCTCTGTGTCTCTGTCTCTGTGTCCCTGTCTCTGTGTCTCTGTCTCTGTGTCTCTGTCTCTGTGTCTCTGTCTCTGTGTCTCTGTCTCTGTGTCTCTGTCTCTGTGTCTCTGTCTCTGTGTCTCTGTCTCTGTGTCTCTGTCTCTTTGTCTCTGTCTCTGTGTCTCTGTCTCTGTGTCTCTGTCTCTGTGTCTTTGTCTCTGTGTCTCTGTCTCTGTGTCTCTGTCTCTGTGTCTCTGTCTCTGTGTCTCTGTCTCTGTGTCTCTGTCTCTGTGTCTCTGTCTCTGTGTCTCTGTCTCTGTGTATCTGTCTCTGTGTCTCTGTCTCTGTGTCTGTGTCTCTGTCTCTGTCTCTGTGTCTCTGTCTCTGTGTCTCTGTCTCTGTGTCTGTGTCTCTGTCTCTGTCTCTGTGTCTCGCTCTCTCTGTGTCTATGTCCCTTGCCTATGTATCTGTGTCTCTGTCTCTGTGACTTTGTCTCTGCGTATCTGCCTCTGCGTATCTGTCTCTCTGTCCCTGTCTCTGTGTCTCTGTCTCTGTGTCTCTGTCTCTGTGTCTCTGTCCCTGTGTCTCTGTCTCTGTGTCTCTGTCTCTGTGTCTCTGTCTCTGTGTCTATGTCTCTGTGTCTCTGTCTCTGTGTCTCTGTCTCTGTGTCTCTGTCTCTGTGTCTCTGTCTCTGTGTCTCTGTCTCTGTGTCTCTGTCTCTGTGTCTCTGTCTCTGTGTCTCTGTCTCTGTGTCTCTGTCTCTGTGTCTCTGTCTCTGTGTCTCTGTCTCTGTGTCTCTGTCTCTGTGTCTCTGTCTCTGTGTCTCTGTCTCTGTGTCTCTGTCTCTGTGACTTTGTCTCTGTGTCTCTGTCTCTGTGTCTCTGTCGCTGTGTCTAACTCTCCTTGTCTCTGTCTCTGTCTCTGTGTCTCTGTCTCTGTGTCTCTGTCTCTGTGTCTCTGTCTCTGTGTCTCTGTCTCTGTGTCTCTCTCTCTGTGTCTCTGTCTTTGTCTCTGTCTCTGTGCCTCTGTCTCTGTGTCTCTGTCTCTGTGTCTCTGTCTCTGTGTCTCTGTCTCTGTGTCTCTGTCTCTGTGTCTGTGTCTCTGTGTCTCTGTCTCTGTGTCTCTGTCTCTGTGTCTCTGTCTCTTTGGCTCTGTCTCGGTGTCTCTGTCGATGTGTCTAAGTCTCCTTGTCTCTGTCTCTGTTTCTCTGCCTCTGTCTCCGTTTGTCTTAATCTGTGTCTCTGTCTGTGCGCCTATGCATCTGTGTATCCGTCTCTGTGTCTGTGCTCTGTGTCTCTGTCTCTGTGTCTCTGTCGATGTGCCTCAGTCTCCTTGTCTCTGTCTCTGTGTCTCTGCCTCTGTCTCCGTGTGTCTTAATCTGTGTCTCTGTCTGTGCGCCTATGTATCTGTGTATCCGTCTCTGTGTCTGTGCTCTGTGTCTCTGTCTCTGACTCTGTCTCTGTCTCTGTCTCTGTGTCTCTGTCTCTGTGTCTAAGTCTCCTTGTCTCTGTCTCTGTGTCTCTGCCTCTGTCTCCGTGTGTCTTAATCTGTGTCTCTGTCTGTGCGCCTATGTATTTGTGTATCCGTCTCTGTGTCTGTGCTCTGTGTCTCTGTCTCTGACTCTGTCTCTGTCTCTGTCTCTGTCTCTGTGTCTCTGTCTCTGTGTCTCTCTCTCTGTGTCTCTGTGTCTGTGTCTCTGTCTCTGTCTCTGTGTCTCTGTCTCTGTGTCTCTGTCTCTGTGTCTCTGTCTCTGGGTCTCTGCCTCTGTGTCTCTGTCTGTGTGTCCCCGTCTCTGTGTCTCTGTCTCTGTGTCTCTCTCTGTGTCTCTGTCTCTGTGTCTCTGTCTCTGTGTCTCTGTCTCTGTGTCTCCGTCTCCGTGTCTCTGTCTCTGTGTCTCTGTCTCTGTGTCTCTGTCTCTGTGTCTCTGTCTCTGTGTCTGTGTCTCTGTCTCTGTGTCTGTGTCTCTCTCACTCTGCGTCTATGTCCCTGTGCCTATGTATCTGTGTCTCTGTCTCTGTGACTTTGTCTCTGCCTATCTGTCTCTGTGTCTCTGTCTCTGTGTCTCTGTCTCTGTGTCTCTGTCTCTGTGTCTCTGTCCCTGTGTCTCTGTCTCTGTGTCTCTGTCTCTGTGTCACTGTCTCTGCGTACCTGTCTCTGTGTCTCTGTCTCTGTGTCTCTGTCTCTGTGTCTCTGTCTCTGTGTCTCTGTCTCTGTGTCTCTGTCTCTGTGTCTCTGTCTCTGTGTCTCTGTCTCTGTGTCTCTGTCTCTGTGTCTCTGTCTCTGTGTCTCTGTCTCTGTGTCTCTGTCTCTGTGTCTCTGTCTCTGTGTCTCTGTCTCTGTGTCTCTGTCTCTGTGTCTCTGTCTCTGTGTCTCTGTCTCTGTGTCTCTGTGTCTCTGTCTCTGTGTCTCTGTCTCTGTGTCTCTGTCTCTGTGTCTCTGTCTCTGTGTCTCTGTCTCTGTGTCTCTGTCTCTGTGTCACTGTCTCTGTTTCTCTGTCTCTGTGCCTCTGTCTCTGTGTCTCTGTCTCTGTGTCTCTGTCTCTGTGTCTCTGTCTCTGTGTCTCTGTCTCTGTGTCTCTGTCTCTGTGTCTAAGTCTCCTTGTCTCTGTCTCCGTGTCTCTGTCTCTTTGTCTCTGTCTCTGTGTCTCTGTCCCTGTGTCTCTGTCCCTGTGTCTCTGTCTCTGTGTCTCTGTCTCTGTGTCTCTGTCTCTGTGTCTCTGTCTCTGTGTCTCTGTCTCTGTGTCTCTGTCTCTGTGTCTCTGTCTCTGTGTCTCTGTCTCTGTGTCTCTGTCTCTGTGTCTCTGTCTCTGTGTCTCTGTCGATGTGTCTAAGTCTCCTTGTCTCTGTCTCTGTGTCTCTGTCTCTGTGTCTCTGTCTCTGACTCTGTCCCTGTCTCTGTCTCTGTGTCTCTGTCTCTGTGTCTAAGTCTCCTTGTCTCTGTCTCTGTGTCTCTGCCTCTGTCTCCATGTGTCTTCATCTGTGTCTCTGTCTGTGCGCCTATGTATCTGTGTATCCGTGTCTGTGTCTGTGCTCTGTGTCTCTGTCTCTGTCTCTGTCTCTGTGTCTCTGTCTCTGTGTCTCTCTCTCTGTGTCTCTGTCTCTGTGTCTCTGTCTCTGTCTCTGTCTCTGTGTCTCTGTCTCTGTGTCTCTGTCTCTGTGTCTCTGTCTCTGTGTCTCTGTCTCTGGGTATCTGTCTCTGTGTCTCTGTCTCTGTGTCTCCGTCTCTGTGTCTCTGTCTCTGTGTCTCTGTCTCTGTGTCTCTGTCTCTGTGTCTCTGTCTCTGTGTCTCTGTCTCTGTGTCTCTGTCTCTGTGTCTCTGTCTCTGTGTCTCTGTCTCTGTGTCTCTGTCTCTGTGTCTCTGTCTCTGTGTCACTGTCTCTGTTTCTCTGTCTCTGTGCCTCTGTCTCTGTGTCTCTGTCTCTGTGTCTCTGTCTCTGTGTCTCTGTCTCTGTGTCTCTGTCTCTGTGTCTCTGTCTCTGTGTCTCTGTCTCTGTGTCTAAGTCTCCTTGTCTCTGTCTCTGTGTCTCTGTCTCTGTGTCTCTGTCTCTTTGACTCTGTCTCTGTGTCTCTGTCCCTGTGTCTCTGTCTCTGTGTCTCTGTCTCTGTGTCTCTGTCTCTGTGTCTCTGTCTCTGTGTCTCTGTCTCTGTGTCTCTGTCTCTGTGTCTCTGTCTCTGTGTCTCTGTCTCTGTGTCTCTGTCTCTGTGTCTCTGTCGATGTGTCTAAGTCTCCTTGTCTCTGTCTCTGTGTCTCTGTCTCTGTGTCTCTGTCTCTGACTCTGTCCCTGTCTCTGTCTCTGTGTCTCTGTCTCTGTGTCTAAGTCTCCTTGTCTCTGTCTCTGTGTCTCTGCCTCTGTCTCCATGTGTCTTCATCTGTGTCTCTGTCTGTGCGCCTATGTATCTGTGTATCCGTGTCTGTGTCTGTGCTCTGTGTCTCTGTCTCTGTCTCTGTCTCTGTGTCTCTGTCTCTGTGTCTCTCTCTCTGTGTCTCTGTCTCTGTGTCTCTGTCTCTGTCTCTGTCTCTGTGTCTCTGTCTCTGTGTCTCTGTCTCTGTGTCTCTGTCTCTGGGTATCTGTCTCTGTGTCTCTGTCTCTGTGTCTCCGTCTCTGTGTCTCTGTCTCTGTGTCTCTGTCTCTGTGTCTCTGTCTCTGTGTCTCTGTCTCTCTGTCTCTGTCTCTGTGTCTCTGTCTCTGTGTCTCTGTCTCTGTGTCTCTGTCTCTGGGTATCTGTCTCTGTGTCTCTGTCTCTGTGTCTCCGTCTCTGTGTCTCTGTCTCTGTGTCTCTGTCTCTGCGTATCTGTCTCTGCGTATCTGTCTCTCTGTCTCTGTCTCTGTGTCTCTGTCTCTGTGTCTCTGTCTCTGTGTCTCTGTCTCTGTGTCTCTGTCTCTGTGTCTGTGTCTCTGTCTCTGTCTCTGTGTCTCTGTCTCTGTGTCTCTGTCTCTGTGTCTCTGTCTCTGTGTCTGTGTCTCTGTCTCTGTCTCTGTGTCTCGCTCTCTCTGTGTCTATGTTCCTTGCCTATGTATCTGTGTCTCTGTCTCTGTGACTTTGTCTCTGCGTATCTGTCTCTGCGTATCTGTCTCTCTGTCTCTGTCTCTGTGTCTCTGTCTCTGTGTCTCTGTCTCTGTGTCTCTGTCTCTGTGTCTCTGTCTCTGTGTCTCTGTCGATGTGTCTAAGTCTCCTTGTCTCTGTCTCTGTTTCTCTGCCTCTGTCTCCGTTTGTCTTAATCTGTGTCTCTGTCTGTGCGCCTATGTATCTGTGTATCCGTCTCTGTGTCTGTGCTCTGTGTCTCTGTCTCTGTGTCTCTGTCGATGTGCCTCAGTCTCCTTGTCTCTGTCTCTGTGTCTCTGCCTCTGTCTCCGTGTGTCTTAATCTGTGTCTCTGTCTGTGCGCCTATGTATCTGTGTATCCGTCTCTGCGTCTGTGCTCTGTGTCTCTGTCTCTGACTCTGTCTCCGTCTCTGTCTCTGTGTCTCTGTCTCTGTGTCTAAGTCTCCTTGTCTCTGCCTCTGTGTCTCTGCCTCTGTCTCCGTGTGTCTTAATCTGTGTCTCTGTCTGTGCGCCTATGTATCTGTGTATCCGTCTCTGTGTCTGTGCTCTGTGTCTCTGTCTCTGACTCTGTCTCTGTCTCTGTCTCTGTCTCTGTCTCTGTGTCTCTGTCTCTGTGTCTCTCTCTCTGTGTCTCTGTGTCTGTGTCTCTGTCTCTGTCTCTGTGTCTCTGTCTCTGTGTCTCTGTCTCTGTGTCTCAGTCTCTGGGTCTCTGTCTCTGTGTCTCTGTCTGTGTGTCTCCGTCTCTGTGTCTCTGTCTCTGTGTCTCTCTCTGTGTCTCTGTCTCTGTGTCTCTGTGTCTGTGTCTCTGTCTCTGTGTCTCTGTCTCCGTGTCTCTGTCTCTGTGTCTCTGTCTCTGTGTCTCTGTCTCTGTGTCTCTGTCTCTGTGTCTCTGTCTCTGTGTCTCTGTCTCTGTGTCTCTGTCTCTGTGTCTCTGTCTCTGTGTCTGTGTCTCTGTCTCTGTGTCTGTGTCTCTCTCACTCTGTGTCTCTGTCTCTGTGTCTCTGTCTCTGTGTCTCTGCCTCTGTGTCTCTGTCTCTGTGTCTCTGTCTCTGTGTCTCTGTCTCTGTGTCTCTGTCTCTGTGTCTCTGTCTCTGTCTCTGTCTCTGTGTCTCGCTCTCTCTGTGTCTATGTCCCTGTGCCTATGTATCTGTGTCTCTGTCTCTGTGACTTTGTCTCTGCGTATCTGTCTCTGTGTCTCTGTCTCTGTGTCTCTGTCTCTGTGTCTCAGTCTCTGTGTCTCTGTCTCTGTGTCTCTGTCTCTGTGTCTCTGTCTCTGTGTCTCTGTCTCTGTGTCTCTGTCTCTGTGTCTGTGTCTCTGTCTCTGTCTCTGTGTCTCGCTCTCTCTGTGTCTATGTCCCTGTGCCTATGTATCTGTGTCTCTGTCTCTGTGTCTCTGTCTCTGTGTCTCTGTCTCTGTGTCTCTGTCTCTGTGTCTCTGTCTCTGTGTCTCTGTCTCTGTGTCTCTGTCTCTGTGTCTCTGTCTCTGTGTCTCTGTCTCTGTATCTCTGTCTCTGACTCTGTCCCTGTCTCTGTCTCTGTGTCTCTGTCTCTGTGTCTAAGTCTCCTTGTCTCTGTCTCTGTGTCTCTGCCTCTGTCTCCATGTGTCTTAATCTGTGTCTCTGTCTGTGCGCCTATGTATCTGTGTATCCGTGTCTGTGTCTGTGCTCTGTGTCTCTGTCTCTGTCTCTGTCTCTGTGTCTCTGTCTCTGTGTCTCTCTCTCTGTGTCTCTGTCTCTGTGTCTCTGTCTCTGTCTCTGTGTCTCTGTCTCTGTGTCTCTGTCTCTGGGTATCTGTCTCTGTGTCTCTGTCTCTGTGTCTCCGTCTCTGTGTCTCTGTCTCTGTGTCTCTGTCTCTGTGTCTCTGTCTCTGTGTCTCTGTCTCTGTGTCTCTGTCTCTGTGTCTGTGTCTCTGTCTCTGTCTCTGTGTCTCTGTCTCTGTGTCTCTGTCTCTGTGTCTCTGTCTCTGTGTCTCTGTCTCTGTGTCTCTGTCTCTGTGTCTCTGTCTCTGTGTCTCTGTCTCTGTGTCTCTGTCTCTGTGTCTCTGTCTCTGTGTCTCTGTCTCTGTGTCTCTGTCTCTGTGTCTCTGTCTCTGTGTCTCTGTCTCTGTGTCTCTGTCTCTGTGTCTCTGTCTCTGTGTCTCTGTCTCTGTGTCTTTGTCTCTGTGTCTCTGTCTCTGTGTCTCTGTCTCTGTGTCTCTGTCTCTGTGTCTCTGTCTCTGTGTCTCTGTCTCTGCGTCTCTGTCTCTGTGTCTGTGTCTCTGTCTCTGTCTCTGTGTCTCTGTCTCTGTGTCTCTGTCTCTGTGTCTCTGTCTCTGTGTCTCTGTCTCTGTGTCTGTGTCTCTGTCTCTGTCTCTGTGTCTCGCTCTCTCTGTGTCTATGTCCCTTGCCTATGTATCTGTGTCTCTGTCTCTGTGACTTTGTCTCTGCGTATCTGCCTCTGCGTATTTGTCTCTCTGTCCCTGTCTCTGTGTCTCTGTCTCTGTGTCTCTGTCTCTGTGTCTCTGTCTCTGTGTCTCTGTCTCTGTGTCTCTGTCGATGTGTCTAAGTCTCCTTGTCTCTGTCTCTGTGTCTCTGCCTCTGTCTCCGTGTGTCTTAATCTGTGTCTCTGTCTGTGCGCCTATGTATCTGTGTCTCTGTCTCTGTGTCTCTGTCTCCATGTCTCTGTCTCCATGTCTCTGTCTCTGTGTCTGTGTCTCTGTGTCTCTGTCCCTGTGTCTCTGTCTCTGTGTCTCTGTCTCTTTGGCTCTGTCTCGGTGTCTCTGTCGATGTGTCTAAGTCTCCTTGTCTCTGTCTCTGTTTCTCTGCCTCTGTCTCCGTTTGTCTTAATCTGTGTCTCTGTCTGTGCGCCTATGTATCTGTGTATCCGTCTCTGTGTCTGTGCTCTGTGTCTCTGTCTCTGTGTCTCTCTCTCTGTGTCTCTGTCTCTGTGTCTCTGTCTCTGTCTCTGTGTCTCTGTCTCTGTGTCTCTGTCTCTGGGTATCTGTCTCTGTGTCTCTGTCTCTGTGTCTCCGTCTCTGTGTCTCTGTCTCTGTGTCTCTGTCTCTGTGTCTCTGTCTCTGTGTCTCTGTCTCTGTGTCTCTGTCTCTGTGTCTGTGTCTCTGTCTCTGTCTCTGTGTCTCTGTCTCTGTGTCTCTGTCTCTGTGTCTCTGTCTCTGTGTCTCTGTCTCTGTGTCTCTGTCTCTGTGTCTCTGTCTCTGTGTCTCTGTCTCTGTGTCTCTGTCTCTGTGTCTCTGTCTCTGTGTCTCTGTCTCTGTGTCTCTGTCTCTGTGTCTCTGTCTCTGTGTCTCTGTCTCTGTGTCTCTGTCTCTGTGTCTCTGTCTCTGTGTCTCTGTCTCTGTGTCTCTGTCTCTGTGTCTTTGTCTCTGTGTCTCTGTCTCTGTGTCTCTGTCTCTGTGTCTCTGTCTCTGTGTCTCTGTCTCTGTGTCTCTGTCTCTGCGTCTCTGTCTCTGTGTCTGTGTCTCTGTCTCTGTCTCTGTGTCTCTGTCTCTGTGTCTCTGTCTCTGTGTCTCTGTCTCTGTGTCTCTGTCTCTGTGTCTGTGTCTCTGTCTCTGTCTCTGTGTCTCGCTCTCTCTGTGTCTATGTCCCTTGCCTATGTATCTGTGTCTCTGTCTCTGTGACTTTGTCTCTGCGTATCTGCCTCTGCGTATTTGTCTCTCTGTCCCTGTCTCTGTGTCTCTGTCTCTGTGTCTCTGTCTCTGTGTCTCTGTCTCTGTGTCTCTGTCTCTGTGTCTCTGTCGATGTGTCTAAGTCTCCTTGTCTCTGTCTCTGTGTCTCTGCCTCTGTCTCCGTGTGTCTTAATCTGTGTCTCTGTCTGTGCGCCTATGTATCTGTGTCTCTGTCTCTGTGTCTCTGTCTCCATGTCTCTGTCTCCATGTCTCTGTCTCTGTGTCTGTGTCTCTGTGTCTCTGTCCCTGTGTCTCTGTCTCTGTGTCTCTGTCTCTTTGGCTCTGTCTCGGTGTCTCTGTCGATGTGTCTAAGTCTCCTTGTCTCTGTCTCTGTTTCTCTGCCTCTGTCTCCGTTTGTCTTAATCTGTGTCTCTGTCTGTGCGCCTATGTATCTGTGTATCCGTCTCTGTGTCTGTGCTCTGTGTCTCTGTCTCTGTGTCTCTGTCGATGTGCCTCAGTCTCCTTGTCTCTGTCTCTGTGTCTCTGCCTCTGTCTCCGTGTGTCTTAATCTGTGTCTCTGTCTGTGCGCCTATGTATCTGTGTATCCGTCTCTGTGTCTGTGCTCTGTGTCTCTGTCTCTGACTCTGTCTCCGTCTCTGTCTCTGTGTCTCTGTCTCTGTGTCTAAGTCTCCTTGTCTCTGCCTCTGTGTCTCTGCCTCTGTCTCCGTGTGTCTTAATCTGTGTCTCTGTCTGTGCGCCTATGTATCTGTGTATCCGTCTCTGTGTCTGTGCTCTGTGTCTCTGTCTCTGACTCTGTCTCTGTCTCTGTCTCTGTCTCTGTGTCTCTGTCTCTGTGTCTCTCTCTCTGTGTCTCTGTGTCTGTGTCTCTGTCTCTGTCTCTGTGTCTCTGTCTCTGTGTCTCTGTCTCTGTGTCTCTGTCTCTGGGTCTCTGTCTCTGTGTCTCTGTCTGTGTGTCTCCGTCTCTGTGTCTCTGTCTCTGTGTCTCTCTCTGTGTCTCTGTCTCTGTGTCTCTGTGTCTGTGTCTCTGTCTCTGTGTCTCTGTCCCCGTGTCTCTGTCTCTGTGTCTCTGTCTCTGTGTCTCTGTCTCTGTGTCTCTGTCTCTGTGTCTCTGTCTCTGTGTCTCTGTCTCTGTGTCTCTGTCTCTGTGTCTCTGTCTCTGTGTCTGTGTCTCTGTCTCTGTGTCTGTGTCTCTCTCACTCTGTGTCTATGTCCCTGTGCCTATGTATCTGTGTCTCTGTCTCTGTGTCTCTGTCTCTGTGTCTCCGTCTCTGTGTCTCTGTCTCTGCGTCTCTGTCTCTGTGTCTCTGTCTCTGTGTCTCTGTCTCTGTGTCACTGTCTCTGTGTCTGTGTCTCTGTCTCTGTCTCTGTGTCTCTGTCTCTGTGTCTCTGTCTCTGTGTCTCTGTCTCTGTGTCTGTGTCTATGTCTCTGTCTCTGTGTCTCGCTCTCTCTGTGTCTATGTCCCTGTGCCTATGTATCTGTGTCTCTGTCTCTGTGACTTTGTCTTTGCGTATCTGTCCCTGCGTATCTGTCTCTCTGTCTCTGTCTCTGTGTCTCTGTCTCTGTGTCTCTGTCTCTGTGTCTCTGTCTCTGTGTCTCTGTCTCTGTGTCTCTGTCTCTGTGTCTCTGTCTCTGTGTCTCTGTCTCTGTGTCTCTGTCTCTGTGTCTCTGTCTCTGTGTCTCTGTCTCTGTGTCTCTGTCTCTGTGTCTCTGTCTCTGTGTCTCTGTCTCTGTGTCTCTGTCTCTGTGTCTAACTCTCCTTGTCTCTGTCTCTGTCTCTGTGTCTCTGTCTCTGTGTCTCTGTCTCTGTGTCTCTGTCTCTGTGTCTCTGTCTCTGTGTCTCTGTCTCTGTGTCTCTGTCTCTGTGTCTCTGTCTCTGTGTCTCTGTCTCTGTGTCTCTGTCTCTGTGTCTCTGTCTCTGTGTCTCTGTCTCTGTGTCTCTGTCTCTGTGTCTCTGTCTCTGTGTCTCTGTCTATGTGACTCTGTCTCTGTGTCTCTGTCTCTGTGTCTCTGTCTCTGTGTCTCTGTCTCTGTGTCTCTGTCTCTGTGTCTCTGTCTCTGTGTCTCTGTCTCTGTGTCTCTGTCTCTGCGTCTCTGTCTCTGTGTCTCTGTCTCTGTTTCTCTGTCTCTGTGTCTCTGTCTCTGTGTCTCTGTCTCTGTGTCTCTGTCTCTGTGTCTCTGTCTCTGTGTCTCTGTCTCTGTGTCTCTGTCTCTGTGTCTCTGTCTCTGTGTCTCTGTCTCTGTGTCTCTGTCTCTGTGTCCCTGTCTCTGTGTCTCTGTCTCTGTGTCTCTGTCTCTGTGTCTCTGTCTCTGTGTCTCTGCCTCTGTGTCTCTGTCTCTGTGTCTCTGTCTCTGTGTCTCTGTCTCTGTGTGTCTGTCTCTGTGTCTCTGTCTCTGTGTCTCTGCCTCTGTGTCTCTGTCTCTGTGTCTAACTCTCCTTGTCCCTGTCTCTGTCTCTGTGTCTCTGTCTCTGTGTCTCTGTCTCTGTGTCTCTGTCTCTGTGTCTCAGTCTCTGTGTCTCTGTCTCTGTGTCTCTGTCTCTGTGTCTCTGTCTCTGTGTCTCTGTCTCTGTGTCTCTGTCTCTGTGTCTCTGTCTCTGTGTCTCTGTCTCTGTGTCTCTGTCTCTGTGTCTGTGTCTCTGTCTCTGTCTCTGTGTCTCGCTCTCTTTGTGTCTATGTCCCTGTGCCTATGTATCTGTGTCTCTGTCTCTGTGACTTTGTCTCTGCGTATCTGTCTCTGTGTCTCTGTCTCTGTGTCTCTGTCTCTGTGTCTCTGTCTCTGTGTCTCAGTCTCTGTGTCTCTGTCTCTGTGTCTCTGTCTCTGTGTCTCTGTCTCTGTGTCTGTGTCTCTGCGTCTCTGTCTCTGTGTCTCTGTCTCTGTTTCTCTGTCTCTGTGTCTCTGTCTCTGTGTCTCTGTCTCTGTGTCTCTGTCTCTGTGTCTCTGTCTCTGTGTCTCTGTCTCTGTGTCTCTGTCTCTGTGTCTCTGTCTCTGTGTCTCTGTCTCTGTGTCTCTGTCTCTGTGTCCCTGTCTCTGTGTCTCTGTCTCTGTGTCTCTGTCTCTGTGTCTCTGTCTCTGTGTCTCTGCCTCTGTGTCTCTGTCTCTGTGTCTCTGTCTCTGTGTCTCTGTCTCTGTGTCTCTGTCTATGTGTCTCTGTCTCTGTGTCTCTGTCTCCGTGTCTCTGTCTCTGTGTCTCTGTCGATGTGTCTAAGTCTCTTTGTCTCTGTCTCTGTGTCTCTGTCGATGTGTCTAAGTCTCTTTGTCACTGTCTCTGTGTCTCTGCCTCTGTCTCCGTGTGTCTTAATCTGTGTCTCTGTCTGTGCGCCTATGTATCTGTGTATCCGTCTCTGTGTCTGTGCTCTGTGTCTCTGTCTCTGTGTCTCTGTCGATGTGCCTCAGTCTCCTTGTCTCTGTCTCTGTGTCTCTGCCTCTGTCTCCGTGTGTCTTAATCTGTGTCTCTGTCTGTGCGCCTATGTATCTGTGTATCCGTCTCTGTGTCTGTGCTCTGTGTCTCTGTCTCTGACTCTGTCTCCGTCTCTGTCTCTGTGTCTCTGTCTCTGTGTCTAAGTCTCCTTGTCTCTGCCTCTGTGTCTCTGCCTCTGTCTCCGTGTATCTTAATCTGTGTCTCTGTCTGTGCGCCTATGTATCTGTGTATCCGTCTCTGTGTCTGTGCTCTGTGTCTCTGTCTCTGACTCTGTCTCTGTCTCTGTCTCTGTCTCTGTGTCTCTGTCTCTGTGTCTCTCTCTCTGTGTCTCTGTGTCTGTGTCTCTGTCTCTGTCTCTGTGTCTCTGTCTCTGTGTCTCTGTCTCTGTGTCTCTGTCTCTGGGTCTCTGTCTCTGTGTCTCTGTCTGTGTGTCTCCGTCTCTGTGTCTCTGTCTCTGTGTCTCTGTCTCTGTGTCTCTGTCTCTGTGTCTCTGTCTCTGTGTCTCTGTCTCTGTGTCTGTGTCTCTGTCTCTGTCTCTGTGTCTCGCTCTCTCTGTGTCTATGTCCCTGTGCCTATGTATCTGTGTCTCTGTCTCTGTGACTTTGTCTCTGCGTATCTGTCTCTGTGTCTCTGTCTCTGTGTCTCTGTCTCTGTGTCTCTGTCTCTGTGTCTCTGTCTCTGTGTCTCTGTCTCTGTGTCACTGTCTCTGTGTCTCTGTCTCTGTTTCTCTGTCTCTGTGCCTCTGTCTCTGTGTCTCTGTCTCTGTGTCTCTGTCTCTGTGTCTCTGTCTCTGTGTCTCTGTCTCTGTGTCTAAGTCTCCTTGTCTCTGTCTCTGTGTCTCTGTCTCTGTGTCTCTGTCTCTTTGTCTCTGTCTCTGTGTCTCTGTCTCTGTGTCTCTGTCTCTGTGTCTCTGTCTCTGTGTCTCTGTCTCTGTGTCTCTGTCTCTGTGTCTCTGTCTCTGTGTCTCTGTCTCTGTGTCTCTGTCTCTGTGTCTCTGTCTCTGTGTCTGTGTCTCTGTCTCTGTCTCTGTGTCTCGCTCTCTCTGTGTCTATGTCCCTGTGCCTATGTATCTGTGTCTCTGTCTCTGTGACTTTGTCTCTGCGTATCTGTCTCTGTGTCTCTGTCTCTGTGTCTCTGTCTCTGTGTCTCTGTCTCTGTGTCTCTGTCTCTGTGTCTCTGTCTCTGTGTCTCTGTCTCTGTGACTCTGTCTCTGTGTCTCTGTCTCTGTGTCTCTGTCTCTGTGTCTCTGTCTCTGTGTCTCTGTCTCTGTGTCTCTGTCTCTGTGTCTCTTTCTCTGTGTCTCTGTCTCTGCGTCTCTGTCTCTGTGTCTCTGTCTCTGTGTCTCTGTCTCTGTTTCTCTGTCTCTGTGTCTCTGTCTCTGTGTCTCTGTCTCTGTGTCTCTGTCTCTGTGTCTCTGTCTCTGTGTCTCTGTCTCTGTGTCTCTGTCTCTGTGTCTCTGTCTCTGTGTCTCTGTCTCTGTGTCTCTGTCTCTGTGTCCCTGTCTCTGTGTCTCTGTCTCTGTGTCTCTGTCTCTGTGTCTCTGTCTCTGTGTCTCTGTCTCTGTGTCTCTGTCTCTGTGTCTCTGTCTCTGTGTCTCTGTCTCTGTGTCTCTGTCTCTGTGTCTCTGTCTCTGTGTCTCTGTCTCTGTGTCTCTGTCTCTGTGTCTCTGTCTCTGTGTCTCTGTCTCTGTGTCTCTGTCTCTGTGTCTCTGTCTCTGTGTCTCTGTCTCTGTGTCTTTGTCTCTGTGTCTCTGTCTCTGTGTCTCTGTCTCTGTGTCTCTGTCTCTGTGTCTCTGTCTCTGTGTCTCTGTCTCTGTGTCTCTGTCTCTGTGTCTCTGTCTCTGTGTCTCTGTCTCTGTGTCTCTGTCTCTGTGTCTGTGTCTCTGTCTCTGTCTCTGTGTCTCTGTCTCTGTGTCTCTGTCTCTGTGTCTCTGTCTCTGTGTCTCTGTCTCTGTGTCTCTGTCTCTGTGTCTCTGTCTCTGTCTCTGTCTCTGTGTCTCGCTCTCTCTGTGTCTCTGTCTCTGTGTCTCTGTCTCTGTGTCTCTGTCTCTGCGTATCTGCCTCTGCGTATCTGTCTCTCTGTCCCTGTCTCTCTGTCTCTGTCTCTGTGTCTCTGTCTCTGTGTCTCTGTCTCTGTGTCTCTGTCTCTGTGTCTCTGTCTCTGTGTCTCTGTCTCTGTGTCTCTGTCGATGTGTCTAAGTCTCCGTGTCTCTGTCTCTGTGTCTCTGCCTCTGTCTCCGTGTGTCTTAATCTGTGTCTCTGTCTGTGCGCCTATGTATCTGTGTCTCTGTCTCTGTGTCTCTGTCTCCATGTCTCTGTCTCCATGTCTCTGTCTCTGTGTCTGTGTCTCTGTGTCTCTGTCTCTGTGTCTCTGTCTCTGTGTCTCTGTCTCTTTGGCTCTGTCTCGGTGTCTCTGTCGATGTGTCTAAGTCTCCTTGTCTCTGTCTCTGTTTCTCTGCCTCTGTCTCCGTTTCTCTGTCTCCGTTTGTCTTAATCTGTGTCTCTGTCTGTGCGCCTATGTATCTGTGTATCCGTCTCTGTGTCTGTGCTCTGTGTCTCTGTCTCTGACTCTGTCTCTGTCTCTGTCTCTGTCTCTGTGTCTCTGTCTCTGTGTCTCTCTCTCTGTGTCTCTGTGTCTGTGTCTCTGTCTCTGTCTCTGTGTCTCTGTCTCTGTGACTCTGTCTCTGTGTCTCTGTCTCTGTGTCTCTGTCTCTGTGTCTCTGTCTCTGTGTCTCTGTCTCTGTGTCTCTGTCTCTGTGTCTCTGTCTCTGTGTCTCTTTCTCTGTGTCTCTGTCTCTGCGTCTCTGTCTCTGTGTCTCTGTCTCTGTTTCTCTGTCTCTGTGTCTCTGTCTCTGTGTCTCTGTCTCTGTGTCTCTGTCTCTGTGTCTCTGTCTCTGTGTCTCTGTCTCTGTGTCTCTGTCTCTGTGTCTCTGTCTCTGTGTCTCTGTCTCTGTGTCTCTGTCTCTGTGTCCCTGTCTCTGTGTCTCTGTCTCTGTGTCTCTGTCTCTGTGTCTCTGTCTCTGTGTCTCTGCCTCTGTGTCTCTGTCTCTGTGTCTCTGTCTCTGTGTGTCTGTCTCTGTGTCTCTGTCTCTGTGTCTCTGTCTCTGTGTCTCTGTCTCTGTGTCTCTGTCTCTGTGTCTAACTCTCCTTGTCCCTGTCTCTGTCTCTGTGTCTCTGTCTCTGTGTCTCTGTCTCTGTGTCTCTGTCTCTGTGTCTCTGTCTCTGTGTCTCTGTCTCTGTGTCTCTGTCTCTGTGTCTAACTCTCCTTGTCTCTGTCTCTGTCTCTGTGTCTCTGTCTCTGTGTCTCTGTCTCTGTGTCTCTGTCTCTGTGTCTCTGTCTCTGTGTCTCTGTCTCTGTGTCTCTGTCTCTGTGTCTCTGTCTCTGTGTCTCTGTCTCTGTGTCTCTGTCTCTGTGTCTCTGTCTCTGTGTCTCTGTCTCTGTGTCTCTGTCTCTGTGTCTCTGTCTCTGTGTCTCTGTCTCTGTGTCTCTGTCTCTGTGTCTCTGTCTCTGTGTCCCTGTCTCTGTGTCTCTGTCTCTGTGTCTCTGTCTCTGTGTCTCTGTCTCTGTGTCCCTGCCTCTGTGTCTCTGTCTCTGTGTCTCTGTCTCTGTGTGTCTGTCTCTGTGTCTCTGTCTCTGTGTCTCTGTCTCTGTGTCTCTGTCTCTGTGTCTCTGTCTCTGTGTCTCTGTCTCTGTGTCTAACTCTCCTTGTCCCTGTCTCTGTCTCTGTGTCTCTGTCTCTGTGTCTCTGTCTCTGTGTCTCTGTCTCTGTGTCTCTGTCTCTGTGTCTCTGTCTCTGTGTCTCTGTCTCTGTGTCTCTGTCTCTGTGTCTAACTCTCCTTGTCTCTGTCTCTGTCTCTGTGTCTCTGTCTCTGTGTCTCTGTCTCTGTGTCTCTGTCTCTGTGTCTCTGTCTCTGTGTCTCTGTCTCTGTGTCTCTGTCTCTGTGTCTCTGTCTCTGTGTCTCTGTCTCTGTGTCTCTGTCTCTGTGTCTCTGTCTCTGTGTCTCTGTCTCTGTGTCTCTGTCTCTGTGTCTCTGTCTCTGTGTCTCTGTCTCTGTGTCTCTGTCTCTGTGTCTCTGTCTCTGTGTCTCTGTCTCTGTGTCTCTGTCTCTGTGTCTCTGTCTCTGTGTCTCTGTCTCTGTGTCTCTGTCTATGTGACTCTGTCTCTGTGTCTCTGTCTCTGTGTCTCTGTCTCTGTGTCTCTGTCTCTGTGTCTCTGTCTCTGTGTCTCTGTCTCTGTGTCTCTGTCTCTGTGTCTCTGTCTCTGTGTCTCTGTCTCTGCGTCTCTGTCTCTGTGTCTCTGTCTCTGTTTCTCTGTCTCTGTGTCTCTGTCTCTGTGTCTCTGTCTCTGTGTCTCTGTCTCTGTGTCTCTGTCTCTGTGTCTCTGTCTCTGTGTCTCTGTCTCTGTGTCTCTGTCTCTGTGTCTCTGTCTCTGTGTCTCTGTCTCTGTGTCTCTGTCTCTGTGTCCCTGTCTCTGTGTCTCTGTCTCTGTGTCTCTGTCTCTGTGTCTCTGTCTCTGTGTCTCTGCCTCTGTGTCTCTGTCTCTGTGTCTCTGTCTCTGTGTCTCTGTCTCTGTGTGTCTGTCTCTGTGTCTCTGTCTCTGTGTCTCTGCCTCTGTGTCTCTGTCTCTGTGTCTAACTCTCCTTGTCCCTGTCTCTGTCTCTGTGTCTCTGTCTCTGTGTCTAAGTCTCCTTGTCTCTGTCTCTGTGTCTCTGTCTCTGTGTCTCTGTCTCTTTGTCTCTGTCTCTGTGTCTCTGTCTCTGTGTCTCTGTCTCTGTGTCTCTGTCTCTGTGTCTCTGTCTCTGTGTCTCTGTCTCTGTGTCTCTGTCTCTGTGTCTCTGTCTCTGTGTCTCTGTCTCTGTGTCTCTGTCTCTGTGTCTGTGTCTCTGTCTCTGTCTCTGTGTCTCGCTCTCTCTGTGTCTATGTCCCTGTGCCTATGTATCTGTGTCTCTGTCTCTGTGACTTTGTCTCTGCGTATCTGTCTCTGTGTCTCTGTCTCTGTGTCTCTGTCTCTGTGTCTCTGTCTCTGTGTCTCTGTCTCTGTGTCTCTGTCTCTGTGTCTCTGTCTCTGTGACTCTGTCTCTGTGTCTCTGTCTCTGTGTCTCTGTCTCTGTGTCTCTGTCTCTGTGTCTCTGTCTCTGTGTCTCTGTCTCTGTGTCTCTGTCTCTGTGTCTCTTTCTCTGTGTCTCTGTCTCTGCGTCTCTGTCTCTGTGTCTCTGTCTCTGTGTCTCTGTCTCTGTTTCTCTGTCTCTGTGTCTCTGTCTCTGTGTCTCTGTCTCTGTGTCTCTGTCTCTGTGTCTCTGTCTCTGTGTCTCTGTCTCTGTGTCTCTGTCTCTGTGTCTCTGTCTCTGTGTCTCTGTCTCTGTGTCCCTGTCTCTGTGTCTCTGTCTCTGTGTCTGTGTCTCTGTCTCTGTCTCTGTGTCTCTGTCTCTGTGTCTCTGTCTCTGTGTCTCTGTCTCTGTGTCTCTGTCTCTGTGTCTGTGTCTCTGTCTCTGTCTCTGTGTCTCGCTCTCTCTGTGTCTATGTCCCTTGCCTATGTATCTGTGTCTCTGTCTCTGTGACTTTGTCTCTGCGTATCTGCCTCTGCGTATCTGTCTCTCTGTCCCTGTCTCTGTGTCTCTGTCTCTGTGTCTCTGTCTCTGTGTCTCTGTCTCTGTGTCTCTGTCGATGTGTCTAAGTCTCCTTGTCTCTGTCTCTGTGTCTCTGCCTCTGTCTCCGTGTGTCTTAATCTGTGTCTCTGTCTGTGCGCCTATGTATCTGTGTCTCTGTCTCTGTGTCTCTGTCTCCATGTCTCTGTCTCCATGTCTCTGTCTCTGTGTCTGTGTCTCTGTGTCTCTGTCTCTGTGTCTCTGTCTCTGTGTCTCTGTCTCTTTGGCTCTGTCTCGGTGTCTCTGTCGATGTGTCTAAGTCTCCTTGTCTCTGTCTCTGTTTCTCTGCCTCTGTCTCCGTTTGTCTTAATCTGTGTCTCTGTCTGTGCGCCTATGTATCTGTGTATCCGTCTCTGTGTCTGTGCTCTGTGTCTCTGTCTCTGACTCTGTCTCTGTCTCTGTCTCTGTCTCTGTGTCTCTGTCTCTGTGTCTCTCTCTCTGTGTCTCTGTGTCTGTGTCTCTGTCTCTGTCTCTGTGTCTCTGTCTCTGTGACTCTGTCTCTGTGTCTCTGTCTCTGTGTCTCTGTCTCTGTGTCTCTGTCTCTGTGTCTCTGTCTCTGTGTCTCTGTCTCTGTGTCTCTGTCTCTGTGTCTCTTTCTCTGTGTCTCTGTCTCTGCGTCTCTGTCTCTGTGTCTCTGTCTCTGTTTCTCTGTCTCTGTGTCTCTGTCTCTGTGTCTCTGTCTCTGTGTCTCTGTCTCTGTGTCTCTGTCTCTGTGTCTCTGTCTCTGTGTCTCTGTCTCTGTGTCTCTGTCTCTGTGTCTCTGTCTCTGTGTCTCTGTCTCTGTGTCTCTGTCTCTGTGTCTCTGTCTCTGTGTCTCTGTCTCTGTGTCTCTGTCTCTGTGTCTCTGTCTCTGTGTCTCTGTCTCTGTGTCTGTGTCTCTGTCTCTGTCTCTGTGTCTCTGTCTCTGTGTCTCTGTCTCTGTGTCTCTGTCTCTGTGTCTCTGTCTCTGTGTCTCTGTCTCTGTGTCTGTGTCTCTGTCTCTGTGTCTGTGTCTCGCTCTCTCTGTGTCTATGTCCCTTGCCTATGTATCTGTGTCTCTGTCTCTGTGACTTTGTCTCTGCGTATCTGCCTCTGCGTATCTGTCTCTCTGTCCCTGTCTCTGTGTCTCTGTCTCTGTGTCTCTGTCTCTGTGTCTCTGTCTCTGTGTCTCTGTCTCTGTGTCTCTGTCGATGTGTCTAAGTCTCCTTGTCTCTGTCTCTGTGTCTCTGCCTCTGTCTCCGTGTGTCTTAATCTGTGTCTCTGTCTGTGCGCCTATGTATCTGTGTCTCTGTCTCTGTGTCTCTGTCTCCATGTCTCTGTCTCCATGTCTCTGTCTCTGTGTCTGTGTCTCTGTGTCTCTGTCTCTGTGTCTCTGTCTCTGTGTCTCTGTCTCCTTGGCTCTGTCTCGGTGTCTCTGTCGATGTGTCTAAGTCTCCTTGTCTCTGTCTCTGTGTCTCTGCCTCTGTCTCCGTGTGTCTTAATCTGTGTCTCTGTCTGTGCGCCTATGTATCTGTGTCTCTGTCTCTGTGTCTCTGTCTCCATGTCTCTGTCTCCATGTCTCTGTCTCTGTGTCTGTGTCTCTGTGTCTCTGTCTCTGTGTCTCTGTCTCTGTGTCTCTGTCTCCTTGGCTCTGTCTCGGTGTCTCTGTCGATGTGTCTAAGTCTCCTTGTCTCTGTCTCTGTTTCTCTGCCTCTGTCTCCGTTTGTCTTAATCTGTGTCTCTGTCTGTGCGCCTATGTATCTGTGTATCCGTCTCTGTGTCTGTGCTCTGTGTCTCTGTCTCTGACTCTGTCTCTGTCTCTGTCTCTGTCTCTGTGTCTCTGTCTCTGTGTCTCTCTCTCTGTGTCTCTGTGTCTGTGTCTCTGTCTCTGTCTCTGTGTCTCTGTCTCTGTGACTCTGTCTCTGTGTCTCTGTCTCTGTGTCTCTGTCTCTGTGTCTCTGTCTCTGTGTCTCTGTCTCTGTGTCTCTGTCTCTGTGTCTCTGTCTCTGTGTCTCTTTCTCTGTGTCTCTGTCTCTGCGTCTCTGTCTCTGTGTCTCTGTCTCTGTTTCTCTGTCTCTGTGTCTCTGTCTCTGTGTCTCTGTCTCTGTGTCTCTGTCTCTGTGTCTCTGTCTCTGTGTCTCTGTCTCTGTGTCTCTGTCTCTGTGTCTCTGTCTCTGTGTCTCTGTCTCTGTGTCTCTGTCTCTGTGTCTCTGTCTCTGTGTCTCTGTCTCTGTGTCCCTGTCTCTGTGTCTCTGTCTCTGTGTCTCTGTCTCTGTGTCTCTGTCTCTGTGTCTCTGCCTCTGTGTCTCTGTCTCTGTGTCTCTGTCTCTGTGTGTCTGTCTCTGTGTCTCTGTCTCTGTGTCTCTGTCTCTGTGTCTCTGTCTCTGTGTCTCTGTCTCTGTGTCTAACTCTCCTTGTCCCTGTCTCTGTCTCTGTGTCTCTGTCTCTGTGTCTCTGTCTCTGTGTCTCTGTCTCTGTGTCTCAGTCTCTGTGTCTCTGTCTCTGTGTCTCTGTCTCTGTGTCTCTGTCTCTGTGTCTCTGTCTCTGTGTCTCTGTCTCTGTGTCTCTGTCTCTGTGTCTCTGTCTCTGTGTCTCTGTCTCTGTGTCTGTGTCTCTGTCTCTGTCTCTGTGTCTCGCTCTCTTTGTGTCTATGTCCCTGTGCCTATGTAGCTGTGTCTCTGTCTCTGTGACTTTGTCTCTGCGTATCTGTCTCTGTGTCTCTGTCTCTGTGTCTCTGTCTCTGTGTCTCTGTCTCTGTGTCTCAGTCTCTGTGTCTCTGTCTCTGTGTCTCTGTCTCTGTGTCTCTGTCTCTGTGTCTGTGTCTCTGTCTCTGTCTCTGTGTCTCGCTCTCTCTGTGTCTATGTCCCTGTGCCTATGTATCTGTGTCTCTGTCTCTGTGACTTTGTCTCTGCGTATCTGTCTCTGTGTCTCTGTCTCTGTGTCTCTGTCTCTGTGTCTCTGTCTCTGTGTCTCTGTCTCTGTGTCTCTGTCTCTGTGTCACTGTCTCTGTGTCTCTGTCTCTGTTTCTCTGTCTCTGTGCCTCTGTCTCTGTGTCTCTGTCTCTGTGTCTCTGTCTCTGTGTCTCTGTCTCTGTGTCTCTGTCTCTGTGTCTCTGTCTCTGTGTCTCTGTCTCTGTGTCTAAGTCTCCTTGTCTCTGTCTCTGTGTCTCTGTCTCTGTGTCTCTGTCTCTGTGTCTCTGTCTCTGTGTCTCTGTCTCTGTGTCTGTGTCTCTGTCTCTGTCTCTGTGTCTCGCTCTCTCTGTGTCTATGTCCCTGTGCCTATGTATCTGTGTCTCTGTCTCTGTGACTTTGTCTCTGCGTATCTGTCTCTGTGTCTCTGTCTCTGTGTCTCTGTCTCTGTGTCTCTGTCTCTGTGCCTCTGTCTCTGTGTCTCTGTCTCTGTGTCTCTGTCTCTGTGTCTCTGTCTCTGTGTCTCTGTCTCTGTGTCTCTGTCTCTGTGTCTCTGTCTCTGTGTCTAAGTCTCCTTGTCTCTGTCTCTGTGTCTCTGTCTCTGTGTCTCTGTCTCTTTGTCTCTGTCTCTGTGTCTCTGTCTCTGTGTCTCTGTCTCTGTGTCTCTGTCTCTGTGTCTCTGTCTCTGTGTCTCTGTCTCTGTGTCTCTGTCTCTGTGTCTCTGTCTCTGTGTCTGTGTCTCTGTCTCTGTCTCTGTGTCTCGCTCTCTCTGTGTCTATGTCCCTGTGCCTATGTATCTGTGTCTCTGTCTCTGTGACTTTGTCTCTGCGTATCTGTCTCTGTGTCTCTGTCTCTGTGTCTCTGTCTCTGTGTCTCTGTCTCTGTGTCTCTGTCTCTGTGTCTCTGTCTCTGTGTCTCTGTCTCTGTGACTCTGTCTCTGTGTCTCTGTCTCTGTGTCTCTGTCTCTGTGTCTCTGTCTCTGTGTCTCTGTCTCTGTGTCTCTGTCTCTGTGTCTCTGTCTCTGTGCCTCTTTCTCTGTGTCTCTGTCTCTGCGTCTCTGTCTCTGTGTCTCTGTCTCTGTGTCTCTGTCTCTGTTTCTCTGTCTCTGTGACTCTGTCTCTGTGTCTCTGTCTCTGTGTCTCTGTCTCTGTGTCTCTGTCTCTGTGTCTCTGTCTCTGTGTCTCTGTCTCTGTGTCTCTGTCTCTGTGTCTCTGTCTCTGTGTCTCTGTCTCTGTGTCCCTGTCTCTGTGTCTCTGTCTCTGTGTCTCTGTCTCTGTGTCTCTGTCTCTGTGTCTCTGTCTCTGTGTCTCTGTGTCTCTGTCTCTGTGTCTCTGTCTCTGTGTCTCTGTCTCTGTGTCTCTGTCTCTGTGTCTCTGTCTCTGTGTCTCTGTCTCTGTGTCTCTGTCTCTGTGTCTCTGTCTCTGTGTCTCTGTCTCTGTGTCTCTGTCTCTGTGTCTCTGTCTCTGTGTCTCTGTCTCTGTGTCTCTGTCTCTGTGTCTCTGTCTCTGTGTCTTTGTCTCTGTGTCTCTGTCTCTGTGTCTCTGTCTCTGTGTCTCTGTCTCTGTGTCTCTGTCTCTGTGTCTCTGTCTCTGTGTCTCTGTCTCTGTGTCTCTGTCTCTGTGTCTCTGTCTCTGTGTCTCTGTCTCTGTGTCTCTGTCTCTGTGTCTCTGTCTCTGTGTCTGTGTCTCTGTCTCTGTCTCTGTGTCTCTGTCTCTGTGTCTCTGTCTCTGTGTCTCTGTCTCTGTGTCTCTGTCTCTGTGTCTGTGTCTCTGTCTCTGTGTCTGTGTCTCGCTCTCTCTGTGTCTATGTCCCTTGCCTATGTATCTGTGTCTCTGTCTCTGTGACTTTGTCTCTGCGTATCTGCCTCTGCGTATCTGTCTCTCTGTCCCTGTCTCTGTGTCTCTGTCTCTGTGTCTCTGTCTCTGTGTCTCTGTCTCTGTGTCTCTGTCTCTGTGTCTCTGTCGATGTGTCTAAGTCTCCTTGTCTCTGTCTCTGTGTCTCTGCCTCTGTCTCCGTGTGTCTTAATCTGTGTCTCTGTCTGTGCGCCTATGTATCTGTGTCTCTGTCTCTGTGTCTCTGTCTCCATGTCTCTGTCTCCATGTCTCTGTCTCTGTGTCTGTGTCTCTGTGTCTCTGTCTCTGTGTCTCTGTCTCTGTGTCTCTGTCTCCTTGGCTCTGTCTCGGTGTCTCTGTCGATGTGTCTAAGTCTCCTTGTCTCTGTCTCTGTTTCTCTGCCTCTGTCTCCGTTTGTCTTAATCTGTGTCTCTGTCTGTGCGCCTATGTATCTGTGTATCCGTCTCTGTGTCTGTGCTCTGTGTCTCTGTCTCTGACTCTGTCTCTGTCTCTGTCTCTGTCTCTGTGTCTCTGTCTCTGTGTCTCTCTCTCTGTGTCTCTGTGTCTGTGTCTCTGTCTCTGTCTCTGTGTCTCTGTCTCTGTGACTCTGTCTCTGTGTCTCTGTCTCTGTGTCTCTGTCTCTGTGTCTCTGTCTCTGTGTCTCTGTCTCTGTGTCTCTGTCTCTGTGTCTCTGTCTCTGTGTCTCTTTCTCTGTGTCTCTGTCTCTGCGTCTCTGTCTCTGTGTCTCTGTCTCTGTTTCTCTGTCTCTGTGTCTCTGTCTCTGTGTCTCTGTCTCTGTGTCTCTGTCTCTGTGTCTCTGTCTCTGTGTCTCTGTCTCTGTGTCTCTGTCTCTGTGTCTCTGTCTCTGTGTCTCTGTCTCTGTGTCTCTGTCTCTGTGTCTCTGTCTCTGTGTCCCTGTCTCTGTGTCTCTGTCTCTGTGTCTCTGTCTCTGTGTCTCTGTCTCTGTGTCTCTGCCTCTGTGTCTCTGTCTCTGTGTCTCTGTCTCTGTGTGTCTGTCTCTGTGTCTCTGTCTCTGTGTCTCTGTCTCTGTGTCTCTGTCTCTGTGTCTCTGTCTCTGTGTCTAACTCTCCTTGTCCCTGTCTCTGTCTCTGTGTCTCTGTCTCTGTGTCTCTGTCTCTGTGTCTCTGTCTCTGTGTCTCAGTCTCTGTGTCTCTGTCTCTGTGTCTCTGTCTCTGTGTCTCTGTCTCTGTGTCTCTGTCTCTGTGTCTCTGTCTCTGTGTCTCTGTCTCTGTGTCTCTGTCTCTGTGTCTCTGTCTCTGTGTCTCTGTCTCTGTGTCTGTGTCTCTGTCTCTGTCTCTGTGTCTCGCTCTCTTTGTGTCTATGTCCCTGTGCCTATGTATCTGTGTCTCTGTCTCTGTGACTTTGTCTCTGCGTATCTGTCTCTGTGTCTCTGTCTCTGTGTCTCTGTCTCTGTGTCTCTGTCTCTGTGTCTCAGTCTCTGTGTCTCTGTCTCTGTGTCTCTGTCTCTGTGTCTCTGTCTCTGTGTCTGTGTCTCTGTCTCTGTCTCTGTGTCTCGCTCTCTCTGTGTCTATGTCCCTGTGCCTATGTATCTGTGTCTCTGTCTCTGTGACTTTGTCTCTGCGTATCTGTCTCTGTGTCTCTGTCTCTGTGTCTCTGTCTCTGTGTCTCTGTCTCTGTGTCTCTGTCTCTGTGTCTCTGTCTCTGTGTCACTGTCTCTGTGTCTCTGTCTCTGTTTCTCTGTCTCTGTGCCTCTGTCTCTGTGTCTCTGTCTCTGTGTCTCTGTCTCTGTGTCTCTGTCTCTGTGTCTCTGTCTCTGTGTCTCTGTCTCTGTGTCTAAGTCTCCTTGTCTCTGTCTCTGTGTCTCTGTCTCTGTGTCTCTGTCTCTTTGTCTCTGTCTCTGTGTCTCTGTCTCTGTGTCTCTGTCTCTGTGTCTCTGTCTCTGTGTCTCTGTCTCTGTGTCTCTGTCTCTGTGTCTCTGTCTCTGTGTCTCTGTCTCTGTGTCTCTGTCTCTGTGTCTCTGTCTCTGTGTCTCTGTCTCTGTGTCTGTGTCTCTGTCTCTGTCTCTGTGTCTCGCTCTCTCTGTGTCTATGTCCCTGTGCCTATGTATCTGTGTCTCTGTCTCTGTGACTTTGTCTCTGCGTATCTGTCTCTGTGTCTCTGTCTCTGTGTCTCTGTCTCTGTGTCTCTGTCTCTGTGTCTCTGTCTATGTGTCTCTGTCTCTGTGTCTCTGTCTCCGTGTCTCTGTCTCTGTGTCTCTGTCGATGTGTCTAAGTCTCTTTGTCTCTGTCTCTGTGTCTCTGTCGATGTGTCTAAGTCTCCTTGTCTCTGCCTCTGTGTCTCTGCCTCTGTCTCCGTGTGTCTTAATCTGTATCTCTGTCTGTGCGCCTATGTATCTGTGTATCCGTCTCTGTGTCTGTGCTCTGTGTCTCTGTCTCTGACTCTGTCTCTGTCTCTGTCTCTGTCTCTGTGTCTCTGTCTCTGTGTCTCTCTCTCTGTGTCTCTGTGTCTGTGTCTCTGTCTCTGTCTCTGTGTCTCTGTCTCTGTGTCTCTGTCTCTGTGTCTCTGTCTCTGGGTCTCTGTCTCTGTGTCTCTGTCTGTGTGTCTCCGTCTCTGTGTCTCTGTCTCTGTGTCTCTCTCTGTGTCTCTGTCTCTGTGTCTCTGTGTCTGTGTCTCTGTCTCTGTGTCTCGGTCCCCGTGTCTCTGTCTCTGTGTCTCTGTCTCTGTGTCTCTGTCTCTGTGTCTCTGTCTCTGTGTCTCTGTCTCTGTGTCTGTGTCTCTGTCTCTGTCTCTGTGTCTCGCTCTCTCTGTGTCTATGTCCCTGTGCCTATGTATCTGTGTCTCTGTCTCTGTGACTTTGTCTCTGCGTATCTGTCTCTGTGTCTCTGTCTCTGTGTCTCTGTCTCTGTGTCTCTGTCTCTGTGTCTCTGTCTCTGTGTCTCTGTCTCTGTGTCACTGTCTCTGTGTCTCTGTCTCTGTTTCTCTGTCTCTGTGCCTCTGTCTCTGTGTCTCTGTCTCTGTGTCTCTGTCTCTGTGTCTCTGTCTCTGTGTCTCTGTCTCTGTGTCTAAGTCTCCTTGTCTCTGTCTCTGTGTCTCTGTCTCTGTGTCTCTGTCTCTGTGTCTCTGTCTCTTTGTCTCTGTCTCTGTGTCTCTGTCTCTGTGTCTCTGTCTCTGTGTCTCTGTCTCTGTGTCTCTGTCTCTGTGTCTCTGTCTCTGTGTCTCTGTCTCTGTGTCTCTGTCTCTGTGTCTCTGTCTCTGTGTCTCTGTCTCTGTGTCTCTGTCTCTGTGTCTCTGTCTCTGTGTCTGTGTCTCTGTCTCTGTCTCTGTGTCTCGCTCTCTCTGTGTCTATGTCCCTGTGCCTATGTATCTGTGTCTCTGTCTCTGTGTCTCTGTCTCTGTGTCTCTGTCTCTGTGTCTCTGTCTCTGTGTCTCTGTCTCTGTGTCTCTGTCTCTGTGTCACTGTCTCTGTGTCTCTGTCTCTGTTTCTCTGTCTCTGTGCCTCTGTCTCTGTGTCTCTGTCTCTGTGTCTCTGTCTCTGTGTCTCTGTCTCTGTGTCTCTGTCTCTGTGTCTGTGTCTCTGTCTCTGTCTCTGTGTCTCGCTCTCTCTGTGTCTATGTCCCTGTGCCTATGTATCTGTGTCTCTGTCTCTGTGACTTTGTCTCTGCGTATCTGTCTCTGTGTCTCAGTCTCTGTGTCTCTGTCTCTGTGTCTCTGTCTCTGTGTCTCTGTCTCTGTGTCTGTGTCTCTGTCTCTGTCTCTGTGTCTCGCTCTCTCTGTGTCTATGTCCCTGTGCCTATGTATCTGTGTCTCTGTCTCTGTGACTTTGTCTCTGCGTATCTGTCTCTGTGTCTCTGTCTCTGTGTCTCTGTCTCTGTGTCTCTGTCTCTGTGTCACTGTCTCTGTGTCTCTGTCTCTGTTTCTCTGTCTCTGTGCCTCTGTCTCTGTGTCTCTGTCTCTGTGTCTCTGTCTCTGTGTCTCTGTCTCTGTGTCTCTGTCTCTGTGTCTCTGTCTCTGTGTCTCTGTCTCTGTGTCTCTGTCTCTGTGTCTCTGTCTCTGTGTCTCTGTCTCTGTGTCTCTGTCTCTGTGTCTAAGTCTCCTTGTCTCTGTCTCTGTGTCTCTGTCTCTGTGTCTCTGTCTCTTTGTCTCTGTCTCTGTGTCTCTGTCCCTGTGTCTCTGTCTCTGTGTCTCTGTCTCTGTGTCTCTGTCTCTGTGTCTCTGTCTCTGTGTCTCTGTCTCTGTGTCTCTGTCTCTGTGTCTCTGTCTCTGTGTCTCTGTCTCTGTGTCTCTGTCTCTGTGTCTCTGTCTCTGTGTCTCTGTCTCTGTGTCTCGGTCTCTGTGTCTCTGTCTCTGTGTCTCTGTCTCTGTGTCACTGTCTCTGTGTCTCTGTCTCTGTTTCTCTGTCTCTGTGCCTCTGTCTCTGTGTCTCTGTCTCTGTATCTCTGTCTCTGTGTCTCTGTCTCTGTGTCTCTGTCTCTGTGTCTCTGTCTCTGTGTCTAAGTCTCCTTGTCTCTGTCTCTGTGTCTCTGTCTCTGTGTCTCTGTCTCTTTGTCTCTGTCTCTGTGTCTCTGTCTCTGTGTCTCTCTGTCTCTGTGTCTCTGTCTCTGTGTCTCTGTCTCTGTGTCTCTGTCTCTGTGTCTCTGTCTCTGTGTCTCTGTCTCTGTGTCTCTGTCTCTGTGTCTGTGTCTCTGTCTCTGTCTCTGTGTCTCGCTCTCTCTGTGTCTATGTCCCTGTGCCTATGTATCTGTATCTCTGTCTCTGTGACTTTGTCTCTGCGTATCTGTCTCTGTGTCTCTGTCTCTGTGTCTCTGTCTCTGTGTCTCTGTCTCTGTGTCTCTGTCTATGTGTCTCTGTCTCTGTGTCTCTGTCTCCGTGTCTCTGTCTCTGTGTCTCTGTCGATGTGTCTAAGTCTCTTTGTCTCTGTCTCTGTGTCTCTGTCGATGTGTCTAAGTCTCCTTGTCTCTGCCTCTGTGTCTCTGCCTCTGTCTCCGTGTGTCTTAATCTGTATCTCTGTCTGTGCGCCTATGTATCTGTGTATCCGTCTCTGTGTCTGTGCTCTGTGTCTCTGTCTCTGACTCTGTCTCTGTCTCTGTCTCTGTCTCTGTGTCTCTGTCTCTGTGTCTCTCTCTCTGTGTCTCTGTGTCTGTGTCTCTGTCTCTGTCTCTGTGTCTCTGTCTCTGTGTCTCTGTCTCTGTGTCTCTGTCTCTGGGTCTCTGTCTCTGTGTCTCTGTCTGTGTGTCTCCGTCTCTGTGTCTCTGTCTCTGTGTCTCTCTCTGTGTCTCTGTCTCTGTGTCTCTGTGTCTGTGTCTCTGTCTCTGTGTCTCGGTCCCCGTGTCTCTGTCTCTGTGTCTCTGTCTCTGTGTCTCTGTCTCTGTGTCTCTGTCTCTGTGTCTCTGTCTCTGTGTCTGTGTCTCTGTCTCTGTCTCTGTGTCTCGCTCTCTCTGTGTCTATGTCCCTGTGCCTATGTATCTGTGTCTCTGTCTCTGTGACTTTGTCTCTGCGTATCTGTCTCTGTGTCTCTGTCTCTGTGTCTCTGTCTCTGTGTCTCTGTCTCTGTGTCTCTGTCTCTGTGTCTCTGTCTCTGTGTCACTGTCTCTGTGTCTCTGTCTCTGTTTCTCTGTCTCTGTGCCTCTGTCTCTGTGTCTCTGTCTCTGTGTCTCTGTCTCTGTGTCTCTGTCTCTGTGTCTCTGTCTCTGTGTCTAAGTCTCCTTGTCTCTGTCTCTGTGTCTCTGTCTCTGTGTCTCTGTCTCTTTGTCTCTGTCTCTGTGTCTCTGTCTCTGTGTCTCTGTCTCTGTGTCTCTGTCTCTGTGTCTCTGTCTCTGTGTCTCTGTCTCTGTGTCTCTGTCTCTGTGTCTCTGTCTCTGTGTCTCTGTCTCTGTGTCTCTGTCTCTGTGTCTCTGTCTCTGTGTCTGTGTCTCTGTCTCTGTCTCTGTGTCTCGCTCTCTCTGTGTCTATGTCCCTGTGCCTATGTATCTGTGTCTCTGTCTCTGTGACTTTGTCTCTGCGTATCTGTCTCTGTGTCTCTGTCTCTGTGTCTCTGTCTCTGTGTCTCTGTCTCTGTGTCTCTGTCTTTGTGTCTCTGTCTCTGTGTCTCTGTCTCTGTGACTCTGTCTCTGTGACTCTGTCTCTGTGTCTCTGTCTCTGTGTCTCTGTCTCTGTGTCTCTGTCTCTGTGTCTCTGTCTCTGTGTCTCTGTCTCTGTGTCTCTTTCTCTGTGTCTCTGTCTCTGCGTCTCTGTCTCTGTGTCTCTGTCTCTGTTTCTCTGTCTCTGTGTCTCTGTCTCTGTGTCTCTGTCTCTGTGTCTCTGTCTCTGTGTCTCTGTCTCTGTGTCTCTGTCTCTGTGTCTCTGTCTCTGTGTCTCTGTCTCTGTGTCTCTGTCTCTGTGTCCCTGTCTCTGTGTCTCTGTCTCTGTGTCTCTGTCTCTGTGTCTCTGTCTCTGTGTCTCTGTCTCTGTGTCTCTGTCTCTGTGTGTCTGTCTCTGTGTCTCTGTCTCTGTGTCTCTGTCTCTGTGTCTCTGTCTCTGTGTCTCTGTCTCTGTGTCTAACTCTCCTTGTCCCTGTCTCTGTCTCTGTGTCTCTGTCTCTGTGTCTCTGTCTCTGTGTCTCTGTCTCTGTGTCTAACTCTCCTTGTCCCTGTCTCTGTCTCTGTGTCTCTGTCTCTGTGTCTCTGTCTCTGTGTCTCTGTCTCTGTGTCTCTGTCTCTGTGTCTCTGTCTCTGTGTCTCTGTCTCTGTGTCTCTGTCTCTGTGTCTCTGTCTCTGTGTCTGTGTCTCTGTCTCTGTCTCTGTGTCTCGCTCTCTTTGTGTCTATGTCCCTGTGCCTATGTATCTGTGTCTCTGTCTCTGTGACTTTGTCTCTGCGTATCTGTCTCTGTGTCTCTGTCTCTGTGTCTCTGTCTCTGTGTCTCAGTCTCTGTGTCTCTGTCTCTGTGTCTCTGTTCTTGTGTCTCTGTCTCTGTGTCTCTGTCTCTGTGTCTGTGTCTCTGTCTCTGGCTCTGTGTCTCGCTCTCTCTGTGTCTATGTCCCTTGCCTATGTATCTGTGTCTCTGTCTCTGTGACTTTGTCTCTGCGTATCTGCCTCTGCGTATCTGTCTCTCTGTCCCTGTCTCTGTGTCTCTGTCTCTGTGTCTCTGTCTCTGTGTCTCTGTCTCTGTGTCTCTGTCTCTGTGTCTCTGTCTCTGTGTCTCTGTCTCTGTGTCTCTGTCGATGTGTCTAAGTCTCCTTGTCTCTGTCTCTGTGTCTCTGCCTCTGTCTCCGTGTGTCTTAATCTGTGTCTCTGTCTGTGCGCCTATGTATCTGTGTCTCTGTCTCTGTGTCTCTGTCTCCATGTCTCTGTCTCCATGTCTCTGTCTCTGTGTCTGTGTCTCTGTGTCTCTGTCTCTGTGTCTCTGTCTCTTTGGCTCTGTCTCGGTGTCTCTGTCGATGTGTCTAAGTCTCCTTGTCTCTGTCTCTGTTTCTCTGCCTCTGTCTCCGTTTGTCTTAATCTGTGTCTCTGTCTGTGCGCCTATGTATCTGTGTATCCGTCTCTGTGTCTGTGCTCTGTGTCTCTGTCTCTGTGTCTCTGTCGATGTGCCTCAGTCTCCTTGTCTCTGTCTCTGTGTCTCTGCCTCTGTCTCCGTGTGTCTTAATCTGTGTCTCTGTCTGTGCGCCTATGTATCTGTGTATCCGTCTCTGTGTCTGTGCTCTGTGTCTCTGTCTCTGACTCTGTCTCCGTCTCTGTCCCTGTGTCTCTGTCTCTGTGTCTAGGTCTCCTTGTCTCTGCCTCTGTGTCTCTGCCTCTGTCTCCGTGTGTCTTAATCTGTGTCTCTGTCTGTGCGCCTATGTATCCGTGTATCCGTCTCTGTGTCTGTGCTCTGTGTCTCTGTCTCTGACTCTGTCTCTGTCTCTGTCTCTGTCTCTGTGTCTCTGTCTCTGTGTCTCTCTCTCTGTGTCTCTGTGTCTGTGTCTCTGTCTCTGTCTCTGTGTCTCTGTCTCTGTGTCTCTGTCTCTGTGTCTCTGTCTCTGGGTCTCTGTCTCTGTGTCTCTGTCTCTGTGTCTCTGTCTCTGTGTGTCTGTCTCTGTGTCTCTGTCTCTGTGTCTCTGTCTCTGTGTCTCTGTCTCTGTGTCTAACTCTCCTTGTCCCTGTCTCTGTCTCTGTGTCTCTGTCTCTGTGTCTCTGTCTCTGTGTCTAACTCTCCTTGTCCCTGTCTCTGTCTCTGTGTCTCTGTCTCTGTGTCTCTGTCTCTGTGTCTCTGTCTCTGTGTCTCTGTCTCTGTGTCTCTGTCTCTGTGTCTCTGTCTCTGTGTCTCTGTCTCTGTGTCTGTGTCTCTGTCTCTGTCTCTGTGTCTCGCTCTCTTTGTGTCTATGTCCCTGTGCCTATGTATCTGTGTCTCTGTCTCTGTGACTTTGTCTCTGCGTATCTGTCTCTGTGTCTCTGTCTCTGTGTCTCTGTCTCTGTGTCTCAGTCTCTGTGTCTCTGTCTCTGTGTCTCTGTCTCTGTGTCTCTGTCTCTGTGTCTGTGTCTCTGTCTCTGGCTCTGTGTCTCGCTCTCTCTGTGTCTATGTCCCTTGCCTATGTATCTGTGTCTCTGTCTCTGTGACTTTGTCTCTGCGTATCTGCCTCTGCGTATCTGTCTCTCTGTCCCTGTCTCTGTGTCTCTGTCTCTGTGTCTCTGTCTCTGTGTCTCTGTCTCTGTGTCTCTGTCTCTGTGTCTCTGTCTCTGTGTCTCTGTCGATGTGTCTAAGTCTCCTTGTCTCTGTCTCTGTGTCTCTGCCTCTGTCTCCGTGTGTCTTAATCTGTGTCTCTGTCTGTGCGCCTATGTATCTGTGTCTCTGTCTCTGTGTCTCTGTCTCCATGTCTCTGTCTCCATGTCTCTGTCTCTGTGTCTGTGTCTCTGTGTCTCTGTCTCTGTGTCTCTGTCTCTTTGGCTCTGTCTCGGTGTCTCTGTCGATGTGTCTAAGTCTCCTTGTCTCTGTCTCTGTTTCTCTGCCTCTGTCTCCGTTTGTCTTAATCTGTGTCTCTGTCTGTGCGCCTATGTATCTGTGTATCCGTCTCTGTGTCTGTGCTCTGTGTCTCTGTCTCTGTGTCTCTGTCGATGTGCCTCAGTCTCCTTGTCTCTGTCTCTGTGTCTCTGCCTCTGTCTCCGTGTGTCTTAATCTGTGTCTCTGTCTGTGCGCCTATGTATCTGTGTATCCGTCTCTGTGTCTGTGCTCTGTGTCTCTGTCTCTGACTCTGTCTCCGTCTCTGTCCCTGTGTCTCTGTCTCTGTGTCTAGGTCTCCTTGTCTCTGCCTCTGTGTCTCTGCCTCTGTCTCCGTGTGTCTTAATCTGTGTCTCTGTCTGTGCGCCTATGTATCCGTGTATCCGTCTCTGTGTCTGTGCTCTGTGTCTCTGTCTCTGACTCTGTCTCTGTCTCTGTCTCTGTCTCTGTGTCTCTGTCTCTGTGTCTCTCTCTCTGTGTCTCTGTGTCTGTGTCTCTGTCTCTGTCTCTGTGTCTCTGTCTCTGTGTCTCTGTCTCTGTGTCTCTGTCTCTGGGTCTCTGTCTCTGTGTCTCTGTCTGTGTGTCTCCGTCTCTGTGTCTCTGTCTCTGTGTCTCTCTCTGTGTCTCTGTCTCTGTGTCTCTGTGTCTGTGTCTCTGTCTCTGTGTCTCTGTCCCCGTGTCTCTGTCTCTGTGTCTCTGTCTCTGTGTCTCTGTCTCTGTGTCTCTGTCTCTGTGTCTCTGTCTCTGTGTCTCTGTCTCTGTGTCTCTGTCTCTGTGTCTCTGTCTCTGTGTCTCTGTCTCTGTGTCTCTGTCTCTGTGTCTCTGTCTCTGTGTCTCTGTCTCTGTGTCTGTGTCTCTGTCTCTGTGTCTGTGTCTCTCTCACTCTGTGTCTATGTCCCTGTGCCTATGTATCTGTGTCTCTGTCTCTGTGTCTCTGTCTCTGTGTCTCCGTCTCTGTGTCTCTGTCTCTGCGTCTCTGTCTCTGTGTCTCTGTCTCTGTGTCTCTGTCTCTGTGTCACTGTCTCTGTGTCTGTGTCTCTGTCTCTGTCTCTGTGTCTCTGTCTCTGTGTCTCTGTCTCTGTGTCTCTGTCTCTGTGTCTGTGTCTATGTCTCTGTCTCTGTGTCTCGCTCTCTCTGTGTCTATGTCCCTGTGCCTATGTATCTGTGTCTCTGTCTCTGTGACTTTGTCTCTGCGTATCTGTCCCTGCGTATCTGTCTCTCTGTCTCTGTCTCTGTGTCTCTGTCTCTGTGTCTCTGTCTCTGTGTCTCTGTCTCTGTGTCTCTGTCTCTGTGTCTCTGTCTCTGTGTCTCTGTCTCTGTGTCTCTGTCTCTGTGTCTCTGTCTCTGTGTCTCTGTCTCTGTGTCTAACTCTCCTTGTCTCTGTCTCTGTCTCTGTGTCTCTGTCTCTGTGTCTCTGTCTCTGTGTCTCTGTCTCTGTGTCTCTGTCTCTGTGTCTCTGTCTCTGTGTCTCTGTCTCTGTGTCTCTGTCTCTGTGTCTCTGTCTCTGTGTCTCTGTCTCTGTGTCTCTGTCTCTGTGTCTCTGTCTCTGTGTCTCTGTCTCTGTGTCTCTGTCTCTGTGACTCTGTCTCTGTGTCTCTGTCTCTGTGTCTCTGTCTCTGTGTCTCTGTCTCTGTGTCTCTGTCTCTGTGTCTCTGTCTCTGTGTCTCTGTCTCTGTGTCTCTTTCTCTGCGTCTCTGTCTCTGCGTCTCTGTCTCTGTGTCTCTGTCTCTGTTTCTCTGTCTCTGTGTCTCTGCCTCTGTGTCTCTGTCTCTGTGTCTCTGTCTCTGTGTCTCTGTCTCTGTGTCTCTGTCTCTGTGTCTCTGTCTCTGTGTCTCTGTCTCTGTGTCTCTGTCTCTGTGTCTCTGTCTCTGTGTCTCTGTCTCTGTGTCTCTGTCTCTGTGTCCCTGTCTCTGTGTCTCTGTCTCTGTGTCTCTGTCTCTGTGTCTCTGTCTCTGTGTCTCTGCCTCTGTGTCTCTGTCTCTGTGTCTCTGTCTCTGTGTCTCTGTCTCTGTGTGTCTGTCTCTGTGTCTCTGTCTCTGTGTCTCTGTCTCTGTGTCTCTGTCTCTGTGTCTCTGTCTCTGTGTCTAACTCTCCTTGTCCCTGTCTCTGTCTCTGTGTCTCTGTCTCTGTGTCTCTGTCTCTGTGTCTCTGTCTCTGTGTCTAACTCTCCTTGTCCCTGTCCCTGTCTCTGTGTCTCTGTCTCTGTGTCTCTGTCTCTGTGTCTCTGTCTCTGTGTCTCTGTCTCTGTGTCTCTGTCTCTGTGTCTCTGTCTCTGTGTCTCTGTCTCTGTGTCTCTGTCTCTGTGTCTGTGTCTCTGTCTCTGTCTCTGTGTCTCGCTCTCTTTGTGTCTATGTCCCTGTGCCTATGTATCTGTGTCTCTGTCTCTGTGACTTTGTCTCTGCGTATCTGTCTCTGTGTCTCTGTCTCTGTGTCTCTGTCTCTGTGTCTCTGTCTCTGTGTCTCTGTCTCTGTGTCTCTGTCTCTGTGTCTCTGTCTCTGTGTCTGTGTCTCTGTCTCTGTCTCTGTGTCTCGCTCTCTCTGTGTCTATGTCCCTGTGCCTATGTATCTGTGTCTCTGTCTCTGTGACTTTGTCTCTGCGTATCTGTCTCTGTGTCTCTGTCTCTGTGTCTCTGTCTCTGTGTCTCTGTCTCTGTGTCTCTGTCTCTGTGTCTCTGTCTCTGTGTCTCTGTCTCTGTGTCACTGTCTCTGTGTCTCTGTCTCTGTTTCTCTGTCTCTGTGCCTCTGTCTCTGTGTCTCTGTCTCTGTGTCTCTGTCTCTGTGTCTCTGTCTCTGTGTCTCTGTCTCTGTGTCTGTGTCTCTGTCTCTGTCTCTGTGTCTCGCTCTCTCTGTGTCTATGTCCCTGTGCCTATGTATCTGTGTCTCTGTCTCTGTGACTTTGTCTCTGCGTATCTGTCTCTGTGTCTCAGTCTCTGTGTCTCTGTCTCTGTGTCTCTGTCTCTGTGTCTCTGTCTCTGTGTCTGTGTCTCTGTCTCTGTCTCTGTGTCTCGCTCTCTCTGTGTCTATGTCCCTGTGCCTATGTATCTGTGTCTCTGTCTCTGTGACTTTGTCTCTGCGTATCTGTCTCTGTGTCTCTGTCTCTGTGTCTCTGTCTCTGTGTCTCTGTCTCTGTGTCACTGTCTCTGTGTCTCTGTCTCTGTTTCTCTGTCTCTGTGCCTCTGTCTCTGTGTCTCTGTCTCTGTGTCTCTGTCTCTGTGTCTCTGTCTCTGTGTCTCTGTCTCTGTGTCTCTGTCTCTGTGTCTCTGTCTCTGTGTCTCTGTCTCTGTGTCTCTGTCTCTGTGTCTCTGTCTCTGTGTCTAAGTCTCCTTGTCTCTGTCTCTGTGTCTCTGTCTCTGTGTCTCTGTCTCTTTGTCTCTGTCTCTGTGTCTCTGTCCCTGTGTCTCTGTCTCTGTGTCTCTGTCTCTGTGTCTCTGTCTCTGTGTCTCTGTCTCTGTGTCTCTGTCTCTGTGTCTCTGTCTCTGTGTCTCTGTCTCTGTGTCTCTGTCTCTGTGTCTCTGTCTCTGTGTCTCTGTCTCTGTGTCTCTGTCTCTGTGTCTCTGTCTCTGTGTCTCGGTCTCTGTGTCTCTGTCTCTGTGTCTCTGTCTCTGTGTCTCTGTCTCTGTGTCTCTGTCTCTGTGTCTCTGTCTCTGTGTCTCTGTCTCTGTGTCTCTGTCTCTGTGACTTTGTCTCTGTGTCTCTGTCTCTGTGTCTCTGTCGCTGTGTCTAACTCTCCTTGTCTCTGTCTATGTCTCTGTGTCTCTGTCTCTGTGTCTCTGTCTCTGTGTCTCTGTCTCTGTGTCTCTGTCTCTGTGTCTGTGTCTCTGTCTCTGTGTCTCTGTCTCTGTGTCTCTGTCTCTGTGTCTCTGTCTCTGTGTCTCTGTCTCTGTGTCTCTGTCTCTGTGTCTCTGTCTCTGTGTCTCTGTCTCTTTGGCTCTGTCTCGGTGTCTCTGTCGATGTGTCTAAGTCTCCTTGTCTCTGTCTCTGTTTCTCTGCCTCTGTCTCCGTTTGTCTTAATCTGTGTCTCTGTCTGTGCGCCTATGCATCTGTGTATCCGTCTCTGTGTCTGTGCTCTGTGTCTCTGTCTCTGTGTCTCTGTCGATGTGCCTCAGTCTCCTTGTCTCTGTCTCTGTGTCTCTGCCTCTGTCTCCGTGTGTCTTAATCTGTGTCTCTGTCTGTGCGCCTATGTATCTGTGTATCCGTCTCTGTGTCTGTGCTCTGTGTCTCTGTCTCTGACTCTGTCTCTGTCTCTGTCTCTGTCTCTGTGTCTCTGTCTCTGTGTCTAAGTCTCCTTGTCTCTGTCTCTGTGTCTCTGCCTCTGTCTCCGTGTGTCTTAATCTGTGTCTCTGTCTGTGCGCCTATGTATCTGTGTATCCGTCTCTGTGTCTGTGCTCTGTGTCTCTGTCTCTGACTCTGTCTCTGTCTCTGTCTCTGTCTCTGTGTCTCTGTCTCTGTGTCTCTCTCTCTGTGTCTCTGTGTCTGTGTCTCTGTCTCTGTCTCTGTGTCTCTGTCTCTGTGTCTCTGTCTCTGGGTCTCTGCCTCTGTGTCTCTGTCTCTGTGTCTCTGTCTGTGTGTCCCCGTCTCAGTGTCTCTGTCTCTGTGTCTCTCTCTGTGTCTCTGTCTCTGTGTCTCTGTGTCTGTGTCTCTGTCTCCGTGTCTCTGTCTCTGTGTCTCTGTCTCTGTGTCTCTGTCTCTGTGTCTCTGTCTCTGTGTCTCTGTCTCTGTGTCTGTGTCTCTGTCTCTGTGTCTGTGTCTCTCTCACTCTGTGTCTATGTCCCTGTGCCTATGTATCTGTGCCTCTGTCTCTGTGACTTTGTCTCTGCCTATCTGTCTCTGTGTCTCTGTCTCTGTGTCTCTGTCTCTGTGTCTCTGTCTCTGTGTCTCTGTCTCTGTGTCACTGTCTCTGCGTACCTGTCTCTGTGTCTCTGTCTCTCTGTCTCTGTCTCTGTGTCTCTGTCTCTGTGTCTCTGTCTCTGTGTCTCTGTCTCTGTGTCTCTGTCTCTGTGTCTCTGTCTCTGTGTCTCTGTCTCTGTGTCTCTGTCTCTGTGTCTCTGTCTCTGTGTCTCTGTCTCTGTGTCTCTGTCTCTGTGTCTCTGTCTCTGTGTCTCTGTCTCTGTGTCTCTGTCTCTGTGTCTCTGTCTCTGTGTCTCTGTCTCTGTGCCTCTGTCTCTGTGTCTCTGTCTCTGTGTCTCTGTCTCTGTGTCTCTGTCTCTGTGTCTCTGTCTCTGTGTCTCTGTCTCTGTGTCTAAGTCTCCTTGTCTCTGTCTCTGTGTCTCTGTCTCTGTGTCTCTGTCTCTTTGTCTCTGTCTCTGTGTCTCTGTCTCTGTGTCTCTGTCTCTGTGTCTCTGTCTCTGTGTCTCTGTCTCTGTGTCTCTGTCTCTGTGTCTCTGTCTCTGTGTCTCTGTCTCTGTGTCTCTGTCTCTGTGTCTCTGTCGATGTGTCTAAGTCTCCTTGTCTCTGTCTCTTTGTCTCTGTCTCTGTGTCTCTGTCTCTGACTCTGTCCCTGTTCTGTCTCTGTGTCTCTGTCTCTGTGTCTAAGTCTCCTTGTCTCTGTCTCTGTGTCTCTGCCTCTGTCTCCATGTGTCTTCATCTGTGTCTCTGTCTGTGCGCCTATGTATCTGTGTATCCGTGTCTGTGTCTGTGCTCTGTGTCTCTGTCTCTGTCTCTGTCTCTGTGTCTCTGTCTCTGTGTCTCTCTCTCTGTGTCTCTGTCTCTGTGTCTCTGTCTCTGTCTCTGTCTCTGTCTCTGTGTCTCTGTCTCTGTGTCTCTGTCTCTGTGTCTCTGTCTCTGGGTATCTGTCTCTGTGTCTCTGTCTCTGTGTCTCCGTCTCTGTGTCTCTGTCTCTGTGTCTCTGTCTCTGTGTCTCTGTCTCTGTGTCTCTGTCTCTGTGTCTCTGTCTCTGTGTCTCTGTCTCTGTGTCTCTGTCTCTGTGTCTTTGTCTCTGTGTCTCTGTCTCTGTGTCTCTGTCTCTGTCTCTGTGTCTGTGTCTCTGTCTCTGTCTCTGTCTCTGTGTCTCGCTCTCTCTGTGTCTATGTCCCTGTGCCTATGTATCTGTGTCTCTGTCTCTGTGACTTTGTCTCTGCGTATCTGTCTCTGCGTATCTGTCTCTCTGTCTCTGTCTCTGTGTCTCTGTCTCTGTGTCTCTGTCTCTGTGTCTCTGTCTCTGTGTCTCTGTCTCTGTGTCTCTGTCTCTGTGTCTCTGTCTCTGTGTCTCTGTCTCTGTGTCTCTGTCTCTGTGTCTCTGTCGATGTGTCTAAGTCTCCTTGTCTCTGTCTCTGTGTCTCTGCCTCTGTCTCCGTGCGTCTTAATCTGTGTCTCTGTCTGTGCGCCTATGTATCTGTGTCTCTGTCTCTGTGTCTCTGTCTCTATGTCTCTGTCTCTGTGTCTCTGTCTCTGTGTCTCTGTCTCTGTGTCTCTGTCTCTGTGTCTCTGTCTCTGTGTCTCTGTCTCTGTGTCTCTGTCTCTGTGTCTCTGTCTCTGTGTCTCTGTCTCTGTGTCTCTGTCTCTGTGTCTCTGTCTCTGTCTCTGTGTCTCTGTCTCTGTGTCTCTGTCTCTGTGTCTCTGTCTCCGTGTCTCTGTCTCTGTGTCTCTGTCTCTGTGTCTCTGTCTCTGCGTCTCTGTCTCTGTGTCTCTGTCTCTGTGTCTCTGTCTCTGTGTCTCTGTCTCTGTGTCTCTGTCTCTGTGTCTCTGTCTCTGTGTCTCTGTCTCTGTGTCTCTGTCTCTGTGTCTCTGTCTCTGTGTCTCTGTCTCTGTGTCTATGTCCCTGTGCCTATGTATCTGTGTCTCTGTCTCTGTGACTTTGTCTCTGTGTCTCTGTCTCTGTGTCTCTGTCGCTGTGTCTAACTCTCCTTGTCTCTGTCTCTGTCTCTGTGTCTCTGTCTCTGTGTCTCTGTCTCTGTGTCTCTGTCTCTGTGTCTCTGTCTCTGTGTCTCTGTCTCTGTGTCTCTCTCCGTGTGTCTCTGTCTTTGTCTCTGTCTCTGTGCCTCTGTCTCTGTGTCTCTGTCTCTGTGTCTCTGTCTCTGTGTCTCTGTCTCTGTGTCTCTCTCTCTGTGTCTGTGTCTCTGTGTCTCTGTCTCTGTGTCTCTGTCTCTGTGTCTCTGTCTCTTTGGCTCTGTCTCGGTGTCTCTGTCGATGTGTCTAAGTCTCCTTGTCTCTGTCTCTGTTTCTCTGCCTCTGTCTCCGTTTGTCTTAATCTGTGTCTCTGTCTGTGCGCCTATGCATCTGTGTATCCGTCTCTGTGTCTGTGCTCTGTGTCTCTGTCTCTGTGTCTCTGTCGATGTGCCTCAGTCTCCTTGTCTCTGTCTCTGTGTCTCTGCCTCTGTCTACGTGTGTCTTAATCTGTGTCTCTGTCTGTGCGCCTATGTATCTGTGTATCCGTCTCTGTGTCTGTGCTCTGTGTCTCTGTCTCTGACTCTGTCTCTGTCTCTGTCTCTGTGTCTCTGTCTCTGTGTCTAAGTCTCCTTGTCTCTGTCTCTGTGTCTCTGCCTCTGTCTCCGTGTGTCTTAATCTGTGTCTCTGTCTGTGCGCCTATGTATCTGTGTATCCGTCTCTGTGTCTGTGCTCTGTGTCTCTGTCTCTGACTCTGTCTCTGTCTCTGTCTCTGTCTCTGTGTCTCTGTCTCTGTGTCTCTCTCTCTGTGTCTCTGTGTCTGTGTCTCTGTCTCTGTCTCTGTGTCCCTGTCTCTGTGTCTCTGTCTCTGTGTCTCTGTCTCTGGGTCTCTGTCTCTGTGTCTCTGTCTGTGTGTCCCCGTCTCAGTGTCTCTGTCTCTGTGTCTCTCTCTGTGTCTCTGTCTCTGTGTCTCTGTGTCTGTGTCTCTGTCTCTGTGTCTCTGTCTCCGTGTCTCTGCCTCTGTGTCTCTGTCTCTGTGTCTCTGTCTCTGTGTCTCTGTCTCTGTGTCTCTGTCTCTGTCTCTGTGTCACTGTCTCTGCGTACCTGTCTCTGTGTCTCTGTCTCTGTGTCTCTGTCTCCGTGTCTCTGTCTCTGTGTCTCTGTCTCTGTGTCTCTGTCTCTGTGTCTCTGTCTCTGTGTCTGTGTCTCTGTCTCTGTCTCTGTGTCTCTCTCTCTGTGTCTCTGTGTCTGTGTCTCTGTCTCTGTCTCTGTGTCTCTGTCTCTGTGTCTCTGTCTCTGGGTCTCTGTCTCTGTGTCTCTGTCTGTGTGTCTCCGTCTCTGTGTCTCTGTCTCTGTGTCTCTCTCTGTGTCTCTGCCTCTGTGTCTCTGTGTCTGTGTCTCTGTCTCTGTGTCTCTGTCTCCGTGTCTCTGTCTCTGTGTCTCTGTCTCTGTGTCTCTGTCTCTGTGTCTCTGTCTCTGTGTCTCTGTCTCTGTGTCTCTGTCTCTGTGTCTCTGTCTCTGTGTCTGTGTCTCTGTCTCTGTGTCTCTGTGTCTGTGTCTCTGTCTCTGTGTCTCTGTCTCTGTGTCTCTGTCTCTGTGCCTTTGTCTCTGTGTCTCTGTCTCTGTGTCTCTGTCTCAGTGTCTCTGTCTCTGTGTCTCTGTCTCTGTGTCTCTGTCTCTGTGTCTGTGTCTCTGTGTCTCTGTCTCTGTGTGTCTGTCTCTGTGTCTCTGTCTCTGTGTCTCTGTCTCTGTGTCTCTGTCTCTGTGTCTCTGTCTCTGTGTCTCTGTCTCTGTGTCTCTGTCGCTGTGTCTCTGTCTCTGTGTCTCTGTCTCTGTGTCTCTGTCTCTGTGTCTCTGTCGATGTATCTAAGTCTCCTTGTCTCTGTCTCTGTGTCTCTGCCTCTGTCTCCGTGCGTCTTAATCTGTGTCTCTGTCTGTGCGCCTATGTATCTGTGTATCCGTCTCTGTGTCTGTGCTCTGTGTCTCTGTCTCTGTGTCTCTGTCTCTGTGTCTCTGTCTCTGTGCCTCTGTCTCTGTGTCTCTGTCTCTGTGTCTCTGTCTCTGTGTCTCTGTCTCTGTGTCTCTGTCTCTGTGTCTCTGTCTCTGTGTCCCTGTCTCTCTGTCTCTGTCTCTGTATCTCTGTCTCTGTGTCTCTGTCCCTGTGTCTCTGTCTCTGTGTCCCTGTCTCTGTGTCTCTGTCTCTGTGTCTCTGTCTCTGTGTCTCTGTCTCTGTGTCTCTGCCTCTGTGTCTCTGTCTCTGTGTCTCTGTCTCTGTGTCTCTGTCTCTGTGTGTCAGTCTCTGTGTCTCTGTCTCTGTGTCTCTGTCTCTGTGTCTATGTCTCTGTGTCTCTGTCTCTGTGTCTCTGTCTCTGTGTCTCTGTCTCTGTGTCTCTGTCTCTGTGTCTCTGTCTCTGTGTCTCTGTCTCTGTGTCTCTGTCTCTGTGTCTCTGTCTCTGTGTCTGTGTCTCTGTCTCTGTCTCTGTGTCTCGCTCTCTCTGTGTCTATGTCCCTGTGCCTATGTATCTGTGTCTCTGTCTCTGTGACTTTGTCTCTGCGTATCTGTCTCTGCGTATCTGTCTCTCTGTCTCTGTCTCTGTGTCTCTGTCTCTGTGTCTCTGTCTCTGTGTCTCTGTCTCTGTGTCTCTGTCTCTGTGTCTCTGTCTCTGTGTCTCTGTCTCTGTGTCTCTGTCTCTGTGTCTCTGTCTCTGTGTCTCTGTCGATGTGTCTAAGTCTCCTTGTCTCTGTCTCTGTGTCTCTGCCTCTGTCTCCGTGCGTCTTAATCTGTGTCTCTGTCTGTGCGCCTATGTATCTGTGTCTCTGTCTCTGTGTCTCTGTCTCTATGTCTCTGTCTCTGTGTCTCTGTCTCTGTGTCTCTGTCTCTGTGTCTCTGTCTCTGTGTCTCTGTCTCTGTGTCTCTGTCTCTGTGTCTCTGTCTCTGTGTCTCTGTCTCTGTGTCTCTGTCTCTGTGTCTCTGTCTCTGTGTCTCTGTCTCTGTGTCTCTGTCTCTGTGTCTATGTCCCTGTGCCTATGTATCTGTGTCTCTGTCTCTGTGACTTTGTCTCTGTGTCTCTGTCTCTGTGTCTCTGTCGCTGTGTCTAACTCTCCTTGTCTCTGTCTCTGTCTCTGTGTCTCTGTCTCTGTGTCTCTGTCTCTGTGTCTCTGTCTCTGTGTCTCTGTCTCTGTGTCTCTCTCCGTGTGTCTCTGTCTTTGTCTCTGTCTCTGTGCCTCTGTCTCTGTGTCTCTGTCTCTGTGTCTCTGTCTCTGTGTCTCTGTCTCTGTGTCTCTCTCTCTGTGTCTGTGTCTCTGTGTCTCTGTCTCTGTGTCTCTGTCTCTGTGTCTCTGTCTCTTTGGCTCTGTCTCGGTGTCTCTGTCGATGTGTCTAAGTCTCCTTGTCTCTGTCTCTGTTTCTCTGCCTCTGTCTCCGTTTGTCTTAATCTGTGTCTCTGTCTGTGCGCCTATGCATCTGTGTATCCGTCTCTGTGTCTGTGCTCTGTGTCTCTGTCTCTGTGTCTCTGTCGATGTGCCTCAGTCTCCTTGTCTCTGTCTCTGTGTCTCTGCCTCTGTCTACGTGTGTCTTAATCTGTGTCTCTGTCTGTGCGCCTATGTATCTGTGTATCCGTCTCTGTGTCTGTGCTCTGTGTCTCTGTCTCTGACTCTGTCTCTGTCTCTGTCTCTGTGTCTCTGTCTCTGTGTCTAAGTCTCCTTGTCTCTGTCTCTGTGTCTCTGCCTCTGTCTCCGTGTGTCTTAATCTGTGTCTCTGTCTGTGCGCCTATGTATCTGTGTATCCGTCTCTGTGTCTGTGCTCTGTGTCTCTGTCTCTGACTCTGTCTCTGTCTCTGTCTCTGTCTCTGTGTCTCTGTCTCTGTGTCTCTCTCTCTGTGTCTCTGTGTCTGTGTCTCTGTCTCTGTCTCTGTGTCCCTGTCTCTGTGTCTCTGTCTCTGTGTCTCTGTCTCTGGGTCTCTGTCTCTGTGTCTCTGTCTGTGTGTCCCCGTCTCAGTGTCTCTGTCTCTGTGTCTCTCTCTGTGTCTCTGTCTCTGTGTCTCTGTGTCTGTGTCTCTGTCTCTGTGTCTCTGTCTCCGTGTCTCTGCCTCTGTGTCTCTGTCTCTGTGTCTCTGTCTCTGTGTCTCTGTCTCTGTGTCTCTGTCTCTGTGTCTCTGTCTCTGTGTCTCTGTCTCTGTGTCACTGTCTCTGCGTACCTGTCTCTGTGTCTCTGTCTCTGTGTCTCTGTCTCCGTGTCTCTGTCTCTGTGTCTCTGTCTCTGTGTCTCTGTCTCTGTGTCTCTGTCTCTGTGTCTGTGTCTCTGTCTCTGTGTCTGTGTCTCTCTCACTCTGTGTCTATGTCCCTGTGCCTATGTATCTGTGTCTCTGTCTCTGTGACTTTGTCTCTGCCTATCTGTCTCTGTGTCTCTGTCTCTGTGTCTCTGTCTCTGTGTCTCTGTCTCTGTGTCTCTGTCTCTGTGTCTCTGTCTCTGTGTCACTGTCTCTGCGTACCTGTCTCTGTGTCTCTGTCTCTGTGTCTCTGTCTCTGTGTCTCTGTCTCTGTGCCTTTGTCTCTGTGTCTCTGTCTCTGTGTCTCTGTCTCAGTGTCTCTGTCTCTGTGTCTCTGTCTCTGTGTCTCTGTCTCTGTGTCTGTGTCTCTGTGTCTCTGTCTCTGTGTCTCTGTCTCTGTGTCTCTGTCTCTGTGTCTCTGTCTCTGTGTCTCTGTCTCTGTGTCTCTGTCTCTGTGTCTCTGTCTCTGTGTCTCTGTCTCTGTGTCTCTGTCTCTGTGTCTCTGTCTCTGTGTCTCTGTCTCTGTATCTCTGTCTCTGTGTCTCTGTCTCTGTGTCTCTGTCTCTGTGTCTCTGTCTCTGTGTCTCTGTCTCTGTGTCTCTGTCGATGTATCTAAGTCTCCTTGTCTCTGTCTCTGTGTCTCTGCCTCTGTCTCCGTGCGTCTTAATCTGTGTCTCTGTCTGTGCGCCTATGTATCTGTGTATCCGTCTCTGTGTCTGTGCTCTGTGTCTCTGTCTCTGTGTCTCTGTCTCTGTGTCTCTGTCTCTGTGCCTCTGTCTCTGTGTCTCTGTCTCTGTGTCTCTGTCTCTGTGTCTCTGTCTCTGTGTCTCTGTCTCTGTGTCTCTGTCTCTCTGTCTCTGTCTCTGTGTCTCTGTCTCTGTGTCTCTGTCCCTGTGTCTCTGTCTCTGTGTCCCTGTCTCTGTGTCTCTGTCTCTGTGTCTCTGTCTCTGTGTCTCTGTCTCTGTGTCTCTGCCTCTGTGTCTCTGTCTCTGTGTCTCTGTCTCTGTGTCTCTGTCTCTGTGTGTCTGTCTCTGTGTCTCTGTCCCTGTGTCTCTGTCTCTGTGTCTAACTCTCCTTGTCCCTGTCTCTGTCTCTGTGTCTCTGTCTCTGTGTCTCTGTCTCTGTGTCTCAGTCTCTGTGTCTCTGTCTCTGTGTCTCTGTCTCTGTGTCTCTGTCTCTGTGTCTCTGTCTCTGTGTCTCTGTCTCTGTGTCTGTGTCTCTGTCTCTGTCTCTGTGTCTCGCTCTCTCTGTGTCTATGTCCCTGTGCCTATGTATCTGTGTCTCTGTCTCTGTGACTTTGTCTCTGCGTATCTGTCTCTGTGTCTCTGTCTCTGTGTCTCTGTCTCTGTGTCTCTGTCTCTGTGTCTCAGTCTCTGTGTCTCTGTCTCTGTGTCTCTGTCTCTGTGTCTCTGTCTCTGTGTCTGTGTCTCTGTCTCTGTCTCTGTGTCTCGCTCTCTCTGTGTCTATGTCCCTGTGCCTATGTATCTGTGTCCCTGTCTCTGTGACTTTGTCTCTGCGTATCTGTCTCTGTGTCTCTGTCTCTGTGTCTCTGTCTCTGTGTCTCTGTCTCTGTGTCACTGTCTCTGTGTCTCTGTCTCTGTTTCTCTGTCTCTGTGCCTCTGTCTCTGTGTCTCTGTCTCTGTGTCTCTGTCTCTGTGTCTCTGTCTCTGTGTCTCTGTCTCTGTGTCTCTGTCTCTGTGTCTCTGTCTCTGTGTCTAAGTCTCCTTGTCTCTGTCTCTGTGTCTCTGTCTCTGTGTCTCTGTCTCTTTGTCTCTGTCTCTGTGTCTCTGTCCCTGTGTCTCTGTCTCTGTGTCTATGTCTCTGTGTCTCTGTCTCTGTGTCTCTGTCTCTGTGTCTCTGTCTCTGTGTCTCTGTCTCTGTGTCTCTGTCTCTGTGTCTCTGTCTCTGTGTCTCTGTCTCTGTGTCTCTGTCTCTGTGTCTCTGTCTCTGTGTCTCTGTCTCTGTGTCCCTGTCTCTGTGTCTCTGTCTCTGTGTCTCTGTCTCTGTGTCTCTGTCTCTGTGTCTCTGTCTCTGTGTCTCTGTCTCTGTGTCTCTGTCTCTGTGACTTTGCCTCTGTGTCTCTGTCTCTGTGTCTCTGTCGCTGTGTCTAACTCTCCTTGTCTCTGTCTCTGTCTCTGTGTCTCTGTCTCTGTGTCTCTGTCTCTGTGTCTCTGTCTCTGTGTCTCTGTCTCTGTGTCTCTGTCCCTGTGTCTCTGTCTCTGTGTCCCTGTCTCTGTGTCTCTGTCTCTGTGTCTCTGTCTCTGTGTCTCTGTCTCTGTGTCTCTGCCTCTGTGTCTCTGTCTCTGTATCTCTGTCTCTGTGTCTCTGTCTCTGTGTGTCTGTCTCTGTGTCTCTGTCTCTGTGTCTCTGTCTCTGTGTCTAACTCTCCTTGTCCCTGTCTCTGTCTCTGTGTCTCTGTCTCTGTGTCTCTGTCTCTGTGTCTCAGTCTCTGTGTCTCTGTCTCTGTGTCTCTGTCTCTGTGTCTCTGTCTCTGTGTCTCTGTCTCTGTGTCTCTGTCTCTGTGTCTCTGTCTCTGTGTCTCTGTCTCTGTGTCTCTGTCTCTGTGTCTGTGTCTCTGTCTCTGTCTCTGTGTCTCGCTCTCTCTGTGTCTATGTCCCTGTGCCTATGTATCTGTGTCTCTGTCTCTGTGACTTTGTCTCTGCGTATCTGTCTCTGTGTCTCTGTCTCTGTGTCTCTGTCTCTGTGTCTCTGTCTCTGTGTCTCAGTCTCTGTGTCTCTGTCTCTGTGTCTCTGTCTCTGTGTCTCTGTCTCTGTGTCTGTGTCTCTGTCTCTGTCTCTGTGTCTCGCTCTCTCTGTGTCTATGTCCCTGTGCCTATGTATCTGTGTCCCTGTCTCTGTGACTTTGTCTCTGCGTATCTGTCTCTGTGTCTCTGTCTCTGTGTCTCTGTCTCTGTGTCTCTGTCTCTGTGTCACTGTCTCTGTGTCTCTGTCTCTGTTTCTCTGTCTCTGTGCCTCTGTCTCTGTGTCTCTGTCTCTGTGTCTCTGTCTCTGTGTCTCTGTCTCTGTGTCTCTGTCTCTGTGTCTAAGTCTCCTTGTCTCTGTCTCTGTGTCTCTGTCTCTGTGTCTCTGTCTCTTTGTCTCTGTCTCTGTGTCTCTGTCCCTGTGTCTCTGTCTCTGTGTCTCTGTCTCTGTGTCTATGTCTCTGTGTCTCTGTCTCTGTGTCTCTGTCTCTGTGTCTCTGTCTCTGTGTCTCTGTCTCTGTGTCTCTGTCTCTGTGTCTCTGTCTCTGTGTCTCTGTCTCTGTGTCTCTGTCTCTGTGTCTCTGTCTCTGTGTCTCTGTCTCTGTGTCTCTGTCTCTGTGTCTCTGTCTCTGTGACTTTGTCTCTGTGTCTCTGTCTCTGTGTCTCTGTCGCTGTGTCTAACTCTCCTTGTCTCTGTCTCTGTCTCTGTGTCTCTGTCTCTGTGTCTCTGTCTCTGTGTCTCTGTCTCTGTGTCTCTGTCTCTGTGTCTCTCTCTCTGTGTCTCTGTCTTTGTCTCTGTCTCTGTGCCTCTGTCTCTGTGTCTCTGTCTCTGTGTCTCTGTCTCTGTGTCTCTGTCTCTGTGTCTCTGTCTCTGTGTCTGTGTCTCTGTGTCTCTGTCTCTGTGTCTCTGTCTCTGTGTCTCTGTCTCTTTGGCTCTGTCTCGGTGTCTCTGTCGATGTGTCTAAGTCTCCTTGTCTCTGTCTCTGTTTCTCTGCCTCTGTCTCCGTTTGTCTTAATCTGTGTCTCTGTCTGTGCGCCTATGCATCTGAGTATCCGTCTCTGTGTCTGTGCTCTGTGTCTCTGTCTCTGTGTCTCTGTCGATGTGCCTCAGTCTCCTTGTCTCTGTCTCTGTGTCTCTGCCTCTGTCTCCGTGTGTCTTAATCTGTGTCTCTGTCTGTGCGCCTATGTATCTGTGTATCCGTCTCTGTGTCTGTGCTCTGTGTCTCTGTCTCTGACTCTGTCTCTGTCTCTGTCTCTGTGTCTCTGTCTCTGTGTCTAAGTCTCCTTGTCTCTGTCTCTGTGTCTCTGCCTCTGTCTCCGTGTGTCTTAATCTGTGTCTCTGTCTGTGCGCCTATGTATCTGTGTATCCGTCTCTGTGTCTGTGCTCTGTGTCTCTGTCTCTGACTCTGTCTCTGTCTCTGTCTCTGTCTCTGTCTCTGTGTCTCTGTCTCTGTGTCTCTCTCTCTGTGTCTCTGTGTCTGTGTCTCTGTCTCTGTCTCTGTGTCTCTGTCTCTGTGTCTCTGTCTCTGTGTCTCTGTCTCTGGGTCTCTGCCTCTGTGTCTCTGTCTGTGTGTCCCCGTCTCTGTGTCTCTGTCTCTGTGTCTCTCTCTGTGTCTCTGTCTCTGTGTCTCTGTGTCTGTGTCTCTGTCTCTGTGTCTCTGTCTCCGTGTCTCTGTCTCTGTGTCTCTGTCTCTGTGTCTCTGTCTCTGTGTCTCTGTCTCTGTGTCTGTGTCTCTGTCTCTGTGTCTGTGTCTCTCTCACTCTGTGTCTATGTCCCTGTGCCTATGTATCTGTGTCTCTGTCTCTGTGACTTTGTCTCTGCCTATCTGTCTCTGTGTCTCTGTCTCTGTGTCTCTGTCTCTGTGTCTCTGTCTCTGTGTCTCTGTCTCTGTGTCTCTGTCTCTGTGTCTCTGTCTCTGTGTCACTGTCTCTGCGTACCTGTCTCTGTGTCTCTGTCTCTGTGTCTCTGTCTCTGTGTCTCTGCCTCTGTGTCTCTGTCTCTGTGTCTCTGTCTCTGTGTCTCTGTCTCTGTGTCTCTGTCTCTGTGTCTCTGTCTCTGTGTCTCTGTCTCTGTGTCTCTGTCTCTGTGTCTCTGTCTCTGTGTCTCTGTCTCTGTGTCTCTGTCTCTGTGTCTCTGTCTCTGTGTCTCTGTCTCTGTGTCTCTGTCTCTGTGTCTCTGTCTCTGTGTCTCTGTCTCTGTGTCTCTGTCTCTGTGTCTCTGTCTCTGTGTCTCTGTCTCTGTGTCTCTGTCTCTGTGTCTCTGTCTCTGTGTCTCTGTCTCTGTGTCTCTGTCTCTGTGTCTCTGTCTCTGTGTCTCTGTCTCTGTGTCTCTGTCTCTGTGTCTCTGTCTCTGTGTCTCTGTCTCTGTGTCTCTGTCTCTGTGTCTCTGTCTCTGTGTCTCTGTCTCTGTGTCACTGTCTCTGTTTCTCTGTCTCTGTGCCTCTGTCTCTGTGTCTCTGTCTCTGTGTCTCTGTCTCTGTGTCTCTGTCTCTGTGTCTCTGTCTCTGTGTCTCTGTCTCTGTGTCTCTGTCTCTGTGTCTAAGTCTCCTTGTCTCTGTCTCTGTGTCTCTGTCTCTTTGTCTCTGTCTCTGTGTCTCTGTCTCTGTGTCTCTGTCTCTGTGTCTCTGTCTCTGTGTCTCTGTCTCTGTGTCTCTGTCTCTGTGTCTCTGTCTCTGTGTCTCTGTCTCTGTGTCTCTGTCGATGTGTCTCTGTCGATGTGTCTAAGTCTCCTTGTCTCTGTCTCTGTGTCTCTGTCTCTGTGTCTCTGTCTCTGACTCTGTCCCTGTCTCTGCCTCTGTGTCTCTGTCTCTGTGTCTAAGTCTCCTTGTCTCTGTCTCTGTGTCTCTGCCTCTGTCTCCATGTGTCTTCATCTGTGTCTCTGTCTGTGCGCCTATGTATCTGTGTATCCGTGTCTGTGTCTGTGCTCTGTATCTCTGTCTCTGTCTCTTTCTCTGTGTCTCTGTCTCTGTGTCTCTCTCTCTGTGTCTCTGTCTCTGTGTCTCTGTCTCTGTCTCTGTCTCTGTGTCTCTGTCTCTGTGTCTCTGTCTCTGTGTCTCTGTCTCTGGGTATCTGTCTCTGTGTCTCTGTCTCTGTGTCTCCGTCTCTGTGTCTCTGTCTCTGTGTCTCTGTCTCTGTGTCTCTGTCTCTGACTCTGTCCCTGTCTCTGTCTCTGTGTCTCTGTCTCTGTGTCTAAGTCTCCTTGTCTCTGTCTCTGTGTCTCTGCCTCTGTCTCCATGTGTCTTCATCTGTGTCTCTGTCTGTGCGCCTATGTATCTGTGTATCCGTGTCTGTGTCTGTGCTCTGTGTCTCTGTCTCTGTCTCTTTCTCTGTGTCTCTGTCTCTGTGTCTCTCTCTCTGTGTCTCTGTCTCTGTGTCTCTGTCTCTGTCTCTGTCTCTGTGTCTCTGTCTCTGTGTCTCTGTCTCTGTGTCTCTGTCTCTGGGTATCTGTCTCTGTGTCTCTGTCTCTGTGTCTCCGTCTCTGTGTCTCTGTCTCTGTGTCTCTGTCTCTGTGTCTCTGTCTCTGTGTCTCTGTCTCTGTGTCTCTGTCTCTGTGTCTCTGTCTCTGTGTCTCTGTCTCTGTGTCTCTGTCTCTGTGTCTCTGTCTCTGTGTCACTGTCTCTGTTTCTCTGTCTCTGTGCCTCTGTCTCTGTGTCTCTGTCTCTGTGTCTCTGTCTCTGTGTCTCTGTCTCTGTGTCTCTGTCTCTGTGTCTCTGTCTCTGTGTCTCTGTCTCTGTGTCTAAGTCTCCTTGTCTCTGTCTCTGTGTCTCTGTCTCTGTGTCTCTGTCTCTTTGTCTCTGTCTCTGTGTCTCTGTCCCTGTGTCTCTGTCTCTGTGTCTCTGTCTCTGTGTCTCTGTCTCTGTGTCTCTGTCTCTGTGTCTCTGTCTCTGTGTCTCTGTCTCTGTGTCTCTGTCTCTGTGTCTCTGTCGATGTGTCTATGTCCCTGTGCCTATGTATCTGTGTCTCTGTCTCTGTGACTTTGTCTCTGTGTCTCTGTCTCTGTGTCTCTGTCGCTGTGTCTAACTCTCCTTGTCTCTGTCTCTGTCTCTGTGTCTCTGTCTCTGTGTCTCTGTCTCTGTGTCTCTGTCTCTGTGTCTCTGTCTCTGTGTCTCTGTCTCTGTGTCTCTGTCTCTGTGTCTCTGTCTCTGTGTCTCTCTCCGTGTGTCTCTGTCTTTGTCTCTGTCTCTGTGCCTCTGTCTCTGTGTCTCTGTCTCTGTGTCTCTGTCTCTGTGTCTCTGTCTCTGTGTCTCTCTCTCTGTGTCTGTGTCTCTGTGTCTCTGTCTCTGTGTCTCTGTCTCTGTGTCTCTGTCTCTTTGGCTCTGTCTCGGTGTCTCTGTCGATGTGTCTAAGTCTCCTTGTCTCTGTCTCTGTTTCTCTGCCTCTGTCTCCGTTTGTCTTAATCTGTGTCTCTGTCTGTGCGCCTATGCATCTGTGTATCCGTCTCTGTGTCTGTGCTCTGTGTCTCTGTCTCTGTGTCTCTGTCGATGTGCCTCAGTCTCCTTGTCTCTGTCTCTGTGTCTCTGCCTCTGTCTACGTGTGTCTTAATCTGTGTCTCTGTCTGTGCGCCTATGTATCTGTGTCTCTGTCTCTGTGTCTCTGTCTCTGTGTCTCTGTCTCTGTGTCTGTGTCTCTGTGTCTCTGTCTCTGTGTCTCTGTCTCTGTGTCTCTGTCTCTGTGTCTCTGTCTCTGTGTCTCTGTCTCTGTGTCTCTGTCTCTGTGTCTCTGTCTCTGTGTCTCTGTCTCTGTGTCTCTGTCTCTGTGTCTCTGTCTCTGTGTCTCTGTCTCTGTGTCTCTGTCTCTGTGTCTCTGTCTCTGTGTCTCTGCCTCTGTGTCTCTGTCTCTGTGTCTCTGTCTCTGTGTCTCTGTCTCTGTGTCTCTGTCTCTGTGTCTCTGTCTCTGTGTCTCTGTCTCTGTGTCTCTGTCTCTGTGTCTCTGTCTCTGTGTCTCTGTCTCTGTGTCTCTGTCTCTGTGTCTCTGTCTCTGTGTCTCTGTCTCTGTGTCTCTGTCTCTGTGTCTCTGTCTCTGTGTCTCTGTCTCTGTGTCTCTGTCTCTGTGTCTCTGTCTCTGTGTCTCTGTCTCTGTGTCTCTGTCTCTGTGTCTCTGTCTCTGTGTCTCTGTCTCTGTGTCTCTGTCTCTGTGTCTCTGTCTCTGTGTCTCTGTCTCTGTGTCTCTGTCTCTGTGTCTCTGTCTCTGTGTCACTGTCTCTGTTTCTCTGTCTCTGTGCCTCTGTCTCTGTGTCTCTGTCTCTGTGTCTCTGTCTCTGTGTCTCTGTCTCTGTGTCTCTGTCTCTGTGTCTCTGTCTCTGTGCCTAAGTCTCCTTGTCTCTGTCTCTGTGTCTCTGTCTCTTTGTCTCTGTCTCTGTGTCTCTGTCCCTGTGTCTCTGTCTCTGTGTCTCTGTCTCTGTGTCTCTGTCTCTGTGTCTCTGTCTCTGTGTCACTGTCTCTGTTTCTCTGTCTCTGTGCCTCTGTCTCTGTGTCTCTGTCTCTGTGTCTCTGTCTCTGTGTCTCTGTCTCTGTGTCTCTGTCTCTGTGTCTCTGTCTCTGTGTCTAAGTCTCCTTGTCTCTGTCTCTGTGTCTCTGTCTCTTTGTCTCTGTCTCTGTGTCTCTGTCCCTGTGTCTCTGTCTCTGTGTCTCTGTCTCTGTGTCTCTGTCTCTGTGTCTCTGTCTCTGTGTCTCTGTCTCTGTGTCTCTGTCTCTGTGTCTCTGTCTCTGTGTCTCTGTCTCTGTGTCTCTGTCGATGTGTCTAAGTCTCCTTGTCTCTGTCTCTGTGTCTCTGTCTCTGTGTCTCTGTCTCTGACTCTGTCCCTGTCTCTGTCTCTGTGTCTCTGTCTCTGTGTCTAAGTCTCCTTGTCTCTGTCTCTGTGTCTCTGCCTCTGTCTCCATGTGTCTTCATCTGTGTCTCTGTCTGTGCGCCTATGTATCTGTGTATCCGTGTCTGTGTCTGTGCTCTGTGTCTCTGTCTCTGTCTCTTTCTCTGTGTCTCTGTCTCTGTGTCTCTCTCTCTGTGTCTCTGTCTCTGTCTCTGTGTCTCTGTCTCTGTGTCTCTGTCTCTGTGTCTCTGTCTCTGTGTCTCTGTCTCTGTGTCTCTGTCTCTGGGTATCTGTCTCTGTGTCTCTGTCTCTGTGTCTCCGTCTCTGTGTCTCTGTCTCTGTGTCTCTGTCTCTGCGTCTCTGTCTCTGACTCTGTCCCTGTCTCTGTCTCTGTGTCTCTGTCTCTGTGTCTAAGTCTCCTTGTCTCTGTCTCTGTGTCTCTGCCTCTGTCTCCATGTGTCTTCATCTGTGTCTCTGTCTGTGCGCCTATGTATCTGTGTATCCGTGTCTGTGTCTGTGCTCTGTGTCTCTGTCTCTGTCTCTTTCTCTGTGTCTCTGTCTCTGTGTCTCTCTCTCTGTGTCTCTGTCTCTGTGTCTCTGTCTCTGTCTCTGTCTCTGTGTCTCTGTCTCTGTGTCTCTGTCTCTGTGTCTCTGTCTCTGGGTATCTGTCTCTGTGTCTCTGTCTCTGTGTCTCCGTCTCTGTGTCTCTGTCTCTGTGTCTCTGTCTCTGTGTCTCTGTCTCTGTGTCTCTGTCTCTGTGTCTCTGTCTCTGTGTCTCTGTCTCTGTGTCTCTGTCTCTGTGTCTCTGTCTCTGTGTCTCTGTCTCTGTGTCTCTGTCTCTGTGTCACTGTCTCTGTTTCTCTGTCTCTGTGCCTCTGTCTCTGTGTCTCTGTCTCTGTGTCTCTGTCTCTGTGTCTCTGTCTCTGTGTCTCTGTCTCTGTGTCTCTGTCTCTGTGTCTCTGTCTCTGTGTCTAAGTCTCCTTGTCTCTGTCTCTGTGTCTCTGTCTCTGTGTCTCTGTCTCTTTGTCTCTGTCTCTGTGTCTCTGTCCCTGTGTCTCTGTCTCTGTGTCTCTGTCTCTGTGTCTCTGTCTCTGTGTCTCTGTCTCTGTGTCTCTGTCTCTGTGTCTCTGTCTCTGTGTCTCTGTCTCTGTGTCTCTGTCTCTGTGTCTCTGTCTCTGTGTCTCTGTCGATGTGTCTATGTCCCTGTGCCTATGTATCTGTGTCTCTGTCTCTGTGACTTTGTCTCTGTGTCTCTGTCTCTGTGTCTCTGTCGCTGTGTCTAACTCTCCTTGTCTCTGTCTCTGTCTCTGTGTCTCTGTCTCTGTGTCTCTGTCTCTGTGTCTCTGTCTCTGTGTCTCTGTCTCTGTGTCTCTGTCTCTGTGTCTCTGTCTCTGTGTCTCTGTCTCTGTGTCTCTCTCCGTGTGTCTCTGTCTTTGTCTCTGTCTCTGTGCCTCTGTCTCTGTGTCTCTGTCTCTGTGTCTCTGTCTCTGTGTCTCTGTCTCTGTGTCTCTCTCTCTGTGTCTGTGTCTCTGTGTCTCTGTCTCTGTGTCTCTGTCTCTGTGTCTCTGTCTCTTTGGCTCTGTCTCGGTGTCTCTGTCGATGTGTCTAAGTCTCCTTGTCTCTGTCTCTGTTTCTCTGCCTCTGTCTCCGTTTGTCTTAATCTGTGTCTCTGTCTGTGCGCCTATGCATCTGTGTATCCGTCTCTGTGTCTGTGCTCTGTGTCTCTGTCTCTGTGTCTCTGTCGATGTGCCTCAGTCTCCTTGTCTCTGTCTCTGTGTCTCTGCCTCTGTCTACGTGTGTCTTAATCTGTGTCTCTGTCTGTGCGCCTATGTATCTGTGTCTCTGTCTCTGTGTCTCTGTCTCTGTGTCTCTGTCTCTGTGTCTGTGTCTCTGTGTCTCTGTCTCTGTGTCTCTGTCTCTGTGTCTCTGTCTCTGTGTCTCTGTCTCTGTGTCTCTGTCTCTGTGTCTCTGTCTCTGTGTCTCTGTCTCTGTGTCTCTGTCTCTGTGTCTCTGTCTCTGTGTCTCTGTCTCTGTGTCTCTGTCTCTGTGTCTCTGTCTCTGTGTCTCTGTCGATGTGTCTATGTCCCTGTGCCTATGTATCTGTGTCTCTGTCTCTGTGACTTTGTCTCTGTGTCTCTGTCTCTGTGTCTCTGTCGCTGTGTCTAACTCTCCTTGTCTCTGTCTCTGTCTCTGTCTCTGTGTCTCTGTCTCTGTGTCTCTGTCTCTGTGTCTCTGTCTCTGTGTCTCTGTCTCTGTGTCTCTGTCTCTGTGTCTCTGTCTCTGTGTCTCTGTCTCTGTGTCTCTCTCCGTGTGTCTCTGTCTTTGTCTCTGTCTCTGTGCCTCTGTCTCTGTGTCTCTGTCTCTGTGTCTCTGTCTCTGTGTCTCTGTCTCTGTGTCTCTCTCTCTGTGTCTGTGTCTCTGTGTCTCTGTCTCTGTGTCTCTGTCTCTGTGTCTCTGTCTCTTTGGCTCTGTCTCGGTGTCTCTGTCGATGTGTCTAAGTCTCCTTGTCTCTGTCTCTGTTTCTCTGCCTCTGTCTCCGTTTGTCTTAATCTGTGTCTCTGTCTGTGCGCCTATGCATCTGTGTATCCGTCTCTGTGTCTGTGCTCTGTGTCTCTGTCTCTGTGTCTCTGTCGATGTGCCTCAGTCTCCTTGTCTCTGTCTCTGTGTCTCTGCCTCTGTCTACGTGTGTCTTAATCTGTGTCTCTGTCTGTGCGCCTATGTATCTGTGTCTCTGTCTCTGTGTCTCTGTCTCTGTGTCTCTGTCTCTGTGTCTGTGTCTCTGTGTCTCTGTCTCTGTGTCTCTGTCTCTGTGTCTCTGTCTCTGTGTCTCTGTCTCTGTGTCTCTGTCTCTGTGTCTCTGTCTCTGTGTCTCTGTCTCTGTGTCTCTGTCTCTGTGTCTCTGTCTCTGTGTCTCTGTCTCTGTGTCTCTGTCTCTGTGTCTCTGTCTCTGTGTCTCTGTCTCTGTGTCTCTGTCTCTGTGTCTCTGCCTCTGTGTCTCTGTCTCTGTGTCTCTGTCTCTGTGTCTCTGTCTCTGTGTCTCTGTCTCTGTGTCTCTGTCTCTGTGTCTCTGTCTCTGTGTCTCTGTCTCTGTGTCTCTGTCTCTGTGTCTCTGTCTCTGTGTCTCTGTCTCTGTGTCTCTGTCTCTGTGTCTCTGTCTCTGTGTCTCTGTCTCTGTGTCTCTGTCTCTGTGTCTCTGTCTCTGTGTCTCTGTCTCTGTGTCTCTGTCTCTGTGTCTCTGTCTCTGTGTCTCTGTCTCTGTGTCTCTGTCTCTGTGTCTCTGTCTCTGTGTCACTGTCTCTGTTTCTCTGTCTCTGTGCCTCTGTCTCTGTGTCTCTGTCTCTGTGTCTCTGTCTCTGTGTCTCTGTCTCTGTGTCTCTGTCTCTGTGTCTAAGTCTCCTTGTCTCTGTCTCTGTGTCTCTGTCTCTTTGTCTCTGTCTCTGTGTCTCTGTCCCTGTGTCTCTGTCTCTGTGTCTCTGTCTCTGTGTCTCTGTCTCTGTGTCTCTGTCTTTGTGTCACTGTCTCTGTTTCTCTGTCTCTGTGCCTCTGTCTCTGTGTCTCTGTCTCTGTGTCTCTGTCTCTGTGTCTCTGTCTCTGTGTCTCTGTCTCTGTGTCTCTGTCTCTGTGTCTAAGTCTCCTTGTCTCTGTCTCTGTGTCTCTGTCTCTTTGTCTCTGTCTCTGTGTCTCTGTCCCTGTGTCTCTGTCTCTGTGTCTCTGTCTCTGTGTCTCTGTCTCTGTGTCTCTGTCTCTGTGTCTCTGTCTCTGTGTCTCTGTCTCTGTGTCTCTGTCTCTGTGTCTCTGTCTCTGTGTCTCTGTCTCTGTGACTTTGCCTCTGTGTCTCTGTCTCTGTGTCTCTGTCGCTGTGTCTAACTCTCCTTGTCTCTGTCTCTGTCTCTGTGTCTCTGTCTCTGTGTCTCTGTCTCTGTGTCTCTGTCTCTGTGTCTCTGTCTCTGTGTCTCTGTCCCTGTGTCTCTGTCTCTGTGTCCCTGTCTCTGTGTCTCTGTCTCTGTGTCTCTGTCTCTGTGTCTCTGTCTCTGTGTCTCTGCCTCTGTGTCTCTGTCTCTGTATCTCTGTCTCTGTGTCTCTGTCTCTGTGTGTCTGTCTCTGTGTCTCTGTCTCTGTGTCTCTGTCTCTGTGTCTAACTCTCCTTGTCCCTGTCTCTGTCTCTGTGTCTCTGTCTCTGTGTCTCTGTCTCTGTGTCTCAGTCTCTGTGTCTCTGTCTCTGTGTCTCTGTCTCTGTGTCTCTGTCTCTGTGTCTCTGTCTCTGTGTCTCTGTCTCTGTGTCTCTGTCTCTGTGTCTCTGTCTCTGTGTCTCTGTCTCTGTGTCTGTGTCTCTGTCTCTGTCTCTGTGTCTCGCTCTCTCTGTGTCTATGTCCCTGTGCCTATGTATCTGTGTCTCTGTCTCTGTGACTTTGTCTCTGCGTATCTGTCTCTGTGTCTCTGTCTCTGTGTCTCTGTCTCTGTGTCTCTGTCTCTGTGTCTCAGTCTCTGTGTCTCTGTCTCTGTGTCTCTGTCTCTGTGTCTCTGTCTCTGTGTCTGTGTCTCTGTCTCTGTCTCTGTGTCTCGCTCTCTCTGTGTCTATGTCCCTGTGCCTATGTATCTGTGTCCCTGTCTCTGTGACTTTGTCTCTGCGTATCTGTCTCTGTGTCTCTGTCTCTGTGTCTCTGTCTCTGTGTCTCTGTCTCTGTGTCACTGTCTCTGTGTCTCTGTCTCTGTTTCTCTGTCTCTGTGCCTCTGTCTCTGTGTCTCTGTCTCTGTGTCTCTGTCTCTGTGTCTCTGTCTCTGTGTCTCTGTCTCTGTGTCTAAGTCTCCTTGTCTCTGTCTCTGTGTCTCTGTCTCTGTGTCTCTGTCTCTTTGTCTCTGTCTCTGTGTCTCTGTCCCTGTGTCTCTGTCTCTGTGTCTCTGTCTCTGTGTCTATGTCTCTGTGTCTCTGTCTCTGTGTCTCTGTCTCTGTGTCTCTGTCTCTGTGTCTCTGTCTCTGTGTCTCTGTCTCTGTGTCTCTGTCTCTGTGTCTCTGTCTCTGTGTCTCTGTCTCTGTGTCTCTGTCTCTGTGTCTCTGTCTCTGTGTCTCTGTCTCTGTGTCTCTGTCTCTGTGACTTTGTCTCTGTGTCTCTGTCTCTGTGTCTCTGTCGCTGTGTCTAACTCTCCTTGTCTCTGTCTCTGTCTCTGTGTCTCTGTCTCTGTGTCTCTGTCTCTGTGTCTCTGTCTCTGTGTCTCTGTCTCTGTGTCTCTCTCTCTGTGTCTCTGTCTTTGTCTCTGTCTCTGTGCCTCTGTCTCTGTGTCTCTGTCTCTGTGTCTCTGTCTCTGTGTCTCTGTCTCTGTGTCTCTGTCTCTGTGTCTGTGTCTCTGTGTCTCTGTCTCTGTGTCTCTGTCTCTGTGTCTCTGTCTCTTTGGCTCTGTCTCGGTGTCTCTGTCGATGTGTCTAAGTCTCCTTGTCTCTGTCTCTGTTTCTCTGCCTCTGTCTCCGTTTGTCTTAATCTGTGTCTCTGTCTGTGCGCCTATGCATCTGAGTATCCGTCTCTGTGTCTGTGCTCTGTGTCTCTGTCTCTGTGTCTCTGTCGATGTGCCTCAGTCTCCTTGTCTCTGTCTCTGTGTCTCTGCCTCTGTCTCCGTGTGTCTTAATCTGTGTCTCTGTCTGTGCGCCTATGTATCTGTGTATCCGTCTCTGTGTCTGTGCTCTGTGTCTCTGTCTCTGACTCTGTCTCTGTCTCTGTCTCTGTGTCTCTGTCTCTGTGTCTAAGTCTCCTTGTCTCTGTCTCTGTGTCTCTGCCTCTGTCTCCGTGTGTCTTAATCTGTGTCTCTGTCTGTGCGCCTATGTATCTGTGTATCCGTCTCTGTGTCTGTGCTCTGTGTCTCTGTCTCTGACTCTGTCTCTGTCTCTGTCTCTGTCTCTGTCTCTGTGTCTCTGTCTCTGTGTCTCTCTCTCTGTGTCTCTGTGTCTGTGTCTCTGTCTCTGTCTCTGTGTCTCTGTCTCTGTGTCTCTGTCTCTGTGTCTCTGTCTCTGGGTCTCTGCCTCTGTGTCTCTGTCTGTGTGTCCCCGTCTCTGTGTCTCTGTCTCTGTGTCTCTCTCTGTGTCTCTGTCTCTGTGTCTCTGTGTCTGTGTCTCTGTCTCTGTGTCTCTGTCTCCGTGTCTCTGTCTCTGTGTCTCTGTCTCTGTGTCTCTGTCTCTGTGTCTCTGTCTCTGTGTCTGTGTCTCTGTCTCTGTGTCTGTGTCTCTCTCACTCTGTGTCTATGTCCCTGTGCCTATGTATCTGTGTCTCTGTCTCTGTGACTTTGTCTCTGCCTATCTGTCTCTGTGTCTCTGTCTCTGTGTCTCTGTCTCTGTGTCTCTGTCTCTGTGTCTCTGTCTCTGTGTCTCTGTCTCTGTGTCTCTGTCTCTGTGTCACTGTCTCTGCGTACCTGTCTCTGTGTCTCTGTCTCTGTGTCTCTGTCTCTGTGTCTCTGCCTCTGTGTCTCTGTCTCTGTGTCTCTGTCTCTGTGTCTCTGTCTCTGTGTCTCTGTCTCTGTGTCTCTGTCTCTGTGTCTCTGTCTCTGTGTCTCTGTCTCTGTGTCTCTGTCTCTGTGTCTCTGTCTCTGTGTCTCTGTCTCTGTGTCTCTGTCTCTGTGTCTCTGTCTCTGTGTCTCTGTCTCTGTGTCTCTGTCTCTGTGTCTCTGTCTCTGTGTCTCTGTCTCTGTGTCTCTGTCTCTGTGTCTCTGTCTCTGTGTCTCTGTCTCTGTGTCTCTGTCTCTGTGTCTCTGTCTCTGTGTCTCTGTCTCTGTGTCTCTGTCTCTGTGTCTCTGTCTCTGTGTCTCTGTCTCTGTGTCTCTGTCTCTGTGTCTCTGTCTCTGTGTCTCTGTCTCTGTGTCTCTGTCTCTGTGTCTCTGTCTCTGTGTCACTGTCTCTGTTTCTCTGTCTCTGTGCCTCTGTCTCTGTGTCTCTGTCTCTGTGTCTCTGTCTCTGTGTCTCTGTCTCTGTGTCTCTGTCTCTGTGTCTCTGTCTCTGTGTCTCTGTCTCTGTGTCTAAGTCTCCTTGTCTCTGTCTCTGTGTCTCTGTCTCTTTGTCTCTGTCTCTGTGTCTCTGTCTCTGTGTCTCTGTCTCTGTGTCTCTGTCTCTGTGTCTCTGTCTCTGTGTCTCTGTCTCTGTGTCTCTGTCTCTGTGTCTCTGTCTCTGTGTCTCTGTCGATGTGTCTCTGTCGATGTGTCTAAGTCTCCTTGTCTCTGTCTCTGTGTCTCTGTCTCTGTGTCTCTGTCTCTGACTCTGTCCCTGTCTCTGCCTCTGTGTCTCTGTCTCTGTGTCTAAGTCTCCTTGTCTCTGTCTCTGTGTCTCTGCCTCTGTCTCCATGTGTCTTCATCTGTGTCTCTGTCTGTGCGCCTATGTATCTGTGTATCCGTGTCTGTGTCTGTGCTCTGTATCTCTGTCTCTGTCTCTTTCTCTGTGTCTCTGTCTCTGTGTCTCTCTCTCTGTGTCTCTGTCTCTGTGTCTCTGTCTCTGTCTCTGTCTCTGTGTCTCTGTCTCTGTGTCTCTGTCTCTGTGTCTCTGTCTCTGGGTATCTGTCTCTGTGTCTCTGTCTCTGTGTCTCCGTCTCTGTGTCTCTGTCTCTGTGTCTCTGTCTCTGTGTCTCTGTCTCTGACTCTGTCCCTGTCTCTGTCTCTGTGTCTCTGTCTCTGTGTCTAAGTCTCCTTGTCTCTGTCTCTGTGTCTCTGCCTCTGTCTCCATGTGTCTTCATCTGTGTCTCTGTCTGTGCGCCTATGTATCTGTGTATCCGTGTCTGTGTCTGTGCTCTGTGTCTCTGTCTCTGTCTCTTTCTCTGTGTCTCTGTCTCTGTGTCTCTCTCTCTGTGTCTCTGTCTCTGTGTCTCTGTCTCTGTCTCTGTCTCTGTGTCTCTGTCTCTGTGTCTCTGTCTCTGTGTCTCTGTCTCTGGGTATCTGTCTCTGTGTCTCTGTCTCTGTGTCTCCGTCTCTGTGTCTCTGTCTCTGTGTCTCTGTCTCTGTGTCTCTGTCTCTGTGTCTCTGTCTCTGTGTCTCTGTCTCTGTGTCTCTGTCTCTGTGTCTCTGTCTCTGTGTCTCTGTCTCTGTGTCTCTGTCTCTGTGTCACTGTCTCTGTTTCTCTGTCTCTGTGCCTCTGTCTCTGTGTCTCTGTCTCTGTGTCTCTGTCTCTGTGTCTCTGTCTCTGTGTCTCTGTCTCTGTGTCTCTGTCTCTGTGTCTCTGTCTCTGTGTCTAAGTCTCCTTGTCTCTGTCTCTGTGTCTCTGTCTCTGTGTCTCTGTCTCTTTGTCTCTGTCTCTGTGTCTCTGTCCCTGTGTCTCTGTCTCTGTGTCTCTGTCTCTGTGTCTCTGTCTCTGTGTCTCTGTCTCTGTGTCTCTGTCTCTGTGTCTCTGTCTCTGTGTCTCTGTCTCTGTGTCTCTGTCGATGTGTCTATGTCCCTGTGCCTATGTATCTGTGTCTCTGTCTCTGTGACTTTGTCTCTGTGTCTCTGTCTCTGTGTCTCTGTCGCTGTGTCTAACTCTCCTTGTCTCTGTCTCTGTCTCTGTGTCTCTGTCTCTGTGTCTCTGTCTCTGTGTCTCTGTCTCTGTGTCTCTGTCTCTGTGTCTCTGTCTCTGTGTCTCTGTCTCTGTGTCTCTGTCTCTGTGTCTCTCTCCGTGTGTCTCTGTCTTTGTCTCTGTCTCTGTGCCTCTGTCTCTGTGTCTCTGTCTCTGTGTCTCTGTCTCTGTGTCTCTGTCTCTGTGTCTCTCTCTCTGTGTCTGTGTCTCTGTGTCTCTGTCTCTGTGTCTCTGTCTCTGTGTCTCTGTCTCTTTGGCTCTGTCTCGGTGTCTCTGTCGATGTGTCTAAGTCTCCTTGTCTCTGTCTCTGTTTCTCTGCCTCTGTCTCCGTTTGTCTTAATCTGTGTCTCTGTCTGTGCGCCTATGCATCTGTGTATCCGTCTCTGTGTCTGTGCTCTGTGTCTCTGTCTCTGTGTCTCTGTCGATGTGCCTCAGTCTCCTTGTCTCTGTCTCTGTGTCTCTGCCTCTGTCTACGTGTGTCTTAATCTGTGTCTCTGTCTGTGCGCCTATGTATCTGTGTCTCTGTCTCTGTGTCTCTGTCTCTGTGTCTCTGTCTCTGTGTCTGTGTCTCTGTGTCTCTGTCTCTGTGTCTCTGTCTCTGTGTCTCTGTCTCTGTGTCTCTGTCTCTGTGTCTCTGTCTCTGTGTCTCTGTCTCTGTGTCTCTGTCTCTGTGTCTCTGTCTCTGTGTCTCTGTCTCTGTGTCTCTGTCTCTGTGTCTCTGTCTCTGTGTCTCTGTCTCTGTGTCTCTGTCTCTGTGTCTCTGCCTCTGTGTCTCTGTCTCTGTGTCTCTGTCTCTGTGTCTCTGTCTCTGTGTCTCTGTCTCTGTGTCTCTGTCTCTGTGTCTCTGTCTCTGTGTCTCTGTCTCTGTGTCTCTGTCTCTGTGTCTCTGTCTCTGTGTCTCTGTCTCTGTGTCTCTGTCTCTGTGTCTCTGTCTCTGTGTCTCTGTCTCTGTGTCTCTGTCTCTGTGTCTCTGTCTCTGTGTCTCTGTCTCTGTGTCTCTGTCTCTGTGTCTCTGTCTCTGTGTCTCTGTCTCTGTGTCTCTGTCTCTGTGTCTCTGTCTCTGTGTCTCTGTCTCTGTGTCTCTGTCTCTGTGTCTCTGTCTCTGTGTCTCTGTCTCTGTGTCTCTGTCTCTGTGTCACTGTCTCTGTTTCTCTGTCTCTGTGCCTCTGTCTCTGTGTCTCTGTCTCTGTGTCTCTGTCTCTGTGTCTCTGTCTCTGTGTCTCTGTCTCTGTGTCTCTGTCTCTGTGCCTAAGTCTCCTTGTCTCTGTCTCTGTGTCTCTGTCTCTTTGTCTCTGTCTCTGTGTCTCTGTCCCTGTGTCTCTGTCTCTGTGTCTCTGTCTCTGTGTCTCTGTCTCTGTGTCTCTGTCTCTGTGTCACTGTCTCTGTTTCTCTGTCTCTGTGCCTCTGTCTCTGTGTCTCTGTCTCTGTGTCTCTGTCTCTGTGTCTCTGTCTCTGTGTCTCTGTCTCTGTGTCTCTGTCTCTGTGTCTAAGTCTCCTTGTCTCTGTCTCTGTGTCTCTGTCTCTTTGTCTCTGTCTCTGTGTCTCTGTCCCTGTGTCTCTGTCTCTGTGTCTCTGTCTCTGTGTCTCTGTCTCTGTGTCTCTGTCTCTGTGTCTCTGTCTCTGTGTCTCTGTCTCTGTGTCTCTGTCTCTGTGTCTCTGTCTCTGTGTCTCTGTCGATGTGTCTAAGTCTCCTTGTCTCTGTCTCTGTGTCTCTGTCTCTGTGTCTCTGTCTCTGACTCTGTCCCTGTCTCTGTCTCTGTGTCTCTGTCTCTGTGTCTAAGTCTCCTTGTCTCTGTCTCTGTGTCTCTGCCTCTGTCTCCATGTGTCTTCATCTGTGTCTCTGTCTGTGCGCCTATGTATCTGTGTATCCGTGTCTGTGTCTGTGCTCTGTGTCTCTGTCTCTGTCTCTTTCTCTGTGTCTCTGTCTCTGTGTCTCTCTCTCTGTGTCTCTGTCTCTGTCTCTGTGTCTCTGTCTCTGTGTCTCTGTCTCTGTGTCTCTGTCTCTGTGTCTCTGTCTCTGTGTCTCTGTCTCTGGGTATCTGTCTCTGTGTCTCTGTCTCTGTGTCTCCGTCTCTGTGTCTCTGTCTCTGTGTCTCTGTCTCTGCGTCTCTGTCTCTGACTCTGTCCCTGTCTCTGTCTCTGTGTCTCTGTCTCTGTGTCTAAGTCTCCTTGTCTCTGTCTCTGTGTCTCTGCCTCTGTCTCCATGTGTCTTCATCTGTGTCTCTGTCTGTGCGCCTATGTATCTGTGTATCCGTGTCTGTGTCTGTGCTCTGTGTCTCTGTCTCTGTCTCTTTCTCTGTGTCTCTGTCTCTGTGTCTCTCTCTCTGTGTCTCTGTCTCTGTGTCTCTGTCTCTGTCTCTGTCTCTGTGTCTCTGTCTCTGTGTCTCTGTCTCTGTGTCTCTGTCTCTGGGTATCTGTCTCTGTGTCTCTGTCTCTGTGTCTCCGTCTCTGTGTCTCTGTCTCTGTGTCTCTGTCTCTGTGTCTCTGTCTCTGTGTCTCTGTCTCTGTGTCTCTGTCTCTGTGTCTCTGTCTCTGTGTCTCTGTCTCTGTGTCTCTGTCTCTGTGTCTCTGTCTCTGTGTCTCTGTCTCTGTGTCACTGTCTCTGTTTCTCTGTCTCTGTGCCTCTGTCTCTGTGTCTCTGTCTCTGTGTCTCTGTCTCTGTGTCTCTGTCTCTGTGTCTCTGTCTCTGTGTCTCTGTCTCTGTGTCTCTGTCTCTGTGTCTAAGTCTCCTTGTCTCTGTCTCTGTGTCTCTGTCTCTGTGTCTCTGTCTCTTTGTCTCTGTCTCTGTGTCTCTGTCCCTGTGTCTCTGTCTCTGTGTCTCTGTCTCTGTGTCTCTGTCTCTGTGTCTCTGTCTCTGTGTCTCTGTCTCTGTGTCTCTGTCTCTGTGTCTCTGTCTCTGTGTCTCTGTCGATGTGTCTATGTCCCTGTGCCTATGTATCTGTGTCTCTGTCTCTGTGACTTTGTCTCTGTGTCTCTGTCTCTGTGTCTCTGTCGCTGTGTCTAACTCTCCTTGTCTCTGTCTCTGTCTCTGTGTCTCTGTCTCTGTGTCTCTGTCTCTGTGTCTCTGTCTCTGTGTCTCTGTCTCTGTGTCTCTGTCTCTGTGTCTCTGTCTCTGTGTCTCTGTCTCTGTGTCTCTCTCCGTGTGTCTCTGTCTTTGTCTCTGTCTCTGTGCCTCTGTCTCTGTGTCTCTGTCTCTGTGTCTCTGTCTCTGTGTCTCTGTCTCTGTGTCTCTCTCTCTGTGTCTGTGTCTCTGTGTCTCTGTCTCTGTGTCTCTGTCTCTGTGTCTCTGTCTCTTTGGCTCTGTCTCGGTGTCTCTGTCGATGTGTCTAAGTCTCCTTGTCTCTGTCTCTGTTTCTCTGCCTCTGTCTCCGTTTGTCTTAATCTGTGTCTCTGTCTGTGCGCCTATGCATCTGTGTATCCGTCTCTGTGTCTGTGCTCTGTGTCTCTGTCTCTGTGTCTCTGTCGATGTGCCTCAGTCTCCTTGTCTCTGTCTCTGTGTCTCTGCCTCTGTCTACGTGTGTCTTAATCTGTGTCTCTGTCTGTGCGCCTATGTATCTGTGTCTCTGTCTCTGTGTCTCTGTCTCTGTGTCTCTGTCTCTGTGTCTGTGTCTCTGTGTCTCTGTCTCTGTGTCTCTGTCTCTGTGTCTCTGTCTCTGTGTCTCTGTCTCTGTGTCTCTGTCTCTGTGTCTCTGTCTCTGTGTCTCTGTCTCTGTGTCTCTGTCTCTGTGTCTCTGTCTCTGTGTCTCTGTCTCTGTGTCTCTGTCTCTGTGTCTCTGTCTCTGTGTCTCTGTCTCTGTGTCTCTGTCGATGTGTCTATGTCCCTGTGCCTATGTATCTGTGTCTCTGTCTCTGTGACTTTGTCTCTGTGTCTCTGTCTCTGTGTCTCTGTCGCTGTGTCTAACTCTCCTTGTCTCTGTCTCTGTCTCTGTGTCTCTGTCTCTGTGTCTCTGTCTCTGTGTCTCTGTCTCTGTGTCTCTGTCTCTGTGTCTCTGTCTCTGTGTCTCTGTCTCTGTGTCTCTGTCTCTGTGTCTCTCTCCGTGTGTCTCTGTCTTTGTCTCTGTCTCTGTGCCTCTGTCTCTGTGTCTCTGTCTCTGTGTCTCTGTCTCTGTGTCTCTGTCTCTGTGTCTCTCTCTCTGTGTCTGTGTCTCTGTGTCTCTGTCTCTGTGTCTCTGTCTCTGTGTCTCTGTCTCTTTGGCTCTGTCTCGGTGTCTCTGTCGATGTGTCTAAGTCTCCTTGTCTCTGTCTCTGTTTCTCTGCCTCTGTCTCCGTTTGTCTTAATCTGTGTCTCTGTCTGTGCGCCTATGCATCTGTGTATCCGTCTCTGTGTCTGTGCTCTGTGTCTCTGTCTCTGTGTCTCTGTCGATGTGCCTCAGTCTCCTTGTCTCTGTCTCTGTGTCTCTGCCTCTGTCTACGTGTGTCTTAATCTGTGTCTCTGTCTGTGCGCCTATGTATCTGTGTCTCTGTCTCTGTGTCTCTGTCTCTGTGTCTCTGTCTCTGTGTCTGTGTCTCTGTGTCTCTGTCTCTGTGTCTCTGTCTCTGTGTCTCTGTCTCTGTGTCTCTGTCTCTGTGTCTCTGTCTCTGTGTCTCTGTCTCTGTGTCTCTGTCTCTGTGTCTCTGTCTCTGTGTCTCTGTCTCTGTGTCTCTGTCTCTGTGTCTCTGTCTCTGTGTCTCTGTCTCTGTGTCTCTGTCTCTGTGTCTCTGTCTCTGTGTCTCTGCCTCTGTGTCTCTGTCTCTGTGTCTCTGTCTCTGTGTCTCTGTCTCTGTGTCTCTGTCTCTGTGTCTCTGTCTCTGTGTCTCTGTCTCTGTGTCTCTGTCTCTGTGTCTCTGTCTCTGTGTCTCTGTCTCTGTGTCTCTGTCTCTGTGTCTCTGTCTCTGTGTCTCTGTCTCTGTGTCTCTGTCTCTGTGTCTCTGTCTCTGTGTCTCTGTCTCTGTGTCTCTGTCTCTGTGTCTCTGTCTCTGTGTCTCTGTCTCTGTGTCTCTGTCTCTGTGTCTCTGTCTCTGTGTCTCTGTCTCTGTGTCTCTGTCTCTGTGTCACTGTCTCTGTTTCTCTGTCTCTGTGCCTCTGTCTCTGTGTCTCTGTCTCTGTGTCTCTGTCTCTGTGTCTCTGTCTCTGTGTCTCTGTCTCTGTGTCTAAGTCTCCTTGTCTCTGTCTCTGTGTCTCTGTCTCTTTGTCTCTGTCTCTGTGTCTCTGTCCCTGTGTCTCTGTCTCTGTGTCTCTGTCTCTGTGTCTCTGTCTCTGTGTCTCTGTCTCTGTGTCACTGTCTCTGTTTCTCTGTCTCTGTGCCTCTGTCTCTGTGTCTCTGTCTCTGTGTCTCTGTCTCTGTGTCTCTGTCTCTGTGTCTCTGTCTCTGTGTCTCTGTCTCTGTGTCTAAGTCTCCTTGTCTCTGTCTCTGTGTCTCTGTCTCTTTGTCTCTGTCTCTGTGTCTCTGTCCCTGTGTCTCTGTCTCTGTGTCTCTGTCTCTGTGTCTCTGTCTCTGTGTCTCTGTCTCTGTGTCTCTGTCTCTGTGTCTCTGTCTCTGTGTCTCTGTCTCTGTGTCTCTGTCTCTGTGTCTCTGTCTCTGTGTCTCTGTCGATGTGTCTAAGTCTCCTTGTCTCTGTCTCTGTGTCTCTGTCTCTGTGTCTCTGTCTCTGACTCTGTCCCTGTCTCTGTCTCTGTGTCTCTGTCTCTGTGTCTAAGTCTCCTTGTCTCTGTCTCTGTGTCTCTGCCTCTGTCTCCATGTGTCTTCATCTGTGTCTCTGTCTGTGCGCCTATGTATCTGTGTATCCGTGTCTGTGTCTGTGCTCTGTGTCTCTGTCTCTGTCTCTTTCTCTGTGTCTCTGTCTCTGTGTCTCTCTCTCTGTGTCTCTGTCTCTGTCTCTGTGTCTCTGTCTCTGTGTCTCTGTCTCTGTGTCTCTGTCTCTGTGTCTCTGTCTCTGTGTCTCTGTCTCTGGGTATCTGTCTCTGTGTCTCTGTCTCTGTGTCTCCGTCTCTGTGTCTCTGTCTCTGTGTCTCTGTCTCTGTGTCTCTGTCTCTGACTCTGTCCCTGTCTCTGTCTCTGTGTCTCTGTCTCTGTGTCTAAGTCTCCTTGTCTCTGTCTCTGTGTCTCTGCCTCTGTCTCCATGTGTCTTCATCTGTGTCTCTGTCTGTGCGCCTATGTATCTGTGTATCCGTGTCTGTGTCTGTGCTCTGTGTCTCTGTCTCTGTCTCTTTCTCTGTGTCTCTGTCTCTGTGTCTCTCTCTCTGTGTCTCTGTCTCTGTGTCTCTGTCTCTGTCTCTGTCTCTGTGTCTCTGTCTCTGTGTCTCTGTCTCTGTGTCTCTGTCTCTGGGTATCTGTCTCTGTGTCTCTGTCTCTGTGTCTCCGTCTCTGTGTCTCTGTCTCTGTGTCTCTGTCTCTGTGTCTCTGTCTCTGTGTCTCTGTCTCTGTGTCTCTGTCTCTGTGTCTCTGTCTCTGTGTCTCTGTCTCTGTGTCTCTGTCTCTGTGTCTCTGTCTCTGTGTCACTGTCTCTGTTTCTCTGTCTCTGTGCCTCTGTCTCTGTGTCTCTGTCTCTGTGTCTCTGTCTCTGTGTCTCTGTCTCTGTGTCTCTGTCTCTGTGTCTCTGTCTCTGTGTCTCTGTCTCTGTGTCTCTGTCTCTGTGTCTAAGTCTCCTTGTCTCTGTCTCTGTGTCTCTGTCTCTGTGTCTCTGTCTCTTTGTCTCTGTCTCTGTGTCTCTGTCCCTGTGTCTCTGTCTCTGTGTCTCTGTCTCTGTGTCTCTGTCTCTGTGTCTCTGTCTCTGTGTCTCTGTCTCTGTGTCTCTGTCTCTGTGTCTCTGTCTCTGTGTCTCTGTCTCTGTGTCTCTGTCGATGTGTCTATGTCCCTGTGCCTATGTATCTGTGTCTCTGTCTCTGTGACTTTGTCTCTGTGTCTCTGTCTCTGTGTCTCTGTCGCTGTGTCTAACTCTCCTTGTCTCTGTCTCTGTCTCTGTGTCTCTGTCTCTGTGTCTCTGTCTCTGTGTCTCTGTCTCTGTGTCTCTGTCTCTGTGTCTCTGTCTCTGTGTCTCTGTCTCTGTGTCTCTGTCTCTGTGTCTCTCTCCGTGTGTCTCTGTCTTTGTCTCTGTCTCTGTGCCTCTGTCTCTGTGTCTCTGTCTCTGTGTCTCTGTCTCTGTGTCTCTGTCTCTGTGTCTCTCTCTCTGTGTCTGTGTCTCTGTGTCTCTGTCTCTGTGTCTCTGTCTCTGTGTCTCTGTCTCTTTGGCTCTGTCTCGGTGTCTCTGTCGATGTGTCTAAGTCTCCTTGTCTCTGTCTCTGTTTCTCTGCCTCTGTCTCCGTTTGTCTTAATCTGTGTCTCTGTCTGTGCGCCTATGCATCTGTGTATCCGTCTCTGTGTCTGTGCTCTGTGTCTCTGTCTCTGTGTCTCTGTCGATGTGCCTCAGTCTCCTTGTCTCTGTCTCTGTGTCTCTGCCTCTGTCTACGTGTGTCTTAATCTGTGTCTCTGTCTGTGCGCCTATGTATCTGTGTCTCTGTCTCTGTGTCTCTGTCTCTGTGTCTCTGTCTCTGTGTCTGTGTCTCTGTGTCTCTGTCTCTGTGTCTCTGTCTCTGTGTCTCTGTCTCTGTGTCTCTGTCTCTGTGTCTCTGTCTCTGTGTCTCTGTCTCTGTGTCTCTGTCTCTGTGTCTCTGTCTCTGTGTCTCTGTCTCTGTGTCTCTGTCTCTGTGTCTCTGTCTCTGTGTCTCTGTCTCTGTGTCTCTGTCTCTGTGTCTCTGTCTCTGTGTCTCTGTCTCTGTGTCTCTGTCTCTGTGTCTCTGTCTCTGTGTCTCTGTCTCTGTGTCTCTGTCTCTGTGTCTCTGTCTCTGTGTCACTGTCTCTCTGTCTCTGTCTCTGTGTCTCTGTCTCTGTGACTCTGTCCCTGTGTCTCTGTCTCTGTGTCCCTGTCTCTGTGTCTCTGTCTCTGTGTCTCTGTCTCTGTGTCTCTGTCTCTGTGTCTCTGCCTCTGTGTCTCTGTCTCTGTGTCTCTGTCTCTGTGTCTCTGTCTGTGTGTGTCTGTCTCTGTGTCTCCGTCTCTGTGTCTCTGTCTCTGTGTCTAACTCTCCTTGTCCCTGTCTCTGTCTCTGTGTCTCTGTCTCTGTGTCTCTGTCTCTGTGTCTCTGTCTCTGTGTCTCTGTCTCTGTGTCTGTGTCTCCGTCTCTGTCTCTGTGTCTCGCTCTCTCTGTGTCTATGTCCCTGTGCCTATGTATCTGTGTCTCTGTCTCTGTGACTTTGTCTCTGCGTATCTGTCTCTGTGTCTCTGTCTCTGTGTCTCTGTCTCTGTGTCTCTGTCTCTGTGTCTCAGTCTCTGTGTCTCTGTCTCTGTGTCTCTGTCTCTGTGTCTCTGTCTCTGTGTCTGTGTCTCTGTCTCTGTCTCTGTGTCTCGCTCTCTCTGTGTCTATGTCCCTGTGCCTATGTATCTGTGTCCCTGTCTCTGTGACTCTGTCTCTGTGTCTCTGTCTCTTTGGCTCTGTCTCGGTGTCTCTGTCGATGTGTCTAAGTCTCCTTGTCTCTGTCTCTGTTTCTCTGCCTCTGTCTCCGTTTGTCTTAATCTGTGTCTCTGTCTGTGCGCCTATGCATCTGTGTATCCGTCTCTGTGTCTGTGCTCTGTGTCTCTGTCTCTGTGTCTCTGTCGATGTGCCTCAGTCTCCTTGTCTCTGTCTCTGTGTATCTGCCTCTGTCTCCGTGTGTCTTAATCTGTGTCTCTGTCTGTGCGCCTATGTATCTGTGTATCCGTCTCTGTGTCTGTGCTCTGTGTCTCTGTCTCTGACTCTGTCTCTGTCTCTGTCTCTGTGTCTCTGTCTCTGTGTCTAAGTCTCCTTGTCTCTGTCTCTGTGTCTCTGCCTCTGTCTCCGTGTGTCTTAATCTGTGTCTCTGTCTGTGCGCCTATGTATCTGTGTATCCGTCTCTGTGTCTGTGCTCTGTGTCTCTGTCTCTGACTCTGTCTCTGTCTCTGTCTCTGTCTCTGTCTCTGTGTCTCTGTCTCTGTGTCTCTCTCTCTGTGTCTCTGTGTCTGTGTCTCTGTCTCTGTCTCTGTGTCTCTGTCTCTGTGTCTCTGTCTCTGTGTCTCTGTCTCTGGGTCTCTGCCTCTGTGTCTCTGTCTGTGTGTCCCCGTCTCTGTGTCTCTGTCTCTGTGTCTCTCTCTGTGTCTCTGTCTCTGTGTCTCTGTGTCTGTGTCTCTGTCTCTGTGTCTCTGTCTCCGTGTCTCTGTCTCTGTGTCTCTGTCTCTGTGTCTCTGTCTCTGTGTCTCTGTCTCTGTGTCTGTGTCTCTGTCTCTGTGTCTGTGTCTCTCTCACTCTGTGTCTATGTCCCTGTGCCTATGTATCTGTGTCTCTGTCTCTGTGACTTTGTCTCTGCCTATCTGTCTCTGTGTCTCTGTCTCTGTGTCTCTGTCTCTGTGTCTCTGTCTCTGTGTCTCTGTCTCTGTGTCTCTGTCTCTGTGTCTCTGTCTCTGTGTCACTGTCTCTGCGTACCTGTCTCTGTGTCTCTGTCTCTGTGTCTCTGTCTCTGTGTCTCTGTCTCTGTGTCTCTGTCTCTGTGTCTCTGTCTCTGTGTCTCTGTCTCTGTGTCTCTGTCTCTGTGTCTAAGTCTCCTTGTCTCTGTCTCTGTGTCTCTGTCTCTTTGTCTCTGTCTCTGTGTCTCTGTCCCTGTGTCTCTGTCTCTGTGTCTCTGTCTCTGTGTCTCTGTCTCTGTGTCTCTGTCTCTGTGTCTCTGTCTCTGTGTCTCTGTCTCTGTGTCTCTGTCTCTGTGTCTCTGTCTCTGTGTCTCTGTCTCTGTGTCTAAGTCTCCTTGTCTCTGTATCTGTGTCTCTGTCTCTGTGTCTCTGTCTCTGACTCAGTCCCTGTCTCTGTCTCTGTGTCTCTGTCTCTGTCTCTAAGTCTCCTTGTCTCTGTCTCTGTGTCTCTGCCTCTGTCTCCATGTGTCTTCATCTGTGTCTCTGTCTGTGCGCCTATGTATCTGTGTATCCGTGTCTGTGTCTGTGCTCTGTGTCTCTGTCTCTGTCTCTTTCTCTGTGTCTCTGTCTCTGTGTCTCTCTCTCTGTGTCTCTGTCTCTGTGTCTCTGTCTCTGTCTCTGTCTCTGTCTCTGTGTCTCTGTCTCTGTGTCTCTGTCTCTGTGTCTCTGTCTCTGGGTATCTGTCTCTGTGTCTCTGTCTCTGTGTCTCCGTCTCTGTGTCTCTGTCTCTGTGTCTCTGTCTCTGTGTCTCTGTCTCTGTGTCTCTGTCTCTGTGTCTCTGTCTCTGTGTCTCTGTCTCTGTGTCTCTGTCTCTGTGTCTCTGTCTCTGTGTCTCTGTCTCTGTGTCTCTGTCTCTGTGTCACTGTCTCTGTTTCTCTGTCTCTGTGCCTCTGTCTCTGTGTCTCTGTCTCTGTGTCTCTGTCTCTGTGTCTCTGTCTCTGTGTCTCTGTCTCTGTGTCTCTGTCTCTGTGTCTAAGTCTCCTTGTCTCTGTCTCTGTGTCTCTGTCTCTGTGTCTCTGTCTCTTTGTCTCTGTCTCTGTGTCTCTGTCCCTGTGTCTCTGTCTCTGTGTCTCTGTCTCTGTGTCTCTGTCTCTGTGTCTCTGTCTCTGTGTCTCTGTCTCTGTGTCTCTGTCTCTGTGTCTCTGTCTCTGTGTCTCTGTCGATGTGTCTAAGTCTCCTTGTCTCTGTCTCTGTGTCTCTGTCTCTGTGTCTCTGTCTCTGTGTCTCTGTCTCTGACTCTGTCCCTGTCTCTGTCTCTGTGTCTCTGTCTCTGTGTCTAAGTCTCCTTGTCTCTGCCTCTGTGTCTCTGCCTCTGTCTCCATGTGTCTTCATCTGTGTCTCTGTCTGTGCGCCTATGTATCTGTGTATCCGTGTCTGTGTCTGTGCTCTGTGTCTCTGTGTCTGTCTCTGTCTCTGTGTCTCTGTCTCTGTGTCTCTCTCTCTGTGTCTCTGTCTCTGTGTCTCTGTCTCTGTCTCTGTCTCTGTGTCTCTGTCTCTGTGTCTCTGTCTCTGTGTCTCTGTCTCTGGGTATCTGTCTCTGTGTCTCTGTCTCTGTGTCTCCGTCTCTGTGTCTCTGTCTCTGTGTCTCTGTCTCTGTGTCTCTGTCTCTGTGTCTCTGTCTCTGTGTCTCTGTCTCTGTGTCTCTGTCTCTGTGTCTCTGTCTCTGTGTCTTTGTCTCTGTGTCTCTGTCTCTGTGTTTCTGTCTCTGTGCCTCTGTCTCTGTCTCTGTGTCTGTGTCTCTGTCTCTGTCTCTGTCTCTGTGTCTCGCTCTCTCTGTGTCTATGTCCCTGTGCCTATGTATCTGTGTCTCTGTCTCTGTGACTTTGTCTCTGCGTATCTGTCTCTGCGTATCTGTCTCTCTGTCTCTGTCTCTGTGTCTCTGTCTCTGTGTCTCTGTCTCTGTGTCTCTGTCTCTGTGTCTCTGTCTCTGTGTCTCTGTCGATGTGTCTAAGTCTCCTTGTCTCTGTCTCTGTGTCTCTGCCTCTGTCTCCGTGCGTCTTAATCTGTGTCTCTGTCTGTGCGCCTATGTATCTGTGTCTCTGTCTCTGTGTCTCTGTCTCTATGTCTCTGTCTCTGTGTCTCTGTCTCTGTGTCTCTGTCTCTGTGTCTCTGTCTCTGTGTCTCTGTCTCTGTGTCTCTGTCTCTGTGTCTCTGTCTTTGTGTCTCTGTCTCTCTGTCTCTGTGTCTCTGTCTCTGTGTCTCTGTCTCTGTGTCTCTGTCTCTGGGTCTCTGCCTCTGTGTCTCTGTCTGTGTGTCCCCGTCTCTGTGTCGCTGTCTCTGTGTCTCTCTCTGTGTCTCTGTCTCTGTGTCTCTGTGTCTGTGTCTCTGTCTCTGTGTCTCTGTCTCCGTGTCTCTGTCTCTGTGTCTCTGTCTCTGTGTCTCTGTCTCTGGGTCTCTGTCTCTGTGTCTGTGTCTCTGTCTCTGTGTCTGTGTCTCTCTCACTCTGTGTCTATGTCCCTGTGCCTATGTATCTGTGTCTCTGTCTCTGTGACTTTGTCTCTGCCTATCTGTCTCTGTGTCTCTGTCTCTGTGTCTCTGTCTCTGTGTCTCTGTCTCTGTGTCTCTGTCTCTGTGTCTCTGTCTCTGTGTCTCTGTCTCTGTGTCACTGTCTCTGCGTACCTGTCTCTGTGTCTCTGTCTCTGTGTCTCTGTCTCTGTGTCTCTGTCTCTGTGTCTCTGTCTCTGTGTCTCTGTCTCTGTGTCTCTGTCTCTGTGTCTCTGTCTCTGTGTCTCTGTCTCTGTGTCTCTGTCTCTGTGTCTCTGTCTCTGTGTCTCTGTCTCTGTGTCTCTGTCTCTGTGTCTCTGTCTCTGTGTCACTGTCTCTGTTTCTCTGTCTCTGTGCCTCTGTCTCTGTGTCTCTGTCTCTGTGTCTCTGTCTCTGTGTCTCTGTCTCTGTGTCTCTGTCTCTGTGTCTCTGTCTCTGTGTCTCTGTCTCTGTGTCTCTGTCTCTGTGTCTAAGTCTCCTTGTCTCTGTCTCTGTGTCTCTGTCTCTTTGTCTCTGTCTCTGTGTCTCTGTCCCTGTGTCTCTGTCTCTGTGTCTCTGTCTCTGTGTCTCTGTCTCTGTGTCTCTGTCTCTGTGTCTCTGTCTCTGTGTCTCTGTCGATGTGTCTAAGTCTCCTTGTCTCTGTCTCTGTGTCTCTGTCTCTGTGTCTCTGTCTCTGACTCTGTCCCTGTCTCTGTCTCTGTGTCTCTGTCTCTGTGTCTAAGTCTCCTTGTCTCTGTCTCTGTGTCTCTGCCTCTGTCTCCATGTGTCTTCATCTGTGTCTCTGTCTGTGCGCCTATGTATCTGTGTATCCGTGTCTGTGTCTGTGCTCTGTGTCTCTGTCTCTGTCTCTTTCTCTGTGTCTCTGTCTCTGTGTCTCTCTCTCTGTGTCTCTGTCTCTGTGTCTCTGTCTCTGTCTCTGTCTCTGTCTCTGTGTCTCTGTCTCTGTGTCTCTGTCTCTGTGTCTCTGTCTCTGGGTATCTGTCTCTGTGTCTCTGTCTCTGTGTCTCCGTCTCTGTGTCTCTGTCTCTGTGTCTCTGTCTCTGTGTCTCTGTCTCTGTGTCTCTGTCTCTGTGTCTCTGTCTCTGTGTCTCTGTCTCTGTGTCTCTGTCTCTGTGTCTCTGTCTCTGTGTCTCTGTCTCTGTGTCTCTGTCTCTGTGTCACTGTCTCTGTTTCTCTGTCTCTGTGCCTCTGTCTCTGTGTCTCTGTCTCTGTGTCTCTGTCTCTGTGTCTCTGTCTCTGTGTCTCTGTCTCTGTGTCTCTGTCTCTGTGTTTAAGTCTCCTTGTCTCTGTCTCTGTGTCTCTGTCTCTGTGTCTCTGTCTCTTTGTCTCTGTCTCTGTGTCTCTGTCCCTGTGTCTCTGTCTCTGTGTCTCTGTCTCTGTGTCTCTGTCTCTGTGTCTCTGTCTCTGTGTCTCTGTCTCTGTGTCTCTGTCTCTGTGTCTCTGTCTCTGTGTCTCTGTCTCTGTGTCTCTGTCTCTGTGTCTAAGTCTCCTTGTCTCTGTCTCTGTGTCACTGTCTCTGTGTCTCTGTCTCTGACTCTGTCCCTGTCTCTGTCTCTGTGTCTCTGTCTCTGTGTCTAAGTCTCCTTGTCTCTGTCTCTGTGTCTCTGCCTCTGTCTCCATGTGTCTTCATCTGTGTCTCTGTCTGTGCGCCTATGTATCTGTGTATCCGTGTCTGTGTCTGTGCTCTGTGTCTCTGTCTCTGTCTCTGTCTCTGTGTCTCTGTCTCTGTGTCTCTCTCTCTGTGTCTCTGTCTCTGTGTCTCTGTCTCTGTCTCTGTCTCTGTGTCTCTGTCTCTGTGTCTCTGTCTCTGTGTCTCTGTCTCTGGGTATCTGTCTCTGTGTCTCTGTCTCTGTGTCTCCGTCTCTGTGTCTCTGTCTCTGTGTCTCTGTCTCTGTGTCTCTGTCTCTGTGTCTCTGTCTCTGTGTCTCTGTCTCTGTGTCTCTGTCTCTGTGTCTCTGTCTCTGTGTCTCTGTCTCTGTGTCTTTGTCTCTGTGTCTCTGTCTCTTTGTCTCTGTCTCTGTGCCTCTGTCTCTGTCTCTGTGTCTGTGTCTCTGTCTCTGTCTCTGTCTCTGTGTCTCGCTCTCTCTGTGTCTATGTCCCTGTGCCTATGTATCTGTGTCTCTGTCTCTGTGACTTTGTCTCTGCGTATCTGTCTCTGCGTATCTGTCTCTCTGTCTCTGTCTCTGTGTCTCTGTCTCTGTGTCTCTGTCTCTGTGTCTCTGTCTCTGTGTCTCTGTCTCTGTGTCTCTGTCTCTGTGTCTCTGTCGATGTGTCTAAGTCTCCTTGTCTCTGTCTCTGTGTCTCTGCCTCTGTCTCCGTGCGTCTTAATCTGTGTCTCTGTCTGTGCGCCTATGTATCTGTGTCTCTGTCTCTGTGTCTCTGTCTCTATGTCTCTGTCTCTGTGTCTCTGTCTCTGTGTCTCTGTCTCTGTGTCTCTGTCTCTGTGTCTCTGTCTCTGTGTCTCTGTCTCTGTGTCTCTGTCTCTGTGTCTCTGTCTTTGTGTCTCTGTCTCTCTGTCTCCGTCTCTGTGTCTCTGTCTCTGTGTCTCTGTCTCTGTGTCTCTGTCTCTGTGTCTCTGTCTCTGTGTCTCTGTCTCTGTGTCTCTGTCTCTGTGTCTCTGTCTCTGTGTCTCTGTCTCTGTGTCTCTGTCTCTGTGTCTCTGCCTCTGTGTCTCTGTCTCTGTGTCTCTGTCTCTGTGTCTTTGTCTCTGTGTCTCTGTCTCTGTGTCTCTGTCTCTGCGTCTCTGTCTCTGTGTCTCTGTCTCTGTGTCTCTGTCTCTGTGTCTCTGTCTCTGTGTCTCTGTCTCTGTGTCTGTGTCTCTGTCTCTGTCTCTGTGTCTCGCTCTCTCTGTGTCTATGTTCCTTGCCTATGTATCTGTGTCTCTGTCTCTGTGACCTTGTCTCTGCGTATCTGTCTCTGCGTATCTGTCTCTCTGTCTCTGTCTCTGTGTCTCTGTCTCTGTGTCTCTGTCTCTGTGTCTCTGTCTCTGTGTCTCTGTCGATGTGTCTAAGTCTCCTTGTCTCTGTCTCTGTTTCTCTGCCTCTGTCTCCGTTTGTCTTAATCTGTGTCTCTGTCTGTGCGCCTATGTATCTGTGTATCCGTCTCTGTGTCTGTGCTCTGTGTCTCTGTCTCTGTGTCTCTGTCGATGTGCCTCAGTCTCCTTGTCTCTGTCTCTGTGTCTCTGCCTCTGTCTCCGTGTGTCTTAATCTGTGTCTCTGTCTGTGCGCCTATGTATCTGTGTATCCGTCTCTGTGTCTGTGCTCTGTGTCTCTGTCTCTGACTCTGTCTCCGTCTCTGTCTCTGTGTCTCTGTCTCTGTGTCTAAGTCTCCTTGTCTCTGCCTCTGTGTCTCTGCCTCTGTCTCCGTGTGTCTTAATCTGTGTCTCTGTCTGTGCGCCTATGTATCTGTGTATCCGTCTCTGTGTCTGTGCTCTGTGTCTCTGTCTCTGACTCTGTCTCTGTCTCTGTCTCTGTCTCTGTCTCTGTCTCTGTGTCTCTGTCTCTGTGTCTCTCTCTCTGTGTCTCTGTGTCTGTGTCTCTGTCTCTGTCTCTGTGTCTCTGTCTCTGTGTCTCTGTCTCTGTGTCTCAGTCTCTGGGTCTCTGTCTCTGTGTCTCTGTCTGTGTGTCTCCGTCTCTGTGTCTCTGTCTCTGTGTCTCTCTCTGTGTCTCTGTCTCTGTGTCTCTGTGTCTGTGTCTCTGTCTCTGTGTCTCTGTCTCCGTGTCTCTGTCTCTGTGTCTAAGTCTCCTTGTCTCTGTCTCTGTGTCTCTGCCTCTGTCTCCATGTGTCTTCATCTGTGTCTCTGTCTGTACGCCTATGTATCTGTGTATCCGTGTCTGTGTCTGTGCTCTGTGTCTCTGTCTCTGTCTCTGTCTCTGTGTCTCTGTCTCTGTGTCTCTCTCTCTGTGTCTCTGTCTCTGTGTCTCTGTCTCTGTCTCTGTCTCTGTGTCTCTGTCTCTGTGTCTCTGTCTCTGTGTCTCTGTCTCTGGGTATCTGTCTCTGTGTCTCTGTCTCTGTGTCTCTGTCTCTGTGTCTCAGTCTCTGGGTCTCTGTCTCTGTGTCTCTGTCTGTGTGTCTCCGTCTCTGTGTCTCTGTCTCTGTGTCTCTCTCTGTGTCTCTGTCTCTGTGTCTCTGTCTCTGTCTCTGTGTCTCTGTCTCTGTGTCTCTGTCTCTGTGTCTCTGTCTCTGTGTCTCTGTCTCTGTGTCTCTGTCTCTGTGTCTCTGTCTCTGTGTCTCTGTCTCTGTGTCTCTGTCTCTGTGTCTGTGTCTCTGTCTCTGTCTCTGTGTCTCTGTGTCTCTGTCTCTGTGTCTCTGTCTCTGTGTCTCTGTCTCTGTGTCTCTGTCTCTGTGTCTCTGTCTCTGTGTCTCTGTCTCTGTGTCTCTGTCTCTGTGTCTCTGTCTCTGTGTCTCTGTCTCTGTGTCTCTGTCTCTGTGTCTCTGTCTCTGTGTCTCTGTCTCTGTGTCTCTGTCTCTGTGTCTCTGTCTCTTTGTCTCTGTCTCTGTGTCTCTGTCTCTGTGTCTCTGTCTCTGTGTCTTTGTCTCTGTGTCTCTGTCTCTGTGTCTCTGTCTCTGTGTCTCTGTCTCTGTGTCTCTGTCTCTGTGTCTCTGTCTCTGTGTCTCTGTCTCTGTGTCTCTGTCTCTGTGTATCTGTCTCTGTGTCTCTGTCTCTGTGTCTGTGTCTCTGTCTCTGTCTCTGTGTCTCTGTCTCTGTGTCTCTGTCTCTGTGTCTGTGTCTCTGTCTCTGTCTCTGTGTCTCGCTCTCTCTGTGTCTATGTCCCTTGCCTATGTATCTGTGTCTCTGTCTCTGTGACTTTGTCTCTGCGTATCTGCCTCTGCGTATCTGTCTCTCTGTCCCTGTCTCTGTGTCTCTGTCTCTGTGTCTCTGTCTCTGTGTCTCTGTCCCTGTGTCTCTGTCTCTGTGTCTCTGTCTCTGTGTCTCTGTCTCTGTGTCTATGTCTCTGTGTCTCTGTCTCTGTGTCTCTGTCTCTGTGTCTCTGTCTCTGTGTCTCTGTCTCTGTGTCTCTGTCTCTGTGTCTCTGTCTCTGTGTCTCTGTCTCTGTGTCTCTGTCTCTGTGTCTCTGTCTCTGTGTCTCTATCTCTGTGTCTCTGTCTCTGTGTCTCTGTCTCTGTGTCTCTGTCTCTGTGTCTCTGTCTCTGTGTCTCTGTCTCTGTGACTTTGTCTCTGTGTCTCTGTCTCTGTGTCTCTGTCGCTGTGTCTAACTCTCCTTGTCTCTGTCTCTGTCTCTGTGTCTCTGTCTCTGTGTCTCTGTCTCTGTGTCTCTGTCTCTGTGTCTCTGTCTCTGTGTCTCTCTCTCTGTGTCTCTGTCTTTGTCTCTGTCTCTGTGCCTCTGTCTCTGTGTCTCTGTCTCTGTGTCTCTGTCTCTGTGTCTCTGTCTCTGTGTCTGTGTCTCTGTGTCTCTGTCTCTGTGTCTCTGTCTCTGTGTCTCTGTCTCTTTGGCTCTGTCTCGGTGTCTCTGTCGATGTGTCTAAGTCTCCTTGTCTCTGTCTCTGTTTCTCTGCCTCTGTCTCCGTTTGTCTTAATCTGTGTCTCTGTCTGTGCGCCTATGCATCTGTGTATCCGTCTCTGTGTCTGTGCTCTGTGTCTCTGTCTCTGTGTCTCTGTCGATGTGCCTCAGTCTCCTTGTCTCTGTCTCTGTGTCTCTGCCTCTGTCTCCGTGTGTCTTAATCTGTGTCTCTGTCTGTGCGCCTATGTATCTGTGTATCCGTCTCTGTGTCTGTGCTCTGTGTCTCTGTCTCTGACTCTGTCTCTGTCTCTGTCTCTGTGTCTCTGTCTGTGTGTCTAAGTCTCCTTGTCTCTGTCTCTGTGTCTCTGCCTCTGTCTCCGTGTGTCTTAATCTGTGTCTCTGTCTGTGCGCCTATGTATTTGTGTATCCGTCTCTGTGTCTGTGCTCTGTGTCTCTGTCTCTGACTCTGTCTCTGTCTCTGTCTCTGTCTCTGTGTCTCTGTCTCTGTGTCTCTCTCTCTGTGTCTCTGTGTCTGTGTCTCTGTCTCTGTCTCTGTGTCTCTGTCTCTGTGTCTCTGTCTCTGTGTCTCTGTCTCTGGGTCTCTGCCTCTGTGTCTCTGTCTGTGTGTCCCCGTCTCTGTGTCTCTGTCTCTGTGTCTCTCTCTGTGTCTCTGTCTCTGTGTCTCTGTCTCTGTGTCTCTGTCTCTGTGTCTCTGTCTCTGTGTCTCTGTGTCTCTGTCTCTGTGTCTCTGACTCTGTGTCTCTGTCTCTGTGTCTCTGTCTCTGTGTCTCTGTCTCTGTGTCTCTGTCTCTGTGTCTCTGCCTCTGTGTCTCTGTCTCTGTGTCTCTGTCTCTGTGTCTTTGTCTCTGTGTCTCTGTCTCTGTGTCTCTGTCTCTGCGTCTCTGTCTCTGTGTCTCTGTCTCTGTGTCTCTGTCTCTGTGTCTCTGTCTCTGTGTCTGTGTCTCTGCCTCTGTCTCTGTGTCTCGCTCTCTCTGTGTCTATGTTCCTTGCCTATGTATCTGTGTCTCTGTCTCTGTGACCTTGTCTCTGCGTATCTGTCTCTGCGTATCTGTCTCTCTGTCTCTGTCTCTGTGTCTCTGTCTCTGTGTCTCTGTCTCTGTGTCTCTGTCTCTGTGTCTCTGTCGATGTGTCTAAGTCTCCTTGTCTCTGTCTCTGTTTCTCTGCCTCTGTCTCCGTTTGTCTTAATCTGTGTCTCTGTCTGTGCGCCTATGTATCTGTGTATCCGTCTCTGTGTCTGTGCTCTGTGTCTCTGTCTCTGTGTCTCTGTCGATGTGCCTCAGTCTCCTTGTCTCTGCCTCTGTGTCTCTGTCTCTGTGTCTCTGTCTCTGTGTCTCTGTCTCTGTGTCTCTGTCTCTGTGTCTCTGTCTCTGTGTCTCTGTCTCTGTCTCTGTCTCTGTCTCTGTGTCTCGCTCTCTCTGTGTCTATGTCCCTGTGCCTATGTATCTGTGTCTCTGTCTCTGTGACTTTGTCTCTGCGTATCTGTCTCTGTGTCTCTGTCTCTGTGTCTCTGTCTCTGTGTCTCAGTCTCTGTGTCTCTGTCTCTGTGTCTCTGTCTCTGTGTCTCTGTCTCTGTGTCTCTGTCTCTGTGTCTCTGTCTCTGTGTCTGTGTCTCTGTCTCTGTCTCTGTGTCTCGCTCTCTCTGTGTCTATGTCCCTGTGCCTATGTATCTGTGTCTCTGTCTCTGTGTCTCTGTCTCTGTGTCTCTGTCTCTGTGTCTCTGTCTCTGTGTCTCTGTCTCTGTGTCTCTGTCTCTGTGTCTCTGTCTCTGTGTCTCTGTCTCTGTGTCTCTGTCTCTGTGTCTCTGTCTCTGTGTCTCTGTCTCTGTATCTCTGTCTCTGACTCTGTCCCTGTCTCTGTCTCTGTGTCTCTGTCTCTGTGTCTAAGTCTCCTTGTCTCTGTCTCTGTGTCTCTGCCTCTGTCTCCATGTGTCTTAATCTGTGTCTCTGTCTGTGCGCCTATGTATCTGTGTATCCGTGTCTGTGTCTGTGCTCTGTGTCTCTGTCTCTGTCTCTGTCTCTGTGTCTCTGTCTCTGTGTCTCTCTCTCTGTGTCTCTGTCTCTGTGTCTCTGTCTCTGTCTCTGTGTCTCTGTCTCTGTGTCTCTGTCTCTGGGTATCTGTCTCTGTGTCTCTGTCTCTGTGTCTCCGTCTCTGTGTCTCTGTCTCTGTGTCTCTGTCTCTGTGTCTCTGTCTCTGTGTCTCTGTCTCTGTGTCTCTGTCTCTGTGTCTCTGTCTCTGTGTCTGTGTCTCTGTCTCTGTCTCTGTGTCTCTGTGTCTCTGTCTCTGTGTCTCTGTCTCTGTGTCTCTGTCTCTGTGTCTCTGTCTCTGTGTCTCTGTCTCTGTGTCTCTGTCTCTGTGTCTCTGTCTCTGTGTCTCTGTCTCTGTGTCTCTGTCTCTGTGTCTCTGTCTCTGTGTCTCTGTCTCTGTGTCTCTGTCTCTGTGTCTCTGTCTCTGTGTCTCTGTCTCTGTGTCTCTGTCTCTTTGTCTCTGTCTCTGTGTCTCTGCCTCTGTGTCTCTGTCTCTGTGTCTTTGTCTCTGTGTCTCTGTCTCTGTGTCTCTGTCTCTGTGTCTCTGTCTCTGTGTCTCTGTCTCTGTGTCTCTGTCTCTGTGTCTCTGTCTCTGTGTCTCTGTCTCTGTGTATCTGTCTCTGTGTCTCTGTCTCTGTGTCTGTGTCTCTGTCTCTGTCTCTGTGTCTCTGTCTCTGTGTCTCTGTCTCTGTGTCTGTGTCTCTGTCTCTGTCTCTGTGTCTCGCTCTCTCTGTGTCTATGTCCCTTGCCTATGTATCTGTGTCTCTGTCTCTGTGACTTTGTCTCTGCGTATCTGCCTCTGCGTATCTGTCTCTCTGTCCCTGTCTCTGTGTCTCTGTCTCTGTGTCTCTGTCTCTGTGTCTCTGTCCCTGTGTCTCTGTCTCTGTGTCTCTGTCTCTGTGTCTCTGTCTCTGTGTCTATGTCTCTGTGTCTCTGTCTCTGTGTCTCTGTCTCTGTGTCTCTGTCTCTGTGTCTCTGTCTCTGTGTCTCTGTCTCTGTGTCTCTGTCTCTGTGTCTCTGTCTCTGTGTCTCTGTCTCTGTGTCTCTGTCTCTGTGTCTCTATCTCTGTGTCTCTGTCTCTGTGTCTCTGTCTCTGTGTCTCTGTCTCTGTGTCTCTGTCTCTGTGTCTCTGTCTCTGTGACTTTGTCTCTGTGTCTCTGTCTCTGTGTCTCTGTCGCTGTGTCTAACTCTCCTTGTCTCTGTCTCTGTCTCTGTGTCTCTGTCTCTGTGTCTCTGTCTCTGTGTCTCTGTCTCTGTGTCTCTGTCTCTGTGTCTCTCTCTCTGTGTCTCTGTCTTTGTCTCTGTCTCTGTGCCTCTGTCTCTGTGTCTCTGTCTCTGTGTCTCTGTCTCTGTGTCTCTGTCTCTGTGTCTGTGTCTCTGTGTCTCTGTCTCTGTGTCTCTGTCTCTGTGTCTCTGTCTCTTTGGCTCTGTCTCGGTGTCTCTGTCGATGTGTCTAAGTCTCCTTGTCTCTGTCTCTGTTTCTCTGCCTCTGTCTCCGTTTGTCTTAATCTGTGTCTCTGTCTGTGCGCCTATGCATCTGTGTATCCGTCTCTGTGTCTGTGCTCTGTGTCTCTGTCTCTGTGTCTCTGTCGATGTGCCTCAGTCTCCTTGTCTCTGTCTCTGTGTCTCTGCCTCTGTCTCCGTGTGTCTTAATCTGTGTCTCTGTCTGTGCGCCTATGTATCTGTGTATCCGTCTCTGTGTCTGTGCTCTGTGTCTCTGTCTCTGACTCTGTCTCTGTCTCTGTCTCTGTGTCTCTGTCTCTGTGTCTAAGTCTCCTTGTCTCTGTCTCTGTGTCTCTGCCTCTGTCTCCGTGTGTCTTAATCTGTGTCTCTGTCTGTGCGCCTATGTATTTGTGTATCCGTCTCTGTGTCTGTGCTCTGTGTCTCTGTCTCTGACTCTGTCTCTGTCTCTGTCTCTGTCTCTGTGTCTCTGTCTCTGTGTCTCTCTCTCTGTGTCTCTGTGTCTGTGTCTCTGTCTCTGTCTCTGTGTCTCTGTCTCTGTGTCTCTGTCTCTGTGTCTCTGTCTCTGGGTCTCTGCCTCTGTGTCTCTGTCTGTGTGTCCCCGTCTCTGTGTCTCTGTCTCTGTGTCTCTCTCTGTGTCTCTGTCTCTGTGTCTCTGTCTCTGTGTCTCTGTCTCTGTGTCTCCGTCTCCGTGTCTCTGTCTCTGTGTCTCTGTCTCTGTGTCTCTGTCTCTGTGTCTCTGTCTCTGTGTCTGTGTCTCTGTCTCTGTGTCTGTGTCTCTCTCACTCTGTGTCTATGTCCCTGTGCCTATGTATCTGTGTCTCTGTCTCTGTGACTTTGTCTCTGCCTATCTGTCTCTGTGTCTCTGTCTCTGTGTCTCTGTCTCTGTGTCTCTGTCTCTGTGTCTCTGTCTCTGTGTCTCTGTCTCTGTGTCTCTGTCTCTGTGTCACTGTCTCTGCGTACCTGTCTCTGTGTCTCTGTCTCTGTGTCTCTGTCTCTGTGTCTCTGTCTCTGTGTCTCTGTCTCTGTGTCTCTGTCTCTGTGTCTCTGTCTCTGTGTCTCTGTCTCTGTGTCTCTGTCTCTGTGTCTCTGTCTCTGTGTCTCTGTCTCTGTGTCTCTGTCTCTGTGTCTCTGTCTCTGTGTCTCTGTCTCTGTGTCTCTGTCTCTGTGTCTCTGTCTCTGTGTCTCTGTCTCTGTGTCTCTGTGTCTCTGTCTCTGTGTCTCTGTCTCTGTGTCTCTGTCTCTGTGTCTCTGTCTCTGTGTCTCTGTCTCTGTGTCACTGTCTCTGTTTCTCTGTCTCTGTGCCTCTGTCTCTGTGTCTCTGTCTCTGTGTCTCTGTCTCTGTGTCTCTGTCTCTGTGTCTCTGTCTCTGTGTCTCTGTCTCTGTGTCTAAGTCTCCTTGTCTCTGTCTCCGTGTCTCTGTCTCTTTGTCTCTGTCTCTGTGTCTCTGTCCCTGTGTCTCTGTCTCTGTGTCTCTGTCTCTGTGTCTCTGTCTCTGTGTCTCTGTCTCTGTGTCTCTGTCTCTGTGTCTCTGTCTCTGTGTCTCTGTCTCTGTGTCTCTGTCGATGTGTCTAAGTCTCCTTGTCTCTGTCTCTGTGTCTCTGTCTCTGTGTCTCTGTCTCTGACTCTGTCCCTGTCTCTGTCTCTGTGTCTCTGTCTCTGTGTCTAAGTCTCCTTGTCTCTGTCTCTGTGTCTCTGCCTCTGTCTCCATGTGTCTTCATCTGTGTCTCTGTCTGTGCGCCTATGTATCTGTGTATCCGTGTCTGTGTCTGTGCTCTGTGTCTCTGTCTCTGTCTCTGTCTCTGTGTCTCTGTCTCTGTGTCTCTCTCTCTGTGTCTCTGTCTCTGTGTCTCTGTCTCTGTCTCTGTCTCTGTGTCTCTGTCTCTGTGTCTCTGTCTCTGTGTCTCTGTCTCTGGGTATCTGTCTCTGTGTCTCTGTCTCTGTGTCTCCGTCTCTGTGTCTCTGTCTCTGTGTCTCTGTCTCTGTGTCTCTGTCTCTGTGTCTCTGTCTCTGTGTCTCTGTCTCTGTGTCTCTGTCTCTGTGTCTCTGTCTCTGTGTCTCTGTCTCTGTGTCTCTGTCTCTGTGTCTCTGTCTCTGTGTCTCTGTCTCTGTGTCTCTGTCTCTGTGTCACTGTCTCTGTTTCTCTGTCTCTGTGCCTCTGTCTCTGTGTCTCTGTCTCTGTGTCTCTGTCTCTGTGTCTCTGTCTCTGTGTCTCTGTCTCTGTGTCTCTGTCTCTGTGTCTAAGTCTCCTTGTCTCTGTCTCTGTGTCTCTGTCTCTGTGTCTCTGTCTCTTTGACTCTGTCTCTGTGTCTCTGTCCCTGTGTCTCTGTCTCTGTGTCTCTGTCTCTGTGTCTCTGTCTCTGTGTCTCTGTCTCTGTGTCTCTGTCTCTGTGTCTCTGTCTCTGTGTCTCTGTCTCTGTGTCTCTGTCTCTGTGTCTCTGTCGATGTGTCTAAGTCTCCTTGTCTCTGTCTCTGTGTCTCTGTCTCTGTGTCTCTGTCTCTGACTCTGTCCCTGTCTCTGTCTCTGTGTCTCTGTCTCTGTGTCTAAGTCTCCTTGTCTCTGTCTCTGTGTCTCTGCCTCTGTCTCCATGTGTCTTCATCTGTGTCTCTGTCTGTGCGCCTATGTATCTGTGTATCCGTGTCTGTGTCTGTGCTCTGTGTCTCTGTCTCTGTCTCTGTCTCTGTGTCTCTGTCTCTGTGTCTCTCTCTCTGTGTCTCTGTCTCTGTGTCTCTGCCTCTGTCTCTGTCTCTGTGTCTCTGTCTCTGTGTCTCTGTCTCTGTGTCTCTGTCTCTGGGTATCTGTCTCTGTGTCTCTGTCTCTGTGTCTCCGTCTCTGTGTCTCTGTCTCTGTGTCTCTGTCTCTGTGTCTCTGTCTCTGTGTCTCTGTCTCTGTGTCTCTGTCTCTGTGTCTCTGTCTCTGTGTCTCTGTCTCTGTGTCTCTGTCTCTGTGTCTCTGTCTCTGTGTCTCTGTCTCTGTGTCTCTGTCTCTGTGTCTCTGTCTCTGTGTCTCTGTCGATGTGTCTAAGTCTCCTTGTCTCTGTCTCTGTGTCTCTGTCTCTGTGTCTCTGTCTCTGACTCTGTCCCTGTCTCTGTCTCTGTGTCTCTGTCTCTGTGTCTAAGTCTCCTTGTCTCTGTCTCTGTGTCTCTGCCTCTGTCTCCATGTGTCTTCATCTGTGTCTCTGTCTGTGCGCCTATGTATCTGTGTATCCGTGTCTGTGTCTGTGCTCTGTGTCTCTGTCTCTGTCTCTGTCTCTGTGTCTCTGTCTCTGTGTCTCTCTCTCTGTGTCTCTGTCTCTGTGTCTCTGTCTCTGTCTCTGTCTCTGTGTCTCTGTCTCTGTGTCTCTGTCTCTGTGTCTCTGTCTCTGGGTATCTGTCTCTGTGTCTCTGTCTCTGTGTCTCCGTCTCTGTGTCTCTGTCTCTGTGTCTCTGTCTCTGTGTCTCTGTCTCTGTGTCTCTGTCTCTGTGTCTCTGTCTCTGTGTCTCTGTCTCTGTGTCTCTGTCTCTGTGTCTTTGTCTCTGTGTCTCTGTCTCTTTGTCTCTGTCTCTGTGCCTCTGTCTCTGTCTCTGTGTCTGTGTCTCTGTCTCTGTCTCTGTCTCTGTGTCTCGCTCTCTCTGTGTCTATGTCCCTGTGCCTATGTATCTGTGTCTCTGTCTCTGTGACTTTGTCTCTGCGTATCTGTCTCTGCGTATCTGTCTCTCTGTCTCTGTCTCTGTGTCTCTGTCTCTGTGTCTCTGTCTCTGTGTCTCTGTCTCTGTGTCTCTGTCTCTGTGTCTCTGTCTCTGTGTCTCTGTCGATGTGTCTAAGTCTCCTTGTCTCTGTCTCTGTGTCTCTGCCTCTGTCTCCGTGCGTCTTAATCTGTGTCTCTGTCTGTGCGCCTATGTATCTGTGTCTCTGTCTCTGTGTCTCTGTCTCTATGTCTCTGTCTCTGTGTCTCTGTCTCTGTGTCTCTGTCTCTGTGTCTCTGTCTCTGTGTCTCTGTCTCTGTGTCTCTGTCTCTGTGTCTCTGTCTTTGTGTCTCTGTCTCTCTGTCTCCGTCTCTGTGTCTCTGTCTCTGTGTCTCTGTCTCTGTGTCTCTGTCTCTGTGTCTCTGTCTCTGTGTCTCTGTCTCTGTGTCTCTGTCTCTGTGTCTCTGTCTCTGTGTCTCTGTCTCTGTGTCTCTGTCTCTGTGTCTCTGTCTCTGTGTCTCTGCCTCTGTGTCTCTGTCTCTGTGTCTCTGTCTCTGTGTCTTTGTCTCTGTGTCTCTGTCTCTGTGTCTCTGTCTCTGCGTCTCTGTCTCTGTGTCTCTGTCTCTGTGTCTCTGTCTCTGTGTCTCTGTCTCTGTGTCTCTGTCTCTGTGTCTGTGTCTCTGTCTCTGTCTCTGTGTCTCGCTCTCTCTGTGTCTATGTTCCTTGCCTATGTATCTGTGTCTCTGTCTCTGTGACCTTGTCTCTGCGTATCTGTCTCTGCGTATCTGTCTCTCTGTCTCTGTCTCTGTGTCTCTGTCTCTGTGTCTCTGTCTCTGTGTCTCTGTCTCTGTGTCTCTGTCTCTGTGTCTCTGTCGATGTGTCTAAGTCTCCTTGTCTCTGTCTCTGTTTCTCTGCCTCTGTCTCCGTTTGTCTTAATCTGTGTCTCTGTCTGTGCGCCTATGTATCTGTGTATCCGTCTCTGTGTCTGTGCTCTGTGTCTCTGTCTCTGTGTCTCTGTCGATGTGCCTCAGTCTCCTTGTCTCTGTCTCTGTGTCTCTGCCTCTGTCTCCGTGTGTCTTAATCTGTGTCTCTGTCTGTGCGCCTATGTATCTGTGTATCCGTCTCTGTGTCTGTGCTCTGTGTCTCTGTCTCTGACTCTGTCTCCGTCTCTGTCTCTGTGTCTCTGTCTCTGTGTCTAAGTCTCCTTGTCTCTGCCTCTGTGTCTCTGCCTCTGTCTCCGTGTGTCTTAATCTGTGTCTCTGTCTGTGCGCCTATGTATCTGTGTATCCGTCTCTGTGTCTGTGCTCTGTGTCTCTGTCTCTGACTCTGTCTCTGTCTCTGTCTCTGTCTCTGTCTCTGTGTCTCTGTCTCTGTGTCTCTCTCTCTGTGTCTCTGTGTCTGTGTCTCTGTCTCTGTCTCTGTGTCTCTGTCTCTGTGTCTCTGTCTCTGTGTCTCTGTCTCTGTGTCTCAGTCTCTGGGTCTGTGTCTCTGTGTCTCTGTCTGTGTGTCTCCGTCTCTGTGTCTCTGTCTCTGTGTCTCTCTCTGTGTCTCTGTCTCTGTGTCTCTGTGTCTGTGTCTCTGTCTCTGTGTCTCTGTCTCCGTGTCTCTGTCTCTGTGTCTCTGTCTCTGTGTCTCTGTCTCTGTGTCTCTGTCTCTGTGTCTCTGTCTCTGTGTCTCTGTCTCTGTGTCTCTGTCTCTGTGTCTCTGTCTCTGTGTCTCTGTCTCTGTGTCTCTGTCTCTGTGTCTCTGTCTCTGTGTCTCTGTCTCTGTGTCTCTGTCTCTGTGTCTGTGTCTCTGTCTCTGTGTCTGTGTCTCTCTCACTCTGTGTCTCTGTCTCTGTGTCTCTGTCTCTGTGTCTCTGCCTCTGTGTCTCTGTCTCTGTGTCTCTGTCTCTGTGTCTCTGTCTCTGTGTCTCTGTCTCTGTGTCTCTGTCTCTGTGTCTCTGTCTCTGTCTCTGTCTCTGTCTCTGTGTCTCGCTCTCTCTGTGTCTATGTCCCTGTGCCTATGTATCTGTGTCTCTGTCTCTGTGACTTTGTCTCTGCGTATCTGTCTCTGTGTCTCTGTCTCTGTGTCTCTGTCTCTGTGTCTCAGTCTCTGTGTCTCTGTCTCTGTGTCTCTGTCTCTGTGTCTCTGTCTCTGTGTCTCTGTCTCTGTGTCTCTGTCTCTGTGTCTGTGTCTCTGTCTCTGTCTCTGTGTCTCGCTCTCTCTGTGTCTATGTCCCTGTGCCTATGTATCTGTGTCTCTGTCTCTGTGTCTCTGTCTCTGTGTCTCTGTCTCTGTGTCTCTGTCTCTGTGTCTCTGTCTCTGTGTCTCTGTCTCTGTGTCTCTGTCTCTGTGTCTCTGTCTCTGTGTCTCTGTCTCTGTTTCTCTGTCTCTGTGCCTCTGTCTCTGTGTCTCTGTCTCTGTGTCTCTGTCTCTGTGTCTCTGTCTCTGTGTCTCTGTCGCTGTGTCTCTGTCTCTGTGTCTAAGTCTCCTTGTCTCTGTCTCCGTGTCTCTGTCTCTTTGTCTCTGTCTCTGTGTCTCTGTCCCTGTGTCTCTGTCTCTGTGTCTCTGTCTCTGTGTCTCTGTCTCTGTGTCTCTGTCTCTGTGTCTCTGTCTCTGTGTCTCTGTCTCTGTGTCTCTGTCTCTGTGTCTCTGTCTCTGTGTCTCTGTCTCTGTGTCTCTGTCTCTGTGTCTCTGTCGATGTGTCTAAGTCTCCTTGTCTCTGTCTCTGTGTCTCTGTCTCTGTGTCTCTGTCTCTGACTCTGTCCCTGTCTCTGTCTCTGTGTCTCTGTCTCTGTGTCTAAGTCTCCTTGTCTCTGTCTCTGTGTCTCTGCCTCTGTCTCCATTTGTCTTCATCTGTGTCTCTGTCTGTGCGCCTATGTATCTGTGTATCCGTGTCTGTGTCTGTGCTCTGTGTCTCTGTCTCTGTCTCTGTCTCTGTGTCTCTGTCTCTGTGTCTCTCTCTCTGTGTCTCTGTCTCTGTGTCTCTGTCTCTGTCTCTGTCTCTGTGTCTCTGTCTCTGTGTCTCTGTCTCTGTGTCTCTGTCTCTGGGTATCTGTCTCTGTGTCTCTGTCTCTGTGTCTCCGTCTCTGTGTCTCTGTCTCTGTGTCTCTGTCTCTGTGTCTCTGTCTCTGTGTCTCTGTCTCTGTGTCTCTGTCTCTGTGTCTCTGTCTCTGTGTCTCTGTCTCTGTGTCTCTGTCTCTGTGTCTCTGTCTCTGTGTCTCTGTCTCTGTGTCTCTGTCTCTGTGTCTCTGTCTCTGTGTCTCTGTCTCTGTGTCTCTGTCTCTGTGTCTCTGTCTCTGTGTCTCTGTCTCTGTGTCTCTGTCTCTGTGTCTCTGTCTCTGTGTCTCTGTCTCTGTGTCTCTGTCTCTGTGTCTCTGTCTCTGTGTCTCTGTCTCTGTGTCTCTGTCGATGTGTCTAAGTCTCCTTGTCTCTGTCTCTGTGTCTCTGTCTCTGTGTCTCTGTCTCTGACTCTGTCCCTGTCTCTGTCTCTGTGTCTCTGTCTCTGTGTCTAAGTCTCCTTGTCTCTGTCTCTGTGTCTCTGCCTCTGTCTCCATGTGTCTTCATCTGTGTCTCTGTCTGTGCGCCTATGTATCTGTGTATCCGTGTCTGTGTCTGTGCTCTGTGTCTCTGTCTCTGTCTCTGTCTCTGTGTCTCTGTCTCTGTGTCTCTCTCTCTGTGTCTCTGTCTCTGTGTCTCTGTCTCTGTCTCTGTCTCTGTCTCTGTCTCTGTGTCTCTGTCTCTGTGTCTCTGTCTCTGTGTCTCTGTCTCTGGGTATCTGTCTCTGTGTCTCTGTCTCTGTGTCTCCGTCTCTGTGTCTCTGTCTCTGTGTCTCTGTCTCTGCGTATCTGTCTCTGCGTATCTGTCTCTCTGTCTCTGTCTCTGTGTCTCTGTCTCTGTGTCTCTGTCTCTGTGTCTCTGTCTCTGTGTCTCTGTCTCTGTGTCTGTGTCTCTGTCTCTGTCTCTGTGTCTCTGTCTCTGTGTCTCTGTCTCTGTGTCTCTGTCTCTGTGTCTGTGTCTCTGTCTCTGTCTCTGTGTCTCGCTCTCTCTGTGTCTATGTTCCTTGCCTATGTATCTGTGTCTCTGTCTCTGTGACTTTGTCTCTGCGTATCTGTCTCTGCGTATCTGTCTCTCTGTCTCTGTCTCTGTGTCTCTGTCTCTGGGTATCTGTCTCTGTGTCTCTGTCTCTGTGTCTCCGTCTCTGTGTCTCTGTCTCTGTGTCTCTGTCTCTGTGTCTCTGTCTCTGTGTCTCTGTCTCTGTGTCTCTGTCTCTGTGTCTCTGTCTCTGTGTCTCTGTCTCTGTGTCTCTGTCTCTGTGTCTCTGTCTCTGTGTCTCTGTCTCTGTGTCTCTGTCTCTGTGTCTCTGTCTCTGTGTCTCTGTCTCTGTGTCTCTGTCTCTGTGTCTCTGTCTCTGTGTCTCTGTCTCTGTGTCTCTGTCGATGTGTCTAAGTCTCCTTGTCTCTGTCTCTGTGTCTCTGTCTCTGTGTCTCTGTCTCTGACTCTGTCCCTGTCTCTGTCTCTGTGTCTCTGTCTCTGTGTCTAAGTCTCCTTGTCTCTGTCTCTGTGTCTCTGCCTCTGTCTCCATGTGTCTTCATCTGTGTCTCTGTCTGTGCGCCTATGTATCTGTGTATCCGTGTCTGTGTCTGTGCTCTGTGTCTCTGTCTCTGTCTCTGTCTCTGTGTCTCTGTCTCTGTGTCTCTCTCTCTGTGTCTCTGTCTCTGTGTCTCTGTCTCTGTCTCTGTCTCTGTGTCTCTGTCTCTGTGTCTCTGTCTCTGTGTCTCTGTCTCTGGGTATCTGTCTCTGTGTCTCTGTCTCTGTGTCTCCGTCTCTGTGTCTCTGTCTCTGTGTCTCTGTCTCTGCGTATCTGTCTCTGCGTATCTGTCTCTCTGTCTCTGTCTCTGTGTCTCTGTCTCTGTGTCTCTGTCTCTGTGTCTCTGTCTCTGTGTCTCTGTCTCTGTGTCTGTGTCTCTGTCTCTGTCTCTGTGTCTCTGTCTCTGTGTCTCTGTCTCTGTGTCTCTGTCTCTGTGTCTGTGTCTCTGTCTCTGTCTCTGTGTCTCGCTCTCTCTGTGTCTATGTTCCTTGCCTATGTATCTGTGTCTCTGTCTCTGTGACTTTGTCTCTGCGTATCTGTCTCTGCGTATCTGTCTCTCTGTCTCTGTCTCTGTGTCTCTGTCTCTGTGTCTCTGTCTCTGTGTCTCTGTCTCTGTGTCTCTGTCTCTGTGTCTCTGTCTCTGTGTCTCTGTCGATGTGTCTAAGTCTCCTTGTCTCTGTCTCTGTTTCTCTGCCTCTGTCTCCGTTTGTCTTAATCTGTGTCTCTGTCTGTGCGCCTATGTATCTGTGTATCCGTCTCTGTGTCTGTGCTCTGTGTCTCTGTCTCTGTGTCTCTGTCGATGTGCCTCAGTCTCCTTGTCTCTGTCTCTGTGTCTCTGCCTCTGTCTCCGTGTGTCTTAATCTGTGTCTCTGTCTGTGCGCCTATGTATCTGTGTATCCGTCTCTGCGTCTGTGCTCTGTGTCTCTGTCTCTGACTCTGTCTCCGTCTCTGTCTCTGTGTCTCTGTCTCTGTGTCTAAGTCTCCTTGTCTCTGCCTCTGTGTCTCTGCCTCTGTCTCCGTGTGTCTTAATCTGTGTCTCTGTCTGTGCGCCTATGTATCTGTGTATCCGTCTCTGTGTCTGTGCTCTGTGTCTCTGTCTCTGACTCTGTCTCTGTCTCTGTCTCTGTCTCTGTCTCTGTGTCTCTGTCTCTGTGTCTCTCTCTCTGTGTCTCTGTGTCTGTGTCTCTGTCTCTGTCTCTGTGTCTCTGTCTCTGTGTCTCTGTCTCTGTGTCTCAGTCTCTGGGTCTCTGTCTCTGTGTCTCTGTCTGTGTGTCTCCGTCTCTGTGTCTCTGTCTCTGTGTCTCTCTCTGTGTCTCTGTCTCTGTGTCTCTGTGTCTGTGTCTCTGTCTCTGTGTCTCTGTCTCCGTGTCTCTGTCTCTGTGTCTCTGTCTCTGTGTCTCTGTCTCTGTGTCTCTGTCTCTGTGTCTCTGTCTCTGTGTCTCTGTCTCTGTGTCTCTGTCTCTGTGTCTCTGTCTCTGTGTCTGTGTCTCTGTCTCTGTGTCTGTGTCTCTCTCACTCTGTGTCTCTGTCTCTGTGTCTCTGTCTCTGTGTCTCTGCCTCTGTGTCTCTGTCTCTGTGTCTCTGTCTCTGTGTCTCTGTCTCTGTGTCTCTGTCTCTGTGTCTCTGTCTCTGTCTCTGTCTCTGTGTCTCGCTCTCTCTGTGTCTATGTCCCTGTGCCTATGTATCTGTGTCTCTGTCTCTGTGACTTTGTCTCTGCGTATCTGTCTCTGTGTCTCTGTCTCTGTGTCTCTGTCTCTGTGTCTCAGTCTCTGTGTCTCTGTCTCTGTGTCTCTGTCTCTGTGTCTCTGTCTCTGTGTCTCTGTCTCTGTGTCTCTGTCTCTGTGTCTGTGTCTCTGTCTCTGTCTCTGTGTCTCGCTCTCTCTGTGTCTATGTCCCTGTGCCTATGTATCTGTGTCTCTGTCTCTGTGTCTCTGTCTCTGTGTCTCTGTCTCTGTGTCTCTGTCTCTGTGTCTCTGTCTCTGTGTCTCTGTCTCTGTGTCTCTGTCTCTGTGTCTCTGTCTCTGTGTCTCTGTCTCTGTGTCTCTGTCTCTGTATCTCTGTCTCTGACTCTGTCCCTGTCTCTGTCTCTGTGTCTCTGTCTCTGTGTCTAAGTCTCCTTGTCTCTGTCTCTGTGTCTCTGCCTCTGTCTCCATGTGTCTTAATCTGTGTCTCTGTCTGTGCGCCTATGTATCTGTGTATCCGTGTCTGTGTCTGTGCTCTGTGTCTCTGTCTCTGTCTCTGTCTCTGTGTCTCTGTCTCTGTGTCTCTCTCTCTGTGTCTCTGTCTCTGTGTCTCTGTCTCTGTCTCTGTGTCTCTGTCTCTGTGTCTCTGTCTCTGGGTATCTGTCTCTGTGTCTCTGTCTCTGTGTCTCCGTCTCTGTGTCTCTGTCTCTGTGTCTCTGTCTCTGTGTCTCTGTCTCTGTGTCTCTGTCTCTGTGTCTCTGTCTCTGTGTCTGTGTCTCTGTCTCTGTCTCTGTGTCTCTGTCTCTGTGTCTCTGTCTCTGTGTCTCTGTCTCTGTGTCTCTGTCTCTGTGTCTCTGTCTCTGTGTCTCTGTCTCTGTGTCTCTGTCTCTGTGTCTCTGTCTCTGTGTCTCTGTCTCTGTGTCTCTGTCTCTGTGTCTCTGTCTCTGTGTCTCTGTCTCTGTGTCTCTGTCTCTGTGTCTCTGTCTCTGTGTCTCTGTCTCTGTGTCTCTGTCTCTGTGTCTCTGTCTCTGTGTCTTTGTCTCTGTCTCTCTGTCTCTGTGTCTCTGTCTCTGTGTCTCTGTCTCTGTGTCTCTGTCTCTGTGTCTCTGTCTCTGCGTCTCTGTCTCTGTGTCTGTGTCTCTGTCTCTGTCTCTGTGTCTCTGTCTCTGTGTCTCTGTCTCTGTGTCTCTGTCTCTGTGTCTCTGTCTCTGTGTCTGTGTCTCTGTCTCTGTCTCTGTGTCTCGCTCTCTCTGTGTCTATGTCCCTTGCCTATGTATCTGTGTCTCTGTCTCTGTGACTTTGTCTCTGCGTATCTGCCTCTGCGTATTTGTCTCTCTGTCCCTGTCTCTGTGTCTCTGTCTCTGTGTCTCTGTCTCTGTGTCTCTGTCTCTGTGTCTCTGTCTCTGTGTCTCTGTCGATGTGTCTAAGTCTCCTTGTCTCTGTCTCTGTGTCTCTGCCTCTGTCTCCGTGTGTCTTAATCTGTGTCTCTGTCTGTGCGCCTATGTATCTGTGTCTCTGTCTCTGTGTCTCTGTCTCCATGTCTCTGTCTCCATGTCTCTGTCTCTGTGTCTGTGTCTCTGTGTCTCTGTCCCTGTGTCTCTGTCTCTGTGTCTCTGTCTCTTTGGCTCTGTCTCGGTGTCTCTGTCGATGTGTCTAAGTCTCCTTGTCTCTGTCTCTGTTTCTCTGCCTCTGTCTCCGTTTGTCTTAATCTGTGTCTCTGTCTGTGCGCCTATGTATCTGTGTATCCGTCTCTGTGTCTGTGCTCTGTGTCTCTGTCTCTGTGTCTCTCTCTCTGTGTCTCTGTCTCTGTGTCTCTGTCTCTGTCTCTGTGTCTCTGTCTCTGTGTCTCTGTCTCTGGGTATCTGTCTCTGTGTCTCTGTCTCTGTGTCTCCGTCTCTGTGTCTCTGTCTCTGTGTCTCTGTCTCTGTGTCTCTGTCTCTGTGTCTCTGTCTCTGTGTCTCTGTCTCTGTGTCTGTGTCTCTGTCTCTGTCTCTGTGTCTCTGTCTCTGTGTCTCTGTCTCTGTGTCTCTGTCTCTGTGTCTCTGTCTCTGTGTCTCTGTCTCTGTGTCTCTGTCTCTGTGTCTATGTCTCTGTGTCTCTGTCTCTGTGTCTCTGTCTCTGTGTCTCTGTCTCTGTGTCTCTGTCTCTGTGTCTCTGTCTCTGTGTCTCTGTCTCTGTGCCTCTGTCTCTGTGTCTCTGTCTCTGTGTCTCTGTCTCTGTGTCTTTGTCTCTGTGTCTCTGTCTCTGTGTCTCTGTCTCTGTGTCTCTGTCTCTGTGTCTCTGTCTCTGTGTCTCTGTCTCTGCGTCTCTGTCTCTGTGTCTGTGTCTCTGTCTCTGTCTCTGTGTCTCTGTCTCTGTGTCTCTGTCTCTGTGTCTCTGTCTCTGTGTCTCTGTCTCTGTGTCTGTGTCTCTGTCTCTGTCTCTGTGTCTCGCTCTCTCTGTGTCTATGTCCCTTGCCTATGTATCTGTGTCTCTGTCTCTGTGACTTTGTCTCTGCGTATCTGCCTCTGCGTATTTGTCTCTCTGTCCCTGTCTCTGTGTCTCTGTCTCTGTGTCTCTGTCTCTGTGTCTCTGTCTCTGTGTCTCTGTCTCTGTGTCTCTGTCTCTGTGTCTCTGTCGATGTGTCTAAGTCTCCTTGTCTCTGTCTCTGTGTCTCTGCCTCTGTCTCCGTGTGTCTTAATCTGTGTCTCTGTCTGTGCGCCTATGTATCTGTGTCTCTGTCTCTGTGTCTCTGTCTCCATGTCTCTGTCTCCATGTCTCTGTCTCTGTGTCTGTGTCTCTGTGTCTCTGTCCCTGTGTCTCTGTCTCTGTGTCTCTGTCTCTTTGGCTCTGTCTCGGTGTCTCTGTCGATGTGTCTAAGTCTCCTTGTCTCTGTCTCTGTTTCTCTGCCTCTGTCTCCGTTTGTCTTAATCTGTGTCTCTGTCTGTGCGCCTATGTATCTGTGTATCCGTCTCTGTGTCTGTGCTCTGTGTCTCTGTCTCTGTGTCTCTGTCGATGTGCCTCAGTCTCCTTGTCTCTGTCTCTGTGTCTCTGCCTCTGTCTCCGTGTGTCTTAATCTGTGTCTCTGTCTGTGCGCCTATGTATCTGTGTATCCGTCTCTGTGTCTGTGCTCTGTGTCTCTGTCTCTGACTCTGTCTCCGTCTCTGTCTCTGTGTCTCTGTCTCTGTGTCTAAGTCTCCTTGTCTCTGCCTCTGTGTCTCTGCCTCTGTCTCCGTGTGTCTTAATCTGTGTCTCTGTCTGTGCGCCTATGTATCTGTGTATCCGTCTCTGTGTCTGTGCTCTGTGTCTCTGTCTCTGACTCTGTCTCTGTCTCTGTCTCTGTCTCTGTGTCTCTGTCTCTGTGTCTCTCTCTCTGTGTCTCTGTGTCTGTGTCTCTGTCTCTGTCTCTGTGTCTCTGTCTCTGTGTCTCTGTCTCTGTGTCTCTGTCTCTGGGTCTCTGTCTCTGTGTCTCTGTCTGTGTGTCTCCGTCTCTGTGTCTCTGTCTCTGTGTCTCTCTCTGTGTCTCTGTCTCTGTGTCTCTGTGTCTCTGTGTCTGTGTCTCTGTCTCTGTGTCTCTGTCCCCGTGTCTCTGTCTCTGTGTCTCTGTCTCTGTGTCTCTGTCTCTGTGTCTCTGTCTCTGTGTCTCTGTCTCTGTGTCTCTGTCTCTGTGTCTCTGTCTCTGTGTCTCTGTCTCTGTGTCTGTGTCTCTGTCTCTGTGTCTGTGTCTCTCTCACTCTGTGTCTATGTCCCTGTGCCTATGTATCTGTGTCTCTGTCTCTGTGTCTCTGTCTCTGTGTCTCCGTCTCTGTGTCTCTGTCTCTGCGTCTCTGTCTCTGTGTCTCTGTCTCTGTGTCTCTGTCTCTGTGTCACTGTCTCTGTGTCTGTGTCTCTGTCTCTGTCTCTGTGTCTCTGTCTCTGTGTCTCTGTCTCTGTGTCTCTGTCTCTGTGTCTGTGTCTATGTCTCTGTCTCTGTGTCTCGCTCTCTCTGTGTCTATGTCCCTGTGCCTATGTATCTGTGTCTCTGTCTCTGTGACTTTGTCTTTGCGTATCTGTCCCTGCGTATCTGTCTCTCTGTCTCTGTCTCTGTGTCTCTGTCTCTGTGTCTCTGTCTCTGTGTCTCTGTCTCTGTGTCTCTGTCTCTGTGTCTCTGTCTCTGTGTCTCTGTCTCTGTGTCTCTGTCTCTGTGTCTCTGTCTCTGCGTCTCTGTCTCTGTGTCTCTGTCTCTGTGTCTCTGTCTCTGTGTCTCTGTCTCTGTGTCTCTGTCTCTGTGTCTCTGTCTCTGTGTCTCTGTCTCTGTGTCTCTGTCTCTGTGTCTCTGTCTCTGTGTCTAACTCTCCTTGTCTCTGTCTCTGTCTCTGTGTCTCTGTCTCTGTGTCTCTGTCTCTGTGTCTCTGTCTCTGTGTCTCTGTCTCTGTGTCTCTGTCTCTGTGTCTCTGTCTCTGTGTCTCTGTCTCTGTGTCTCTGTCTCTGTGTCTCTGTCTCTGTGTCTCTGTCTCTGTGTCTCTGTCTCTGTGTCTCTGTCTCTGTGTCTCTGTCTCTGTGTCTCTGTCTATGTGACTCTGTCTCTGTGTCTCTGTCTCTGTGTCTCTGTCTCTGTGTCTCTGTCTCTGTGTCTCTGTCTCTGTGTCTCTGTCTCTGTGTCTCTGTCTCTGTGTCTCTGTCTCTGCGTCTCTGTCTCTGTGTCTCTGTCTCTGTTTCTCTGTCTCTGTGTCTCTGTCTCTGTGTCTCTGTCTCTGTGTCTCTGTCTCTGTGTCTCTGTCTCTGTGTCTCTGTCTCTGTGTCTCTGTCTCTGTGTCTCTGTCTCTGTGTCTCTGTCTCTGTGTCTCTGTCTCTGTGTCCCTGTCTCTGTGTCTCTGTCTCTGTGTCTCTGTCTCTGTGTCTCTGTCTCTGTGTCTCTGCCTCTGTGTCTCTGTCTCTGTGTCTCTGTCTCTGTGTCTCTGTCTCTGTGTCTCTGTCTCTGTGTCTCTGCCTCTGTGTCTCTGTCTCTGTGTCTAACTCTCCTTGTCCCTGTCTCTGTCTCTGTGTCTCTGTCTCTGTGTCTCTGTCTCTGTGTCTCTGTCTCTGTGTCTCAGTCTCTGTGTCTCTGTCTCTGTGTCTCTGTCTCTGTGTCTCTGTCTCTGTGTCTCTGTCTCTGTGTCTCTGTCTCTGTGTCTCTGTCTCTGTGTCTCTGTCTCTGTGTCTCTGTCTCTGTGTCTCTGTCTCTGTGTCTGTGTCTCTGTCTCTGTCTCTGTGTCTCGCTCTCTTTGTGTCTATGTCCCTGTGCCTATGTATCTGTGTCTCTGTCTCTGTGACTTTGTCTCTGCGTATCTGTCTCTGTGTCTCTGTCTCTGTGTCTCTGTCTCTGTGTCTCTGTCTCTGTGTCTCAGTCTCTGTGTCTCTGTCTCTGTGTCTCTGTCTCTGTGTCTCTGTCTCTGTGTCTGTGTCTCTGCGTCTCTGTCTCTGTGTCTCTGTCTCTGTGTCTCTGTCTCTGTTTCTCTGTCTCTGTGTCTCTGTCTCTGTGTCTCTGTCTCTGTGTCTCTGTCTCTGTGTCTCTGTCTCTGTGTCTCTGTCTCTGTGTCTCTGTCTCTGTGTCTCTGTCTCTGTGTCTCTGTCTCTGTGTCTCTGTCTCTGTGTCCCTGTCTCTGTGTCTCTGTCTCTGTGTCTCTGTCTCTGTGTCTCTGTCTCTGTGTCTCTGCCTCTGTGTCTCTGTCTCTGTGTCTCTGTCTCTGTGTCTCTGTCTCTGTGTCTCTGTCTATGTGTCTCTGTCTCTGTGTCTCTGTCTCCGTGTCTCTGTCTCTGTGTCTCTGTCGATGTGTCTAAGTCTCTTTGTCTCTGTCTCTGTGTCTCTGTCGATGTGTCTAAGTCTCTTTGTCACTGTCTCTGTGTCTCTGCCTCTGTCTCCGTGTGTCTTAATCTGTGTCTCTGTCTGTGCGCCTATGTATCTGTGTATCCGTCTCTGTGTCTGTGCTCTGTGTCTCTGTCTCTGTGTCTCTGTCGATGTGCCTCAGTCTCCTTGTCTCTGTCTCTGTGTCTCTGCCTCTGTCTCCGTGTGTCTTAATCTGTGTCTCTGTCTGTGCGCCTATGTATCTGTGTATCCGTCTCTGTGTCTGTGCTCTGTGTCTCTGTCTCTGACTCTGTCTCCGTCTCTGTCTCTGTGTCTCTGTCTCTGTGTCTAAGTCTCCTTGTCTCTGCCTCTGTGTCTCTGCCTCTGTCTCCGTGTATCTTAATCTGTGTCTCTGTCTGTGCGCCTATGTATCTGTGTATCCGTCTCTGTGTCTGTGCTCTGTGTCTCTGTCTCTGACTCTGTCTCTGTCTCTGTCTCTGTCTCTGTGTCTCTGTCTCTGTGTCTCTCTCTCTGTGTCTCTGTGTCTGTGTCTCTGTCTCTGTCTCTGTGTCTCTGTCTCTGTGTCTCTGTCTCTGTGTCTCTGTCTCTGGGTCTCTGTCTCTGTTTCTCTGTCTGTGTGTCTCCGTCTCTGTGTCTCTGTCTCTGTGTCTCTGTCTCTGTGTCTCTGTCTCTGTGTCTCTGTCTCTGTGTCTCTGTCTCTGTGTCTGTGTCTCTGTCTCTGTCTCTGTGTCTCGCTCTCTCTGTGTCTATGTCCCTGTGCCTATGTATCTGTGTCTCTGTCTCTGTGACTTTGTCTCTGCGTATCTGTCTCTGTGTCTCTGTCTCTGTGTCTCTGTCTCTGTGTCTCTGTCTCTGTGTCTCTGTCTCTGTGTCTCTGTCTCTGTGTCACTGTCTCTGTGTCTCTGTCTCTGTGTCTCTCTCTGTGTCTCTGTCTCTGTGTCTCTGTGTCTGTGTCTCTGTCTCTGTGTCTCTGTCCCCGTGTCTCTGTCTCTGTGTCTCTGTCTCTGTGTCTCTGTCTCTGTGTCTCTGTCTCTGTGTCTCTGTCTCTGTGTCTCTGTCTCTGTGTCTCTGTCTCTGTGTCTCTGTCTCTGTGTCTGTGTCTCTGTCTCTGTGTCTGTGTCTCTCTCACTCTGTGTCTATGTCCCTGTGCCTATGTATCTGTGTCTCTGTCTCTGTGTCTCTGTCTCTGTGTCTCCGTCTCTGTGTCTCTGTCTCTGCGTCTCTGTCTCTGTGTCTCTGTCTCTGTGTCTCTGTCTCTGTGTCACTGTCTCTGTGTCTGTGTCTCTGTCTCTGTCTCTGTGTCTCTGTCTCTGTGTCTCTGTCTCTGTGTCTCTGTCTCTGTGTCTGTGTCTATGTCTCTGTCTCTGTGTCTCGCTCTCTCTGTGTCTATGTCCCTGTGCCTATGTATCTGTGTCTCTGTCTCTGTGACTTTGTCTTTGCGTATCTGTCCCTGCGTATCTGTCTCTCTGTCTCTGTCTCTGTGTCTCTGTCTCTGTGTCTCTGTCTCTGTGTCTCTGTCTCTGTGTCTCTGTCTCTGTGTCTCTGTCTCTGTGTCTCTGTCTCTGTGTCTCTGTCTCTGTGTCTCTGTCTCTGTGTCTCTGTCTCTGTGTCTCTGTCTCTGTGTCTCTGTCTCTGTGTCTCTGTCTCTGTGTCTCTGTCTCTGTGTCTCTGTCTCTGTGTCTAACTCTCCTTGTCTCTGTCTCTGTCTCTGTGTCTCTGTCTCTGTGTCTCTGTCTCTGTGTCTCTGTCTCTGTGTCTCTGTCTCTGTGTCTCTGTCTCTGTGTCTCTGTCTCTGTGTCTCTGTCTCTGTGTCTCTGTCTCTGTGTCTCTGTCTCTGTGTCTCTGTCTCTGTGTCTCTGTCTCTGTGTCTCTGTCTATGTGACTCTGTCTCTGTGTCTCTGTCTCTGTGTCTCTGTCTCTGTGTCTCTGTCTCTGTGTCTCTGTCTCTGTGTCTCTGTCTCTGTGTCTCTGTCTCTGTGTCTCTGTCTCTGCGTCTCTGTCTCTGTGTCTCTGTCTCTGTTTCTCTGTCTCTGTGTCTCTGTCTCTGTGTCTCTGTCTCTGTGTCTCTGTCTCTGTGTCTCTGTCTCTGTGTCTCTGTCTCTGTGTCTCTGTCTCTGTGTCTCTGTCTCTGTGTCTCTGTCTCTGTGTCTCTGTCTCTGTGTCCCTGTCTCTGTGTCTCTGTCTCTGTGTCTCTGTCTCTGTGTCTCTGTCTCTGTGTCTCTGCCTCTGTGTCTCTGTCTCTGTGTCTCTGTCTCTGTGTCTCTGTCTCTGTGTGTCTGTCTCTGTGTCTCTGTCTCTGTGTCTCTGCCTCTGTGTCTCTGTCTCTGTGTCTAACTCTCCTTGTCCCTGTCTCTGTCTCTGTGTCTCTGTCTCTGTGCCTCTGTCTCTGTGTCTCTGTCTCTGTGTCTCAGTCTCTGTGTCTCTGTCTCTGTGTCTCTGTCTCTGTGTCTCTGTCTCTGTGTCTCTGTCTCTGTGTCTCTGTCTCTGTGTCTCTGTCTCTGTGTCTCTGTCTCTGTGTCTCTGTCTCTGTGTCTGTGTCTCTGTCTCTGTCTCTGTGTCTCGCTCTCTTTGTGTCTATGTCCCTGTGCCTATGTATCTGTGTCTCTGTCTCTGTGACTTTGTCTCTGCGTATCTGTCTCTGTGTCTCTGTCTCTGTGTCTCTGTCTCTGTGTCTCTGTCTCTGTGTCTCAGTCTCTGTGTCTCTGTCTCTGTGTCTCTGTCTCTGTGTCTCTGTCTCTGTGTCTGTGTCTCTGCGTCTCTGTCTCTGTGTCTCTGTCTCTGTGTCTCTGTCTCTGTTTCTCTGTCTCTGTGTCTCTGTCTCTGTGTCTCTGTCTCTGTGTCTCTGTCTCTGTGTCTCTGTCTCTGTGTCTCTGTCTCTGTGTCTCTGTCTCTGTGTCTCTGTCTCTGTGTCTCTGTCTCTGTGTCTCTGTCTCTGTGTCCCTGTCTCTGTGTCTCTGTCTCTGTGTCTCTGTCTCTGTGTCTCTGTCTCTGTGTCTCTGCCTCTGTGTCTCTGTCTCTGTGTCTCTGTCTCTGTGTCTCTGTCTCTGTGTCTCTGTCTATGTGTCTCTGTCTCTGTGTCTCTGTCTCCGTGTCTCTGTCTCTGTGTCTCTGTCGATGTGTCTAAGTCTCTTTGTCTCTGTCTCTGTGTCTCTGTCGATGTGTCTAAGTCTCTTTGTCACTGTCTCTGTGTCTCTGCCTCTGTCTCCGTGTGTCTTAATCTGTGTCTCTGTCTGTGCGCCTATGTATCTGTGTATCCGTCTCTGTGTCTGTGCTCTGTGTCTCTGTCTCTGTGTCTCTGTCGATGTGCCTCAGTCTCCTTGTCTCTGTCTCTGTGTCTCTGCCTCTGTCTCCGTGTGTCTTAATCTGTGTCTCTGTCTGTGCGCCTATGTATCTGTGTATCCGTCTCTGTGTCTGTGCTCTGTGTCTCTGTCTCTGACTCTGTCTCCGTCTCTGTCTCTGTGTCTCTGTCTCTGTGTCTAAGTCTCCTTGTCTCTGCCTCTGTGTCTCTGCCTCTGTCTCCGTGTATCTTAATCTGTGTCTCTGTCTGTGCGCCTATGTATCTGTGTATCCGTCTCTGTGTCTGTGCTCTGTGTCTCTGTCTCTGACTCTGTCTCTGTCTCTGTCTCTGTCTCTGTGTCTCTGTCTCTGTGTCTCTCTCTCTGTGTCTCTGTGTCTGTGTCTCTGTCTCTGTCTCTGTGTCTCTGTCTCTGTGTCTCTGTCTCTGTGTCTCTGTCTCTGGGTCTCTGTCTCTGTGTCTCTGTCTGTGTGTCTCCGTCTCTGTGTCTCTGTCTCTGTGTCTCTGTCTCTGTGTCTCTGTCTCTGTGTCTCTGTCTCTGTGTCTCTGTCTCTGTGTCTGTGTCTCTGTCTCTGTCTCTGTGTCTCGCTCTCTCTGTGTCTATGTCCCTGTGCCTATGTATCTGTGTCTCTGTCTCTGTGACTTTGTCTCTGCGTATCTGTCTCTGTGTCTCTGTCTCTGTGTCTCTGTCTCTGTGTCTCTGTCTCTGTGTCTCTGTCTCTGTGTCTCTGTCTCTGTGTCACTGTCTCTGTGTCTCTGTCTCTGTTTCTCTGTCTCTGTGCCTCTGTCTCTGTGTCTCTGTCTCTGTGTCTCTGTCTCTGTGTCTCTGTCTCTGTGTCTCTGTCTCTGTGTCTAAGTCTCCTTGTCTCTGTCTCTGTGTCTCTGTCTCTGTGTCTCTGTCTCTTTGTCTCTGTCTCTGTGTCTCTGTCTCTGTGTCTCTGTCTCTGTGTCTCTGTCTCTGTGTCTCTGTCTCTGTGTCTCTGTCTCTGTGTCTCTGTCTCTGTGTCTCTGTCTCTGTGTCTCTGTCTCTGTGTCTCTGTCTCTGTGTCTCTGTCTCTGTGTCTGTGTCTCTGTCTCTGTCTCTGTGTCTCGCTCTCTCTGTGTCTATGTCCCTGTGCCTATGTATCTGTGTCTCTGTCTCTGTGACTTTGTCTCTGCGTATCTGTCTCTGTGTCTCTGTCTCTGTGTCTCTGTCTCTGTGTCTCTGTCTCTGTGTCTCTGTCTCTGTGTCTCTGTCTCTGTGTCTCTGTCTCTGTGACTCTGTCTCTGTGTCTCTGTCTCTGTGTCTCTGTCTCTGTGTCTCTGTCTCTGTGTCTCTGTCTCTGTGTCTCTGTCTCTGTGTCTCTGTCTCTGTGTCTCTGTCTCTGTGTCTCTTTCTCTGTGTCTCTGTCTCTGCGTCTCTGTCTCTGTGTCTCTGTCTCTGTGTCTCTGTCTCTGTTTCTCTGTCTCTGTGTCTCTGTCTCTGTGTCTCTGTCTCTGTGTCTCTGTCTCTGTGTCTCTGTCTCTGTGTCTCTGTCTCTGTGTCTCTGTCTCTGTGTCTCTGTCTCTGTGTCTCTGTCTCTGTGTCTCTGTCTCTGTGTCCCTGTCACTGTGTCTCTGTCTCTGTGTCTCTGTCTCTGTGTCTCTGTCTCGGTGTCTCTGTCTCTGTGTCTCTGTCTCTGTGTCTCTGTCTCTGTGTCTCTGTCTCTGTGTCTCTGTCTCTGTGTCTCTGTCTCTGTGTCTCTGTCTCTGTGTCTCTGTCTCTGTGTCTCTGTCTCTGTGTCTCTGTCTCTGTGTCTCTGTCTCTGTGTCTCTGTCTCTGTGTCTGTGTCTCTGTCTCTGTCTCTGTGTCTCTGTCTCTGTGTCTCTGTCTCTGTGTCTCTGTCTCTGTGTCTCTGTCTCTGTGTCTCTGTCTCTGTGTCTCTGTCTCTGTCTCTGTCTCTGTGTCTCGCTCTCTCTGTGTCTATGTCCCTTGCCTATGTATCTGTGTCTCTGTCTCTGTGACTTTGTCTCTGCGTATCTGCCTCTGCGTATCTGTCTCTCTGTCCCTGTCTCTGTGTCTCTGTCTCTGTGTCTCTGTCTCTGTGTCTCTGTCTCTGTGTCTCTGTCTCTGTGTCTCTGTCTCTGTGTCTCTGTCTCTGTGTCTCTGTCGATGTGTCTAAGTCTCCGTGTCTCTGTCTCTGTGTCTCTGCCTCTGTCTCCGTGTGTCTTAATCTGTGTCTCTGTCTGTGCGCCTATGTATCTGTGTCTCTGTCTCTGTGTCTCTGTCTCCATGTCTCTGTCTCCATGTCTCTGTCTCTGTGTCTGTGTCTCTGTGTCTCTGTCTCTGTGTCTCTGTCTCTGTGTCTCTGTCTCTTTGGCTCTGTCTCGGTGTCTCTGTCGATGTGTCTAAGTCTCCTTGTCTCTGTCTCTGTTTCTCTGCCTCTGTCTCCGTTTGTCTTAATCTGTGTCTCTGTCTGTGCGCCTATGTATCTGTGTATCCGTCTCTGTGTCTGTGCTCTGTGTCTCTGTCTCTGACTCTGTCTCTGTCTCTGTCTCTGTCTCTGTGTCTCTGTCTCTGTGTCTCTCTCTCTGTGTCTCTGTGTCTGTGTCTCTGTCTCTGTCTCTGTGTCTCTGTCTCTGTGACTCTGTCTCTGTGTCTCTGTCTCTGTGTCTCTGTCTCTGTGTCTCTGTCTCTGTGTCTCTGTCTCTGTGTCTCTGTCTCTGTGTCTCTGTCTCTGTGTCTCTTTCTCTGTGTCTCTGTCTCTGCGTCTCTGTCTCTGTGTCTCTGTCTCTGTTTCTCTGTCTCTGTGTCTCTGTCTCTGTGTCTCTGTCTCTGTGTCTCTGTCTCTGTGTCTCTGTCTCTGTGTCTCTGTCTCTGTGTCTCTGTCTCTGTGTCTCTGTCTCTGTGTCTCTGTCTCTGTGTCTCTGTCTCTGTGTCTCTGTCTCTGTGTCCCTGTCTCTGTGTCTCTGTCTCTGTGTCTCTGTCTCTGTGTCTCTGTCTCTGTGTCTCTGCCTCTGTGTCTCTGTCTCTATGTCTCTGTCTCTGTGTGTCTGTCTCTGTGTCTCTGTCTCTGTGTCTCTGTCTCTGTGTCTCTGTCTCTGTGTCTAACTCTCCTTGTCCCTGTCTCTGTCTCTGTGTCTCTGTCTCTGTGTCTCTGTCTCTGTGTCTCTGTCTCTGTGTCTCTGTCTCTGTGTCTCTGTCTCTGTGTCTCTGTCTCTGTGTCTAACTCTCCTTGTCTCTGTCTCTGTCTCTGTGTCTCTGTCTCTGTGTCTCTGTCTCTGTGTCTCTGTCTCTGTGTCTCTGTCTCTGTGTCTCTGTCTCTGTGTCTCTGTCTCTGTGTCTCTGTCTCTGTGTCTCTGTCTCTGTGTCTCTGTCTCTGTGTCTCTGTCTCTGTGTCTCTGTCTCTGTGTCTCTGTCTCTGTGTCTCTGTCTCTGTGTCTCTGTCTCTGTGTCTCTGTCTCTGTGTCTCTGTCTCTGTGTCTCTGTCTCTGTGTCTCTGTCTCTGTGTCTCTGTCTCTGTGTCTCTGTCTCTGTGTCCCTGTCTCTGTGTCTCTGTCTCTGTGTCTCTGTCTCTGTGTCTCTGTCTCTGTGTCCCTGCCTCTGTGTCTCTGTCTCTGTGTCTCTGTCTCTGTGTGTCTGTCTCTGTGTCTCTGTCTCTGTGTCTCTGTCTCTGTGTCTCTGTCTCTGTGTCTCTGTCTCTGTGTCTAACTCTCCTTGTCCCTGTCTCTGTCTCTGTGTCTCTGTCTCTGTGTCTCTGTCTCTGTGTCTCTGTCTCTGTGTCTCTGTCTCTGTGTCTCTGTCTCTGTGTCTCTGTCTCTGTGTCTAACTCTCCTTGTCTCTGTCTCTGTCTCTGTGTCTCTGTCTCTGTGTCTCTGTCTCTGTGTCTCTGTCTCTGTGTCTCTGTCTCTGTGTCTCTGTCTCTGTGTCTCTGTCTCTGTGTCTCTGTCTCTGTGTCTCTGTCTCTGTGTCTCTGTCTCTGTGTCTCTGTCTCTGTGTCTCTGTCTCTGTGTCTCTGTCTCTGTGTCTCTGTCTCTGTGTCTCTGTCTCTGTGTCTCTGTCTCTGTGTCTCTGTCTCTGTGTCTCTGTCTCTGTGTCTCTGTCTCTGTGTCTCTGTCTCTGTGTCTCTGTCTCTGTGTCTCTGTCTCTGTGTCTCTGTCTCTGTGTCTCTGTCTCTGTGTCTCTGTCTCTGTGTCTCTGTCTCTGTGTCTGTGTCTCTGTCTCTGTGTCTGTGTCTCTCTCACTCTGTGTCTATGTCCCTGTGTCTCTGTCTCTGTTTCTCTGCCTCTGTCTCCGTTTGTCTTAATCTGTGTCTCTGTCTGTGCGCCTATGTATCTGTGTATCCGTCTCTGTGTCTGTGCTCTGTGTCTCTGTCTCTGTGTCTCTGTCGATGTGCCTCAGTCTCCTTGTCTCTGTCTCTGTGTCTCTGCCTCTGTCTCCGTGTGTCTTAATCTGTGTCTCTGTCTGTGCGCCTATGTATCTGTGTATCCGTCTCTGTGTCTGTGCTCTGTGTCTCTGTCTCTGACTCTGTCTCCGTCTCTGTCTCTGTGTCTCTGTCTCTGTGTCTAAGTCTCCTTGTCTCTGCCTCTGTGTCTCTGCCTCTGTCTCCGTGTGTCTTAATCTGTGTCTCTGTCTGTGCGCCTATGTATCTGTGTATCCGTCTCTGTGTCTGTGCTCTGTGTCTCTGTCTCTGACTCTGTCTCTGTCTCTGTCTCTGTCTCTGTGACTCTATCTCTGTGTCTCTCTCTCTGTGTCTCTGTGTCTGTGTCTCTGTCTCTGTGTCTCTGTCTCTGTGTCTCTGTCTCTGGGTCTCTGTCTCTGTGTCTCTGTCTGTGTGTCTCCGTCTCTGTGTCTCTGTCTCTGTGTCTCTCTCTGTGTCTCTGTCTCTGTGTCTCTGTGTCTGTGTCTCTGTCTCTGTGTCTCTGTCCCCGTGTCTCTGTCTCTGTGTCTCTGTCTCTGTGTCTCTGTCTCTGTGTCTCTGTCTCTGTGTCTCTGTCTCTGTGTCTCTGTCTCTGTGTCTCTGTCTCTGTGTCTCTGTCTCTGTGTCTGTGTCTCTGTCTCTGTGTCTGTGTCTCTCTCACTCTGTGTCTATGTCCCTGTGCCTATGTATCTGTGTCTCTGTCTCTGTGTCTCTGTCTCTGTGTCTCCGTCTCTGTGTCTCTGTCTCTGCGTCTCTGTCTCTGTGTCTCTGTCTCTGTGTCTCTGTCTCTGTGTCACTGTCTCTGTGTCTGTGTCTCTGTCTCTGTCTCTGTGTCTCTGTCTCTGTGTCTCTGTCTCTGTGTCTCTGTCTCTGTGTCTGTGTCTATGTCTCTGTCTCTGTGTCTCGCTCTCTCTGTGTCTATGTCCCTGTGCCTATGTATCTGTGTCTCTGTCTCTGTGACTTTGTCTTTGCGTATCTGTCCCTGCGTATCTGTCTCTCTGTCTCTGTCTCTGTGTCTCTGTCTCTGTGTCTCTGTCTCTGTGTCTCTGTCTCTGTGTCTCTGTCTCTGTGTCTCTGTCTCTGTGTCTCTGTCTCTGTGTCTCTGTCTCTGTGTCTCTGTCTCTGTGTCTCTGTCTCTGTGTCTCTGTCTCTGTGTCTCTGTCTCTGTGTCTCTGTCTCTGTGTCTCTGTCTCTGTGTCTCTGTCTCTGTGTCTCTGTCTCTGTGTCTAACTCTCCTTGTCTCTGTCTCTGTCTCTGTGTCTCTGTCTCTGTGTCTCTGTCTCTGTGTCTCTGTCTCTGTGTCTCTGTCTCTGTGTCTCTGTCTCTGTGTCTCTGTCTCTGTGTCTCTGTCTCTGTGTCTCTGTCTCTGTGTCTCTGTCTCTGTGTCTCTGTCTCTGTGTCTCTGTCTCTGTGTCTCTGTCTCTGTGTCTCTGTCTATGTGACTCTGTCTCTGTGTCTCTGTCTCTGTGTCTCTGTCTCTGTGTCTCTGTCTCTGTGTCTCTGTCTCTGTGTCTCTGTCTCTGTGTCTCTGTCTCTGTGTCTCTGTCTCTGCGTCTCTGTCTCTGTGTCTCTGTCTCTGTTTCTCTGTCTCTGTGTCTCTGTCTCTGTGTCTCTGTCTCTGTGTCTCTGTCTCTGTGTCTCTGTCTCTGTGTCTCTGTCTCTGTCTCTGTGTCTCTGTCTCTGTGTCTCTGTCTCTGTGTCTCTGTCTCTGTGTCTCTGTCTCTGTGTCCCTGTCTCTGTGTCTCTGTCTCTGTGTCTCTGTCTCTGTGTCTCTGTCTCTGTGTCTCTGCCTCTGTGTCTCTGTCTCTGTGTCTCTGTCTCTGTGTCTCTGTCTCTGTGTCTCTGTCTCTGTGTGTCTGTCTCTGTGTCTCTGTCTCTGTGTCTCTGCCTCTGTGTCTCTGTCTCTGTGTCTAACTCTCCTTGTCCCTGTCTCTGTCTCTGTGTCTCTGTCTCTGTGTCTCTGTCTCTGTGTCTCTGTCTCTGTGTCTCAGTCTCTGTGTCTCTGTCTCTGTGTCTCTGTCTCTGTGTCTCTGTCTCTGTGTCTCTGTCTCTGTGTCTCTGTCTCTGTGTCTCTGTCTCTGTGTCTCTGTCTCTGTGTCTCTGTCTCTGTGTCTGTGTCTCTGTCTCTGTCTCTGTGTCTCGCTCTCTTTGTGTCTATGTCCCTGTGCCTATGTATCTGTGTCTGTGTCTCTGTGACTTTGTCTCTGCGTATCTGTCTCTGTGTCTCTGTCTCTGTGTCTCTGCCTCTGTGTCTCTGTCTCTGTGTCTCAGTCTCTGTGTCTCTGTCTCTGTGTCTCTGTCTCTGTGTCTCTGTCTCTGTGTCTGTGTCTCTGCGTCTCTGTCTCTGTGTCTCTGTCTCTGTTTCTCTGTCTCTGTGTCTCTGTCTCTGTGTCTCTGTCTCTGTGTCTCTGTCTCTGTGTCTCTGTCTCTGTGTCTCTGTCTCTGTGTCTCTGTCTCTGTGTCTCTGTCTCTGTGTCTCTGTCTCTGTGTCTCTGTCTCTGTGTCTCTGTCTCTGTGTCCCTGTCTCTGTGTCTCTGTCTCTGTGTCTCTGTCTCTGTGTCTCTGTCTCTGTGTCTCTGCCTCTGTGTCTCTGTCTCTGTGTCTCTGTCTCTGTGTCTCTGTCTCTGTGTCTCTGTCTATGTGTCTCTGTCTCTGTGTCTCTGTCTCCGTGTCTCTGTCTCTGTGTCTCTGTCGATGTGTCTAAGTCTCTTTGTCTCTGTCTCTGTGTCTCTGTCGATGTGTCTAAGTCTCTTTGTCACTGTCTCTGTGTCTCTGCCTCTGTCTCCGTGTGTCTTAATCTGTGTCTCTGTCTGTGCGCCTATGTATCTGTGTATCCGTCTCTGTGTCTGTGCTCTGTGTCTCTGTCTCTGTGTCTCTGTCGATGTGCCTCAGTCTCCTTGTCTCTGTCTCTGTGTCTCTGCCTCTGTCTCCGTGTGTCTTAATCTGTGTCTCTGTCTGTGCGCCTATGTATCTGTGTATCCGTCTCTGTGTCTGTGCTCTGTGTCTCTGTCTCTGACTCTGTCTCCGTCTCTGTCTCTGTGTCTCTGTCTCTGTGTCTAAGTCTCCTTGTCTCTGCCTCTGTGTCTCTGCCTCTGTCTCCGTGTATCTTAATCTGTGTCTCTGTCTGTGCGCCTATGTATCTGTGTATCCGTCTCTGTGTCTGTGCTCTGTGTCTCTGTCTCTGACTCTGTCTCTGTCTCTGTCTCTGTCTCTGTGTCTCTGTCTCTGTGTCTCTCTCTCTGTGTCTCTGTGTCTGTGTCTCTGTCTCTGTCTCTGTGTCTCTGTCTCTGTGTCTCTGTCTCTGTGTCTCTGTCTCTGGGTCTCTGTCTCTGTGTCTCTGTCTGTGTGTCTCCGTCTCTGTGTCTCTGTCTCTGTGTCTCTGTCTCTGTGTCTCTGTCTCTGTGTCTCTGTCTCTGTGTCTCTGTCTCTGTGTCTGTGTCTCTGTCTCTGTCTCTGTGTCTCGCTCTCTCTGTGTCTATGTCCCTGTGCCTATGTATCTGTGTCTCTGTCTCTGTGACTTTGTCTCTGCGTATCTGTCTCTGTGTCTCTGTCTCTGTGTCTCTGTCTCTGTGTCTCTGTCTCTGTGTCTCTGTCTCTGTGTCTCTGTCTCTGTGTCACTGTCTCTGTGTCTCTGTCTCTGTTTCTCTGTCTCTGTGCCTCTGTCTCTGTGTCTCTGTCTCTGTGTCTCTGTCTCTGTGTCTCTGTCTCTGTGTCTCTGTCTCTGTGTCTAAGTCTCCTTGTCTCTGTCTCTGTGTCTCTGTCTCTGTGTCTCTGTCTCTTTGTCTCTGTCTCTGTGTCTCTGTCTCTGTGTCTCTGTCTCTGTGTCTCTGTCTCTGTGTCTCTGTCTCTGTGTCTCTGTCTCTGTGTCTCTGTCTCTGTGTCTCTGTCTCTGTGTCTCTGTCTCTGTGTCTCTGTCTCTGTGTCTGTGTCTCTGTCTCTGTCTCTGTGTCTCGCTCTCTCTGTGTCTATGTCCCTGTGCCTATGTATCTGTGTCTCTGTCTCTGTGACTTTGTCTCTGCGTATCTGTCTCTGTGTCTCTGTCTCTGTGTCTCTGTCTCTGTGTCTCTGTCTCTGTGTCTCTGTCTCTGTGTCTCTGTCTCTGTGTCTCTGTCTCTGTGACTCTGTCTCTGTGTCTCTGTCTCTGTGTCTCTGTCTCTGTGTCTCTGTCTCTGTGTCTCTGTCTCTGTGTCTCTGTCTCTGTGTCTCTTTCTCTGTGTCTCTGTCTCTGCGTCTCTGTCTCTGTGTCTCTGTCTCTGTGTCTCTGTCTCTGTTTCTCTGTCTCTGTGTCTCTGTCTCTGTGTCTCTGTCTCTGTGTCTCTGTCTCTGTGTCTCTGTCTCTGTGTCTCTGTCTCTGTGTCTCTGTCTCTGTGTCTCTGTCTCTGTGTCTCTGTCTCTGTGTCTCTGTCTCTGTGTCCCTGTCTCTGTGTCTCTGTCTCTGTGTCTCTGTCTCTGTGTCTCTGTCTCGGTGTCTCTGTCTCTGTGTCTCTGTCTCTGTGTCTCTGTCTCTGTGTCTCTGTCTCTGTGTCTCTGTCTCTGTGTCTCTGTCTCTGTGTCTCTGTCTCTGTGTCTCTGTCTCTGTGTCTCTGTCTCTGTGTCTCTGTCTCTGTGTCTCTGTCTCTGTGTCTCTGTCTCTGTGTCTCTGTCTCTGTGTCTTTGTCTCTGTGTCTCTGTCTCTGTGTCTCTGTCTCTGTGTCTCTGTCTCTGTGTCTCTGTCTCTGTGTCTCTGTCTCTGTGTCTCTGTCTCTGTGTCTCTGTCTCTGTGTCTCTGTCTCTGTGTCTGTGTCTCTGTCTCTGTCTCTGTGTCTCTGTCTCTGTGTCTCTGTCTCTGTGTCTCTGTCTCTGTGTCTCTGTCTCTGTGTCTCTGTCTCTGTGTCTCTGTCTCTGTCTCTGTCTCTGTGTCTCGCTCTCTCTGTGTCTATGTCCCTTGCCTATGTATCTGTGTCTCTGTCTCTGTGACTTTGTCTCTGCGTATCTGCCTCTGCGTATCTGTCTCTCTGTCCCTGTCTCTGTGTCTCTGTCTCTGTGTCTCTGTCTCTGTGTCTCTGTCTCTGTGTCTCTGTCTCTGTGTCTCTGTCTCTGTGTCTCTGTCGATGTGTCTAAGTCTCCGTGTCTCTGCCTCTGTCTCCGTGTGTCTTAATCTGTGTCTCTGTCTGTGCGCCTATGTATCTGTGTCTCTGTCTCTGTGTCTCTGTCTCCATGTCTCTGTCTCCATGTCTCTGTCTCTGTGTCTGTGTCTCTGTGTCTCTGTCTCTGTGTCTCTGTCTCTGTGTCTCTGTCTCTTTGGCTCTGTCTCGGTGTCTCTGTCGATGTGTCTAAGTCTCCTTGTCTCTGTCTCTGTTTCTCTGCCTCTGTCTCCGTTTGTCTTAATCTGTGTCTCTGTCTGTGCGCCTATGTATCTGTGTATCCGTCTCTGTGTCTGTGCTCTGTGTCTCTGTCTCTGACTCTGTCTCTGTCTCTGTCTCTGTCTCTGTGTCTCTGTCTCTGTGTCTCTCTCTCTGTGTCTCTGTGTCTGTGTCTCTGTCTCTGTCTCTGTGTCTCTGTCTCTGTGACTCTGTCTCTGTGTCTCTGTCTCTGTGTCTCTGTCTCTGTGTCTCTGTCTCTGTGTCTCTGTCTCTGTGTCTCTGTCTCTGTGTCTCTGTCTCTGTGTCTCTTTCTCTGTGTCTCTGTCTCTGCGTCTCTGTCTCTGTGTCTCTGTCTCTGTTTCTCTGTCTCTGTGTCTCTGTCTCTGTGTCTCTGTCTCTGTGTCTCTGTCTCTGTGTCTCTGTCTCTGTGTCTCTGTCTCTGTGTCTCTGTCTCTGTGCCTCTGTCTCTGTGTCTCTGTCTCTGTGTCTCTGTCTCTGTGTCTCTGTCTCTGTGTCCCTGTCTCTGTGTCTCTGTCTCTGTGTCTCTGTCTCTGTGTCTCTGTCTCTGTGTCTCTGCCTCTGTGTCTCTGTCTCTATGTCTCTGTCTCTGTGTGTCTGTCTCTGTGTCTCTGTCTCTGTGTCTCTGTCTCTGTGTCTCTGTCTCTGTGTCTCTGTCTCTGTGTCTAACTCTCCTTGTCCCTGTCTCTGTCTCTGTGTCTCTGTCTCTGTGTCTCTGTCTCTGTGTCTCTGTCTCTGTGTCTCTGTCTCTGTGTCTCTGTCTCTGTGTCTAACTCTCCTTGTCTCTGTCTCTGTCTCTGTGTCTCTGTCTCTGTGTCTCTGTCTCTGTGTCTCTGTCTCTGTGTCTCTGTCTCTGTGTCTCTGTCTCTGTGTCTCTGTCTCTGTGTCTCTGTCTCTGTGTCTCTGTCTCTGTGTCTCTGTCTCTGTGTCTCTGTCTCTGTGTCTCTGTCTCTGTGTCTCTGTCTCTGTGTCTCTGTCTCTGTGTCTCTGTCTCTGTGTCTCTGTCTCTGTGTCTCTGTCTCTGTGTCCCTGTCTCTGTGTCTCTGTCTCTGTGTCTCTGTCTCTGTGTCTCTGTCTCTGTGTCCCTGCCTCTGTGTCTCTGTCTCTGTGTCTCTGTCTCTGTGTGTCTGTCTCTGTGTCTCTGTCTCTGTGTCTCTGTCTCTGTGTCTCTGTCTCTGTGTCTCTGTCTCTGTGTCTAACTCTCCTTGTCCCTGTCTCTGTCTCTGTGTCTCTGTCTCTGTGTCTCTGTCTCTGTGTCTCTGTCTCTGTGTCTCTGTCTCTGTGTCTCTGTCTCTGTGTCTCTGTCTCTGTGTCTAACTCTCCTTGTCTCTGTCTCTGTCTCTGTGTCTCTGTCTCTGTGTCTCTGTCTCTGTGTCTCTGTCTCTGTGTCTCTGTCTCTGTGTCTCTGTCTCTGTGTCTCTGTCTCTGTGTCTCTGTCTCTGTGTCTCTGTCTCTGTGTCTCTGTCTCTGTGTCTCTGTCTCTGTGTCTCTGTCTCTGTGTCTCTGTCTCTGTGTCTCTGTCTCTGTGTCTCTGTCTCTGTGTCTCTGTCTCTGTGTCTCTGTCTCTGTGTCTCTGTCTCTGTGTCTCTGTCTATGTGACTCTGTCTCTGTGTCTCTGTCTCTGTGTCTCTGTCTCTGTGTCTCTGTCTCTGTGTCTCTGTCTCTGTGTCTCTGTCTCTGTGTCTCTGTCTCTGTGTCTCTGTCTCTGTGTCTCTGTCTCTGCGTCTCTGTCTCTGTGTCTCTGTCTCTGTTTCTCTGTCTCTGTGTCTCTGTCTCTGTGTCTCTGTCTCTGTGTCTCTGTCTCTGTGTCTCTGTCTCTGTGTCTCTGTCTCTGTGTCTCTGTCTCTGTGTCTCTGTCTCTGTGTCTCTGTCTCTGTGTCTCTGTCTCTGTGTCTCTGTCTCTGTGTCTCTGTCTCTGTGTCCCTGTCTCTGTGTCTCTGTCTCTGTGTCTCTGTCTCTGTGTCTCTGTCTCTGTGTCTCTGCCTCTGTGTCTCTGTCTCTGTGTCTCTGTCTCTGTGTCTCTGTCTCTGTGTGTCTGTCTCTGTGTCTCTGTCTCTGTGTCTCTGCCTCTGTGTCTCTGTCTCTGTGTCTAACTCTCCTTGTCCCTGTCTCTGTCTCTGTGTCTCTGTCTCTGTGTCTAAGTCTCCTTGTCTCTGTCTCTGTGTCTCTGTCTCTGTGTCTCTGTCTCTTTGTCTCTGTCTCTGTGTCTCTGTCTCTGTGTCTCTGTCTCTGTGTCTCTGTCTCTGTGTCTCTGTCTCTGTGTCTCTGTCTCTGTGTCTCTGTCTCTGTGTCTCTGTCTCTGTGTCTCTGTCTCTGTGTCTCTGTCTCTGTGTCTGTGTCTCTGTCTCTGTCTCTGTGTCTCGCTCTCTCTGTGTCTATGTCCCTGTGCCTATGTATCTGTGTCTCTGTCTCTGTGACTTTGTCTCTGCGTATCTGTCTCTGTGTCTCTGTCTCTGTGTCTCTGTCTCTGTGTCTCTGTCTCTGTGTCTCTGTCTCTGTGTCTCTGTCTCTGTGACTCTGTCTCTGTGTCTCTGTCTCTGTGTCTCTGTCTCTGTGTCTCTGTCTCTGTGTCTCTGTCTCTGTGTCTCTGTCTCTGTGTCTCTGTCTCTGTGTCTCTTTCTCTGTGTCTGTCTCTGCGTCTCTGTCTCTGTGTCTCTGTCTCTGTGTCTCTGTCTCTGTTTCTCTGTCTCTGTGTCTCTGTCTCTGTGTCTCTGTCTCTGTGTCTCTGTCTCTGTGTCTCTGTCTCTGTGTCTCTGTCTCTGTGTCTCTGTCTCTGTGTCTCTGTCTCTGTGTCTCTGTCTCTGTGTCTCTGTCTCTGTGTCCCTGTCTCTGTGTCTCTGTCTCTGTGTCTGTGTCTCTGTCTCTGTCTCTGTGTCTCTGTCTCTGTGTCTCTGTCTCTGTGTCTCTGTCTCTGTGTCTCTGTCTCTGTGTCTCTGTCTCTGTGTCTCTGTCTCTGTGTCTGTGTCTCTGTCTCTGTCTCTGTGTCTCGCTCTCTCTGTGTCTATGTCCCTTGCCTATGTATCTGTGTCTCTGTCTCTGTGACTTTGTCTCTGCGTATCTGCCTCTGCGTATCTGTCTCTCTGTCCCTGTCTCTGTGTCTCTGTCTCTGTGTCTCTGTCTCTGTGTCTCTGTCTCTGTGTCTCTGTCTCTGTGTCTCTGTCGATGTGTCTAAGTCTCCTTGTCTCTGTCTCTGTGTCTCTGCCTCTGTCTCCGTGTGTCTTAATCTGTGTCTCTGTCTGTGCGCCTATGTATCTGTGTCTCTGTCTCTGTGTCTCTGTCTCCATGTCTCTGTCTCCATGTCTCTGTCTCTGTGTCTGTGTCTCTGTGTCTCTGTCTCTGTGTCTCTGTCTCTGTGTCTCTGTCTCTGTGTCTCTGTCTCTTTGGCTCTGTCTCAGTGTCTCTGTCGATGTGTCTAAGTCTCCTTGTCTCTGTCTCTGTTTCTCTGCCTCTGTCTCCGTTTGTCTTAATCTGTGTCTCTGTCTGTGCGCCTATGTATCTGTGTATCCGTCTCTGTGTCTGTGCTCTGTGTCTCTGTCTCTGACTCTGTCTCTGTCTCTGTCTCTGTCTCTGTGTCTCTGTCTCTGTGTCTCTCTCTCTGTGTCTCTGTGTCTGTGTCTCTGTCTCTGTCTCTGTGTCTCTGTCTCTGTGACTCTGTCTCTGTGTCTCTGTCTCTGTGTCTCTGTCTCTGTGTCTCTGTCTCTGTGTCTCTGTCTCTGTGTCTCTGTCTCTGTGTCTCTGTCTCTGTGTCTCTTTCTCTGTGTCTCTGTCTCTGCGTCTCTGTCTCTGTGTCTCTGTCTCTGTTTCTCTGTCTCTGTGTCTCTGTCTCTGTGTCTCTGTCTCTGTGTCTCTGTCTCTGTGTCTCTGTCTCTGTGTCTCTGTCTCTGTGTCTCTGTCTCTGTGTCTCTGTCTCTGTGTCTCTGTCTCTGTGTCTCTGTCTCTGTGTCCCTGTCTCTGTGTCTCTGTCTCTGTGTCTCTGTCTCTGTGTCTCTGTCTCTGTGTCTCTGTCTCTGTGTCTCTGTCTCTGTGTCTCTGTCTCTGTGTCTGTGTCTCTGTCTCTGTCTCTGTGTCTCGCTCTCTCTGTGTCTATGTCCCTGTGCCTATGTATCTGTGTCTCTGTCTCTGTGACTTTGTCTCTGCGTATCTGTCTCTGTGTCTCTGTCTCTGTGTCTCTGTCTCTGTGTCTCTGTCTCTGTGTCTCTGTCTCTGTGTCTCTGTCTCTGTGTCACTGTCTCTGTGTCTCTGTCTCTGTTTCTCTGTCTCTGTGCCTCTGTCTCTGTGTCTCTGTCTCTGTGTCTCTGTCTCTGTGTCTCTGTCTCTGTGTCTCTGTCTCTGTGTCTAAGTCTCCTTGTCTCTGTCTCTGTGTCTCTGTCTCTGTGTCTCTGTCTCTTTGTCTCTGTCTCTGTGTCTCTGTCTCTGTGTCTCTGTCTCTGTGTCTCTGTCTCTGTGTCTCTGTCTCTGTGTCTCTGTCTCTGTGTCTCTGTCTCTGTGTCTCTGTCTCTGTGTCTGTGTCTCTGTCTCTGTCTCTGTGTCTCGCTCTCTCTGTGTCTATGTCCCTGTGCCTATGTATCTGTGTCTCTGTCTCTGTGACTTTGTCTCTGCGTATCTGTCTCTGTGTCTCTGTCTCTGTGTCTCTGTCTCTGTGTCTCTGTCTCTGTGTCTCTGTCTCTGTGTCTCTGTCTATGTGTCTCTGTCTCTGTGTCTCTGTCTCCGTGTCTCTGTCTCTGTGTCTCTGTCGATGTGTCTAAGTCTCTTTGTCTCTGTCTCTGTGTCTCTGTCGATGTGTCTAAGTCTCCTTGTCTCTGCCTCTGTGTCTCTGCCTCTGTCTCCGTGTGTCTTAATCTGTATCTCTGTCTGTGCGCCTATGTATCTGTGTATCCGTCTCTGTGTCTGTGCTCTGTGTCTCTGTCTCTGACTCTGTCTCTGTCTCTGTCTCTGTCTCTGTGTCTCTGTCTCTGTGTCTCTCTCTCTGTGTCTCTGTGTCTGTGTCTCTGTCTCTGTCTCTGTGTCTCTGTCTCTGTGTCTCTGTCTCTGTGTCTCTGTCTCTGGGTCTCTGTCTCTGTGTCTCTGTCTGTGTGTCTCCGTCTCTGTGTCTCTGTCTCTGTGTCTCTCTCTGTGTCTCTGTCTCTGTGTCTCTGTGTCTGTGTCTGTCTCTGTGTCTCGGTCCCCGTGTCTCTGTCCCTGTGTCTCTGTCTCTGTGTCTCTGTCTCTGTGTCTCTGTCTCTGTGTCTCTGTCTCTGTGTCTCTGTCTCTGTGTCTGTGTCTCTGTCTCTGTCTCTGTGTCTCGCTCTCTCTGTGTCTATGTCCCTGTGCCTATGTATCTGTGTCTCTGTCTCTGTGACTTTGTCTCTGCGTATCTGTCTCTGTGTCTCTGTCTCTGTGTCTCTGTCTCTGTGTCTCTGTCTCTGTGTCTCTGTCTCTGTGTCTCTGTCTCTGTGTCTCTGTCTCTGTGTCACTGTCTCTGTGTCTCTGTCTCTGTTTCTCTGTCTCTGTGCCTCTGTCTCTGTGTCTCTGTCTCTGTGTCTCTGTCTCTGTGTCTCTGTCTCTGTGTCTCTGTCTCTGTGTCTCTGTCTCTGTGTCTAAGTCTCCTTGTCTCTGTCTCTGTGTCTCTGTCTCTGTGTCTCTGTCTCTTTGTCTCTGTCTCTGTGTCTCTGTCTCTGTGTCTCTGTCTCTGTGTCTCTGTCTCTGTGTCTCTGTCTCTGTGTCTCTGTCTCTGTGTCTCTGTCTCTGTGTCTCTGTCTCTGTGTCTGTGTCTCTGTCTCTGTCTCTGTGTCTCGCTCTCTCTGTGTCTATGTCCCTGTGCCTATGTATCTGTGTCTCTGTCTCTGTGACTTTGTCTCTGCGTATCTGTCTCTGTGTCTCTGTCTCTGTGTCTCTGTCTCTGTGTCTCTGTCTCTGTGTCTCTGTCTCTGTGTCTCTGTCTCTGTGTCTCTGTCTCTGTGACTCTGTCTCTGTGTCTCTGTCTCTGTGTCTCTGTCTCTGTGTCTCTGTCTCTGTGTCTCTGTCTCTGTGTCTCTGTCTCTGTGTCTCTGTCTCTGTGCCTCTTTCTCTGTGTCTCTGTCTCTGCGTCTCTGTCTCTGTGTCTCTGTCTCTGTGTCTCTGTCTCTGTTTCTCTGTCTCTGTGACTCTGTCTCTGTGTCTCTGTCTCTGTGTCTCTGTCTCTGTGTCTCTGTCTCTGTGTCTCTGTCTCTGTGTCTCTGTCTCTGTGTCTCTGTCTCTGTGTCTCTGTCTCTGTGTCTCTGTCTCTGTGTCCCTGTCTCTGTGTCTCTGTCTCTGTGTCTCTGTCTCTGTGTCTCTGTCTCTGTGTCTCTGTCTCTGTGTCTCTGTGTCTCTGTCTCTGTGTCTCTGTCTCTGTGTCTCTGTCTCTGTGTCTCTGTCTCTGTGTCTCTGTCTCTGTGTCTCTGTCTCTGTGTCTCTGTCTCTGTGTCTCTGTCTCTGTGTCTCTGTCTCTGTGTCTCTGTCTCTGTGTCTCTGTCTCTGTGTCTGTGTCTCTGTCTCTGTGTCTGTGTCTCGCTCTCTCTGTGTCTATGTCCCTTGCCTATGTATCTGTGTCTCTGTCTCTGTGACTTTGTCTCTGCGTATCTGCCTCTGCGTATCTGTCTCTCTGTCCCTGTCTCTGTGTCTCTGTCTCTGTGTCTCTGTCTCTGTGTCTCTGTCTCTGTGTCTCTGTCTCTGTGTCTCTGTCTCTGTGTCTCTGTCGATGTGTCTAAGTCTCCTTGTCTCTGTCTCTGTGTCTCTGCCTCTGTCTCCGTGTGTCTTAATCTGTGTCTCTGTCTGTGCGCCTATGTATCTGTGTCTCTGTCTCTGTGTCTCTGTCTCCATGTCTCTGTCTCCATGTCTCTGTCTCTGTGTCTGTGTCTCTGTGTCTCTGTCTCTGTGTCTCTGTCTCTGTGTCTCTGTCTCCTTGGCTCTGTCTCGGTGTCTCTGTCGATGTGTCTAAGTCTCCTTGTCTCTGTCTCTGTTTCTCTGCCTCTGTCTCCGTTTGTCTTAATCTGTGTCTCTGTCTGTGCGCCTATGTATCTGTGTATCCGTCTCTGTGTCTGTGCTCTGTGTCTCTGTCTCTGACTCTGTCTCTGTCTCTGTCTCTGTCTCTGTGTCTCTGTCTCTGTGTCTCTCTCTCTGTGTCTCTGTGTCTGTGTCTCTGTCTCTGTCTCTGTGTCTCTGTCTCTGTGACTCTGTCTCTGTGTCTCTGTCTCTGTGTCTCTGTCTCTGTGTCTCTGTCTCTGTGTCTCTGTCTCTGTGTCTCTGTCTCTGTGTCTCTGTCTCTGTGTCTCTTTCTCTGTGTCTCTGTCTCTGCGTCTCTGTCTCTGTGTCTCTGTCTCTGTTTCTCTGTCTCTGTGTCTCTGTCTCTGTGTCTCTGTCTCTGTGTCTCTGTCTCTGTGTCTCTGTCTCTGTGTCTCTGTCTCTGTGTCTCTGTCTCTGTGTCTCTGTCTCTGTGTCTCTGTCTCTGTGTCTCTGTCTCTGTGTCTCTGTCTCTGTGTCCCTGTCTCTGTGTCTCTGTCTCTGTGTCTCTGTCTCTGTGTCTCTGTCTCTGTGTCTCTGCCTCTGTGTCTCTGTCTCTGTGTCTCTGTCTCTGTGTGTCTGTCTCTGTGTCTCTGTCTCTGTGTCTCTGTCTCTGTGTCTCTGTCTCTGTGTCTCTGTCTCTGTGTCTAACTCTCCTTGTCCCTGTCTCTGTCTCTGTGTCTCTGTCTCTGTGTCTCTGTCTCTGTGTCTCTGTCTCTGTGTCTCTGTCTCTGTGTCTCAGTCTCTGTGTCTCTGTCTCTGTGTCTCTGTCTCTGTGTCTCTGTCTCTGTGTCTCTGTCTCTGTGTCTCTGTCTCTGTGTCTCTGTCTCTGTGTCTCTGTCTCTGTGTCTCTGTCTCTGTGTCTGTGTCTCTGTCTCTGTCTCTGTGTCTCGCTCTCTTTGTGTCTATGTCCCTGTGCCTATGTATCTGTGTCTCTGTCTCTGTGACTTTGTCTCTGCGTATCTGTCTCTGTGTCTCTGTCTCTGTGTCTCTGTCTCTGTGTCTCTGTCTCTGTGTCTCAGTCTCTGTGTCTCTGTCTCTGTGTCTCTGTCTCTGTGTCTCTGTCTCTGTGTCTGTGTCTCTGTCTCTGTCTCTGTGTCTCGCTCTCTCTGTGTCTATGTCCCTGTGCCTATGTATCTGTGTCTCTGTCTCTGTGACTTTGTCTCTGCGTATCTGTCTCTGTGTCTCTGTCTCTGTGTCTCTGTCTCTGTGTCTCTGTCTCTGTGTCTCTGTCTCTGTGTCTCTGTCTCTGTGTCACTGTCTCTGTGTCTCTGTCTCTGTTTCTCTGTCTCTGTGCCTCTGTCTCTGTGTCTCTGTCTCTGTGTCTCTGTCTCTGTGTCTCTGTCTCTGTGTCTCTGTCTCTGTGTCTCTGTCTCTGTGTCTAAGTCTCCTTGTCTCTGTCTCTGTGTCTCTGTCTCTGTGTCTCTGTCTCTTTGTCTCTGTCTCTGTGTCTCTGTCTCTGTGTCTCTGTCTCTGTGTCTCTGTCTCTGTGTCTCTGTCTCTGTGTCTCTGTCTCTGTGTCTCTGTCTCTGTGTCTCTGTCTCTGTGTCTCTGTCTCTGTGTCTGTGTCTCTGTCTCTGTCTCTGTGTCTCGCTCTCTCTGTGTCTATGTCCCTGTGCCTATGTATCTGTGTCTCTGTCTCTGTGACTTTGTCTCTGCGTATCTGTCTCTGTGTCTCTGTCTCTGTGTCTCTGTCTCTGTGTCTCTGTCTCTGTGTCTCTGTCTATGTGTCTCTGTCTCTGTGTCTCTGTCTCCGTGTCTCTGTCTCTGTGTCTCTGTCGATGTGTCTAAGTCTCTTTGTCTCTGTCTCTGTGTCTCTGTCGATGTGTCTAAGTCTCCTTGTCTCTGCCTCTGTGTCTCTGCCTCTGTCTCCGTGTGTCTTAATCTGTATCTCTGTCTGTGCGCCTATGTATCTGTGTATCCGTCTCTGTGTCTGTGCTCTGTGTCTCTGTCTCTGACTCTGTCTCTGTCTCTGTCTCTGTCTCTGTGTCTCTGTCTCTGTGTCTCTCTCTCTGTGTCTCTGTGTCTGTGTCTCTGTCTCTGTCTCTGTGTCTCTGTCTCTGTGTCTCTGTCTCTGTGTCTCTGTCTCTGGGTCTCTGTCTCTGTGTCTCTGTCTGTGTGTCTCCGTCTCTGTGTCTCTGTCTCTGTGTCTCTCTCTGTGTCTCTGTCTCTGTGTCTCTGTGTCTGTGTCTCTGTCTCTGTGTCTCGGTCCCCGTGTCTCTGTCTCTGTGTCTCTGTCTCTGTGTCTCTGTCTCTGTGTCTCTGTCTCTGTGTCTCTGTCTCTGTGTCTGTGTCTCTGTCTCTGTCTCTGTGTCTCGCTCTCTCTGTGTCTATGTCCCTGTGCCTATGTATCTGTGTCTCTGTCTCTGTGACTTTGTCTCTGCGTATCTGTCTCTGTGTCTCTGTCTCTGTGTCTCTGTCTCTGTGTCTCTGTCTCTGTGTCTCTGTCTCTGTGTCTCTGTCTCTGTGTCACTGTCTCTGTGTCTCTGTCTCTGTTTCTCTGTCTCTGTGCCTCTGTCTCTGTGTCTCTGTCTCTGTGTCTCTGTCTCTGTGTCTCTGTCTCTGTGTCTCTGTCTCTGTGTCTAAGTCTCCTTGTCTCTGTCTCTGTGTCTCTGTCTCTGTGTCTCTGTCTCTTTGTCTCTGTCTCTGTGTCTCTGTCTCTGTGTCTCTGTCTCTGTGTCTCTGTCTCTGTGTCTCTGTCTCTGTGTCTCTGTCTCTGTGTCTCTGTCTCTGTGTCTCTGTCTCTGTGTCTCTGTCTCTGTGTCTCTGTCTCTGTGTCTCTGTCTCTGTGTCTCTGTCTCTGTGTCTCTGTCTCTGTGTCTCTGTCTCTGTGTCTGTGTCTCTGTCTCTGTCTCTGTGTCTCGCTCTCTCTGTGTCTATGTCCCTGTGCCTATGTATCTGTGTCTCTGTCTCTGTGACTTTGTCTCTGCGTATCTGTCTCTGTGTCTCTGTCTCTGTGTCTCTGTCTCTGTGTCTCTGTCTCTGTGTCTCTGTCTCTGTGTCTCTGTCTCTGTGTCTCTGTCTCTGTGACTCTGTCTCTGTGACTCTGTCTCTGTGTCTCTGTCTCTGTGTCTCTGTCTCTGTGTCTCTGTCTCTGTGTCTCTGTCTCTGTGTCTCTGTCTCTGTGTCTCTTTCTCTGTGTCTCTGTCTCTGCGTCTCTGTCTCTGTGTCTCTGTCTCTGTTTCTCTGTCTCTGTGTCTCTGTCTCTGTGTCTCTGTCTCTGTGTCTCTGTCTCTGTGTCTCTGTCTCTGTGTCTCTGTCTCTGTGTCTCTGTCTCTGTGTCTCTGTCTCTGTGTCTCTGTCTCTGTGTCTCTGTCTCTGTGTCCCTGTCTCTGTGTCTCTGTCTCTGTGTCTCTGTCTCTGTGTCTCTGTCTCTGTGTCTCTGTCTCTGTGTCTCTGTCTCTGTGTGTCTGTCTCTGTGTCTCTGTCTCTGTGTCTCTGTCTCTGTGTCTCTGTCTCTGTGTCTCTGTCTCTGTGTCTCTGTCTCTGTGTCTAACTCTCCTTGTCCCTGTCTCTGTCTCTGTGTCTCTGTCTCTGTGTCTAACTCTCCTTGTCCCTGTCTCTGTCTCTGTGTCTCTGTCTCTGTGTCTCTGTCTCTGTGTCTCTGTCTCTGTGTCTCTGTCTCTGTGTCTCTGTCTCTGTGTCTCTGTCTCTGTGTCTCTGTCTCTGTGTCTCTGTCTCTGTGTCTCTGTCTCTGTGTCTGTGTCTCTGTCTCTGTCTCTGTGTCTCGCTCTCTTTGTGTCTATGTCCCTGTGCCTATGTATCTGTGTCTCTGTCTCTGTGACTTTGTCTCTGCGTATCTGTCTCTGTGTCTCTGTCTCTGTGTCTCTGTCTCTGTGTCTCAGTCTCTGTGTCTCTGTCTCTGTGTCTCTGTCTCTGTGTCTCTGTCTCTGTGTCTGTGTCTCTGTCTCTGGCTCTGTGTCTCGCTCTCTCTGTGTCTATGTCCCTTGCCTATGTATCTGTGTCTCTGTCTCTGTGACTTTGTCTCTGCGTATCTGCCTCTGCGTATCTGTCTCTCTGTCCCTGTCTCTGTGTCTCTGTCTCTGTGTCTCTGTCTCTGTGTCTCTGTCTCTGTGTCTCTGTCTCTGTGTCTGTGTCTCTGTCTCTGTCTCTGTGTCTCGCTCTCTCTGTGTCTATGTCCCTGTGCCTATGTATCTGTGTCTCTGTCTCTGTGACTTTGTCTCTGCGTATCTGTCTCTGTGTCTCTGTCTCTGTGTCTCTGTCTCTGTGTCTCTGTCTCTGTGTCTCTGTCTCTGTGTCTCTGTCTCTGTGTCACTGTCTCTGTGTCTCTGTCTCTGTTTCTCTGTCTCTGTGCCTCTGTCTCTGTGTCTCTGTCTCTGTGTCTCTGTCTCTGTGTCTCTGTCTCTGTGTCTCTGTCTCTGTGTCTCTGTCTCTGTGTCTAAGTCTCCTTGTCTCTGTCTCTGTGTCTCTGTCTCTGTGTCTCTGTCTCTTTGTCTCTGTCTCTGTGTCTCTGTCTCTGTGTCTCTGTCTCTGTGTCTCTGTCTCTGTGTCTCTGTCTCTGTGTCTCTGTCTCTGTGTCTCTGTCTCTGTGTCTCTGTCTCTGTGTCTGTGTCTCTGTCTCTGTCTCTGTGTCTCGCTCTCTCTGTGTCTATGTCCCTGTGCCTATGTATCTGTGTCTCTGTCTCTGTGACTTTGTCTCTGCGTATCTGTCTCTGTGTCTCTGTCTCTGTGTCTCTGTCTCTGTGTCTCTGTCTCTGTGTCTCTGTCTATGTGTCTCTGTCTCTGTGTCTCTGTCTCCGTGTCTCTGTCTCTGTGTCTCTGTCGATGTGTCTAAGTCTCTTTGTCTCTGTCTCTGTGTCTCTGTCGATGTGTCTAAGTCTCCTTGTCTCTGCCTCTGTGTCTCTGCCTCTGTCTCCGTGTGTCTTAATCTGTATCTCTGTCTGTGCGCCTATGTATCTGTGTATCCGTCTCTGTGTCTGTGCTCTGTGTCTCTGTCTCTGACTCTGTCTCTGTCTCTGTCTCTGTCTCTGTGTCTCTGTCTCTGTGTCTCTCTCTCTGTGTCTCTGTGTCTGTGTCTCTGTCTCTGTCTCTGTGTCTCTGTCTCTGTGTCTCTGTCTCTGTGTCTCTGTCTCTGGGTCTCTGTCTCTGTGTCTCTGTCTGTGTGTCTCCGTCTCTGTGTCTCTGTCTCTGTGTCTCTCTCTGTGTCTCTGTCTCTGTGTCTCTGTGTCTGTGTCTCTGTCTCTGTGTCTCGGTCCCCGTGTCTCTGTCTCTGTGTCTCTGTCTCTGTGTCTCTGTCTCTGTGTCTCTGTCTCTGTGTCTCTGTCTCTGTGTCTGTGTCTCTGTCTCTGTCTCTGTGTCTCGCTCTCTCTGTGTCTATGTCCCTGTGCCTATGTATCTGTGTCTCTGTCTCTGTGACTTTGTCTCTGCGTATCTGTCTCTGTGTCTCTGTCTCTGTGTCTCTGTCTCTGTGTCTCTGTCTCTGTGTCTCTGTCTCTGTGTCTCTGTCTCTGTGTCACTGTCTCTGTGTCTCTGTCTCTGTTTCTCTGTCTCTGTGCCTCTGTCTCTGTGTCTCTGTCTCTGTGTCTCTGTCTCTGTGTCTCTGTCTCTGTGTCTCTGTCTCTGTGTCTAAGTCTCCTTGTCTCTGTCTCTGTGTCTCTGTCTCTGTGTCTCTGTCTCTTTGTCTCTGTCTCTGTGTCTCTGTCTCTGTGTCTCTGTCTCTGTGTCTCTGTCTCTGTGTCTCTGTCTCTGTGTCTCTGTCTCTGTGTCTCTGTCTCTGTGTCTCTGTCTCTGTGTCTCTGTCTCTGTGTCTCTGTCTCTGTGTCTCTGTCTCTGTGTCTGTGTCTCTGTCTCTGTCTCTGTGTCTCGCTCTCTCTGTGTCTATGTCCCTGTGCCTATGTATCTGTGTCTCTGTCTCTGTGACTTTGTCTCTGCGTATCTGTCTCTGTGTCTCTGTCTCTGTGTCTCTGTCTCTGTGTCTCTGTCTCTGTGTCTCTGTCTCTGTGTCTCTGTCTCTGTGTCTCTGTCTCTGTGACTCTGTCTCTGTGACTCTGTCTCTGTGTCTCTGTCTCTGTGTCTCTGTCTCTGTGTCTCTGTCTCTGTGTCTCTGTCTCTGTGTCTCTGTCTCTGTGTCTCTTTCTCTGTGTCTCTGTCTCTGCGTCTCTGTCTCTGTGTCTCTGTCTCTGTTTCTCTGTCTCTGTGTCTCTGTCTCTGTGTCTCTGTCTCTGTGTCTCTGTCTCTGTGTCTCTGTCTCTGTGTCTCTGTCTCTGTGTCTCTGTCTCTGTGTCTCTGTCTCTGTGTCTCTGTCTCTGTGTCTCTGTCTCTGTGTCCCTGTCTCTGTGTCTCTGTCTCTGTGTCTCTGTCTCTGTGTCTCTGTCTCTGTGTCTCTGTCTCTGTGTCTCTGTCTCTGTGTGTCTGTCTCTGTGTCTCTGTCTCTGTGTCTCTGTCTCTGTGTCTCTGTCTCTGTGTCTCTGTCTCTGTGTCTAACTCTCCTTGTCCCTGTCTCTGTCTCTGTGTCTCTGTCTCTGTGTCTCTGTCTCTGTGTCTAACTGTCCTTGTCCCTGTCTCTGTCTCTGTGTCTCTGTCTCTGTGTCTCTGTCTCTGTGTCTCTGTCTCTGTGTCTCTGTCTCTGTGTCTCTGTCTCTGTGTCTCTGTCTCTGTGTCTCTGTCTCTGTGTCTCTGTCTCTGTGTCTGTGTCTCTGTCTCTGTCTCTGTGTCTCGCTCTCTTTGTGTCTATGTCCCTGTGCCTATGTATCTGTGTCTCTGTCTCTGTGACTTTGTCTCTGCGTATCTGTCTCTGTGTCTCTGTCTCTGTGTCTCTGTCTCTGTGTCTCAGTCTCTGTGTCTCTGTCTCTGTGTCTCTGTCTCTGTGTCTCTGTCTCTGTGTCTGTGTCTCTGTCTCTGGCTCTGTGTCTCGCTCTCTCTGTGTCTATGTCCCTTGCCTATGTATCTGTGTCTCTGTCTCTGTGACTTTGTCTCTGCGTATCTGCCTCTGCGTATCTGTCTCTCTGTCCCTGTCTCTGTGTCTCTGTCTCTGTGTCTCTGTCTCTGTGTCTCTGTCTCTGTGTCTCTGTCTCTGTGTCTCTGTCTCTGTGTCTCTGTCTCTGTGTCTCTGTCGATGTGTCTAAGTCTCCTTGTCTCTGTCTCTGTGTCTCTGCCTCTGTCTCCGTGTGTCTTAATCTGTGTCTCTGTCTGTGCGCCTATGTATCTGTGTCTCTGTCTCTGTGTCTCTGTCTCCATGTCTCTGTCTCCATGTCTCTGTCTCTGTGTCTGTGTCTCTGTGTCTCTGTCTCTGTGTCTCTGTCTCTTTGGCTCTGTCTCGGTGTCTCTGTCGATGTGTCTAAGTCTCCTTGTCTCTGTCTCTGTTTCTCTGCCTCTGTCTCCGTTTGTCTTAATCTGTGTCTCTGTCTGTGCGCCTATGTATCTGTGTATCCGTCTCTGTGTCTGTGCTCTGTGTCTCTGTCTCTGTGTCTCTGTCGATGTGCCTCAGTCTCCTTGTCTCTGTCTCTGTGTCTCTGCCTCTGTCTCCGTGTGTCTTAATCTGTGTCTCTGTCTGTGCGCCTATGTATCTGTGTATCCGTCTCTGTGTCTGTGCTCTGTGTCTCTGTCTCTGACTCTGTCTCCGTCTCTGTCCCTGTGTCTCTGTCTCTGTGTCTAGGTCTCCTTGTCTCTGCCTCTGTGTCTCTGCCTCTGTCTCCGTGTGTCTTAATCTGTGTCTCTGTCTGTGCGCCTATGTATCCGTGTATCCGTCTCTGTGTCTGTGCTCTGTGTCTCTGTCTCTGACTCTGTCTCTGTCTCTGTCTCTGTCTCTGTGTCTCTGTCTCTGTGTCTCTCTCTCTGTGTCTCTGTGTCTGTGTCTCTGTCTCTGTCTCTGTGTCTCTGTCTCTGTGTCTCTGTCTCTGTGTCTCTGTCTCTGGGTCTCTGTCTCTGTGTCTCTGTCTCTGTGTCTCTGTCTCTGTGTGTCTGTCTCTGTGTCTCTGTCTCTGTGTCTCTGTCTCTGTGTCTCTGTCTCTGTGTCTAACTCTCCTTGTCCCTGTCTCTGTCTCTGTGTCTCTGTCTCTGTGTCTCTGTCTCTGTGTCTAACTCTCCTTGTCCCTGTCTCTGTCTCTGTGTCTCTGTCTCTGTGTCTCTGTCTCTGTGTCTCTGTCTCTGTGTCTCTGTCTCTGTGTCTCTGTCTCTGTGTCTCTGTCTCTGTGTCTCTGTCTCTGTGTCTGTGTCTCTGTCTCTGTCTCTGTGTCTCGCTCTCTTTGTGTCTATGTCCCTGTGCCTATGTATCTGTGTCTCTGTCTCTGTGACTTTGTCTCTGCGTATCTGTCTCTGTGTCTCTGTCTCTGTGTCTCTGTCTCTGTGTCTCAGTCTCTGTGTCTCTGTCTCTGTGTCTCTGTCTCTGTGTCTCTGTCTCTGTGTCTGTGTCTCTGTCTCTGGCTCTGTGTCTCGCTCTCTCTGTGTCTATGTCCCTTGCCTATGTATCTGTGTCTCTGTCTCTGTGACTTTGTCTCTGCGTATCTGCCTCTGCGTATCTGTCTCTCTGTCCCTGTCTCTGTGTCTCTGTCTCTGTGTCTCTGTCTCTGTGTCTCTGTCTCTGTGTCTCTGTCTCTGTGTCTCTGTCTCTGTGTCTCTGTCTCTGTGTCTCTGTCGATGTGTCTAAGTCTCCTTGTCTCTGTCTCTGTGTCTCTGCCTCTGTCTCCGTGTGTCTTAATCTGTGTCTCTGTCTGTGCGCCTATGTATCTGTGTCTCTGTCTCTGTGTCTCTGTCTCCATGTCTCTGTCTCCATGTCTCTGTCTCTGTGTCTGTGTCTCTGTGTCTCTGTCTCTGTGTCTCTGTCTCTTTGGCTCTGTCTCGGTGTCTCTGTCGATGTGTCTAAGTCTCCTTGTCTCTGTCTCTGTTTCTCTGCCTCTGTCTCCGTTTGTCTTAATCTGTGTCTCTGTCTGTGCGCCTATGTATCTGTGTATCCGTCTCTGTGTCTGTGCTCTGTGTCTCTGTCTCTGTGTCTCTGTCGATGTGCCTCAGTCTCCTTGTCTCTGTCTCTGTGTCTCTGCCTCTGTCTCCGTGTGTCTTAATCTGTGTCTCTGTCTGTGCGCCTATGTATCTGTGTATCCGTCTCTGTGTCTGTGCTCTGTGTCTCTGTCTCTGACTCTGTCTCCGTCTCTGTCCCTGTGTCTCTGTCTCTGTGTCTAGGTCTCCTTGTCTCTGCCTCTGTGTCTCTGCCTCTGTCTCCGTGTGTCTTAATCTGTGTCTCTGTCTGTGCGCCTATGTATCCGTGTATCCGTCTCTGTGTCTGTGCTCTGTGTCTCTGTCTCTGACTCTGTCTCTGTCTCTGTCTCTGTCTCTGTGTCTCTGTCTCTGTGTCTCTCTCTCTGTGTCTCTGTGTCTGTGTCTCTGTCTCTGTCTCTGTGTCTCTGTCTCTGTGTCTCTGTCTCTGTGTCTCTGTCTCTGGGTCTCTGTCTCTGTGTCTCTGTCTGTGTGTCTCCGTCTCTGTGTCTCTGTCTCTGTGTCTCTCTCTGTGTCTCTGTCTCTGTGTCTCTGTGTCTGTGTCTCTGTCTCTGTGTCTCTGTCCCCGTGTCTCTGTCTCTGTGTCTCTGTCTCTGTGTCTCTGTCTCTGTGTCTCTGTCTCTGTGTCTCTGTCTCTGTGTCTCTGTCTCTGTGTCTCTGTCTCTGTGTCTCTGTCTCTGTGTCTCTGTCTCTGTGTCTCTGTCTCTGTGTCTGTGTCTCTGTCTCTGTGTCTGTGTCTCTCTCACTCTGTGTCTATGTCCCTGTGCCTATGTATCTGTGTCTCTGTCTCTGTGTCTCTGTCTCTGTGTCTCCTTCTCTGTGTCTCTGTCTCTGCGTCTCTGTCTCTGTGTCTCTGTCTCTGTGTCTCTGTCTCTGTGTCACTGTCTCTGTGTCTGTGTCTCTGTCTCTGTCTCTGTGTCTCTGTCTCTGTGTCTCTGTCTCTGTGTCTCTGTCTCTGTGTCTCTGTCTCTGTGTCTGTGTCTATGTCTCTGTCTCTGTGTCTCGCTCTCTCTGTGTCTATGTCCCTGTGCCTATGTATCTGTGTCTCTGTCTCTGTGACTTTGTCTCTGCGTATCTGTCCCTGCGTATCTGTCTCTCTGTCTCTGTCTCTGTGTCTCTGTCTCTGTGTCTCTGTCTCTGTGTCTCTGTCTCTGTGTCTCTGTCTCTGTGTCTCTGTCTCTGTGTCTCTGTCTCTGTGTCTCTGTCTCTGTGTCTCTGTCTCTGTGTCTCTGTCTCTGTGTCTCTGTCTCTGTGTCTAACTCTCCTTGTCTCTGTCTCTGTCTCTGTGTCTCTGTCTCTGTGTCTCTGTCTCTGTGTCTCTGTCTCTGTGTCTCTGTCTCTGTGTCTCTGTCTCTGTGTCTCTGTCTCTGTGTCTCTGTCTCTGTGTCTCTGTCTCTGTGTCTCTGTCTCTGTGTCTCTGTCTCTGTGTCTCTGTCTCTGTGTCTCTGTCTCTGTGACTCTGTCTCTGTGTCTCTGTCTCTGTGTCTCTGTCTCTGTGTCTCTGTCTCTGTGTCTCTGTCTCTGTGTCTCTGTCTCTGTGTCTCTGTCTCTGTGTCTCTTTCTCTGTGTCTCTGTCTCTGCGTCTCTGTCTCTGTGTCTCTGTCTCTGTTTCTCTGTCTCTGTGTCTCTGCCTCTGTGTCTCTGTCTCTGTGTCTCTGTCTCTGTGTCTCTGTCTCTGTGTCTCTGTCTCTGTGTCTCTGTCTCTGTGTCTCTGTCTCTGTGTCTCTGTCTCTGTGTCTCTGTCTCTGTGTCTCTGTCTCTGTGTCCCTGTCTCTGTGTCTCTGTCTCTGTGTCTCTGTCTCTGTGTCTCTGCCTCTGTGTCTCTGTCTCTGTGTCTCTGTCTCTGTGTCTCTGTCTCTGTGTGTCTGTCTCTGTGTCTCTGTCTCTGTGTCTCTGTCTCTGTGTCTCTGTCTCTGTGTCTCTGTCTCTGTGTCTAACTCTCCTTGTCCCTGTCTCTGTCTCTGTGTCTCTGTCTCTGTGTCTCTGTCTCTGTGTCTCTGTCTCTGTGTCTCTGTCTCTGTGTCTAACTCTCCTTGTCCCTGTCCCTGTCTCTGTGTCTCTGTCTCTGTGTCTCTGGCTCTGTGTCTCTGTCTCTGTGTCTCTGTCTCTGTGTCTCTGTCTCTGTGTCTCTGTCTCTGTGTCTCTGTCTCTGTGTCTCTGTCTCTGTGTCTGTGTCTCTGTCTCTGTCTCTGTGTCTCGCTCTCTTTGTGTCTATGTCCCTGTGCCTATGTATCTGTGTCTCTGTCTCTGTGACTTTGTCTCTGCGTATCTGTCTCTGTGTCTCTGTCTCTGTGTCTCTGTCTCTGTGTCTCTGTCTCTGTGTCTCTGTCTCTGTGTCTCTGTCTCTGTGTCTGTGTCTCTGTCTCTGTCTCTGTGTCTCGCTCTCTCTGTGTCTATGTCCCTGTGCCTATGTATCTGTGTCTCTGTCTCTGTGACTTTGTCTCTGCGTATCTGTCTCTGTGTCTCTGTCTCTGTGTCTCTGTCTCTGTGTCTCTGTCTCTGTGTCTCTGTCTCTGTGTCTCTGTCTCTGTGTCACTGTCTCTGTGTCTCTGTCTCTGTTTCTCTGTCTCTGTGCCTCTGTCTCTGTGTCTCTGTCTCTGTGTCTCTGTCTCTGTGTCTCTGTCTCTGTGTCTCTGTCTCTGTGTCTAAGTCTCCTTGTCTCTGTCTCTGTGTCTCTGTCTCTGTGTCTCTGTCTCTTTGTCTCTGTCTCTGTGTCTCTGTCTCTGTGTCTCTGTCTCTGTGTCTCTGTCTCTGTGTCTCTGTCTCTGTGTCTCTGTCTCTGTGTCTCTGTCTCTGTGTCTCTGTCTCTGTGTCTCTGTCTCTGTGTCTCTGTCTCTGTGTCTCTGTCTCTGTGTCTCTGTCTCTGTGTCTCTGTCTCTGTGTCTCTGTCTCTGTGTCTGTGTCTCTGTCTCTGTCTCTGTGTCTCGCTCTCTCTGTGTCTATGTCCCTGTGCCTATGTATCTGTGTCTCTGTCTCTGTGACTTTGTCTCTGCGTATCTGTCTCTGTGTCTCTGTCTCTGTGTCTCTGTCTCTGTGTCTCTGTCTCTGTGTCTCTGTCTATGTGTCTCTGTCTCTGTGTCTCTGTCTCCGTGGCTCTGTCTCTGTGTCTCTGTCGATGTGTCTAAGTCTCTTTGTCTCTGTCTCTGTGTCTCTGTCGATGTGTCTAAGTCTCTTTGTCACTGTCTCTGTGTCTCTGCCTCTGTCTCCGTGTGTCTTAATCTGTGTCTCTGTCTGTGCGCCTATGTATCTGTGTATCCGTCTCTGTGTCTGTGCTCTGTGTCTCTGTCTCTGTGCCTCTGTCTCTGTGTCTCTGTCTCTGTGTCTCTGTCTCTGTGTCTCTGTCTCTGTGTCTCTGTCTCTGTGTCTCTGTCTCTGTGTCTCTGTCTCTGTGTCTCTGTCTCTGTGTCTCTGTCTCTGTGTCTCTGTCTCTGTGTCTCCGTCTCTGTGCCTCCGTCTCTGTGCCTCCGTCTCTGTGTCTCCGTCTCTGTGTCTCCGTCTCTGTGTCTCTGTCTCTGTGTCTCTGTCTCTGTGTCTCTGTCTCTGTGTCTCTGTCTCTGTGTCTCTGCCTCTGTCTCCGTGTGTCTTAATCTGTGTCTCTGTCTGTGCGCCTATGTATCTGTGTATCCGTCTCTGTGTCTGTGCTCTGTGTCTCTGTCTCTGACTCTGTTCCTGTGTCTGCCTCTGTGTCTCTGTCTCTGTGTATAAGTCTCCTTGTCTCTGTCTCTGTGTCTCTGCTTCTGTCTCCATGTGTCTTACACTGTGTCTCTGTCTGTGCGCCTATGTATCTGTGTATCCGTGTCTGTGTCTGTGCTCTGTGTCTCTGTCTCTGACTCTGTCTCTGTGTCTCTGTCTCTGTGTCTGTGCATCTGTCTCTGTCTCTGTGTCTCTCTCTCTCTGTGTCTGTGTCCCTGTGCCTATGTATCTGTGTCTCTGTCTCTGTGTCTAAGTCTCCTTGTCTCTGTCTCTGTGTCTCTGCCTCTGTCTCCGTGTGTCTTAATTTGTGTCCCTGTCTGTGCGCCTATGTATCTGTGTATCCGTCTCTGTGTCTCTGTCTCTGTGTCTCTGTCTCTGTGTCTCTGTCTCTGTGTCTCTGTCTCTCTGTCTCTGTCTCTGTCTCTGTCTCTGTCTCTGTCTCTGTCTCTGTCTCTGTCTCTGTCTCTGCCTCTGTCTCTGTCCCTGTCTCTGTCTCTCTCACTGTCTCTGTCTCTGTCTCTGTCTCTGTCTTTCTATCTCTGTCTCTGTGTCTCTGTCTCTGTGTCTCTGTCTCTGTGTCTCTGTCTCTGTGTCTCTGTCTCTGTGTCTCTGTCTCTGTGTCTCTGTCTCTGTGTCTCTGTCTCGGTGTCTCTGTCTCTGTGTCTCTGTCTCTGTGTCTCTGTCTCTGTGTTTCTGTCTCTGTGTCTCTGTCTCTGTGTCTCTGTCTCTGTGTCTCTGTCTCTGTGTCTCTGTCTCTGTGTCTCTGTCTCTGTGTCTCTGTCTCTGTGTCTCTGTCTCTGTGTCTCTGTCTCTGTGTCTCTGTCTCTGTGTCTCTGTCTCTGTGTCTCTGTCTCTGTGTCTCTGTCTCTGTGTCTCTGTCTCTGTGTCTCTGTCTCTGTGTCTCTGTCTCTGTGTCTCTGTCTCTGTGTCTCTGTCTCTGTGTCTCTGTCTCTGTGTCTCTGTCTCTGTGTCTCTGTCTCTGTGTCTCTGTCTCTGTGTCTCTGTCTCTGTGTCTCTGTCTCTGTGTCTCTGTCTCTGTGTCTAACTCTCCTTGTCCCTGTCTCTGTCTCTGTGTCTCTGTCTCTGTGTCTCTGTCTCTGTGTCTAACTCTCCTTGTCCCTGTCTCTGTCTCTGTGTCTCTGTCTCTGTGTCTCTGTCTCTGTGTCTCTGTCTCTGTGTCTCTGTCTCTGTGTCTCTGTCTCTGTGTCTCTGTCTCTGTGTCTCTGTCTCTGTGTCTCTGTCTCTGTGTCTCTGTCTCTGTGTCTGTGTCTCTGTCTCTGTCTCTGTGTCTCGCTCTCTTTGTGTCTATGTCCCTGTGCCTATGTATCTGTGTCTCTGTCTCTGTGACTTTGTCTCTGCGTATCTGTCTCTGTGTCTCTGTCTCTGTGTCTCTGTCTCTGTGTCTCAGTCTCTGTGTCTCTGTCTCTGTGTCTCTGTCTCTGTGTCTCTGTCTCTGTGTCTGTGTCTCTGTCTCTGGCTCTGTGTCTCGCTCTCTCTGTGTCTATGTCCCTTGCCTATGTATCTGTGTCTCTGTCTCTGTGACTTTGTCTCTGCGTATCTGCCTCTGCGTATCTGTCTCTCTGTCCCTGTCTCTGTGTCTCTGTCTCTGTGTCTCTGTCTCTGTGTCTCTGTCTCTGTGTCTGTGTCTCTGTCTCTGTCTCTGTGTCTCGCTATCTCTGTGTCTATGTCCCTGTGCCTATGTATCTGTGTCTCTGTCTCTGTGACTTTGTCTCTGCGTATCTGTCTCTGTGTCTCTGTCTCTGTGTCTCTGTCTCTGTGTCTCTGTCTCTGTGTCTCTGTCTCTGTGTCTCTGTCTCTGTGTCACTGTCTCTGTGTCTCTGTCTCTGTTTCTCTGTCTCTGTGCCTCTGTCTCTGTGTCTCTGTCTCTGTGTCTCTGTCTCTGTGTCTCTGTCTCTGTGTCTCTGTCTCTGTGTCTCTGTCTCTGTGTCTAAGTCTCCTTGTCTCTGTCTCTGTGTCTCTGTCTCTGTGTCTCTGTCTCTTTGTCTCTGTCTCTGTGTCTCTGTCTCTGTGTCTCTGTCTCTGTGTCTCTGTCTCTGTGTCTCTGTCTCTGTGTCTCTGTCTCTGTGTCTCTGTCTCTGTGTCTCTGTCTCTGTGTCTCTGTCTCTGTGTCTCTGTCTCTGTCTCTGTCTCTGTGTCTCGCTCTCTCTGTGTCTATGTCCCTGTGCCTATGTATCTGTGTCTCTGTCTCTGTGACTTTGTCTCTGCGTATCTGTCTCTGTGTCTCTGTCTCTGTGTCTCTGTCTCTGTGTCTCTGTCTCTGTGTCTCTGTCTATGTGTCTCTGTCTCTGTGTCTCTGTCTCCGTGTCTCTGTCTCTGTGTCTCTGTCGATGTGTCTAAGTCTCTTTGTCTCTGTCTCTGTGTCTCTGTCGATGTGTCTAAGTCTCCTTGTCTCTGCCTCTGTGTCTCTGCCTCTGTCTCCGTGTGTCTTAATCTGTATCTCTGTCTGTGCGCCTATGTATCTGTGTATCCGTCTCTGTGTCTGTGCTCTGTGTCTCTGTCTCTGACTCTGTCTCTGTCTCTGTCTCTGTCTCTGTGTCTCTGTCTCTGTGTCTCTCTCTCTGTGTCTCTGTGTCTGTGTCTCTGTCTCTGTCTCTGTGTCTCTGTCTCTGTGTCTCTGTCTCTGTGTCTCTGTCTCTGGGTCTCTGTCTCTGTGTCTCTGTCTGTGTGTCTCCGTCTCTGTGTCTCTGTCTCTGTGTCTCTCTCTGTGTCTCTGTCTCTGTGTCTCTGTGTCTGTGTCTCTGTCTCTGTGTCTCGGTCCCCGTGTCTCTGTCTCTGTGTCTCTGTCTCTGTGTCTCTGTCTCTGTGTCTCTGTCTCTGTGTCTCTGTCTCTGTGTCTGTGTCTCTGTCTCTGTCTCTGTGTCTCGCTCTCTCTGTGTCTATGTCCCTGTGCCTATGTATCTGTGTCTCTGTCTCTGTGACTTTGTCTCTGCGTATCTGTCTCTGTGTCTCTGTCTCTGTGTCTCTGTCTCTGTGTCTCTGTCTCTGTGTCTCTGTCTCTGTGTCTCTGTCTCTGTGTCACTGTCTCTGTGTCTCTGTCTCTGTTTCTCTGTCTCTGTGCCTCTGTCTCTGTGTCTCTGTCTCTGTGTCTCTGTCTCTGTGTCTCTGTCTCTGTGTCTCTGTCTCTGTGTCTAAGTCTCCTTGTCTCTGTCTCTGTGTCTCTGTCTCTGTGTCTCTGTCTCTTTGTCTCTGTCTCTGTGTCTCTGTCTCTGTGTCTCTGTCTCTGTGTCTCTGTCTCTGTGTCTCTGTCTCTGTGTCTCTGTCTCTGTGTCTCTGTCTCTGTGTCTCTGTCTCTGTGTCTCTGTCTCTGTGTCTCTGTCTCTGTGTCTGTGTCTCTGTCTCTGTCTCTGTGTCTCGCTCTCTCTGTGTCTATGTCCCTGTGCCTATGTATCTGTGTCTCTGTCTCTGTGACTTTGTCTCTGCGTATCTGTCTCTGTGTCTCTGTCTCTGTGTCTCTGTCTCTGTGTCTCTGTCTCTGTGTCTCTGTCTCTGTGTCTCTGTCTCTGTGTCTCTGTCTCTGTGACTCTGTCTCTGTGACTCTGTCTCTGTGTCTCTGTCTCTGTGTCTCTGTCTCTGTGTCTCTGTCTCTGTGTCTCTGTCTCTGTGTCTCTGTCTCTGTGTCTCTTTCTCTGTGTCTCTGTCTCTGCGTCTCTGTCTCTGTGTCTCTGTCTCTGTTTCTCTGTCTCTGTGTCTCTGTCTCTGTGTCTCTGTCTCTGTGTCTCTGTCTCTGTGTCTCTGTCTCTGTGTCTCTGTCTCTGTGTCTCTGTCTCTGTGTCTCTGTCTCTGTGTCTCTGTCTCTGTGTCTCTGTCTCTGTGTCCCTGTCTCTGTGTCTCTGTCTCTGTGTCTCTGTCTCTGTGTCTCTGTCTCTGTGTCTCTGTCTCTGTGTCTCTGTCTCTGTGTGTCTGTCTCTGTGTCTCTGTCTCTGTGTCTCTGTCTCTGTGTCTCTGTCTCTGTGTCTCTGTCTCTGTGTCTCTGTCTCTGTGTCTCTGTCTCTGTGTCTCTGTCTCTGTGTCCCTGTCTCTGTCTCTGTGTCTCTGTCTCTGTGTCTCTGTCTCTGTGTCTAACTCTCCTTGTCCCTGTCTCTGTCTCTGTGTCTCTGTCTCTGTGTCTCTGTCTCTGTGTCTCTGTCTCTGTGTCTCTGTCTCTGTGTCTCTGTCTCTGTGTCTCTGTCTCTGTGTCTCTGTCTCTGTGTCTCTGTCTCTGTGTCTGTGTCTCTGTCTCTGTCTCTGTGTCTCGCTCTCTTTGTGTCTATGTCCCTGTGCCTATGTATCTGTGTCTCTGTCTCTGTGACTTTGTCTCTGCGTATCTGTCTCTGTGTCTCTGTCTCTGTGTCTCTGTCTCTGTGTCTCAGTCTCTGTGTCTCTGTCTCTGTGTCTCTGTCTCTGTGTCTCTGTCTCTGTGTCTGTGTCTCTGTCTCTGGCTCTGTGTCTCGCTCTCTCTGTGTCTATGTCCCTTGCCTATGTATCTGTGTCTCTGTCTCTGTGACTTTGTCTCTGCGTATCTGCCTCTGCGTATCTGTCTCTCTGTCCCTGTCTCTGTGTCTCTGTCTCTGTGTCTCTGTCTCTGTGTCTCTGTCTCTGTGTCTCTGTCTCTGTGTCTCTGTCTCTGTGTCTCTGTCTCTGTGTCTCTGTCTCTGTGTCTCTGTCTCTGTGTCTCTGTCGATGTGTCTAAGTCTCCTTGTCTCTGTCTCTGTGTCTCTGCCTCTGTCTCCGTGTGTCTTAATCTGTGTCTCTGTCTGTGCGCCTATGTATCTGTGTCTCTGTCTCTGTGTCTCTGTCTCCATGTCTCTGTCTCCATGTCTCTGTCTCTGTGTCTGTGTCTCTGTGTCTCTGTCTCTGTGTCTCTGTCTCTTTGGCTCTGTCTCGGTGTCTCTGTCGATGTGTCTAAGTCTCCTTGTCTCTGTCTCTGTTTCTCTGCCTCTGTCTCCGTTTGTCTTAATCTGTGTCTCTGTCTGTGCGCCTATGTATCTGTGTATCCGTCTCTGTGTCTGTGCTCTGTGTCTCTGTCTCTGTGTCTCTGTCGATGTGCCTCAGTCTCCTTGTCTCTGTCTCTGTGTCTCTGCCTCTGTCTCCGTGTGTCTTAATCTGTGTCTCTGTCTGTGCGCCTATGTATCTGTGTATCCGTCTCTGTGTCTGTGCTCTGTGTCTCTGTCTCTGACTCTGTCTCCGTCTCTGTCCCTGTGTCTCTGTCTCTGTGTCTAGGTCTCCTTGTCTCTGCCTCTGTGTCTCTGCCTCTGTCTCCGTGTGTCTTAATCTGTGTCTCTGTCTGTGCGCCTATGTATCCGTGTATCCGTCTCTGTGTCTGTGCTCTGTGTCTCTGTCTCTGACTCTGTCTCTGTCTCTGTCTCTGTCTCTGTGTCTCTGTCTCTGTGTCTCTCTCTCTGTGTCTCTGTGTCTGTGTCTCTGTCTCTGTCTCTGTGTCTCTGTCTCTGTGTCTCTGTCTCTGTGTCTCTGTCTCTGGGTCTCTGTCTCTGTGTCTCTGTCTGTGTGTCTCCGTCTCTGTGTCTCTGTCTCTGTGTCTCTCTCTGTGTCTCTGTCTCTGTGTCTCTGTGTCTGTGTCTCTGTCTCTGTGTCTCTGTCCCCGTGTCTCTGTCTCTGTGTCTCTGTCTCTGTGTCTCTGTCTCTGTGTCTCTGTCTCTGTGTCTCTGTCTCTGTGTCTCTGTCTCTGTGTCTCTGTCTCTGTGTCTCTGTCTCTGTGTCTCTGTCTCTGTGTCTCTGTCTCTGTGTCTCTGTCTCTGTGTCTGTGTCTCTGTCTCTGTGTCTGTGTCTCTCTCACTCTGTGTCTATGTCCCTGTGCCTATGTATCTGTGTCTCTGTCTCTGTGTCTCTGTCTCTGTGTCTCCGTCTCTGTGTCTCTGTCTCTGCGTCTCTGTCTCTGTGTCTCTGTCTCTGTGTCTCTGTCTCTGTGTCACTGTCTCTGTGTCTGTGTCTCTGTCTCTGTCTCTGTGTCTCTGTCTCTGTGTCTCTGTCTCTGTGTCTCTGTCTCTGTGTCTGTGTCTATGTCTCTGTCTCTGTGTCTCGCTCTCTCTGTGTCTATGTCCCTGTGCCTATGTATCTGTGTCTCTGTCTCTGTGACTTTGTCTCTGCGTATCTGTCCCTGCGTATCTGTCTCTCTGTCTCTGTCTCTGTGTCTCTGTCTCTGTGTCTCTGTCTCTGTGTCTCTGTCTCTGTGTCTCTGTCTCTGTGTCTCTGTCTCTGTGTCTCTGTCTCTGTGTCTCTGTCTCTGTGTCTCTGTCTCTGTGTCTCTGTCTCTGTGTCTCTGTCTCTGTGTCTCTGTCTCTGTGTCTAACTCTCCTTGTCTCTGTCTCTGTCTCTGTGTCTCTGTCTCTGTGTCTCTGTCTCTGTGTCTCTGTCTCTGTGTCTCTGACTCTGTGTCTCTGTCTCTGTGTCTCTGTCTCTGTGTCTCTGTCTCTGTGTCTCTGTCTCTGTGTCTCTGTCTCTGTGTCTCTGTCTCTGTGTCTCTGTCTCTGTGACTCTGTCTCTGTGTCTCTGTCTCTGTGTCTCTGTCTCTGTGTCTCTGTCTCTGTGTCTCTGTCTCTGTGTCTCTTTCTCTGTGTCTCTGTCTCTGCGTCTCTGTCTCTGTGTCTCTGTCTCTGTTTCTCTGTCTCTGTGTCTCTGCCTCTGTGTCTCTGTCTCTGTGTCTCTGTCTCTGTGTCTCTGTCTCTGTGTCTCTGTCTCTGTGTCTCTGTCTCTGTGTCTCTGTCTCTGTGTCTCTGTCTCTGTGTCTCTGTCTCTGTGTCTCTGTCTCTGTGTCCCTGTCTCTGTGTCTCTGTCTCTGTGTCTCTGTCTCTGTGTCTCTGTCTCTGTGTCTCTGCCTCTGTGTCTCTGTCTCTGTGTCTCTGTCTCTGTGTCTCTGTCTCTGTGTGTCTGTCTCTGTGTCTCTGTCTCTGTGTCTCTGTCTCTGTGTCTCTGTCTCTGTGTCTCTGTCTCTGTGTCTAACTCTCCTTGTCCCTGTCTCTGTCTCTGTGTCTCTGTCTCTGTGTCTCTGTCTCTGTGTCTCTGTCTCTGTGTCTAACTCTCCTTGTCCCTGTCCCTGTCTCTGTGTCTCTGTCTCTGTGTCTCTGTCTCTGTGTCTCTGTCTCTGTGTCTCTGTCTCTGTGTCTCTGTCTCTGTGTCTCTGTCTCTGTGTCTCTGTCTCTGTGTCTCTGTCTCTGTGTCTCTGTCTCTGTGTCTCTGTCTCTGTGTCTGTGTCTCTGTCTCTGTCTCTGTGTCTCGCTCTCTTTGTGTCTATGTCCCTGTGCCTATGTATCTGTGTCTCTGTCTCTGTGACTTTGTCTCTGCGTATCTGTCTCTGTGTCTCTGTCTCTGTGTCTCTGTCTCTGTGTCTCTGTCTCTGTGTCTCTGTCTCTGTGTCTCTGTCTCTGTGTCTCTGTCTCTGTGTCTGTGTCTCTGTCTCTGTCTCTGTGTCTCGCTCTCTCTGTGTCTATGTCCCTGTGCCTATGTATCTGTGTCTCTGTCTCTGTGACTTTGTCTCTGCGTATCTGTCTCTGTGTCTCTGTCTCTGTGTCTCTGTCTCTGTGTCTCTGTCTCTGTGTCTCTGTCTCTGTGTCTCTGTCTCTGTGTCACTGTCTCTGTGTCTCTGTCTCTGTTTCTCTGTCTCTGTGCCTCTGTCTCTGTGTCTCTGTCTCTGTGTCTCTGTCTCTGTGTCTCTGTCTCTGTGTCTCTGTCTCTGTGTCTAAGTCTCCTTGTCTCTGTCTCTGTGTCTCTGTCTCTGTGTCTCTGTCTCTTTGTCTCTGTCTCTGTGTCTCTGTCTCTGTGTCTCTGTCTCTGTGTCTCTGTCTCTGTGTCTCTGTCTCTGTGTCTCTGTCTCTGTGTCTCTGTCTCTGTGTCTCTGTCTCTGTGTCTCTGTCTCTGTGTCTCTGTCTCTGTGTCTCTGTCTCTGTGTCTCTGTCTCTGTGTCTCTGTCTCTGTGTCTCTGTCTCTGTGTCTGTGTCTCTGTCTCTGTCTCTGTGTCTCGCTCTCTCTGTGTCTATGTCCCTGTGCCTATGTATCTGTGTCTCTGTCTCTGTGACTTTGTCTCTGCGTATCTGTCTCTGTGTCTCTGTCTCTGTGTCTCTGTCTCTGTGTCTCTGTCTCTGTGTCTCTGTCTATGTGTCTCTGTCTCTGTGTCTCTGTCTCCGTGGCTCTGTCTCTGTGTCTCTGTCGATGTGTCTAAGTCTCTTTGTCTCTGTCTCTGTGTCTCTGTCGATGTGTCTAAGTCTCTTTGTCACTGTCTCTGTGTCTCTGCCTCTGTCTCCGTGTGTCTTAATCTGTGTCTCTGTCTGTGCGCCTATGTATCTGTGTATCCGTCTCTGTGTCTGTGCTCTGTGTCTCTGTCTCTGTGCCTCTGTCTCTGTGTCTCTGTCTCTGTGTCTCTGTCTCTGTGTCTCTGTCTCTGTGTCTCTGTCTCTGTGTCTCTGTCTCTGTGTCTCTGTCTCTGTGTCTCTGTCTCTGTGTCTCTGTCTCTGTGTCTCTGTCTCTGTGTCTCTGTCTCTGTGTCTCTGTCTCTGTGTCTCTGTCTCTGTGTCTCCGTCTCTGTGCCTCCGTCTCTGTGCCTCCGTCTCTGTGTCTCCGTCTCTGTGTCTCCGTCTCTGTGTCTCTGTCTCTGTGTCTCTGTCTCTGTGTCTCTGTCTCTGTGTCTCTGTCTCTGTGTCTCTGCCTCTGTCTCCGTGTGTCTTAATCTGTGTCTCTGTCTGTGCGCCTATGTATCTGTGTATCCGTCTCTGTGTCTGTGCTCTGTGTCTCTGTCTCTGACTCTGTTCCTGTGTCTGCCTCTGTGTCTCTGTCTCTGTGTATAAGTCTCCTTGTCTCTGTCTCTGTGTCTCTGCTTCTGTCTCCATGTGTCTTACACTGTGTCTCTGTCTGTGCGCCTATGTATCTGTGTATCCGTGTCTGTGTCTGTGCTCTGTGTCTCTGTCTCTGACTCTGTCTCTGTGTCTCTGTCTCTGTGTCTGTGCATCTGTCTCTGTCTCTGTGTCTCTCTCTCTCTGTGTCTGTGTCCCTGTGCCTATGTATCTGTGTCTCTGTCTCTGTGTCTAAGTCTCCTTGTCTCTGTCTCTGTGTCTCTGCCTCTGTCTCCGTGTGTCTTAATTTGTGTCCCTGTCTGTGCGCCTATGTATCTGTGTATCCGTCTCTGTGTCTCTGTCTCTGTGTCTCTGTCTCTGTGTCTCTGTCTCTGTGTCTCTGTCTCTCTGTCTCTGTCTCTGTCTCTGTCTCTGTCTCTGTCTCTGTCTCTGTCTCTGTCTCTGTCTCTGTCTCTGCCTCTGTCTCTGTCCCTGTCTCTGTCTCTCTCACTGTCTCTGTCTCTGTCTCTGTCTCTGTCTTTCTATCTCTGTCTCTGTGTCTCTGTCTCTGTGTCTCTGTCTCTGTGTCTCTGTCTCTGTGTCTCTGTCTCTGTGTCTCTGTCTCTGTGTCTCTGTCTCTGTGTCTCTGTCTCGGTGTCTCTGTCTCGGTGTCTCTGTCTCTGTGTCTCTGTCTCTGTGTCTCTGTCTCTGTGTCTCTGTCTCTGTGTCTCTATCTCTGTGTCTCTGTCTCTGTGTCTCTGTCTCTGTGTCTCTGTCTCTGTGTCTCTGTCTCTGTGTCTCTGTCTCTGTGTCTCTGTCTCTGTGTCTCTGTCTCTGTGTCTCTGTCTCTGTGTCTCTGTCTCTGTGTCTCTGTCTCTGTGTCTCTGTCTCTGTGTCTCTGTCTCTGTGTCTCTGTCTCTGTGTCTCTGTCTCTGTGTCTCTGTCTCTGTGTCTCTGTCTCTGTGTCTCTGTCTCTGTGTCTCTGTCTCTGTGTCTCTGTCTCTGTGTCTCTGTCTCTGTGTCTGTGTCTCTGTCTCTGTGTCTGTGTCTCTCTCACTCTGTGTCTATGTCCCTCTGCCTATGTATCTGTGACTTTGTCTCTGCGTATCTGTCTCTGTGTCTCTGTCTCTGTGTCTCTGTCTCTGTGTCTCTGTCTCTGTGTCTCTGTCTCTGTGTCTCTGTCTCGGTGTCACTGTCTCTGCGTACCTGCCTCTGTGTCTCTGTATCTGTGTCTCTGTCTCTGTGTCTCTGTCTCTGTGTCTCTGTCTCTGTGTCTCTGTCTCTGTGTCTCTGTCTCTGTGTCTCTGTCTCTGTGTCTCTGTCTCTGTGTCTCTGTCTCTGTGTCTCTGTCTCTGTGTCTCTGTCTCTGTGTCTCTGTCTCAGTGTCTCTGTCTCTGTGTCTCTGTCTCTGTGTCTCTGTCTCTGTGTCTCTGTCTCTGTGTCTCTGTCTCTGTGACTTTGTCTCTGCGTATCTGTCTCTGTGGCTCTGTCTCTGTGTCTCTCTCTCTGTGTCTCTGTCTCTGTGTCCCTCTCTCTGTGTCTCTGTCTCTGTGTCTCTGTCTCTGTGTCTCTGTCTCTGTGTCTCTGTCTCTGTGTCTCTGTCACTGTGTCTCTGTCTCTGTGTCTCTGTCTCTGTGTCTCTGTCTCTGTGTCTCTGTCTCTGTCTCTCTGTCTCTGTGTCTCTGTCTCTGTGTCTCTGTCTCTGTGTCTCTGTCTCTGTGTCTGTGTCTCTGTCTCTGTCTCTGTGTCTCGCTCTCTCTGTGTCTATGTCCCTGTGCCTATGTATCTGTGTCTCTGTCTCTGTGACTTTGTCTCTGCGTATCTGTCTCTGCGTATCTGTCTCTCTGTCTCTGTCTCTGTGTCTCTGTCGCTGTGTCTCTGTCTCTGTGTCTCTGTCTCTGTGTCTCTGTCCCTGTGTCTCCGTCTGTGTGTCTCTGTCTCTGTGTCTCTGTCTCTCTCTCTCTCTCTCTGTCTCCGTCTCTGTCTCTGTGTCTCTGTCTCTGTGTCTCTGTCTCAGTGTCTCTGTCTCTGCGTCTCTGTCTCTGTGTCTCTGTCTCTGTGTCTCTGTCTCTGTGTCTCTGTCCCTGTGTCTCTGTCTCTGTGTCCCTGTCTCTGTGTCTCTGTCTCTGTGTCTCTGTCTCTGTGTCTCTGCCTCTGTGTCTCTGTCTCTGTGTCTCTGTCTCTGTGTCTCTGTCTCTGTGTCTCTGTCTCTGTGTCTCTGTCTCTGTGTCTCTGTCTCTGTTTCTCTGTCTCTGTGCCTCTGTCTCTGTGTCTCTGTCCCTGTGTCTCTGTCTCTGTGACTCTGTCTCTGTGTCTCTGTCTCTGTGTCTCTGTCTCTGTGTCTCTGTCTCTGTGTCTCTGTCTCTGTGTCTCTGTCTCTGTGTCTCTGTCTCTGTGACTTTGTCTCTGCGTATCTGTCTCTGTGGCTCTCTCTCTGTGTCTCTGTCTCTGTGTCTCTGTCTCTGTGTCCCTCTCTCTGTGTCTCTGTCTCTGTGTCTCTGTCTCTGTGTCTCTGTCTCTGTGTCTCTGTCTCTGTGTCTCTGTCACTGTGTCTCTGTCTCTGTGTCTCTGTCTCTGTGTCTCTGTCTCTGTGTCTCTGTCTCTGCCTCTCTGTCTCTGTGTCTCTGTCTCTGTGTCTCTGTCTCTGTGTCTCTGTCTCTGTGTCTGTGTCTCTGTCTCTGTCTCTGTGTCTCGCTCTCTCTGTGTCTATGTCCCTGTGCCTATGTATCTGTGTCTCTGTCTCTGTGACTTTGTCTCTGCGTATCTGTCTCTGCGTATCTGTCTCTCTGTCTCTGTCTCTGTGTCTCTGTCTCTGTGTCTCTGTCTCTGTGTCTCTGTCTCTGTGTCTCTGTCTCTGTGTCTCTGTCTCTGTGTCTCTGTCTGTGTGTCTCTGTCTCTGTGTCTCTGTCTCTCTCTCTCTCTCTGTCTCCGTCTCTGTCTCTGTGTCTCTGTCTCTGTGTCTCTGTGTCTGTGTCTCTGTCTCTGTGTCTCTGTCTCTGTGTCTCTGTCTCTGTGTCTCTGTCTCTGTGTCTCTGTCTCTGTGTCTCTGTCTCTGTGTCCCTGTCTCTGTGTCTCTGTCTCTGTGTCTCTGTCTCTATGTCTCTGTCTCTGTGTCTCTGTCTCTGTGTCTCTGTCTCTGTGTCTCTGTCTCTGTGTCTCTGTCTCTGTGTCTCTGTCTCTGTGTCTCTGTCTCTGTCTCTGTGTCTCTGTCTCTGTGTCTCTGTCTGTGTGTCTCTGTCTCTGTGTCTCTGTCTCTCTCTCTCTCTCTGTCTCCGTCTCTGTCTCTGTGTCTCTGTCTCTGTGTCTCTGTCTCTGTGTCTCTGTCTCTGTGTCTCTGTCTCTGTGTCTCTGTCTCTGTGTCTAACTCTCCTTGTCTCTGTCTCTGTCTCTGTGTCTCTGTCTCTGTGTCTCTGTCTCTGTATCTCTGTCTCTGTGTCTAACTCTCCTTGTCTCTGTCTCTGTCTCTGTGTCTCAGTCTCTGTGTCTCTGTCTCTGTGTCTCTGTCTCTGTGTCTCTGTCTCTGTGTCTCTGTCTCTGTGTCTCTGTCTCTGTGTCTCTGTCTCTGTGTCTCTGTCTCTGTGTCTCTGTCTCTGTGTCTCTGTCTCTGTGTCTCTGTCTCTGTGTCTCTGTCTCTGTGTCTCTGTCTCTGTGTCTCTGTCTCTGTGTCTCTGTCTCTGTGTCTCTGCCTCTGTGTCTAACTCTCCTTGTCTCTGTCTCTGTCTCTGTGTCTCTGTCTCTGTGTCTCTGTCTCTGTGTCTCTGTCTCTGTGTCTCTGTCTCTGTGTCTCTGTCTCTGTGTCTCTGTCTCTGTGTCTCTGTCTCTGTGTCTCTGTCTCTGTGTCTCTGTCTCTGTGTCTCTGTCTCTGTGTCTCTGTCTCTGTGTCTCTGTCTCTGTGTCTCTGTCTCTGTGTCTCTGTCTCTGTGACTCTGTCTCTGTGTCTCTGTCTCTGTGTCTCTGTCTCTGTGTCTCTGTCTCTGTGTCTCTGTCTCTGTGTCTCTGTCTCTGTGTCTCTGTCTCTGTGTCTCTTTCTCTGTGTCTCTGTCTCTGCGTCTCTGTCTCTGTGTCTCTGTCTCTGTTTCTCTGTCTCTGTGTCTCTGCCTCTGTGTCTCTGTCTCTGTGTCTCTGTCTCTGTGTCTCTGTCTCTGTGTCTCTGTCTCTGTGTCTCTGTCTCTGTGTCTCTGTCTCTGTGTCTCTGTCTCTGTGTCTCTGTCTCTGTGTCCCTGTCTCTGTGTCTCTGTCTCTGTGTCTCTGTCTCTGTGTCTCTGTCTCTGTGTCTGTGTCTCTGTCTCTGTCTCTGTGTCTCGCTCTCTTTGTGTCTATGTCCCTGTGCCTATGTATCTGTGTCTCTGTCTCTGTGACTTTGTCTCTGCGTATCTGTCTCTGTGTCTCTGTCTCTGTGTCTCTGTCTCTGTGTCTCTGTCTCTGTGTCTCTGTCTCTGTGTCTCTGTCTCTGTGTCTCTGTCTCTGTGTCTCTGTCTCTGTGTCTCTGTCTCTGTGTCTCTGTCTCTGTGTCCCTGTCTCTGTGTCTCTGTCTCTGTGTCTCTGTCTCTGTGTCTCTGTCTCTGTGTCTGTGTCTCTGTCTCTGTCTCTGTGTCTCGCTCTCTTTGTGTCTATGTCCCTGTGCCTATGTATCTGTGTCTCTGTCTCTGTGACTTTGTCTCTGCGTATCTGTCTCTGTGTCTCTGTCTCTGTGTCTCTGTCTCTGTGTCTCAGTCTCTGTGTCTCTGTCTCTGTGTCTCTGTCTCTGTGTCTCTGTCTCTGTGTCTGTGTCTCTGTCTCTGTCTCTGTGTCTCGCTCTCTCTGTGTCTATGTCCCTGTGCCTATGTATCTGTGTCTCTGTCTCTGTGACTTTGTCTCTGCGTATCTGTCTCTGTGTCTCTGTCTCTGTGTCTCTGTCTCTGTGTCTCTGTCTCTGTGTCTCTGTCTCTGTGTCTCTGTCTCTGTGTCACTGTCTCTGTGTCTCTGTCTCTGTTTCTCTGTCTCTGTGCCTCTGTCTCTGTGTCTCTGTCTCTGTGTCTCTGTCTCTGTGTCTCTGTCTCTGTGTCTCTGTCTCTGTGTCTAAGTCTCCTTGTCTCTGTCTCTGTGTCTCTGTCTCTGTGTCTCTGTCTCTTTGTCTCTGTCTCTGTGTCTCTGTCTCTGTGTCTCTGTCTCTGTGTCTCTGTCTCTGTGTCTCTGTCTCTGTGTCTCTGTCTCTGTGTCTCTGTCTCTGTGTCTCTGTCTCTGTGTCTCTGTCTCTGTGTCTCTGTCTCTGTGTCTCTGTCTCTGTGTCTCTGTCTCTGTGTCTCTGTCTCTGTGTCTGTGTCTCTGTCTCTGTCTCTGTGTCTCGCTCTCTCTGTGTCTATGTCCCTGTGCCTATGTATCTGTGTCTCTGTCTCTGTGACTTTGTCTCTGCGTATCTGTCTCTGTGTCTCTGTCTCTGTGTCTCTGTCTCTGTGTCTCTGTCTCTGTGTCTCTGTCTATGTGTCTCTGTCTCTGTGTCTCTGTCTCCGTGTCTCTGTCTCTGTGTCTCTGTCGATGTGTCTAAGTCTCTTTGTCTCTGTCTCTGTGTCTCTGTCGATGTGTCTAAGTCTCTTTGTCACTGTCTCTGTGTCTCTGCCTCTGTCTCCGTGTGTCTTAATCTGTGTCTCTGTCTGTGCGCCTATGTATCTGTGTATCCGTCTCTGTGTCTGTGCTCTGTGTCTCTGTCTCTGTGCCTCTGTCTCTGTGTCTCTGTCTCTGTGTCTCTGTCTCTGTGTCTCTGTCTCTGTGTCTCTGTCTCTGTGTCTCTGTCTCTGTGTCTCTGTCTCTGTGTCTCTGTCTCTGTGTCTCTGTCTCTGTGTCTCTGTCTCTGTGTCTCTGTCTCTGTGTCACTGTCTCTGTGTCTCCGTCTCTGTGCCTCCGTCTCTGTGCCTCCGTCTCTGTGTCTCCGTCTCTGTGTCTCCGTCTCTGTGTCTCTGTCTCTGTGTCTCTGTCTCTGTGTCTCTGTCTCTGTGTCTCTGTCTCTGTGTCTCTGCCTCTGTCTCCGTGTGTCTTAATCTGTGTCTCTGTCTGTGCGCCTATGTATCTGTGTATCCGTCTCTGTGTCTGTGCTCTGTGTCTCTGTCTCTGACTCTGATCCTGTGTCTGCCTCTGTGTCTCTGTCTCTGTGTATAAGTCTCCTTGTCTCTGTCTCTGTGTCTCTGCTTCTGTCTCCATGTGTCTTAAACTGTGTCTCTGTCTGTGCGCCTATGTATCTGTGTATCCGTGTCTGTGTCTGTGCTCTGTGTCTCTGTCTCTGACTCTGTCTCTGACTCTGTCTCTGTGTCTCTGTCTCTGTGTCTGTGCATCTGTCTCTGTCTCTGTGTCTCTCTCTCTCTGTGTCTGTGTCCCTGTGCCTATGTATCTGTGTCTCTGTCTCTGTGTCTAAGTCTCCTTGTCTCTGTCTCTGTGTCTCTGCCTCTGTCTCCGTGTGTCTTAATTTGTGTCCCTGTCTGTGCGCCTATGTATCTGTGTATCCGTCTCTGTGTCTCTGTCTCTGTGTCTCTGTCTCTGTGTCTCTGTCTCTGTGTCTCTGTCTCTCTGTCTCTGTCTCTGTCTCTGTCTCTGTCTCTGTCTCTGTCTCTGTCTCTGTCTCTGCCTCTGTCTCTGTCCCTGTCTCTGTCTCTCTCACTGTCTCTGTCTCTGTCTCTGTCTCTGTCTTTCTATCTCTGTCTCTGTGTCTCTGTCTCTGTGTCTCTGTCTCTGTGTCTCTGTCTCTGTGTCTCTGTCTCTGTGTCTCTGTCTCTGTGTCTCTGTCTCTGTGTCTCTGTCTCTGTGTCTCTGTCTCTGTGTCTCTGTCTCGGTGTCTCTGTCTCTGTGTCTCTGTCTCTGTGTCTCTGTCTCTGCGTATCTGTCTCTGTGTCTCTGTCTCTGTGTCTCTGTCTCTGTGTCTCTGTCTCTGTGTCTCTGTCTCGGTGTCACTGTCTCTGCGTACCTGCCTCTGTGTCTCTGTATCTGTGTCTCTGTCTCTGTGTCTCTGTCTCTGTGTCTCTGTCTCTGTGTCTCTGTCTCTGTGTCTCTGTCTCTGTGTCTCTGTCTCTGTGTCTCTGTCTCTGTGTCTCTGTCTCTGTGTCTCTGTCTCAGTGTCTCTGTCTCTGTGTCTCTGTCTCTGTGTCTCTGTCTCTGTGTCTCTGTCTCTGTGACTTTGTCTCTGCGTATCTGTCTCTGTGGCTCTGTCTCTGTGTCTCTGTCTCTGTGTCTCTGTCTCTGTGTCCCTCTGTCTGTGTCTCTGTCTCTGTGTCTCTGTCTCTGTGTCTCTGTCTCTGTGTCTCTGTCTCTGTGTCTCTGTCACTGTGTCTCTGTCTCTGTGTCTCTGTCTCTGTGTCTCTGTCTCTGTGTCTCTGTCTCTGTCTCTCTGTCTCTGTGTCTCTGTCTCTGTGTCTCTGTCTCTGTGTCTCTGTCTCTGTGTCTGTGTCTCTGTCTCTGTCTCTGTGTCTCGCTCTCTCTGTGTCTATGTCCCTGTGCCTATGTATCTGTGTCTCTGTCTCTGTGACTTTGTCTCTGCGTATCTGTCTCTGCGTATCTGTCTCTCTGTCTCTGTCTCTGTGTCTCTGTCGCTGTGTCTCTGTCTCTGTGTCTCTGTCTCTGTGTCTCTGTCCCTGTGTCTCTGTCTGTGTGTCTCTGTCTCTGTGTCTCTGTCTCTCTCTCTCTCTCTCTGTCTCCGTCTCTGTCTCTGTGTCTCTGTCTCTGTGTCTCTGTCTCAGTGTCTCTGTCTCTGCGTCTCTGTCTCTGTGTCTCTGTCTCTGTGTCTCTGTCTCTGTGTCTCTGTCCCTGTGTCTCTGTCTCTGTGTCCCTGTCTCTGTGTCTCTGTCTCTGTGTCTCTGTCTCTGTGTCTCTGCCTCTGTGTCTCTGTCTCTGTGTCTCTGTCTCTGTGTCTCTGTCTCTGTGTCTCTGTCTCTGTGTCTCTGTCTCTGTGTCTCTGTCTCTGTTTCTCTGTCTCTGTGCCTCTGTCTCTGTGTCTCTGTCCCTGTGTCTCTGTCTCTGTGACTCTGTCTCTGTGTCTCTGTCTCTGTGTCTCTGTCTCTGTGTCTCTGTCTCTGTGTCTCTGTCTCTGTGTCTCTGTCTCTGTGACTTTGTCTCTGCGTATCTGTCTCTGTGGCTCTCTCTCTGTGTCTCTGTCTCTGTGTCTCTGTCTCTGTGTCCCTCTCTCTGTGTCTCTGTCTCTGTGTCTCTGTCTCTGTGTCTCTGTCTCTGTGTCTCTGTCTCTGTGTCTCTGTCACTGTGTCTCTGTCTCTGTGTCTCTGTCTCTGTGTCTCTGTCTCTGTGTCTCTGTCTCTGCCTCTCTGTCTCTGTGTCTCTGTCTCTGTGTCTCTGTCTCTGTGTCTCTGTCTCTGTGTCTGTGTCTCTGTCTCTGTCTCTGTGTCTCGCTCTCTCTGTGTCTATGTCCCTGTGCCTATGTATCTGTGTCTCTGTCTCTGTGACTTTGTCTCTGCGTATCTGTCTCTGCGTATCTGTCTCTCTGTCTCTGTCTCTGTGTCTCTGTCTCTGTGTCTCTGTCTCTGTGTCTCTGTCTCTGTGTCTCTGTCTCTGTGTCTCTGTCTCTGTGTCTCTGTCTCTGTGTCTCTGTCTCTGTGTCTCTGTCTGTGTGTCTCTGTCTCTGTGTCTCTGTCTCTCTCTCTCTCTCTGTCTCCGTCTCTGTCTCTGTGTCTCTGTCTCTGTGTCTCTGTGTCTGTGTCTCTGTCTCTGTGTCTCTGTCTCTGTGTCTCTGGCTCTGTGTCTCTGTCTCTCTGTCTCTGTCTCTGTGTCTCTGTCTCTGTGTCCCTGTCTCTGTGTCTCTGTCTCTGTGTCTCTGTCTCTATGTCTCTGTCTCTGTGTCTCTGTCTCTGTGTCTCTGTCTCTGTGTCTCTGTCTCTGTGTCTCTGTCTCTGTGTCTCTGTCTCTGTGTCTCTGTCTCTGTCTCTGTGTCTCTGTCTCTGTGTCTCTGTCTGTGTGTCTCTGTCTCTGTGTCTCTGTCTCTCTCTCTCTCTCTCTGTCTCCGTCTCTGTCTCTGTGTCTCTGTCTCTGTGTCTCTGTCTCTGTGTCTCTGTCTCTGTGTCTCTGTCTCTGTGTCTCTGTCTCTGTGTCTCTGTCTCTGTGTCTCTGTCTCTGTGTCTCTGTCTCTGTGTCTGTGTCTCTGTCTCTGTCTCTGTGTCTCGCTCTCTCTGTGTCTATGTCCCTGTGCCTATGTATCTGTGTCTCTGTCTCTGTGACTTTGTCTCTGCGTATCTGTCTCTGTGTCTCTGTCTCTGTGTCTCTGTCTCTGTGTCTCTGTCTATGTGTCTCTGTCTCTGTGTCTCTGTCTCCGTGTCTCTGTCTCTGTGTCTCTGTCGATGTGTCTAAGTCTCTTTGTCTCTGTCTCTGTGTCTCTGTCGATGTGTCTAAGTCTCTTTGTCACTGTCTCTGTGTCTCTGCCTCTGTCTCCGTGTGTCTTAATCTGTGTCTCTGTCTGTGCGCCTATGTATCTGTGTATCCGTCTCTGTGTCTGTGCTCTGTGTCTCTGTCTCTGTGCCTCTGTCTCTGTGTCTCTGTCTCTGTGTCTCTGTCTCTGTGTCTCTGTCTCTGTGTCTCTGTCTCTGTGTCTCTGTCTCTGTGTCTCTGTCTCTGTGTCTCTGTCTCTGTGTCTCTGTCTCTGTGTCACTGTCTCTGTGTCTCTGTCTCTGTTTCTCTGTCTCTGTGCCTCTGTCTCTGTGTCTCTGTCTCTGTGTCTCTGTCTCTGTGTCTCTGTCTCTGTGTCTCTGTCTCTGTGTCTAAGTCTCCTTGTCTCTGTCTCTGTGTCTCTGTCTCTGTGTCTCTGTCTCTTTGTCTCTGTCTCTGTGTCTCTGTCTCTGTGTCTCTGTCTCTGTGTCTCTGTCTCTGTGTCTCTGTCTCTGTGTCTCTGTCTCTGTGTCTCTGTCTCTGTGTCTCTGTCTCTGTGTCTCTGTCTCTGTGTCTCTGTCTCTGTGTCTCTGTCTCTGTGTCTCTGTCTCTGTGTCTCTGTCTCTGTGTCTGTGTCTCTGTCTCTGTCTCTGTGTCTCGCTCTCTCTGTGTCTATGTCCCTGTGCCTATGTATCTGTGTCTCTGTCTCTGTGACTTTGTCTCTGCGTATCTGTCTCTGTGTCTCTGTCTCTGTGTCTCTGTCTCTGTGTCTCTGTCTCTGTGTCTCTGTCTATGTGTCTCTGTCTCTGTGTCTCTGTCTCCGTGTCTCTGTCTCTGTGTCTCTGTCGATGTGTCTAAGTCTCTTTGTCTCTGTCTCTGTGTCTCTGTCGATGTGTCTAAGTCTCTTTGTCACTGTCTCTGTGTCTCTGCCTCTGTCTCCGTGTGTCTTAATCTGTGTCTCTGTCTGTGCGCCTATGTATCTGTGTATCCGTCTCTGTGTCTGTGCTCTGTGTCTCTGTCTCTGTGCCTCTGTCTCTGTGTCTCTGTCTCTGTGTCTCTGTCTCTGTGTCTCTGTCTCTGTGTCTCTGTCTCTGTGTCTCTGTCTCTGTGTCTCTGTCTCTGTGTCTCTGTCTCTGTGTCTCTGTCTCTGTGTCTCTGTCTCTGTGTCTCTGTCTCTGTGTCACTGTCTCTGTGTCTCCGTCTCTGTGCCTCCGTCTCTGTGCCTCCGTCTCTGTGTCTCCGTCTCTGTGTCTCCGTCTCTGTGTCTCTGTCTCTGTGTCTCTGTCTCTGTGTCTCTGTCTCTGTGTCTCTGTCTCTGTGTCTCTGCCTCTGTCTCCGTGTGTCTTAATCTGTGTCTCTGTCTGTGCGCCTATGTATCTGTGTATCCGTCTCTGTGTCTGTGCTCTGTGTCTCTGTCTCTGACTCTGTTCCTGTGTCTGCCTCTGTGTCTCTGTCTCTGTGTATAAGTCTCCTTGTCTCTGTCTCTGTGTCTCTGCTTCTGTCTCCATGTGTCTTAAACTGTGTCTCTGTCTGTGCGCCTATGTATCTGTGTATCCGTGTCTGTGTCTGTGCTCTGTGTCTCTGTCTCTGACTCTGTCTCTGACTCTGTCTCTGTGTCTCTGTCTCTGTGTCTGTGCATCTGTCTCTGTCTCTGTGTCTCTCTCTCTCTGTGTCTGTGTCCCTGTGCCTATGTATCTGTGTCTCTGTCTCTGTGTCTAAGTCTCCTTGTCTCTGTCTCTGTGTCTCTGCCTCTGTCTCCGTGTGTCTTAATTTGTGTCCCTGTCTGTGCGCCTATGTATCTGTGTATCCGTCTCTGTGTCTCTGTCTCTGTGTCTCTGTCTCTGTGTCTCTGTCTCTGTGTCTCTGTCTCTCTGTCTCTGTCTCTGTCTCTGTCTCTGTCTCTGTCTCTGTCTCTGTCTCTGTCTCTGTCTCTGCCTCTGTCTCTGTCCCTGTCTCTGTCTCTCTCACTGTCTCTGTCTCTGTCTCTGTCTCTGTCTTTCTATCTCTGTCTCTGTGTCTCTGTCTCTGTGTCTCTGTCTCTGTGTCTCTGTCTCTGTGTCTCTGTCTCTGTGTCTCTGTCTCTGTGTCTCTGTCTCTGTGTCTCTGTCTCTGTGTCTCTGTCTCTGTGTCTCTGTCTCGGTGTCTCTGTCTCTGTGTCTCTGTCTCTGTGTCTCTGTCTCTGCGTATCTGTCTCTGTGTCTCTGTCTCTGTGTCTCTGTCTCTGTGTCTCTGTCTCTGTGTCTCTGTCTCGGTGTCACTGTCTCTGCGTACCTGCCTCTGTGTCTCTGTATCTGTGTCTCTGTCTCTGTGTCTCTGTCTCTGTGTCTCTGTCTCTGTGTCTCTGTCTCTGTGTCTCTGTCTCTGTGTCTCTGTCTCTGTGTCTCTGTCTCTGTGTCTCTGTCTCTGTGTCTCTGTCTCTGTGTCTCTGTCTCAGTGTCTCTGTCTCTGTGTCTCTGTCTCTGTGTCTCTGTCTCTGTGTCTCTGTCTCTGTGACTTTGTCTCTGCGTATCTGTCTCTGTGGCTCTGTCTCTGTGTCTCTGTCTCTGTGTCTCTGTCTCTGTGTCCCTCTCTCTGTGTCTCTGTCTCTGTGTCTCTGTCTCTGTGTCTCTGTCTCTGTGTCTCTGTCTCTGTGTCTCTGTCACTGTGTCTCTGTCTCTGTGTCTCTGTCTCTGTGTCTCTGTCTCTGTGTCTCTGTCTCTGTCTCTCTGTCTCTGTGTCTCTGTCTCTGTGTCTCTGTCTCTGTGTCTCTGTCTCTGTGTCTCTGTCTCTGTGTCTGTGTCTCTGTCTCTGTCTCTGTGTCTCGCTCTCTCTGTGTCTATGTCCCTGTGCCTATGTATCTGTGTCTCTGTCTCTGTGACTTTGTCTCTGCGTATCTGTCTCTGCGTATCTGTCTCTCTGTCTCTGTCTCTGTGTCTCTGTCGCTGTGTCTCTGTCTCTGTGTCTCTGTCTCTGTGTCTCTGTCCCTGTGTCTCTGTCTGTGTGTCTCTGTCTCTGTGTCTCTGTCTCTCTCTCTCTCTCTCTGTCTCCGTCTCTGTCTCTGTGTCTCTGTCTCTGTGTCTCTGTCTCAGTGTCTCTGTCTCTGCGTCTCTGTCTCTGTGTCTCTGTCTCTGTGTCTCTGTCTCTGTGTCTCTGTCCCTGTGTCTCTGTCTCTGTGTCCCTGTCTCTGTGTCTCTGTCTCTGTGTCTCTGTCTCTGTGTCTCTGCCTCTGTGTCTCTGTCTCTGTGTCTCTGTCTCTGTGTCTCTGTCTCTGTGTCTCTGTCTCTGTGTCTCTGTCTCTGTGTCTCTGTCTCTGTTTCTCTGTCTCTGTGCCTCTGTCTCTGTGTCTCTGTCCCTGTGTCTCTGTCTCTGTGACTCTGTCTCTGTGTCTCTGTCTCTGTGTCTCTGTCTCTGTGTCTCTGTCTCTGTGTCTCTGTCTCTGTGTCTCTGTCTCTGTGACTTTGTCTCTGCGTATCTGTCTCTGTGGCTCTCTCTCTGTGTCTCTGTCTCTGTGTCTCTGTCTCTGTGTCCCTCTCTCTGTGTCTCTGTCTCTGTGTCTCTGTCTCTGTGTCTCTGTCTCTGTGTCTCTGTCTCTGTGTCTCTGTCACTGTGTCTCTGTCTCTGTGTCTCTGTCTCTGTGTCTCTGTCTCTGTGTCTCTGTCTCTGCCTCTCTGTCTCTGTGTCTCTGTCTCTGTGTCTCTGTCTCTGTGTCTCTGTCTCTGTGTCTGTGTCTCTGTCTCTGTCTCTGTGTCTCGCTCTCTCTGTGTCTATGTCCCTGTGCCTATGTATCTGTGTCTCTGTCTCTGTGACTTTGTCTCTGCGTATCTGTCTCTGCGTATCTGTCTCTCTGTCTCTGTCTCTGTGTCTCTGTCTCTGTGTCTCTGTCTCTGTGTCTCTGTCTCTGTGTCTCTGTCTCTGTGTCTCTGTCTCTGTGTCTCTGTCTCTGTGTCTCTGTCTCTGTGTCTCTGTCTGTGTGTCTCTGTCTCTGTGTCTCTGTCTCTCTCTCTCTCTCTGTCTCCGTCTCTGTCTCTGTGTCTCTGTCTCTGTGTCTCTGTGTCTGTGTCTCTGTCTCTGTGTCTCTGTCTCTGTGTCTCTGGCTCTGTGTCTCTGTCTCTCTGTCTCTGTCTCTGTGTCTCTGTCTCTGTGTCCCTGTCTCTGTGTCTCTGTCTCTGTGTCTCTGTCTCTATGTCTCTGTCTCTGTGTCTCTGTCTCTGTGTCTCTGTCTCTGTGTCTCTGTCTCTGTGTCTCTGTCTCTGTGTCTCTGTCTCTGTGTCTCTGTCTCTGTCTCTGTGTCTCTGTCTCTGTGTCTCTGTCTGTGTGTCTCTGTCTCTGTGTCTCTGTCTCTCTCTCTCTCTCTCTGTCTCCGTCTCTGTCTCTGTGTCTCTGTCTCTGTGTCTCTGTCTCTGTGTCTCTGTCTCTGTGTCTCTGTCTCTGTGTCTCTGTCTCTGTGTCTCTGTCTCTGTGTCTCTGTCTCTGTGTCTCTGTCTCTGTGTCTCTGTCTCTGTGTCTGTGTCTCTGTCTCTGTCTCTGTGTCTCGCTCTCTCTGTGTCTATGTCCCTGTGCCTATGTATCTGTGTCTCTGTCTCTGTGACTTTGTCTCTGCGTATCTGTCTCTGTGTCTCTGTCTCTGTGTCTCTGTCTCTGTGTCTCTGTCTATGTGTCTCTGTCTCTGTGTCTCTGTCTCCGTGTCTCTGTCTCTGTGTCTCTGTCGATGTGTCTAAGTCTCTTTGTCTCTGTCTCTGTGTCTCTGTCGATGTGTCTAAGTCTCTTTGTCACTGTCTCTGTGTCTCTGCCTCTGTCTCCGTGTGTCTTAATCTGTGTCTCTGTCTGTGCGCCTATGTATCTGTGTATCCGTCTCTGTGTCTGTGCTCTGTGTCTCTGTCTCTGTGCCTCTGTCTCTGTGTCTCTGTCTCTGTGTCTCTGTCTCTGTGTCTCTGTCTCTGTGTCTCTGTCTCTGTGTCTCTGTCTCTGTGTCTCTGTCTCTGTGTCTCTGTCTCTGTGTCTCTGTCTCTGTGTCTCTGTCTCTGTGTCTCTGTCTCTGTGTCACTGTCTCTGTGTCTCCGTCTCTGTGCCTCCGTCTCTGTGCCTCCGTCTCTGTGTCTCCGTCTCTGTGTCTCCGTCTCTGTGTCTCTGTCTCTGTGTCTCTGTCTCTGTGTCTCTGTCTCTGTGTCTCTGTCTCTGTGTCTCTGCCTCTGTCTCCGTGTGTCTTAATCTGTGTCTCTGTCTGTGCGCCTATGTATCTGTGTATCCGTCTCTGTGTCTGTGCTCTGTGTCTCTGTCTCTGACTCTGTTCCTGTGTCTGCCTCTGTGTCTCTGTCTCTGTGTATAAGTCTCCTTGTCTCTGTCTCTGTGTCTCTGCTTCTGTCTCCATGTGTCTTAAACTGTGTCTCTGTCTGTGCGCCTATGTATCTGTGTATCCGTGTCTGTGTCTGTGCTCTGTGTCTCTGTCTCTGACTCTGTCTCTGACTCTGTCTCTGTGTCTCTGTCTCTGTGTCTGTGTATCTGTCTCTGTCTCTGTGTCTCTCTCTCTCTGTGTCTGTGTCCCTGTGCCTATGTATCTGTGTCTCTGTCTCTGTGTCTAAGTCTCCTTGTCTCTGTCTCTGTGTCTCTGCCTCTGTCTCCGTGTGTCTTAATTTGTGTCCCTGTCTGTGCGCCTATGTATCTGTGTATCCGTCTCTGTGTCTCTGTCTCTGTGTCTCTGTCTCTGTGTCTCTGTCTCTGTGTCTCTGTCTCTCTGTCTCTGTCTCTGTCTCTGTCTCTGTCTCTGTCTCTGTCTCTGTCTCTGTCTCTGTCTCTGTCTCTGCCTCTGTCTCTGTCCCTGTCTCTGTCTCTCTCACTGTCTCTGTCTCTGTCTCTGTCTCTGTCTTTCTATCTCTGTCTCTGTGTCTCTGTCTCTGTGTCTCTGTCTCTGTGTCTCTGTCTCTGTGTCTCTGTCTCTGTGTCTCTGTCTCTGTGTCTCTGTCTCTGTGTCTCTGTCTCTGTGTCTCTGTCTCTGTGTCTCTGTCTCGGTGTCTCTGTCTCTGTGTCTCTGTCTCTGTGTCTCTGTCTCTGCGTATCTGTCTCTGTGTCTCTGTCTCTGTGTCTCTGTCTCTGTGTCTCTGTCTCTGTGTCTCTGTCTCGGTGTCACTGTCTCTGCGTACCTGCCTCTGTGTCTCTGTATCTGTGTCTCTGTCTCTGTGTCTCTGTCTCTGTGTCTCTGTCTCTGTGTCTCTGTCTCTGTGTCTCTGTCTCTGTGTCTCTGTCTCTGTGTCTCTGTCTCTGTGTCTCTGTCTCTGTGTCTCTGTCTCTGTGTCTCTGTCTCAGTGTCTCTGTCTCTGTGTCTCTGTCTCTGTGTCTCTGTCTCTGTGTCTCTGTCTCTGTGACTTTGTCTCTGCGTATCTGTCTCTGTGGCTCTGTCTCTGTGTCTCTGTCTCTGTGTCTCTGTCTCTGTGTCCCTCTCTCTGTGTCTCTGTCTCTGTGTCTCTGTCTCTGTGTCTCTGTCTCTGTGTCTCTGTCTCTGTGTCTCTGTCACTGTGTCTCTGTCTCTGTGTCTCTGTCTCTGTGTCTCTGTCTCTGTGTCTCTGTCTCTGTCTCTCTGTCTCTGTGTCTCTGTCTCTGTGTCTCTGTCTCTGTGTCTCTGTCTCTGTGTCTGTGTCTCTGTCTCTGTCTCTGTGTCTCGCTCTCTCTGTGTCTATGTCCCTGTGCCTATGTATCTGTGTCTCTGTCTCTGTGACTTTGTCTCTGCGTATCTGTCTCTGCGTATCTGTCTCTCTGTCTCTGTCTCTGTGTCTCTGTCGCTGTGTCTCTGTCTCTGTGTCTCTGTCTCTGTGTCTCTGTCCCTGTGTCTCTGTCTGTGTGTCTCTGTCTCTGTGTCTCTGTCTCTCTCTCTCTCTCTCTGTCTCCGTCTCTGTCTCTGTGTCTCTGTCTCTGTGTCTCTGTCTCAGTGTCTCTGTCTCTGCGTCTCTGTCTCTGTGTCTCTGTCTCTGTGTCTCTGTCTCTGTGTCTCTGTCCCTGTGTCTCTGTCTCTGTGTCCCTGTCTCTGTGTCTCTGTCTCTGTGTCTCTGTCTCTGTGTCTCTGCCTCTGTGTCTCTGTCTCTGTGTCTCTGTCTCTGTGTCTCTGTCTCTGTGTCTCTGTCTCTGTGTCTCTGTCTCTGTGTCTCTGTCTCTGTTTCTCTGTCTCTGTGCCTCTGTCTCTGTGTCTCTGTCCCTGTGTCTCTGTCTCTGTGACTCTGTCTCTGTGTCTCTGTCTCTGTGTCTCTGTCTCTGTGTCTCTGTCTCTGTGTCTCTGTCTCTGTGTCTCTGTCTCTGTGACTTTGTCTCTGCGTATCTGTCTCTGTGGCTCTCTCTCTGTGTCTCTGTCTCTGTGTCTCTGTCTCTGTGTCCCTCTCTCTGTGTCTCTGTCTCTGTGTCTCTGTCTCTGTGTCTCTGTCTCTGTGTCTCTGTCTCTGTGTCTCTGTCACTGTGTCTCTGTCTCTGTGTCTCTGTCTCTGTGTCTCTGTCTCTGTGTCTCTGTCTCTGCCTCTCTGTCTCTGTGTCTCTGTCTCTGTGTCTCTGTCTCTGTGTCTCTGTCTCTGTGTCTGTGTCTCTGTCTCTGTCTCTGTGTCTCGCTCTCTCTGTGTCTATGTCCCTGTGCCTATGTATCTGTGTCTCTGTCTCTGTGACTTTGTCTCTGCGTATCTGTCTCTGCGTATCTGTCTCTCTGTCTCTGTCTCTGTGTCTCTGTCTCTGTGTCTCTGTCTCTGTGTCTCTGTCTCTGTGTCTCTGTCTCTGTGTCTCTGTCTCTGTGTCTCTGTCTCTGTGTCTCTGTCTCTGTGTCTCTGTCTCTGTGTCTCTGTCTGTGTGTCTCTGTCTCTGTGTCTCTGTCTCTCTCTCTCTCTCTGTCTCCGTCTCTGTCTCTGTGTCTCTGTCTCTGTGTCTCTGTGTCTGTGTCTCTGTCTCTGTGTCTCTGTCTCTGTGTCTCTGGCTCTGTGTCTCTGTCTCTCTGTCTCTGTCTCTGTGTCTCTGTCTCTGTGTCCCTGTCTCTGTGTCTCTGTCTCTGTGTCTCTGTCTCTATGTCTCTGTCTCTGTGTCTCTGTCTCTGTGTCTCTGTCTCTGTGTCTCTGTCTCTGTGTCTCTGTCTCTGTGTCTCTGTCTCTGTCTCTGTGTCTCTGTCTCTGTGTCTCTGTCTGTGTGTCTCTGTCTCTGTGCCTCTGTCTCTCTCTCTCTCTCTCTGTCTCCGTCTCTGTCTCTGTGTCTCTGTCTCTGTGTCTCTGTCTCTGTGTCTCTGTCTCTGTGTCTCTGTCTCTGTGTCTCTGTCTCTGTGTCTAACTCTCCTTGTCTCTGTCTCTGTCTCTGTGTCTCTGTCTCTGTGTCTCTGTCTCTGTGTCTCTGTCTCTGTGTCTAACTCTCCTTGTCTCTGTCTCTGTCTCTGTGTCTCAGTCTCTGTGTCTCTGTCTCTGTGTCTCTGTCTCTGTGTCTCTGTCTCTGTGTCTCTGTCTCTGTGTCTCTGTCTCTGTGTCTCTGTCTCTGTGTCTCTGTCTCTGTGTCTCTGTCTCTGTGTCTCTGTCTCTGTGTCTCTGTCTCTGTGTCTCTGTCTCTGTGTCTCTGTCTCTGTGTCTCTGTCTCTGTGTCTCTGTCTCTGTGTCTCTGTCTCTGTGTCTCTGTCTCTGTGTCTCTGTCTCTGTGTCTCTGTCTCTGTGTCTCTGTCTCTGTGTCTCTGTCTCTGTGACTCTGTCTCTGTGTCTCTGTCTCTGTGTCTCTGTCTCTGTGTCTCTGTCTCTGTGTCTCTGTCTCTGTGTCTCTGTCTCTGTGTCTCTGTCTCTGTGTCTCTGTCTCTGCGTCTCTGTCTCTGCGTCTCTGTCTCTGTGTCTCTGTCTCTGTTTCTCTGTCTCTGTGTCTCTGTCTCTGTGTCTCTGTCTCTGTGTCTCTGTCTCTGTGTCTCTGTCTCTGTGTCTCTGTCTCTGTGTCTCTGTCTCTGTGTCTCTGTCTCTGTGTCTCTGTCTCTGTGTCTCTGTCTCTGTGTCCCTGTCTCTGTGTCTCTGTCTCTGTGTCTCTGTCTCTGTGTCTCTGCCTCTGTGTCTCTGTCTCTGTGTCTCTGTCTCTGTGTCTCTGTCTCTGTGTGTCTGTCTCTGTGTCTCTGTCTCTGTGTCTCTGTCTCTGTGTCTCTGTCTCTGTGTCTAACTCTCCTTGTCCCTGTCTCTGTCTCTGTGTCTCTGTCTCTGTGTCTCTGTCTCTGTGTCTCAGTCTCTGTGTCTCTGTCTCTGTGTCTCTGTCTCTGTGTCTCTGTCTCTGTGTCTCTGTCTCTGTGTCTCTGTCTCTGTGTCTCTGTCTCTGTGTCTCTGTCTCTGTGTCTCTGTCTCTGTGTCTGTGTCTCTGTCTCTGTCTCTGTGTCTCGCTCTCTTTGTGTCTATGTCCCTGTGCCTATGTATCTGTGTCTCTGTCTCTGTGACTTTGTCTCTGCGTATCTGTCTCTGTGTCTCTGTCTCTGTGTCTCTGTCTCTGTGTCTCAGTCTCTGTGTCTCTGTCTCTGTGTCTCTATCTCTGTGTCTCTGTCTCTGTGTCTGTGTCTCTGTCTCTGTCTCTGTGTCTCGCTCTCTCTGTGTCTATGTCCATGTGCCTATGTATCTGTGTCTCTGTCTCTGTGACTTTGTCTCTGCGTATCTGTCTCTGTGTCACTGTCTCTGTGTCTCTGTCTCTGTGTCTCTGTCTCTGTGTCTCTGTCTCTGTGTCACTGTCTCTGTGTCTCTGTCTCTGTGACTCTGTCTCTGTGTCTCTGTCTCTGTGTCTCTGTCTCTGTGTCTCTGTCTCTGTGTCTCTGTCTCTGTGTCTCTGTCTCTGTGTCTCTGTCTCTGTGTCTCTGTCTCTGCGTCTCTGTCTCTGTGTCTCTGTCTCTGTTTCTCTGTCTCTGTGTCTCTGTCTCTGTGTCTCTGTCTCTGTGTCTCTGTCTCTGTGTCTCTGTCTCTGTGTCTCTGTCTCTGTGTCTCTGTCTCTGTGTCTCTGTCTCTGTGTCTCTGTCTCTGTGTCTCTGTCTCTGTGTCTCTGTCTCTGTGTCTCTGTCTCTGTGTCCCTGTCTCTGTGTCTCTGTCTCTGTGTCTCTGTCTCTGTGTCTCTGTCTCTGTGTCTCTGCCTCTGTGTCTCTGTCTCTGTGTCTCTGTCTCTGTGTCTCTGTCTCTGTGTGTCTGTCTCTGTGTCTCTGTCTCTGTGTCTCTGTTTCTGTGTCTCTGTCTCTGTGTCTAACTCTCCTTGTCCCTGTCTCTGTCTCTGTGTCTCTGTCTCTGTGTCTCTGTCTCTGTGTCTCAGTCTCTGTGTCTCTGTCTCTGTGTCTCTGTCTCTGTGTCTCTGTCTCTGTGTCTCTGTCTCTGTGTCTCTGTCTCTGTGTCTCTGTCTCTGTGTCTGTGTCTCTGTCTCTGTCTCTGTGTCTCGCTCTCTTTGTGTCTATGTCCCTGTGCCTATGTATCTGTGTCTCTGTCTCTGTGACTTTGTCTCTGCGTATCTGTCTCTGTGTCTCTGTCTCTGTGTCTCTGTCTCTGTGTCTCAGTCTCTGTGTCTCTGTCTCTGTGTCTCTGCCTCTGTGTCTCTGTCTCTGTGTCTGTGTCTCTGTCTCTGTCTCTGTGTCTCGCTCTCTCTGTGTCTATGTCCCTGTGCCTATGTATCTGTGTCTCTGTCTCTGTGACTTTGTCTCTGCGTATCTGTCTCTGTGTCTCTGTCTCTGTGTCTCTGTCTCTGTGTCTCTGTCTCTGTGTCTCTGTCTCTGTGTCTCTGTCTCTGTGTCACTGTCTCTGTGTCTCTGTCTCTGTTTCTCTGTCTCTGTGCCTCTGTCTCTGTGTCTCTGTCTCTGTGTCTCTGTCTCTGTGTCTCTGTCTCTGTGTCTCTGTCTCTGTGTCTCTGTCTCTGTGTCTAAGTCTCCTTGTCTCTGTCTCTGTGTCTCTGTCTCTGTGTCTCTGTCTCTTTGTCTCTGTCTCTGTGTCTCTGTCCCTGTGTCTCTGTCTCTGTGTCTCTGTCTCTGTGTCTCTGTCTCTGTGTCTCTGTCTCTGTGTCTCTGTCTCTGTGTCTCTGTCTCTGTGTCTCTGTCTCTGTGTCTCTGTCTCTGTGTCTCTGTCTATGTGTCTCTGTCTCTGTGTCTCTGTCTCTGTGTCTCTGTCTCTGTGTCTCTGTCTCTGTGTCTCTGTCTCTGTGTCTCTGTCTCTGTGTCTCTGTCTCTGTGACTTTGTCTCTGTGTCTCTGTCTCTGTGTCTCTGTCGCTGTGTCTAACTCTCCTTGTCTCTGTCTCTGTCTCTGTGTCTCTGTCTCTGTGTCTCTGTCTCTGTGTCTCTGTCTCTGTGTCTCTCTCTCTGTGTCTCTGTCTTTGTCTCTGTCTCTGTGCCTCTGTCTCTGTGTCTCTGTCTCTGTGTCTCTGTCTCTGTGTCTCTGTCTCTGTGTCTCTGTCTCTGTGTCTCTGTCTCTGTGTCTGTGTCTCTGTGTCTCTGTCTCTGCGTCTCTGTCTCTGTGTCTCTGTCTCTTTGGCTCTGTCTGGGTGTCTCTGTCGATGTGTCTAAGTCTCCTTGTCTCTGTCTCTGTTTCTCTGCCTCTGTCTCCGTTTGTCTTAATCTGTGTCTCTGTCTGTGCGCCTATGCATCTGTGTATCCGTCTCTGTGTCTGTGCTCTGTGTCTCTGTCTCTGTGTCTCTGTCGATGTGCCTCAGTCTCCTTGTCTCTGTCTCTGTGTCTCTGCCTCTGTCTCCGTGTGTCTTAATCTGTGTCTCTGTCTGTGCGCCTATGTATCTGTGTATCCGTCTCTGTGTCTGTGCTCTGTGTCTCTGTCTCTGACTCTGTCTCTGTCTCTGTCTCTGTGTCTCTGTCTCTGTCTCTGTGTCTCTCTCTCTGTGTCTCTGTGTCTGTGTCTCTGTCTCTGTCTCTGTGTCTCTGTCTCTGTGTCTCTGTCTCTGGGTCTCTGTCGATGTGTCTAAGTCTCCTTGTCTCTGTCTCTGTGTCTCTGTCTCTGTGTCTCTGTCTCTGTGTCTCTGTCTCTGTGTCTCTGTCTCTGACTCTGTCCCTGTCTCTGTCTCTGTGTCTCTGTCTCTGTGTCTAAGTCTCCTTGTCTCTGTCTCTGTGTCTCTGCCTCTGTCTCCATGTGTCTTCATCTGTGTCTCTGTCTGTGCGCCTATGTATCTGTGTATCCGTGTCTGTGTCTGTGCTCTGTGTCTCTGTCTCTGTCTCTGTCTCTGTGTCTCTGTCTCTGTGTCTCTCTCTCTGTGTCTCTGTCTCTGTGTCTCTGTCTCTGTCTCTGTCTCTGTGTCTCTGTCTCTGTGTCTCTGTCTCTGTGTCTCTGTCTCTGGGTATCTGTCTCTGCGTCTCTGTCTCTGTGTCTCCCTCTCTGTGTCTCTGTCTCTGTGTCTCTGTCTCTGTGTCTCTGTCTCTGTGTCTCTGTCTCTGTGTCTCTGTCTCTGTGTCTCTGTCTCTGTGTCTCTGTCTCTGTGTCTCTGTCTCTGTGTCTCTGTCTCTGTGTCTTTGTCTCTGTGTCTCTGTCTCTGTGTCTCTGTCTCTGTGTCTCTGTCTCTGTCTCTGTGTCTGTGTCTCTGTCTCTGTCTCTGTCTCTGTCTCTGTGTCTCGCTCTCTCTGTGTCTATGTCCCTGCGCCTATGTATCTGTGTCTCTGTCTCTGTGACTTTGTCTCTGCGTATCTGTCTCTGCGTATCTGTCTCTCTGTCTCTGTCTCTGTGTCTCTGTCTCTGTGTCTGTGTCTCTGTCTCTGTCTCTGTGTCTCGCTCTCTCTGTGTCTATGTCCCTGTGCCTATGTATCTGTGTCTCTGTCTCTGTGACTTTGTCTCTGCGTATCTGTCTCTGTGTCACTGTCTCTGTGTCTCTGTCTCTGTGTCTCTGTCTCTGTGTCTCTGTCTCTGTGTCTCTGTCTCTGTGACTCTGTCTCTGTGTCTCTGTCTCTGTGTCTCTGTCTCTGTGTCTCTGTCTCTGTGTCTCTGTCTCTGTGTCTCTGTCTCTGTGTCTCTGTCTCTGTGTCTCTGTCTCTGTGTCTCTGTCTCTGTGTCTGTGTCTCTGTCTCTGTCTCTGTGTCTCGCTCTCTTTGTGTCTATGTCCCTGTGCATATGTATCTGTGTCTCTGTCTCTGTGACTTTGTCTCTGCGTATCTGTCTCTGTGTCTCTGTCTCTGTGTCTCTGTCTCTGTGTCTCAGTCTCTGTGTCTCTGTCTCTGTGTCTCTGTCTCTGTGTCTCTGTCTCTGTGTCTGTGTCTCTGTCTCTGTCTCTGTGTCTCGCTCTCTCTGTGTCTATGTCCCTGTGCCTATGTATCTGTGTCTCTGTCTCTGTGACTTTGTCTCTGCGTATCTGTCTCTGTGTCACTGTCTCTGTGTCTCTGTCTCTGTGTCTCTGTCTCTGTGTCTCTGTCTCTGTGTCACTGTCTCTGTGTCTCTGTCTCTGTGACTCTGTCTCTGTGTCTCTGTCTCTGTGTCTCTGTCTCTGTGTCTCTGTCTCTGTGTCTCTGTCTCTGTGTCTCTGTCTCTGTGTCTCTGTCTCTGTGTCTCTGTCTCTGTGTCTCTGTCTCTGCGTCTCTGTCTCTGTGTCTCTGTCTCTGTTTCTCTGTCTCTGTGTCTCTGTCTCTGTGTCTCTGTCTCTGTGTCTCTGTCTCTGTGTCTCTGTCTCTGTGTCTCTGTCTCTGTGTCTCTGTCTCTGTGTCTCTGTCTCTGTGTCTCTGTCTCTGTGTCTCTGTCTCTGTGTCTCTGTCTCTGTGTCTCTGTCTCTGTGTCCCTGTCTCTGTGTCTCTGTCTCTGTGTCTCTGTCTCTGTGTCTCTGTCTCTGTGTCTCTGCCTCTGTGTCTCTGTCTCTGTGTCTCTGTCTCTGTGTCTCTGTCTCTGTGTGTCTGTCTCTGTGTCTCTGTCTCTGTGTCTCTGTTTCTGTGTCTCTGTCTCTGTGTCTAACTCTCCTTGTCCCTGTCTCTGTCTCTGTGTCTCTGTCTCTGTGTCTCTGTCTCTGTGTCTCAGTCTCTGTGTCTCTGTCTCTGTGTCTCTGTCTCTGTGTCTCTGTCTCTGTGTCTCTGTCTCTGTGTCTCTCTCTGTGTCTCTGTCTCTGTGTCTGTGTCTCTGTCTCTGTCTCTGTGTCTCGCTCTCTTTGTGTCTATGTCCCTGTGCCTATGTATCTGTGTCTCTGTCTCTGTGACTTTGTCTCTGCGTATCTGTCTCTGTGTCTCTGTCTCTGTGTCTCTGTCTCTGTGTCTCAGTCTCTGTGTCTCTGTCTCTGTGTCTCTGCCTCTGTGTCTCTGTCTCTGTGTCTGTGTCTCTGTCTCTGTCTCTGTGTCTCGCTCTCTCTGTGTCTATGTCCCTGTGCCTATGTATCTGTGTCTCTGTCTCTGTGACTTTGTCTCTGCGTATCTGTCTCTGTGTCTCTGTCTCTGTGTCTCTGTCTCTGTGTCTCTGTCTCTGTGTCTCTGTCTCTGTGTCTCTGTCTCTGTGTCTCTGTCTCTGTGTCACTGTCTCTGTGTCTCTGTCTCTGTTTCTCTGTCTCTGTGCCTCTGTCTCTGTGTCTCTGTCTCTGTGTCTCTGTCTCTGTGTCTCTGTCTCTGTGTCTCTGTCTCTGTGTCTCTGTCTCTGTGTCTAAGTCTCCTTGTCTCTGTCTCTGTGTCTCTGTCTCTGTGTCTCTGTCTCTTTGTCTCTGTCTCTGTGTCTCTGTCCCTGTGTCTCTGTCTCTGTGTCTCTGTCTCTGTGTCTCTGTCTCTGTGTCTCTGTCTCTGTGTCTCTGTCTCTGTGTCTCTGTCTCTGTGTCTCTGTCTCTGTGTCTCTGTCTATGTGTCTCTGTCTCTGTGTCTCTGTCTCTGTGTCTCTGTCTCTGTGTCTCTGTCTCTGTGTCTCTGTCTCTGTGTCTCTGTCTCTGTGTCTCTGTCTCTGTGACTTTGTCTCTGTGTCTCTGTCTCTGTGTCTCTGTCGCTGTGTCTAACTCTCCTTGTCTCTGTCTCTGTCTCTGTGTCTCTGTCTCTGTGTCTCTGTCTCTGTGTCTCTGTCTCTGTGTCTCTCTCTCTGTGTCTCTGTCTTTGTCTCTGTCTCTGTGCCTCTGTCTCTGTGTCTCTGTCTCTGTGTCTCTGTCTCTGTGTCTCTGTCTCTGTGTCTCTGTCTCTGTGTCTCTGTCTCTGTGTCTGTGTCTCTGTGTCTCTGTCTCTGCGTCTCTGTCTCTGTGTCTCTGTCTCTTTGGCTCTGTCTGGGTGTCTCTGTCGATGTGTCTAAGTCTCCTTGTCTCTGTCTCTGTTTCTCTGCCTCTGTCTCCGTTTGTCTTAATCTGTGTCTCTGTCTGTGCGCCTATGCATCTGTGTATCCGTCTCTGTGTCTGTGCTCTGTGTCTCTGTCTCTGTGTCTCTGTCGATGTGCCTCAGTCTCCTTGTCTCTGTCTCTGTGTCTCTGCCTCTGTCTCCGTGTGTCTTAATCTGTGTCTCTGTCTGTGCGCCTATGTATCTGTGTATCCGTCTCTGTGTCTGTGCTCTGTGTCTCTGTCTCTGACTCTGTCTCTGTCTCTGTCTCTGTGTCTCTGTCTCTGTCTCTGTGTCTCTCTCTCTGTGTCTCTGTGTCTGTGTCTCTGTCTCTGTCTCTGTGTCTCTGTCTCTGTGTCTCTGTCTCTGGGTCTCTGCCTCTGTGTCTCTGTCTGTGTGTCCCCGTCTCTGTGTCTCTGTCTCTGTGTCTCTCTCTGTGTCTCTGTCTCTGTGTCTCTCTCTCTGTGTCTCTGTGTCTGTGTCTCTGTCTCTGTCTCTGTGTCTCTGTCTCTGTGTCTCTGTCTCTGGGTCTCTGCCTCTGTGTCTCTGTCTGTGTGTCCCCGTCTCTGTGTCTCTGTCTCTGTGTCTCTGTCTCTGTGTCTCTGTCTCTGTGTCTGTGTCTCTGTCTCTGTGTCTGTGTCTCTCTCACTCTGTGTCTATGTCCCTGTGCCTATGTATCTGTGTCTCTGTCTCTGTGACTTTGTCTCTGCCTATCTGTCTCTGTGTCTCTGTCTCTGTGTCTCTGTCTCTGTGTCTCTGTCTCTGTGTCTCTGTCTCTGTGTCTCTGTCTCTGTGTCACTGTCTCTGCGTACCTGTCTCTGTGTCTCTGTCTCTGTGTCTCTGTCTCTGTGTCTCTGTCTCTGTGTCTCTGTCTCTGTGTCTCTGTCTCTGTGTCTCTGTCTCTGTGTCTCTGTCTCTGTGTCTCTGTCTCTGTGTCTCTGTCTCTGTGTCTCTGTCTCTGTGTCTCTGTCTCTGTGTCTCTGTCTCTGTGTCTCTGTCTCTGTGTCTCTGTCTCTGTGTCTCTGTCTCTGTGTCTCTGTCTCTGTGTCTCTGTCTCTGTGTCTCTGTCTCTGTGTCTCTGCCTCTGTGTCTCTGTCTCTGTGTCTCTGTCTCTGTGTGTCTGTCTCTGTGTCACTGTCTCTGTGTCTCTGTCTCTGTTTCTCTGTCTCTGTGCCTCTGTCTCTGTGCCTCTGTCTCTGTGTCTCTGTCTCTGTGTCTCTGTCTCTGTGTCTCTGTCTCTGTGTCTCTGTCTCTGTGTCTCTGTCTCTGTGTCTCTGTCTCTGTGTCTCTGTCTCTGTGTCTAAGTCTCCTGGTCTCTGTCTCTGTGTCTCTGTCTCTGTGTCTCTGTCTCTTTGTCTCTGTCTCTGTGTCTCTGTCCCTGTGTCTCTGTCTCTGTGTCTCTGTCTCTGTGTCTCTGTCTCTGTGTCTCTGTCTCTGTGTCTCTGTCTCTGTGTCTCTGTCTCTGTGTCTCTGTCTCTGTGTCTCTGTCTCTGTGTCTCTGTCTCTGTGTCTCTGTCTCTGTGTCTCTGTCTCTGTGTCTCTGTCTCTGTGTCTCTGTCTCTGTGTCTCTGTCTCTGTGTCTCTGTCTCTGTGTCTCTGTCTCTGTGTCTCTGTCTCTGTGTCTCTGTCGATGTGTCTAAGTCTCCTTGTCTCTGTCTCTGTGTCTCTGTCTCTGTGTCTCTGTCTCTGTGTCTCTGTCTCTGTGTCTCTGTCTCTGACTCTGTCCCTGTCTCTGTCTCTGTGTCTCTGTCTCTGTGTCTAAGTCTCCTTGTCTCTGTCTCTGTGTCTCTGCCTCTGTCTCCATGTGTCTTCATCTGTGTCTCTGTCTGTGCGCCTATGTATCTGTGTATCCGTGTCTGTGTCTGTGCTCTGTGTCTCTGTCTCTGTCTCTGTCTCTGTGTCTCTGTCTCTGTGTCTCTCTCTCTGTGTCTCTGTCTCTGTGTCTCTGTCTCTGTCTCTGTCTCTGTGTCTCTGTCTCTGTGTCTCTGTCTCTGTGTCTCTGTCTCTGGGTATCTGTCTCTGCGTCTCTGTCTCTGTGTCTCCCTCTCTGTGTCTCTGTCTCTGTGTCTCTGTCTCTGTGTCTCTGTCTCTGTGTCTCTGTCTCTGTGTCTCTGTCTCTGTGTCTCTGTCTCTGTGTCTCTGTCTCTGTGTCTCTGTCTCTGTGTCTCTGTCTCTGTGTCTCTGTCTCTGTGTCTTTGTCTCTGTGTCTCTGTCTCTGTGTCTCTGTCTCTGTGTCTCTGTCTCTGTCTCTGTGTCTGTGTCTCTGTCTCTGTCTCTGTCTCTGTCTCTGTGTCTCGCTCTCTCTGTGTCTATGTCCCTGTGCCTATGTATCTGTGTCTCTGTCTCTGTGACTTTGTCTCTGCGTATCTGTCTCTGCGTATCTGTCTCTCTGTCTCTGTCTCTGTGTCTCTGTCTCTGTGTCTGTGTCTCTGTCTCTGTCTCTGTGTCTCGCTCTCTCTGTGTCTATGTCCCTGTGCCTATGTATCTGTGTCTCTGTCTCTGTGACTTTGTCTCTGCGTATCTGTCTCCGTGTCTCTGTCTCTGTGTCTCTGTCTCTGTGTCTCTGTCTCTGTGTCACTGTCTCTGTGTCTCTGTCTCTGTTTCTCTGTCTCTGTGCCTCTGTCTCTGTGTCTCTGTCTCTGTGTCTCTGTCTCTTTGTCTCTGTCTCTGTGTCTCTGTCCCTGTGTCTGTGTCTCTGTGTCTCTGTCTCTGTGTCTCTGTCTCTGTGTCTCTGTCTCTGTGTCTCTGTCTCTGTGTCTCTGTCTCTGTGTCTCTGTCTCTGTGTCTCTGTCTCTGTGTCTCTGTCTCTGTGTCTCTGTCTCTGTGTCTCTGCCTCTGTCTCCGTGTGTCTTAATCTGTGTCTCTGTCTGTGCGCCTATGTATCTGTGTATCCGTCTCTGTGCCTTTGTCTCTGTGTCTCTGTCTCTGTGTCTCTTTCTCTGTGTCTCTGTCTCTGTGTCTCTGTCTCTGTGTCTCTGTCTCTGTGTCTCTGTCTCTGTGTCTTTGTCTCTGTGTCTCTGTCTCTGTGTCTCTGTCTCTGTGTCTCTGTCTCTGTCTCTGTCTCTGTGTCTCTGTCTCTGTGTCTCTGTCTCTGTGTCTCTGTCTCTGTGTCTCTGTCTCTGTGTCTCTGTCTCTGTGTCTCTGTCTCTGTGTCTCTGTCTCTGTGTTTCTGTCTCTGTGTCTCTGTCTCTGTGTCTCTGTCTCTGTGTCTAACTCTCCTTGTCTCTGTCTCTGTCTCTGTGTCTCTGTCTCTGTGTCTCTGTCTCTGTGTCTCTGTCTCTGTGTCTCTGTCTCTGTGTCTCTGTCTCTGTGTGTCTGTCTCTGTCTCACTGTCTCTGTGTCTCTGTCTCTGTTTCTCTGTCTCTGTGCCTCTGTCTCTGTGTCTCTGTCTCTGTGTCTCTGTCTCTGTGTCTCTGTCTCTGTGTCTCTGTCTCTGTGTCTCTGTCTCTGTGTCTAAGTCTCCTTGTCTCTGTCTCTGTGTCTCTGTCTCTGTGTCTCTGTCTCTTTGTCTCTGTCTCTGTGTCTCTGTCCCTGTGTCTCTGTCTCTGTGTCTCTGTCTCTGTGTCTCTGTCTCTGTGTCTCTGTCTCTGTGTCTCTGTCTCTGTGTCTCTGTCTCTGTGTCTCTGTCTCTGTGTCTCTGTCTCTGTGTCTCTGTCTCTGTGTCTCTGTCTCTGTGTCTCTGTCTCTGTGTCTCTGTCTCTGTGTCTCTGTCGATGTGTCTAAGTCTCCTTGTCTCTGTCTCTGTGTCTCTGTCTCTGTGTCTCTGTCTCTGTGTCTCTGTCTCTGTGTCTCTGTCTCTGTGTCTCTGTCTCTGTGTCTCTGTCTCTGACTCTGTCCCTGTCTCTGTCTCTGTGTCTCTGTCTCTGTGTCTAAGTCTCCTTGTCTCTGTCTCTGTGTCTCTGCCTCTGTCTCCATGTGTCTTCATCTGTGTCTCTGTCTGTGCGCCTATGTATCTGTGTATCCGTGTCTGTGTCTGTGCTCTGTGTCTCTGTCTCTGTCTCTGTCTCTGTGTCTCTGTCTCTGTGTCTCTCTCTCTGTGTCTCTGTCTCTGTGTCTCTGTCTCTGTCTCTGTCTCTGTGTCTCTGTCTCTGTGTCTCTGTCTCTGTGTCTCTGTCTCTGGGTATCTGTCTCTGTGTCTCTGTCTCTGTGTCTCCGTCTCTGTGTCTCTGTCTCTGTGTCTCTGTCTCTGTGTCTCTGTCTCTGTGTCTCTGTCTCTGTGTCTCTGTCTCTGTGTCTCTGTCTCTGTGTCTCTGTCTCTGTGTCTCTGTCTCTGTGTCTCTGTCTCTGTGTCTCTGTCTCTGTGTCTCTGTCTCTGTGTCTCTGTCTCTGTGTCTCTGTCTCTGTGTCTCTGTCTCTGTGTCTCTGTCTCTGTGTCTCTGTCTCTGTGTCTCTGTCTCTGTGTCTCTGTCTCTGTGACTTTGTCTCTGTGTCTCTGTCTCTGTGTCTCTGTCGCTGTGTCTAACTCTCCTTGTCTCTGTCTCTGTCTCTGTGTCTCTGTCTCTGTGTCTCTGTCTCTGTGTCTCTGTCTCTGTGTCTCTCTCTCTGTGTCTCTGTCTTTGTCTCTGTCTCTGTGCCTCTGTCTCTGTGTCTCTGTCTCTGTGTCTCTGTCTCTGTGTCTCTGTCTCTGTGTCTCTGTCTCTGTGTCTCTGTCTCTGTGTCTGTGTCTCTGTGTCTCTGTCTCTGCGTCTCTGTCTCTGTGTCTCTGTCTCTTTGGCTCTGTCTGGGTGTCTCTGTCGATGTGTCTAAGTCTCCTTGTCTCTGTCTCTGTTTCTCTGCCTCTGTCTCCGTTTGTCTTAATCTGTGTCTCTGTCTGTGCGCCTATGCATCTGTGTATCCGTCTCTGTGTCTGTGCTCTGTGTCTCTGTCTCTGTGTCTCTGTCGATGTGCCTCAGTCTCCTTGTCTCTGTCTCTGTGTCTCTGCCTCTGTCTCCGTGTGTCTTAATCTGTGTCTCTGTCTGTGCGCCTATGTATCTGTGTATCCGTCTCTGTGTCTGTGCTCTGTGTCTCTGTCTCTGACTCTGTCTCTGTCTCTGTCTCTGTGTCTCTGTCTCTGTCTCTGTGTCTCTCTCTCTGTGTCTCTGTGTCTGTGTCTCTGTCTCTGTCTCTGTGTCTCTGTCTCTGTGTCTCTGTCTCTGGGTCTCTGCCTCTGTGTCTCTGTCTGTGTGTCCCCGTCTCTGTGTCTCTGTCTCTGTGTCTCTCTCTGTGTCTCTGTCTCTGTGTCTCTCTCTCTGTGTCTCTGTGTCTGTGTCTCTGTCTCTGTCTCTGTGTCTCTGTCTCTGTGTCTCTGTCTCTGGGTCTCTGCCTCTGTGTCTCTGTCTGTGTGTCCCCGTCTCTGTGTCTCTGTCTCTGTGTCTCTGTCTCTGTGTCTCTGTCTCTGTGTCTGTGTCTCTGTCTCTGTGTCTGTGTCTCTCTCACTCTGTGTCTATGTCCCTGTGCCTATGTATCTGTGTCTCTGTCTCTGTGACTTTGTCTCTGCCTATCTGTCTCTGTGTCTCTGTCTCTGTGTCTCTGTCTCTGTGTCTCTGTCTCTGTGTCTCTGTCTCTGTGTCTCTGTCTCTGTGTCACTGTCTCTGCGTACCTGTCTCTGTGTCTCTGTCTCTGTGTCTCTGTCTCTGTGTCTCTGTCTCTGTGTCTCTGTCTCTGTGTCTCTGTCTCTGTGTCTCTGTCTCTGTGTCTCTGTCTCTGTGTCTCTGTCTCTGTGTCTCTGTCTCTGTGTCTCTGTCTCTGTGTCTCTGTCTCTGTGTCTCTGTCTCTGTGTCTCTGTCTCTGTGTCTCTGCCTCTGTGTCTCTGTCTCTGTGTCTCTGTCTCTGTGTGTCTGTCTCTGTGTCACTGTCTCTGTGTCTCTGTCTCTGTTTCTCTGTCTCTGTGCCTCTGTCTCTGTGTCTCTGTCTCTGTGTCTCTGTCTCTGTGTCTCTGTCTCTGTGTCTCTGTCTCTGTGTCTCTGTCTCTGTGTCTCTGTCTCTGTGTCTCTGTCTCTGTGTCTAAGTCTCCTGGTCTCTGTCTCTGTGTCTCTGTCTCTGTGTCTCTGTCTCGTTGTCTCTGTCTCTGTGTCTCTGTCCCTGTGTCTCTGTCTCTGTGTCTCTGTCTCTGTGTCTCTGTCTCTGTGTCTCTGTCTCTGTGTCTCTGTCTCTGTGTCTCTGTCTCTGTGTCTCTGTCTCTGTGTCTCTGTCTCTGTGTCTCTGTCTCTGTGTCTCTGTCTCTGTGTCTCTGTCTCTGTGTCTCTGTCGATGTGTCTAAGTCTCCTTGTCTCTGTCTCTGTGTCTCTGTCTCTGTGTCTCTGTCTCTGTGTCTCTGTCTCTGTGTCTCTGTCTCTGACTCTGTCCCTGTCTCTGTCTCTGTGTCTCTGTCTCTGTGTCTAAGTCTCCTTGTCTCTGTCTCTGTGTCTCTGCCTCTGTCTCCATGTGTCTTCATCTGTGTCTCTGTCTGTGCGCCTATGTATCTGTGTATCCGTGTCTGTGTCTGTGCTCTGTGTCTCTGTCTCTGTCTCTGTCTCTGTGTCTCTGTCTCTGTGTCTCTCTCTCTGTGTCTCTGTCTCTGTGTCTCTGTCTCTGTCTCTGTCTCTGTGTCTCTGTCTCTGTGTCTCTGTCTCTGTGTCTCTGTCTCTGTGTCTCTGTCTCTGGGTATCTGTCTCTGCGTCTCTGTCTCTGTGTCTCCCTCTCTGTGTCTCTGTCTCTGTGTCTCTGTCTCTGTGTCTCTGTCTCTGTGTCTCTGTCTCTGTGTCTCTGTCTCTGTGTCTCTGTCTCTGTGTCTCTGTCTCTGTGTCTCTGTCTCTGTGTCTCTGTCTCTGTGTCTTTGTCTCTGTGTCTCTGTCTCTGTGTCTCTGTCTCTGTGTCTCTGTCTCTGTCTCTGTGTCTGTGTCTCTGTCTCTGTCTCTGTCTCTGTCTCTGTGTCTCGCTCTCTCTGTGTCTATGTCCCTGTGCCTATGTATCTGTGTCTCTGTCTCTGTGACTTTGTCTCTGCGTATCTGTCTCTGCGTATCTGTCTCTCTGTCTCTGTCTCTGTGTCTCTGTCTCTGTGTCTGTGTCTCTGTCTCTGTCTCTGTGTCTCGCTCTCTCTGTGTCTATGTCCCTGTGCCTATGTATCTGTGTCTCTGTCTCTGTGACTTTGTCTCTGCGTATCTGTCTCCGTGTCTCTGTCTCTGTGTCTCTCTCTCTGTGTCTCTGTCTCTGTGTCACTGTCTCTGTGTCTCTGTCTCTTTTTCTCTGTCTCTGTGCCTCTGTCTCTGTGTCTCTGTCTCTGTGTCTAAGTCTCCTTGTCTCTGTCTCTGTGTCTCTGTCTCTGTGTCTCTGTCTCTGTGTCTGTGTCTCTGTCTCTGTCTCTGTCTCTGTCTCTGTGTCTCGCTCTCTCTGTGTCTATGTCCCTGTGCCTATGTATCTGTGTCTCTGTCTCTGTGACTTTGTCTCTGTGTCTCTGTCTCTGTGTCTCTGTCGCTGTGTCTAACTCTCCTTGTCTCTGTCTCTGTCTCTGTGTCTCTGTCTCTGTGTCTCTGTCTCTGTGTCTCTGTCTCTGTGTCTCTCTCTCTGTGTCTCTGTCTTTGTCTCTGTCTCTGTGCCTCTGTCTCTGTGTCTCTGTCTCTGTGTCTCTGTCTCTGTGACTCTGTCTCTGTGTCTCTGTCTCTGTGTCTCTGTCTCTGTGTCTGTGTCTCTGTGTCTCTGTCTCTGCGTCTCTGTCTCTGTGTCTCTGTCTCTTTGGCTCTGTCTGGGTGTCTCTGTCGATGTGTCTAAGTCTCCTTGTCTCTGTCTCTGTTTCTCTGCCTCTGTCTCCGTTTGTCTTAATCTGTGTCTCTGTCTGTGCGCCTATGCATCTGTGTATCCGTCTCTGTGTCTGTGCTCTGTGTCTCTGTCTCTGTGTCTCTGTCGATGTGCCTCAGTCTCCTTGTCTCTGTCTCTGTGTCTCTGCCTCTGTCTCCGTGTGTCTTAATCTGTGTCTCTGTCTGTGCGCCTATGTATCTGTGTATCCGTCTCTGTGTCTGTGCTCTGTGTCTCTGTCTCTGACTCTGTCTCTGTCTCTGTCTCTGTGTCTCTGTCTCTGTCTCTGTGTCTCTCTCTCTGTGTCTCTGTGTCTGTGTCTCTGTCTCTGTCTCTGTGTCTCTGTCTCTGTGTCTCTGTCTCTGGGTCTCTGCCTCTGTGTCTCTGTCTGTGTGTCCCCGTCTCTGTGTCTCTGTCTCTGTGTCTCTCTCTGTGTCTCTGTCTCTGTGTCTCTCTCTCTGTGTCTCTGTGTCTGTGTCTCTGTCTCTGTCTCTGTGTCTCTGTCTCTGTGTCTCTGTCTCTGGGTCTCTGCCTCTGTGTCTCTGTCTGTGTGTCCCCGTCTCTGTGTCTCTGTCTCTGTGTCTCTGTCTCTGTGTCTCTGTCTCTGTGTCTGTGTCTCTGTCTCTGTGTCTGTGTCTCTCTCACTCTGTGTCTATGTCCCTGTGCCTATGTATCTGTGTCTCTGTCTCTGTGACTTTGTCTCTGCCTATCTGTCTCTGTGTCTCTGTCTCTGTGTCTCTGTCTCTGTGTCTCTGTCTCTGTGTCTCTGTCTCTGTGTCTCTGTCTCTGTGTCACTGTCTCTGCGTACCTGTCTCTGTGTCTCTGTCTCTGTGTCTCTGTCTCTGTGTCTCTGTCTCTGTGTCTCTGTCTCTGTGTCTCTGTCTCTGTGTCTCTGTCTCTGTGTCTCTGTCTCTGTGTCTCTGTCTCTGTGTCTCTGTCTCTGTGTCTCTGTCTCTGTGTCTCTGTCTCTGTGTCTCTGTCTCTGTGTCTCTGTCTCTGTGTCTCTGTCTCTGTGTCTCTGCCTCTGTGTCTCTGTCTCTGTGTCTCTGTCTCTGTGTGTCTGTCTCTGTGTCACTGTCTCTGTGTCTCTGTCTCTGTTTCTCTGTCTCTGTGCCTCTGTCTCTGTGTCTCTGTCTCTGTGTCTCTGTCTCTGTGTCTCTGTCTCTGTGTCTCTGTCTCTGTGTCTCTGTCTCTGTGTCTCTGTCTCTGTGTCTCTGTCTCTGTGTCTAAGTCTCCTGGTCTCTGTCTCTGTGTCTCTGTCTCTGTGTCTCTGTCTCGTTGTCTCTGTCTCTGTGTCTCTGTCCCTGTGTCTCTGTCTCTGTGTCTCTGTCTCTGTGTCTCTGTCTCTGTGTCTCTGTCTCTGTGTCTCTGTCTCTGTGTCTCTGTCTCTGTGTCTCTGTCTCTGTGTCTCTGTCTCTGTGTCTCTGTCTCTGTGTCTCTGTCTCTGTGTCTCTGTCTCTGTGTCTCTGTCTCTGTGTCTCTGTCTCTGTGTCTCTGTCGATGTGTCTAAGTCTCCTTGTCTCTGTCTCTGTGTCTCTGTCTCTGTGTCTCTGTCTCTGTGTCTCTGTCTCTGTGTCTCTGTCTCTGTGTCTCTGTCTCTGACTCTGTCCCTGTCTCTGTCTCTGTGTCTCTGTCTCTGAGTCTAAGTCTCCTTGTCTCTGTCTCTGTGTCTCTGCCTCTGTCTCCATGTGTCTTCATCTGTGTCTCTGTCTGTGCGCCTATGTATCTGTGTATCCGTGTCTGTGTCTGTGCTCTGTGTCTCTGTCTCTGTCTCTGTCTCTGTGTCTCTGTCTCTGTGTCTCTCTCTCTGTGTCTCTGTCTCTGTGTCTCTGTCTCTGTCTCTGTCTCTGTGTCTCTGTCTCTGTGTCTCTGTCTCTGTGTCTCTGTCTCTGTGTCTCTGTCTCTGGGTATCTGTCTCTGCGTCTCTGTCTCTGTGTCTCCCTCTCTGTGTCTCTGTCTCTGTGTCTCTGTCTCTGTGTCTCTGTCTCTGTGTCTCTGTCTCTGTGTCTCTGTCTCTGTGTCTCTGTCTCTGTGTCTCTGTCTCTGTGTCTCTGTCTCTGTGTCTCTGTCTCTGTGTCTTTGTCTCTGTGTCTCTGTCTCTGTGTCTCTGTCTCTGTGTCTCTGTCTCTGTCTCTGTGTCTGTGTCTCTGTCTCTGTCTCTGTCTCTGTCTCTGTGTCTCGCTCTCTCTGTGTCTATGTCCCTGTGCCTATGTATCTGTGTCTCTGTCTCTGTGACTTTGTCTCTGCGTATCTGTCTCTGCGTATCTGTCTCTCTGTCTCTGTCTCTGTGTCTCTGTCTCTGTGTCTGTGTCTCTGTCTCTGTCTCTGTGTCTCGCTCTCTCTGTGTCTATGTCCCTGTGCCTATGTATCTGTGTCTCTGTCTCTGTGACTTTGTCTCTGCGTATCTGTCTCCGTGTCTCTGTCTCTGTGTCTCTCTCTCTGTGTCTCTGTCTCTGTGTCACTGTCTCTGTGTCTCTGTCTCTTTTTCTCTGTCTCTGTGCCTCTGTCTCTGTGTCTCTGTCTCTGTGTCTAAGTCTCCTTGTCTCTGTCTCTGTGTCTCTGTCTCTGTGTCTCTGTCTCTTTGTCTCTGTCTCTGTGTCTCTGTCCCTGTGTCTGTGTCTCTGTGTCTCTGTCTCTGTGTCTCTGTCTCTGTGTCTCTGTCTCTGTGTCTCTGTCTCTGTGTCTCTGTCTCTGTGTCTCTGTCTCTGTGTCTCTGTCTCTGTGTCTCTGTCTCTGTGTCTCTGTCTCTGTGTCTCTGCCTCTGTCTCCGTGTGTCTTAATCTGTGTCTCTGTCTGTGCGCCTATGTATCTGTGTATCCGTCTCTGTGTCTTTGTCTCTGTGTCTCTGTCTCTGTGTCTCTTTCTCTGTGTCTCTGTCTCTGTGTCTCTGTCTCTGTGTCTCTGTCTCTGTGTCTCTGTCTCTGTGTCTTTGTCTCTGTGTCTCTGTCTCTGTGTCTCTGTCTCTGTGTCTCTGTCTCTGTCTCTGTCTCTGTGTCTCTGTCTCTGTGTCTCTGTCTCTGTGTCTCTGTCTCTGTGTCTCTGTCTCTGTGTCTCTGTCTCTGTGTCTCTGTCTCTGTGTTTCTGTCTCTGTGTCTCTGTCTCTGTGTCTCTGTCTCTGTGTCTAACTCTCCTTGTCTCTGTCTCTGTCTCTGTGTCTCTGTCTCTGTGTCTCTGTCTCTGTGTCTCTGTCTCTGTGTCTCTGTCTCTGTGTCTCTGTCTCTGTGTCTCTGTCTCTGTGTCTCTGTCTCTGTGTCTCTGTCTCTGTGTGTCTGTCTCTGTCTCACTGTCTCTGTGTCTCTGTCTCTGTTTCTCTGTCTCTGTGCCTCTGTCTCTGTGTCTCTGTCTCTGTGTCTCTGTCTCTGTGTCTCTGTCTCTGTGTCTCTGTCTCTGTGTCTCTGTCTCTGTGTCTCTGTCTCTGTGTCTAAGTCTCCTTGTCTCTGTCTCTGTGTCTCTGTCTCTGTGTCTCTGTCTCTTTGTCTCTGTCTCTGTGTCTCTGTCCCTGTGTCTCTGTCTCTGTGTCTCTGTCTCTGTGTCTCTGTCTCTGTGTCTCTGTCTCTGTGTCTCTGTCTCTGTGTCTCTGTCTCTGTGTCTCTGTCTCTGTGTCTCTGTCTCTGTGTCTCTGTCTCTGTGTCTCTGTCTCTGTGTCTCTGTCTCTGTGTCTCTCTCTCTGTGTCTCTGTCTCTGTGTCTCTGTCTCTGTCTCTGTCTCTGTCTCTGTGTCTCTGTCTCTGTGTCTCTGTCTCTGTGTCGCTGTCTCTGGGTATCTGTCTCTGTGTCTCTGTCTCTGTGTCTCCGTCTCTGTGTCTCTGTCTCTGTGTCTCTGTCTCTGTGTCTCTGTCTCTGTGTCTCTGTCTCTGTGTCTCTGTCTCTGTGTCTCTGTCTCTGTGTCTCTGTCTCTGTGTCTCTGTCTCTGTGTCTCTGTCTCTGTGTCTTTGTCTCTGTGTCTCTGTCTCTGTGTCTCTGTCTCTGTGTCTCTGTCTCTGTCTCTGTGTCTGTGTCTCTGTCTCTGTCTCTGTCTCTGTCTCTGTGTCTCGCTCTCTCTGTGTCTATGTCCCTGTGCCTATGTATCTGTGTCTCTGTCTCTGTGACTTTGTCTCTGCGTATCTGTCTCTGCGTATCTGTCTCTCTGTCTCTGTCTCTGTGTCTCTGTCTCTGTGTCTGTGTCTCTGTCTCTGTCTCTGTGTCTCGCTCTCTCTGTGTCTATGTCCCTGTGCCTATGTATCTGTGTCTCTGTCTCTGTGACTTTGTCTCTGCGTATCTGTCTCCGTGTCTCTGTCTCTGTGTCTCTGTCTCTGTGTCTCTGTCTCTGTGTCACTGTCTCTGTGTCTCTGTCTCTGTTTCTCTGTCTCTGTGCCTCTGTCTCTGTGTCTCTGTCTCTGTGTCTCTGTCTCTGTGTCTCTGTCTCTGTGTCTCTGTCTCTGTGTCTAAGTCTCCTTGTCTCTGTCTCTGTGTCTCTGTCTCTGTGTCTCTGTCTCTTTGTCTCTGTCTCTGTGTCTCTGTCTCTGTGTCTCTGTCTCTGTGTCTCTGTCTCTGTGTCTCTGTCTCTGTGTCTCTGTCTCTGTGTCTCTGTCTCTGTGTCTCTGTCTCTGTGTCTCTGTCTCTGTGTCTCTGTCTCTGTGTCTCTGTCTCTGTGTCTCTGTCTCTGTGTCTCTGTCTCTGTGTCTCTGTCTCTGTGTCTCTGTCTCTGTGTCTCTGTCTCTGTGTCTCTGTCTCTGTGTCTCTGTCTCTGTGTCTCTGTCTCTGTGTCTCTGTCTCTGCGTCTCTGTCTCTGTGTCTCTGTCTCTGTGTCTCTGTCTCTGTGTCTCTGTCTCTGACTCTGTCCCTGTCTCTGTCTCTGTGTCTCTGTCTCTGTGTCTAAGTCTCCTTGTCTCTGTCTCTGTGTCTCTGCCTCTGTGTCTCTGTCTCTGTGTCTCTGTCTCTGTGTCTATGTCTCTGTGTCTCTGTCTCTGTCTCTGTGTCTGTGTCTCTGTCTCTGTCTCTGTCTCTGTGTCTCGCTCTCTCTGTGTCTATGTCCCTGTGCCTATGTATCTGTGTCTCTGTCTCTGTGACTTTGTCTCTGCGTATCTGTCTCTGCGTATCTGTCTCTCTGTCTCTGTCTCTGTGTCTCTGTCTCTGTGTCTCTGTCTCTGTGTCTCTGTCTCTGTGTCTCTGTCGATGTGTCTAAGTCTCCTTGTCTCTGTCTCTGTGTCTCTGTCTCTGTGTCTCTGCCTCTGTGTCTCTGTCTCTGTGTCTGTGTCTCTGTCTCTGTCTCTGTCTCTGTCTCTGTGTCTCGCTCTCTCTGTGTCTATGTCCCTGTGCCTATGTATCTGTGTCTCTGTCTCTGTGACTTTGTCTCTGCGTATCTGTCTCTGCGTATCTGTCTCTCTGTCTCTGTCTCTGTGTCTCTGTCTCTGTGTCTGTGTCTCTGTCTCTGTCTCTGTGTCTCGCTCTCTCTGTGTCTATGTCCCTGTGCCTATGTATCTGTGTCTCTGTCTCTGTGACTTTGTCTCTGCGTATCTGTCTCCGTGTCTCTGTCTCTGTGTCTCTGTCTCTGTGTCTCTGTCTCTGTGTCACTGTCTCTGTGTCTCTGTCTCTGTTTCTCTGTCTCTGTGCCTCTGTCTCTGTGTCTCTGTCTCTGTGTCTAAGTCTCCTTGTCTCTGTCTCTGTGTCTCTGTCTCTGTGTCTCTGTCTCTTTGTCTCTGTCTCTGTGTCTCTGTCCCTGTGTCTGTGTCTCTGTGTCTCTGTCTCTGTGTCTCTGTCTCTGTGTCTCTGTCTCTGTGTCTCTGTCTCTGTGTCTCTGTCTCTGTGTCTCTGTCTCTGTGTCTCTGTCTCTGTGTCTCTGTCTCTCTGTCTCTGCCTCTGTCTCCGTGTGTCTTAATCTGTGTCTCTGTCTGTGCGCCTATGTATCTGTGTATCCGTCTCTGTGTCTTTGTCTCTGTGTCTCTGTCTCTGTGTCTCTTTCTCTGTGTCTCTGTCTCTGTGTCTCTGTCTCTGTGTCTCTGTCTCTGTGTCTCTGTCTCTGTGTCTTTGTCTCTGTGTCTCTGTCTCTGTGTCTCTGTCTCTGGGTCTCTGTCTCTGTCTCTGTCTCTGTGTCTCTGTCTCTGTGTGTCTGTCTCTGTGTCACTGTCTCTGTGTCTCTGTCTCTGTTTCTCTGTCTCTGTGCCTCTGTCTCTGTGTCTCTGTCTCTGTGTCTCTGTCTCTGTGTCTCTGTCTCTGTGTCTCTGTCTCTGTGTCTCTGTCTCTGTGTCTAAGTCTCCTTGTCTCTGTCTCTGTGTCTCTGTCTCTGTGTCTCTGTCTCTTTGTCTCTGTCTCTGTGTCTCTGTCCCTGTGTCTCTGTCTCTGTGTCTCTGTCTCTGTGTCTCTGTCTCTGTGTCTCTGTCTCTGTGTCTCTGTCTCTGTGTCTCTGTCTCTGTGTCTCTGTCTCTGTGTCTCTGTCTCTGTGTCTCTGTCGATGTGTCTAAGTCTCCTTGTCTCTGTCTCTGTGTCTCTGTCTCTGTGTCTCTGTCTCTGTGTCTCTGTCTCTGTGTCTCTGTCTCTGTGTCTCTGTCTCTGTGTTTCTGTCTCTGTGTCTCTGTCTCTGTGTCTCTGTCTCTGTGTCTAACTCTCCTTGTCTCTGTCTCTGTCTCTGTGTCTCTGTCTCTGTGTCTCTGTCTCTGTGTCTCTGTCTCTGTGTCTCTGTCTCTGTGTCTCTGTCTCTGTGTCTCTGTCTCTGTGTCTCTGTCTCTGTGTCTCTGTCTCTGTGTGTCTGTCTCTGTGTCACTGTCTCTGTGTCTCTGTCTCTGTTTCTCTGTCTCTGTGCCTCTGTCTCTGTGTCTCTGTCTCTGTGTCTCTGTCTCTGTGTCTCTGTCTCTGTGTCTCTGTCTCTGTGTCTCTGTCTCTGTGTCTAAGTCTCCTTGTCTCTGTCTCTGTGTCTCTGTCTCTGTGTCTCTGTCTCTTTGTCTCTGTCTCTGTGTCTCTGTCCCTGTGTCTCTGTCTCTGTGTCTCTGTCTCTGTGTCTCTGTCTCTGTGTCTCTGTCTCTGTGTCTCTGTCTCTGTGTCTCTGTCTCTGTGTCTCTGTCTCTGTGTCTCTGTCTCTGTGTCTCTGTCGATGTGTCTAAGTCTCCTTGTCTCTGTCTCTGTGTCTCTGTCTCTGTGTCTCTGTCTCTGTGTCTCTGTCTCTGTGTCTCTGTCTCTGACTCTGTCCCTGTCTCTGTCTCTGTGTCGCTGTCTCTGTGTCTAAGTCTCCTTGTCTCTGTCTCTGTGTCTCTGCCTCTGTCTCCATGTGTCTTCATCTGTGTCTCTGTCTGTGCGCCTATGTATCTGTGTATCCGTGTCTGTGTCTGTGCTCTGTGTCTCTGTCTCTGTCTCTGTCTCTGTGTCTCTGTCTCTGTGTCTCTCTCTCTGTGTCTCTGTCTCTGTGTCTCTGTCTCTGTCTCTGTGTCTCTGTCTCTGTGTCTCTGTCTCTGTGTCTCTGTCTCTGGGTATCTGTCTCTGTGTCTCTGTCTCTGTGTCTCCGTCTCTGTGTCTCTGTCTCTGTGTCTCTGTCTCTGTGTCTCTGTCTCTGTGTCTCTGTCTCTGTGTCTCTGTCTCTGTGTCTCTGTCTCTGTGTCTCTGTCTCTGTGTCTCTGTCTCTGTGTCTCTGTCTCTGTGTCTTTGTCTCTGTGTCTCTGTCTCTGTGTCTCTGTCTCTGTGTCTCTGTCTCTGTCTCTGTGTCTGTGTCTCTGTCTCTGTCTCTGTCTCTGTCTCTGTGTCTCGCTCTCTCTGTGTCTATGTCCCTGTGCCTATGTATCTGTGTCTCTGTCTCTGTGACTTTGTCTCTGCGTATCTGTCTCTGCGTATCTGTCTCTCTGTCTCTGTCTCTGTGTCTCTGTCTCTGTGTCTGTGTCTCTGTCTCTGTCTCTGTGTCTCGCTCTCTCTGTGTCTATGTCCCTGTGCCTATGTATCTGTGTCTCTGTCTCTGTGACTTTGTCTCTGCGTATCTGTCTCCGTGTCTCTGTCTCTGTGTCTCTGTCTCTGTGTCTCTGTCTCTGTGTCACTGTCTCTGTGTCTCTGTCTCTGTTTCTCTGTCTCTGTGCCTCTGTCTCTGTGTCTCTGTCTCTGTGTCTCTGTCTCTGTGTCTCTGTCTCTGTGTCTCTGTCTCTGTGTCTAAGTCTCCTTGTCTCTGTCTCTGTGTCTCTGTCTCTGTGTCTCTGTCTCTTTTTCTCTGTCTCTGTGTCTCTGTCTCTGTGTCTCTGTCTCTGTGTCTCTGTCTCTGTGTCTCTGTCTCTGTGTCTCTGTCTCTGTGTCTCTGTCTCTGTGTCTCTGTCTCTGTGTCTCTGTCTCTGTGTCTCTGTCTCTGTGTCTCTGTCTCTGTGTCTCTGTCTCTGTGTCTCTGTCTCTGTGTCTCTGTCTCTGTGTCTCTGTCTCTGTGTCTCTGTCTCTGTGTCTCTGTCTCTGTGTCTCTGTCTCTGTGTCTCTGTCTCTGCGTCTCTGTCTCTGTGTCTCTGTCTCTGTGTCTCTGTCTCTGACTCTGTCCCTGTCTCTGTCTCTGTGTCTCTGTCTCTGTGTCTAAGTCTCCTTGTCTCTGTCTCTGTGTCTCTGCCTCTGTGTCTCTGTCTCTGTGTCTCTGTCTCTGTGTCTATGTCTCTGTGTCTCTGTCTCTGTCTCTGTGTCTGTGTCTCTGTCTCTGTCTCTGTCTCTGTGTCTCGCTCTCTCTGTGTCTATGTCCCTGTGCCTATGTATCTGTGTCTCTGTCTCTGTGACTTTGTCTCTGCGTATCTGTCTCTGCGTATCTGTCTCTCTGTCTCTGTCTCTGTGTCTCTGTCTCTGTGTCTCTGTCTCTGTGTCTCTGTCTCTGTGTCTCTGTCTCTGTGTCTCTGTCTCTGTGTCTCTGTCGATGTGTCTAAGTCTCCTTGTCTCTGTCTCTGTGTCTCTGTCTCTGTGTCTCTGTCTCTGTGTCTCTGTCTCTGTGTCTCTGTCTCTGTGTCTCTGTCTCTGTGTCTCTGTCTCTGTGTCTCTGTCTCTGTGTCTCTGTCTCTGTGTCTCTGTCTCTGTGTCTCTGTCTCTGTGTCTCTGTCTCTGTGTCTCTGTCTCTGTGTCTCTGTCTCTGTGTCTCTGTCTCTGTGTCTCTGTCTCTGTGTCTCTGTCTCTGTGTCTCTGTCTCTGTGTCTCTGTCTCTGTGTCTAACTCTCCTTGTCTCTGTCTCTGTCTCTGTGTCTCTGTCTCTGTGTCTCTGTCTCTGTGTCTCTGTCTCTGTGTCTCTGTCTCTGTCTCTGTGTCTCTGTCTCTATGTCTCTGTCTCTGTGTCTCTGTCTTTGTGTCTCTGTCTCTGTGTCTCTGTCTCTGTGTCTCTGTCTCTGTGTCTCTCTCTCTGTGTCTCTGTCTCTGACTCTGTCCCTGTCTCTGTCTCTGTGTCTCTGTCTCTGTGTCTAAGTCTCCTTGTCTCTGTCTCTGTGTCTCTGCCTCTGTCTCCATGTGTCTTAATCTGTGTCTCTGTCTGTGCGCCTATGTATCTGTGTATCCGTGTCTGTGTCTGTGCTCTGTGTCTCTGTCTCTGTCTCTGTCTCTGTGTCTCTGTCTGTGTGTCTCTCTCTCTCTGTGTCTCTGTCTCTGTGTCTCTGTCTCTGTCTCTGTGTCTCTGTCTCTGTGTCTCTGTCTCTGGGTATCTGTCTCCGTGTCTCTGTCTCTGTGTCTCCGTCTCTGTGTCTCTGTCTCTGTGTCTCTGTCTCTGTGTCTCTGTCTCTGTGTCTCTGTCTCTGTGTCTCTGTCTCTGTGTCTCTGTCGATGTGTCTAAGTCTCCTTGTCTCTGTCTCTGTGTCTCTGCCTCTGTCTCCGTGCGTCTTAATCTGTGACTCTGTCTGTGCGCCTATGTATCTGTGTATCCGTCTCTGTGTCTGTGCTCTGTGTCTCTGTCTCTGTGTCTCTGTCTCTGTGTCTCTGCTTCTGTCTCCGTGTGTCTTAATCTGTGCCTCTGTCTGTGCGCCTATGTATCTGTGTATCCGTCTCTGTGTCTGTGCTCTGTGTCTCTGTCTCTGACTCTGTCTCTGTCTCTGTCTCTGTGTCTCTGTCTCTGTGTCTCTCTCTCTGTGTCTCTGCCTCTGTGTCTCTGTCTCTGTCTCTGCGTCTCTGTCTCTGCGTCTCTGTCTCTGGGTCTCTGTCTCTGTGTCTCTGTCTCTGTCTCTGTGACTGTGTCTCTGTCTCTGTGTCTCTGTCTCTGTGTCTCTGTCTCTGTGTCTCTGTCTCTGTGTCACTGTCTCTGTTTCTCTGTCTCTGTGCCTCTGTCTCTGTGTCTCTGTCTCTGTGTCTCTGTCTCTGTGTCTCTGTCTCTGTGTCTGTGTCTCTGTCTCTGTCTCTGTGTCTCTGTCTCTGTGTCTCTGTCTCTGTGTCTCTGTCTCTGTGTCTCTGTCGATGTGTCTAAGTCTCCTTGTCTCTGTCTCTGTTTCTCTGCCTCTGTCTCCGTTTGTCTTAATCTGTGTCTCTGTCTGTGCGCCTATGTATCTGTGTATCCGTCTCTGTGTCTGTGCTCTGTGTCTCTGTCTCTGTGTCTCTGTCGATGTGCCTCAGTCTCCTTGTCTCTGTCTCTGTGTCTCTGCCTCTGTCTCCGTGTGTCTTAATCTGTGTCTCTGTCTGTGCGCCTATGTATCTGTGTATCCGTCTCTGTGTCTGTGCTCTGTGTCTCTGTCTCTGACTCTGTCTCCGTCTCTGTCTCTGTGTCTCTGTCTCTGTGTCTAAGTCTCCTTGTCTCTGCCTCTGTGTCTCTGCCTCTGTCTCCGTGTGTCTTAATCTGTGTCTCTGTCTGTGCGCCTATGTATCTGTGTATCCGTCTCTGTGTCTGTGCTCTGTGTCTCTGTCTCTGTGTCTCTGTCTCTGTGTCTCTGCTTCTGTCTCCGTGTGTCTTAATCTGTGCCTCTGTCTGTGCGCCTATGTATCTGTGTATCCGTCTCTGTGTCTGTGCTCTGTGTCTCTGTCTCTGACTCTGTCTCCGTCTCTGTCCCTGTGTCTCTGTCTCTGTGTCTAGGTCTCCTTGTCTCTGCCTCTGTGTCTCTGCCTCTGTCTCCGTGTGTCTTAATCTGTGTCTCTGTCTGTGCGCCTATGTATCCGTGTATCCGTCTCTGTGTCTGTGCTCTGTGTCTCTGTCTCTGACTCTGTCTCTGTCTCTGTCTCTGTCTCTGTGTCTCTGTCTCTGTGTCTCTCTCTCTGTGTCTCTGTGTCTGTGTCTCTGTCTCTGTCTCTGTGTCTCTGTCTCTGTGTCTCTGTCTCTGTGTCTCTGTCTCTGGGTCTCTGTCTCTGTGTCTCTGTCTGTGTGTCTCCGTCTCTGTGTCTCTGTCTCTGTGTCTCTCTCTGTGTCTCTGTCTCTGTGTCTCTGTGTCTGTGTCTCTGTCTCTGTGTCTCTGTCCCCGTGTCTCTGTCTCTGTGTCTCTGTCTCTGTGTCTCTGTCTCTGTGTCTCTGTCTCTGTGTCTCTGTCTCTGTGTCTCTGTCTCTGTGTCTCTGTCTCTGTGTCTCTGTCTCTGTGTCTCTGTCTCTGTGTCTCTGTCTCTGTGTCTCTGTCTCTGTGTCTGTGTCTCTGTCTCTGTGTCTGTGTCTCTCTCACTCTGTGTCTATGTCCCTGTGCCTATGTATCTGTGTCTCTGTCTCTGTGTCTCTGTCTCTGTGTCTCCGTCTCTGTGTCTCTGTCTCTGCGTCTCTGTCTCTGTGTCTCTGTCTCTGTGTCTCTGTCTCTGTGTCACTGTCTCTGTGTCTGTGTCTCTGTCTCTGTCTCTGTGTCTCTGTCTCTGTGTCTCTGTCTCTGTGTCTCTGTCTCTGTGTCTGTGTCTATGTCTCTGTCTCTGTGTCTCGCTCTCTCTGTGTCTATGTCCCTGTGCCTATGTATCTGTGTCTCTGTCTCTGTGACTTTGTCTCTGCGTATCTGTCCCTGCGTATCTGTCTCTCTGTCTCTGTCTCTGTGTCTCTGTCTCTGTGTCTCTGTCTCTGTGTCTCTGTCTCTGTGTCTCTGTCTCTGTGTCTCTGTCTCTGTGTCTCTGTCTCTGTGTCTCTGTCTCTGTGTCTCTGTCTCTGTGTCTAACTCTCCTTGTCTCTGTCTCTGTCTCTGTGTCTCTGTCTCTGTGTCTCTGTCTCTGTGTCTCTGTCTCTGTGTCTCTGTCTCTGTGTCTCTGTCTCTGTGTCTCTGTCTCTGTGTCTCTGTCTCTGTGTCTCTGTCTCTGTGTCTCTGTCTCTGTGTCTCTGTCTCTGTGTCTCTGTCTCTGTGTCTCTGTCTCTGTGTCTCTGTCTCTGTGACTCTGTCTCTGTGTCTCTGTCTCTGTGTCTCTGTCTCTGTGTCTCTGTCTCTGTGTCTCTGTCTCTGTGTCTCTGTCTCTGTGTCTCTGTCTCTGTGTCTCTTTCTCTGTGTCTCTGTCTCTGCGTCTCTGTCTCTGTGTCTCTGTCTCTGTTTCTCTGTCTCTGTGTCTCTGCCTCTGTGTCTCTGTCTCTGTGTCTCTGTCTCTGTGTCTCTGTCTCTGTGTCTCTGTCTCTGTGTCTCTGTCTCTGTGTCTCTGTCTCTGTGTCTCTGTCTCTGTGTCTCTGTCTCTGTGTCTCTGTCTCTGTGTCCCTGTCTCTGTGTCTCTGTCTCTGTGTCTCTGTCTCTGTGTCTCTGTCTCTGTGTCTCTGCCTCTGTGTCTCTGTCTCTGTGTCTCTGTCTCTGTGTCTCTGTCTCTGTGTGTCTGTCTCTGTGTCTCTGTCTCTGTGTCTCTGTCTCTGTGTCTCTGTCTCTGTGTCTCTGTCTCTGTGTCTAACTCTCCTTGTCCCTGTCTCTGTCTCTGTGTCTCTGTCTCTTTGTCTCTGTCTCTGTGTCTCTGTCTCTGTGTCTAACTCTCCTTGTCCCTGTCCCTGTCTCTGTGTCTCTGTCTCTGTGTCTCTGTCTCTGTGTCTCTGTCTCTGTGTCTCTGTCTCTGTGTCTCTGTCTCTGTGTCTCTGTCTCTGTGTCTCTGTCTCTGTGTCTCTGTCTCTGTGTCTCTGTCTCTGTGTCTCTGTCTCTGTGTCTCTGTCTCTGTGTCTCTGTCTCTGTGTCTCCGTCTCTGTGCCTCCGTCTCTGTGCCTCCGTCTCTGTGTCTCCGTCTCTGTGTCTCCGTCTCTGTGTCTCTGTCTCTGTGTCTCTGTCTCTGTGTCTCTGTCTCTGTGTCTCTGTCTCTGTGTCTCTGTCTCTGTGTCTCTGCCTCTGTCTCCGTGTGTCTTAATCTGTGTCTCTGTCTGTGCGCCTATGTATCTGTGTATCCGTCTCTGTGTCTGTGCTCTGTGTCTCTGTCTCTGACTCTGTTCCTGTGTCTGCCTCTGTGTCTCTGTCTCTGTGTATAAGTCTCCTTGTCTCTGTCTCTGTGTCTCTGCTTCTGTCTCCATGTGTCTTAAACTGTGTCTCTGTCTGTGCGCCTATGTATCTGTGTATCCGTGTCTGTGTCTGTGCTCTGTGTCTCTGTCTCTGACTCTGTCTCTGTGTCTCTGTCTCTGTGTCTGTGCATCTGTCTCTGTCTCTGTGTCTCTCTCTCTCTGTGTCTGTGTCCCTGTGCCTATGTATCTGTGTCTCTGTCTCTGTGTCTAAGTCTCCTTGTCTCTGTCTCTGTGTCTCTGCCTCTGTCTCCGTGTGTCTTAATTTGTGTCCCTGTCTGTGCGCCTATGTATCTGTGTATCCGTCTCTGTGTCTCTGTCTCTGTGTCTCTGTCTCTGTGTCTCTGTCTCTGTGTCTCTGTCTCTCTGTCTCTGTCTCTGTCTCTGTCTCTGTCTCTGTCTCTGTCTCTGTCTCTGTCTCTGTCTCTGCCTCTGTCTCTGTCCCTGTCTCTGTCTCTCTCACTGTCTCTGTCTCTGTCTCTGTCTCTGTCTTTCTATCTCTGTCTCTGTGTCTCTGTCTCTGTGTCTCTGTCTCTGTGTCTCTGTCTCTGTGTCTCTGTCTCTGTGTCTCTGTCTCTGTGTCTCTGTCTCTGTGTCTCTGTCTCGGTGTCTCTGTCTCGGTGTCTCTGTCTCTGTGTCTCTGTCTCTGTGTCTCTGTCTCTGTGTCTCTGTCTCTGTGTCTCTGTCTCTGTGTCTCTGTCTCTGTGTCTCTGTCTCTGTGTCTCTGTCTCTGTGTCTCTGTCTCTGTGTCTCTGTCTCTGTGTCTCTGTCTCTGTGTCTCTGTCTCTGTGTCTCTGTCTCTGTGTCTCTGTCTCTGTGTCTCTGTCTCTGTGTCTCTGTCTCTGTGTCTCTGTCTCTGTGTCTCTGTCTCTGTGTCTCTGTCTCTGTGTCTCTGTCTCTGTGTCTCTGTCTCTGTGTCTCTGTCTCTGTGTCTCTGTCTCTGTGTCTCTGTCTCTGTGTCTCTGTCTCTGTGTCTCTGTCTCTGTGTCTGTGTCTCTGTCTCTGTGTCTGTGTCTCTCTCACTCTGTGTCTATGTCCCTCTGCCTATGTATCTGTGACTTTGTCTCTGCGTATCTGTCTCTGTGTCTCTGTCTCTGTGTCTCTGTCTCTGTGTCTCTGTCTCTGTGTCTCTGTCTCTGTGTCTCTGTCTCGGTGTCACTGTCTCTGCGTACCTGCCTCTGTGTCTCTGTATCTGTGTCTCTGTCTCTGTGTCTCTGTCTCTGTGTCTCTGTCTCTGTGTCTCTGTCTCTGTGTCTCTGTCTCTGTGTCTCTGTCTCTGTGTCTCTGTCTCTGTGTCTCTGTCTCTGTGTCTCTGTCTCTGTGTCTCTGTCTCAGTGTCTCTGTCTCTGTGTCTCTGTCTCTGTGTCTCTGTGTCTCTGTGTCTCTGTCTCTGTGTCTCTGTCTCTGTGTCTCTGTCTCTGTGACTTTGTCTCTGCGTATCTGTCTCTGTGGCTCTGTCTCTGTGTCTCTCTCTCTGTGTCTCTGTCTCTGTGTCCCTCTCTCTGTGTCTCTGTCTCTGTGTCTCTGTCTCTGTGTCTCTGTCTCTGTGTCTCTGTCTCTGTGTCTCTGTCACTGTGTCTCTGTCTCTGTGTCTCTGTCTCTGTGTCTCTGTCTCTGTGTCTCTGTCTCTGTCTCTCTGTCTCTGTGTCTCTGTCTCTGTGTCTCTGTCTCTGTGTCTGTGTCTCTGTCTCTGTCTCTGTGTCTCGCTCTCTCTGTGTCTATGTCCCTGTGCCTATGTATCTGTGTCTCTGTCTCTGTGACTTTGTCTCTGCGTATCTGTCTCTGCGTATCTGTCTCTCTGTCTCTGTCTCTGTGTCTCTGTCGCTGTGTCTCTGTCTCTGTGTCTCTGTCTCTGTGTCTCTGTCCCTGTGTCTCTGTCTGTGTGTCTCTGTCTCTGTGTCTCTGTCTCTCTCTCTCTCTCTCTGTCTCCGTCTCTGTCTCTGTGTCTCTGTCTCTGTGTCTCTGTCTCAGTGTCTCTGTCTCTGCGTCTCTGTCTCTGTGTCTCTGTCTCTGTGTCTCTGTCTCTGTGTCTCTGTCCCTGTGTCTCTGTCTCTGTGTCCCTGTCTCTGTGTCTCTGTCTCTGTGTCTCTGTCTCTGTGTCTCTGCCTCTGTGTCTCTGTCTCTGTGTCTCTGTCTCTGTGTCTCTGTCTCTGTGTCTCTGTCTCTGTGTCTCTGTCTCTGTGTCTCTGTCTCTGTGTCTCTGTCTCTGTTTCTCTGTCTCTGTGCCTCTGTCTCTGTGTCTCTGTCCCTGTGTCTCTGTCTCTGTGACTCTGTCTCTGTGTCTCTGTCTCTGTGTCTGTGCATCTGTCTCTGTCTCTGTGTCTCTCTCTCTCTGTGTCTGTGTCCCTGTGCCTATGTATCTGTGTCTCTGTCTCTGTGTCTAAGTCTCCTTGTCTCTGTCTCTGTGTCTCTGCCTCTGTCTCCGTGTGTCTTAATTTGTGTCCCTGTCTGTGCGCCTATGTATCTGTGTATCCGTCTCTGTGTCTCTGTCTCTGTGTCTCTGTCTCTGTGTCTCTGTCTCTGTGTCTCTGTCTCTCTGTCTCTGTCTCTGTCTCTGTCTCTGTCTCTGTCTCTGTCTCTGTCTCTGTCTCTGTCTCTGCCTCTGTCTCTGTCCCTGTCTCTGTCTCTCTCACTGTCTCTGTCTCTGTCTCTGTCTCTGTCTTTCTATCTCTGTCTCTGTGTCTCTGTCTCTGTGTCTCTGTCTCTGTGTCTCTGTCTCTGTGTCTCTGTCTCTGTGTCTCTGTCTCTGTGTCTCTGTCTCTGTGTCTCTGTCTCGGTGTCTCTGTCTCGGTGTCTCTGTCTCTGTGTCTCTGTCTCTGTGTCTCTGTCTCTGTGTCTCTGTCTCTGTGTCTCTGTCTCTGTGTCTCTGTCTCTGTGTCTCTGTCTCTGTGTCTCTGTCTCTGTGTCTCTGTCTCTGTGTCTCTGTCTCTGTGTCTCTGTCTCTGTGTCTCTGTCTCTGTGTCTCTGTCTCTGTGTCTCTGTCTCTGTGTCTCTGTCTCTGTGTCTCTGTCTCTGTGTCTCTGTCTCTGTGTCTCTGTCTCTGTGTCTCTGTCTCTGTGTCTCTGTCTCTGTGTCTCTGTCTCTGTGTCTCTGTCTCTGTGTCTCTGTCTCTGTGTCTCTGTCTCTGTGTCTCTGTCTCTGTGTCTCTGTCTCTGTGTCTCTGTCTCTGTGTCTGTGTCTCTGTCTCTGTGTCTGTGTCTCTCTCACTCTGTGTCTATGTCCCTCTGCCTATGTATCTGTGACTTTGTCTCTGCGTATCTGTCTCTGTGTCTCTGTCTCTGTGTCTCTGTCTCTGTGTCTCTGTCTCTGTGTCTCTGTCTCTGTGTCTCTGTCTCGGTGTCACTGTCTCTGCGTACCTGCCTCTGTGTCTCTGTATCTGTGTCTCTGTCTCTGTGTCTCTGTCTCTGTGTCTCTGTCTCTGTGTCTCTGTCTCTGTGTCTCTGTCTCTGTGTCTCTGTCTCTGTGTCTCTGTCTCTGTGTCTCTGTCTCTGTGTCTCTGTCTCTGTGTCTCTGTCTCAGTGTCTCTGTCTCTGTGTCTCTGTCTCTGTGTCTCTGTCTCTGTGTCTCTGTCTCTGTGTCTCTGTCTCTGTGTCTCTGTCTCTGTGACTTTGTCTCTGCGTATCTGTCTCTGTGGCTCTGTCTCTGTGTCTCTCTCTCTGTGTCTCTGTCTCTGTGTCCCTCTCTCTGTGTCTCTGTCTCTGTGTCTCTGTCTCTGTGTCTCTGTCTCTGTGTCTCTGTCTCTGTGTCTCTGTCACTGTGTCTCTGTCTCTGTGTCTCTGTCTCTGTGTCTCTGTCTCTGTGTCTCTGTCTCTGTCTCTCTGTCTCTGTGTCTCTGTCTCTGTGTCTCTGTCTCTGTGTCTGTGTCTCTGTCTCTGTCTCTGTGTCTCGCTCTCCCTGTGTCTATGTCCCTGTGCCTATGTATCTGTGTCTCTGTCTCTGTGACTTTGTCTCTGCGTATCTGTCTCTGCGTATCTGTCTCTCTGTCTCTGTCTCTGTGTCTCTGTCGCTGTGTCTCTGTCTCTGTGTCTCTGTCTCTGTGTCTCTGTCCCTGTGTCTCTGTCTGTGTGTCTCTGTCTCTGTGTCTCTGTCTCTCTCTCTCTCTCTCTGTCTCCGTCTCTGTCTCTGTGTCTCTGTCTCTGTGTCTCTGTCTCAGTGTCTCTGTCTCTGCGTCTCTGTCTCTGTGTCTCTGTCTCTGTGTCTCTGTCTCTGTGTCTCTGTCCCTGTGTCTCTGTCTCTGTGTCCCTGTCTCTGTGTCTCTGTCTCTGTGTCTCTGTCTCTGTGTCTCTGCCTCTGTGTCTCTGTCTCTGTGTCTCTGTCTCTGTGTCTCTGTCTCTGTGTCTCTGTCTCTGTGTCTCTGTCTCTGTGTCTCTGTCTCTGTGTCTCTGTCTCTGTTTCTCTGTCTCTGTGCCTCTGTCTCTGTGTCTCTGTCCCTGTGTCTCTGTCTCTGTGACTCTGTCTCTGTGTCTCTGTCTCTGTGTCTCTGTCTCTGTGTCTCTGTCTCTGTGTCTCTGTCTCTGTGTCTCTGTCTCTGTGACTTTGTCTCTGCGTATCTGTCTCTGTGGCTCTCTCTCTGTGTCTCTGTCTCTGTGTCTCTGTCTCTGTGTCCCTCTCTCTGTGTCTCTGTCTCTGTGTCTCTGTCTCTGTGTCTCTGTCTCTGTGTCTCTGTCTCTGTGTCTCTGTCACTGTGTCTCTGTCTCTGTGTCTCTGTCTCTGTGTCTCTGTCTCTGTGTCTCTGTCTCTGCCTCTCTGTCTCTGTGTCTCTGTCTCTGTGTCTCTGTCTCTGTGTCTCTGTCTCTGTGTCTCTGTCTCTGTGTCTGTGTCTCTGTCTCTGTCTCTGTGTCTCGCTCTCTCTGTGTCTATGTCCCTGTGCCTATGTATCTGTGTCTCTGTCTCTGTGACTTTGTCTCTGCGTATCTGTCTCTGCGTATCTGTCTCTCTGTCTCTGTCTCTGTGTCTCTGTCTCTGTGTCTCTGTCTCTGTGTCTCTGTCTCTGTGTCTCTGTCTCTGTGTCTCTGTCTCTGTGTCTCTGTCTCTGTGTCTCTGTCTGTGTGTCTCTGTCTCTGTGTCTCTGTCTCTCTCTCTCTCTCTGTCTCCGTCTCTGTCTCTGTGTCTCTGTCTCTGTGTCTCTGTGTCTGTGTCTCTGTCTCTGTGTCTCTGTCTCTGTGTCTCTGTCTCTGTGTCTCTGTCTCTGTGTCTCTGTCTCTGTGTCTCTGTCTCTGTGTCCCTGTCTCTGTGTCTCTGTCTCTGCGTCTCTGTCTCTATGTCTCTGTCTCTGTGTCTCTGTCTCTGTGTCTCTGTCTCTGTGTCTCTGTCTCTGTGTCTCTGTCTCTGTGTCTCTGTCTCTGTCTCTGTGTCTCTGTCTCTGTGTCTCTGTCTGTGTGTCTCTGTCTCTGTGTCTCTGTCTCTCTCTCTCTCTCTGTCTCCGTCTCTGTCTCTGTGTCTCTGTCTCTGTGTCTCTGTCTCTGTGTCTCTGTCTCTGTGTCTCTGTCTCTGTGTCTCTGTCTCTGTGTCTAACTCTCCTTGTCTCTGTCTCTGTCTCTGTGTCTCTGTCTCTGTGTCTCTGTCTCTGTGTCTCTGTCTCTGTGTCTAACTCTCCTTGTCTCTGTCTCTGTCTCTGTGTCTCAGTCTCTGTGTCTCTGTCTCTGTGTCTCTGTCTCTGTGTCTCTGTCTCTGTGTCTCTGTCTCTGTGTCTCTGTCTCTGTGTCTCTGTCTCTGTGTCTCTGTCTCTGTGTCTCTGTCTCTGTGTCTCTGTCTCTGTGTCTCTGTCTCTGTGTCTCTGTCTCTGTGTCTCTGTCTCTGTGTCTCTGTCTCTGTGTCTCTGTCTCTGTGTCTCTGTCTCTGTGTCTAACTCTCCTTGTCTCTGTCTCTGTCTCTGTGTCTCTGTCTCTGTGTCTCTGTCTCTGTGTCTCTGTCTCTGTGTCTCTGTCTCTGTGTCTCTGTCTCTGTGTCTCTGTCTCTGTGTCTCTGTCTCTGTGTCTCTGTCTCTGTGTCTCTGTCTCTGTGTCTCTGTCTCTGTGTCTCTGTCTCTGTGTCTCTGTCTCTGTGTCTCTGTCTCTGTGTCTCTGTCTCTGTGTCTCTGTCTCTGTGACTCTGTCTCTGTGTCTCTGTCTCTGTGTCTCTGTCTCTGTGTCTCTGTCTCTGTGTCTCTGTCTCTGTGTCTCTGTCTCTGTGTCTCTGTCTCTGTGTCTCTTTCTCTGTGTCTCTGTCTCTGCGTCTCTGTCTCTGTGTCTCTGTCTCTGTTTCTCTGTCTCTGTGTCTCTGCCTCTGTGTCTCTGTCTCTGTGTCTCTGTCTCTGTGTCTCTGTCTCTGTGTCTCTGTCTCTGTGTCTCTGTCTCTGTGTCTCTGTCTCTGTGTCTCTGTCTCTGTGTCCCTGTCTCTGTGTCTCTGTCTCTGTGTCTCTGTCTCTGTGTCTCTGTCTCTGTGTCTGTGTCTCTGTCTCTGTCTCTGTGTCTCGCTCTCTTTGTGTCTATGTCCCTGTGCCTATGTATCTGTGTCTCTGTCTCTGTGACTTTGTCTCTGCGTATCTGTCTCTGTGTCTCTGTCTCTGTGTCTCTGTCTCTGTGTCTCAGTCTCTGTGTCTCTGTCTCTGTGTCTCTGTCTCTGTGTCTCTGTCTCTGTGTCTCTGTCTCTGTGTCTGTGTCTCTGTCTCTGTCTCTGTGTCTCGCTCTCTCTGTGTCTATGTCCCTGTGCCTATGTATCTGTGTCTCTGTCTCTGTGACTTTGTCTCTGCGTATCTGTCTCTGTGTCTCTGTCTCTGTGTCTCTGTCTCTGTGTCTCTGTCTCTGTGTCTCTGTCTCTGTGTCACTGTCTCTGTGTCTCTGTCTCTGTTTCTCTGTCTCTGTGCCTCTGTCTCTGTGTCTCTGTCTCTGTGTCTCTGTCTCTGTGTCTCTGTCTCTGTGTCTCTGTCTCTGTGTCTAAGTCTCCTTGTCTCTGTCTCTGTGTCTCTGTCTCTGTGTCTCTGTCTCTTTGTCTCTGTCTCTGTGTCTCTGTCTCTGTGTCTCTGTCTCTGTGTCTCTGTCTCTGTGTCTCTGTCTCTGTGTCTCTGTCTCTGTGTCTCTGTCTCTGTGTCTCTGTCTCTGTGTCTCTGTCTCTGTGTCTCTGTCTCTGTGTCTCTGTCTCTGTGTCTCTGTCTCTGTGTCTCTGTCTCTGTGTCTGTGTCTCTGTCTCTGTCTCTGTGTCTCGCTCTCTCTGTGTCTATGTCCCTGTGCCTATGTATCTGTGTCTCTGTCTCTGTGACTTTGTCTCTGCGTATCTGTCTCTGTGTCTCTGTCTCTGTGTCTCTGTCTCTTTGTCTCTGTCTCTGTGTCTCTGTCTATGTGTCTCTGTCTCTGTGTCTCTGTCTCCGTGTCTCTGTCTCTGTGTCTCTGTCGATGTGTCTAAGTCTCTTTGTCTCTGTCTCTGTGTCTCTGTCGATGTGTCTAAGTCTCTTTGTCACTGTCTCTGTGTCTCTGCCTCTGTCTCCGTGTGTCTTAATCTGTGTCTCTGTCTGTGCGCCTATGTATCTGTGTATCCGTCTCTGTGTCTGTGCTCTGTGTCTCTGTCTCTGTGCCTCTGTCTCTGTGTCTCTGTCTCTGTGTCTCTGTCTCTGTGTCTCTGTCTCTGTGTCTCTGTCTCTGTGTATCTGTCTCTGTGTCTCTGTCTCTGTGTCTCTGTCTCTGTGTCTCTGTCTCTGTGTCTCTGTCTCTGTGTCACTGTCTCTGTGTCTCCGTCTCTGTGCCTCCGTCTCTGTGCCTCCGTCTCTGTGTCTCCGTCTCTGTGTCTCCGTCTCTGTGTCTCTGTCTCTGTGTCTCTGTCTCTGTGTCTCTGTCTCTGTGTCTCTGTCTCTGTGTCTCTGCCTCTGTCTCCGTGTGTCTTAATCTGTGTCTCTGTCTGTGCGCCTATGTATCTGTGTATCCGTCTCTGTGTCTGTGCTCTGTGTCTCTGTCTCTGACTCTGTTCCTGTGTCTGCCTCTGTGTCTCTGTCTCTGTGTATAAGTCTCCTTGTCTCTGTCTCTGTGTCTCTGCTTCTGTCTCCATGTGTCTTAAACTGTGTCTCTGTCTGTGCGCCTATGTATCTGTGTATCCGTGTCTGTGTCTGTGCTCTGTGTCTCTGTCTCTGACTCTGTCTCTGACTCTGTCTCTGTGTCTCTGTCTCTGTGTCTGTGCATCTGTCTCTGTCTCTGTGTCTCTCTCTCTCTGTGTCTGTGTCCCTGTGCCTATGTATCTGTGTCTCTGTCTCTGTGTCTAAGTCTCCTTGTCTCTGTCTCTGTGTCTCTGCCTCTGTCTCCGTGTGTCTTAATTTGTGTCCCTGTCTGTGCGCCTATGTATCTGTGTATCCGTCTCTGTGTCTCTGTCTCTGTGTCTCTGTCTCTGTGTCTCTGTCTCTGTGTCTCTGTCTCTCTGTCTCTGTCTCTGTCTCTGTCTCTGTCTCTGTCTCTGTCTCTGTCTCTGTCTCTGTCTCTGCCTCTGTCTCTGTCCCTGTCTCTGTCTCTCTCACTGTCTCTGTCTCTGTCTCTGTCTCTGTCTTTCTATCTCTGTCTCTGTGTCTCTGTCTCTGTGTCTCTGTCTCTGTGTCTCTGTCTCTGTGTCTCTGTCTCTGTGTCTCTGTCTCTGTGTCTCTGTCTCTGTGTCTCTGTCTCTGTGTCTCTGTCTCGGTGTCTCTGTCTCTGTGTCTCTGTCTCTGTGTCTCTGTCTCTGCGTATCTGTCTCTGTGTCTCTGTCTCTGTGTCTCTGTCTCTGTGTCTCTGTCTCTGTGTCTCTGTCTCGGTGTCACTGTCTCTGCGTACCTGCCTCTGTGTCTCTGTATCTGTGTCTCTGTCTCTGTGTCTCTGTCTCTGTGTCTCTGTCTCTGTGTCTCTGTCTCTGTGTCTCTGTCTCTGTGTCTCTGTCTCTGTGTCTCTGTCTCTGTGTCTCTGTCTCTGTGTCTCTGTCTCTGTGTCTCTGTCTCAGTGTCTCTGTCTCTGTGTCTCTGTCTCTGTGTCTCTGTCTCTGTGTCTCTGTCTCTGTGACTTTGTCTCTGCGTATCTGTCTCTGTGGCTCTGTCTCTGTGTCTCTGTCTCTGTGTCTCTGTCTCTGTGTCCCTCTCTCTGTGTCTCTGTCTCTGTGTCTCTGTCTCTGTGTCTCTGTCTCTGTGTCTCTGTCTCTGTGTCTCTGTCACTGTGTCTCTGTCTCTGTGTCTCTGTCTCTGTGTCTCTGTCTCTGTGTCTCTGTCTCTGTCTCTCTGTCTCTGTGTCTCTGTCTCTGTGTCTCTGTCTCTGTGTCTCTGTCTCTGTGTCTGTGTCTCTGTCTCTGTCTCTGTGTCTCGCTCTCTCTGTGTCTATGTCCCTGTGCCTATGTATCTGTGTCTCTGTCTCTCTGACTTTGTCTCTGCGTATCTGTCTCTGCGTATCTGTCTCTCTGTCTCTGTCTCTGTGTCTCTGTCGCTGTGTCTCTGTCTCTGTGTCTCTGTCTCTGTGTCTCTGTCCCTGTGTCTCTGTCTGTGTGTCTCTGTCTCTGTGTCTCTGTCTCTCTCTCTCTCTCTCTGTCTCCGTCTCTGTCTCTGTGTCTCTGTCTCTGTGTCTCTGTCTCAGTGTCTCTGTCTCTGCGTCTCTGTCTCTGTGTCTCTGTCTCTGTGTCTCTGTCTCTGTGTCTCTGTCCCTGTGTCTCTGTCTCTGTGTCCCTGTCTCTGTGTCTCTGTCTCTGTGTCTCTGTCTCTGTGTCTCTGCCTCTGTGTCTCTGTCTCTGTGTCTCTGTCTCTGTGTCTCTGTCTCTGTGTCTCTGTCTCTGTGTCTCTGTCTCTGTGTCTCTGTCTCTGTTTCTCTGTCTCTGTGCCTCTGTCTCTGTGTCTCTGTCCCTGTGTCTCTGTCTCTGTGACTCTGTCTCTGTGTCTCTGTCTCTGTGTCTCTGTCTCTGTGTCTCTGTCTCTGTGTCTCTGTCTCTGTGTCTCTGTCTCTGTGACTTTGTCTCTGCGTATCTGTCTCTGTGGCTCTCTCTCTGTGTCTCTGTCTCTGTGTCTCTGTCTCTGTGTCCCTCTCTCTGTGTCTCTGTCTCTGTGTCTCTGTCTCTGTGTCTCTGTCTCTGTGTCTCTGTCTCTGTGTCTCTGTCACTGTGTCTCTGTCTCTGTGTCTCTGTCTCTGAGTCTCTGTCTCTGTGTCTCTGTCTCTGCCTCTCTGTCTCTGTGTCTCTGTCTCTGTGTCTCTGTCTCTGTGTCTCTGTCTCTGTGTCTGTGTCTCTGTCTCTGTCTCTGTGTCTCGCTCTCTCTGTGTCTATGTCCCTGTGCCTATGTATCTGTGTCTCTGTCTCTGTGACTTTGTCTCTGCGTATCTGTCTCTGCGTATCTGTCTCTCTGTCTCTGTCTCTGTGTCTCTGTCTCTGTGTCTCTGTCTCTGTGTCTCTGTCTCTGTGTCTCTGTCTCTGTGTCTCTGTCTCTGTGTCTCTGTCTCTGTGTCTCTGTCTGTGTGTCTCTGTCTCTGTGTCTCTGTCTCTCTCTCTCTCTCTGTCTCCGTCTCTGTCTCTGTGTCTCTGTCTCTGTGTCTCTGTGTCTGTGTCTCTGTCTCTGTGTCTCTGTCTCTGTGTCTCTGGCTCTGTGTCTCTGTCTCTCTGTCTCTGTCTCTGTGTCTCTGTCTCTGTGTCCCTGTCTCTGTGTCTCTGTCTCTGTGTCTCTGTCTCTATGTCTCTGTCTCTGTGTCTCTGTCTCTGTGTCTCTGTCTCTGTGTCTCTGTCTCTGTGTCTCTGTCTCTGTGTCTCTGTCTCTGTGTCTCTGTCTCTGTCTCTGTGTCTCTGTCTCTGTGTCTCTGTCTGTGTGTCTCTGTCTCTGTGTCTCTGTCTCTCTCTCTCTCTCTCTGTCTCCGTCTCTGTTTCTGTGTCTCTGTCTCTGTGTCTCTGTCTCTGTGTCTCTGTCTCTGTGTCTCTGTCTCTGTGTCTAACTCTCCTTGTCTCTGTCTCTGTCTCTGTGTCTCTGTCTCTGTGTCTCTGTCTCTGTGTCTCTGTCTCTGTGTCTAACTCTCCTTGTCTCTGTCTCTGTCTCTGTGTCTCAGTCTCTGTGTCTCTGTCTCTGTGTCTCTGTCTCTGTGTCTCTGTCTCTGTGTCTCTGTCTCTGTGTCTCTGTCTCTGTGTCTCTGTCTCTGTGTCTCTGTCTCTGTGTCTCTGTCTCTGTGTCTCTGTCTCTGTGTCTCTGTCTCTGTGTCTCTGTCTCTGTGTCTCTGTCTCTGTGTCTCTGTCTCTGTGTCTCTGTCTCTGTGTCTCTGTCTCTGTGTCTCTGTCTCTGTGTCTCTGTCTCTGTGTCTCTGTCTCTGTGTCTCTGTCTCTGTGACTCTGTCTCTGTGTCTCTGTCTCTGTGTCTCTGTCTCTGTGTCTCTGTCTCTGTGTCTCTGTCTCTGTGTCTCTGTCTCTGTGTCTCTGTCTCTGCGTCTCTGTCTCTGCGTCTCTGTCTCTGTGTCTCTGTCTCTGTTTCTCTGTCTCTGTGTCTCTGTCTCTGTGTCTCTGTCTCTGTGTCTCTGTCTCTGTGTCTCTGTCTCTGTGTCTCTGTCTCTGTGTCTCTGTCTCTGTGTCTCTGTCTCTGTGTCTCTGTCTCTGTGTCCCTGTCTCTGTGTCTCTGTCTCTGTGTCTCTGTCTCTGTGTCTCTGCCTCTGTGTCTCTGTCTCTGTGTCTCTGTCTCTGTGTCTCTGTCTCTGTGTGTCTGTCTCTGTGTCTCTGTCTCTGTGTCTCTGTCTCTGTGTCTCTGTCTCTGTGTCTAACTCTCCTTGTCCCTGTCTCTGTCTCTGTGTCTCTGTCTCTGTGTCTCTGTCTCTGTGTCTCAGTCTCTGTGTCTCTGTCTCTGTGTCTCTGTCTCTGTGTCTCTGTCTCTGTGTCTCTGTCTCTGTGTCTCTGTCTCTGTGTCTCTGTCTCTGTGTCTCTGTCTCTGTGTCTGTGTCTCTGTCTCTGTCTCTGTGTCTCGCTCTCTTTGTGTCTATGTCCCTGTGCCTATGTATCTGTGTCTCTGTCTCTGTGACTTTGTCTCTGCGTATCTGTCTCTGTGTCTCTGTCTCTGTGTCTCTGTCTCTGTGTCTCAGTCTCTGTGTCTCTGTCTCTGTGTCTCTGTCTCTGTGTCTCTGTCTCTGTGTCTGTGTCTCTGTCTCTGTCTCTGTGTCTCGCTCTCTCTGTGTCTATGTCCATGTGCCTATGTATCTGTGTCTCTGTCTCTGTGACTTTGTCTCTGCGTATCTGTCTCTGTGTCACTGTCTCTGTGTCTCTGTCTCTGTGTCTCTGTCTCTGTGTCTCTGTCTCTGTGTCACTGTCTCTGTGTCTCTGTCTCTGTGACTCTGTCTCTGTGTCTCTGTCTCTGTGTCTCTGTCTCTGTGTCTCTGTCTCTGTGTCTCTGTCTCTGTGTCTCTGTCTCTGTGTCTCTGTCTCTGTGTCTCTGTCTCTGCGTCTCTGTCTCTGTGTCTCTGTCTCTGTTTCTCTGTCTCTGTGTCTCTGTCTCTGTGTCTCTGTCTCTGTGTCTCTGTCTCTGTGTCTCTGTCTCTGTGTCTCTGTCTCTGTGTCTCTGTCTCTGTGTCTCTGTCTCTGTGTCTCTGTCTCTGTGTCTCTGTCTCTGTGTCTCTGTCTCTGTGTCCCTGTCTCTGTGTCTCTGTCTCTGTGTCTCTGTCTCTGTGTCTCTGTCTCTGTGTCTCTGCCTCTGTGTCTCTGTCTCTGTGTCTCTGTCTCTGTGTCTCTGTCTCTGTGTGTCTGTCTCTGTGTCTCTGTCTCTGTGTCTCTGTTTCTGTGTCTCTGTCTCTGTGTCTAACTCTCCTTGTCCCTGTCTCTGTCTCTGTGTCTCTGTCTCTGTGTCTCTGTCTCTGTGTCTCAGTCTCTGTGTCTCTGTCTCTGTGTCTCTGTCTCTGTGTCTCTGTCTCTGTGTCTCTGTCTCTGTGTCTCTGTCTCTGTGTCTGTGTCTCTGTCTCTGTCTCTGTGTCTCGCTCTCTTTGTGTCTATGTCCCTGTGCCTATGTATCTGTGTCTCTGTCTCTGTGACTTTGTCTCTGCGTATCTGTCTCTGTGTCTCTGTCTCTGTGTCTCTGTCTCTGTGTCTCAGTCTCTGTGTCTCTGTCTCTGTGTCTCTGCCTCTGTGTCTCTGTCTCTGTGTCTGTGTCTCTGTCTCTGTCTCTGTGTCTCGCTCTCTCTGTGTCTATGTCCCTGTGCCTATGTATCTGTGTCTCTGTCTCTGTGACTTTGTCTCTGCGTATCTGTCTCTGTGTCTCTGTCTCTGTGTCTCTGTCTCTGTGTCTCTGTCTCTGTGTCTCTGTCTCTGTGTCACTGTCTCTGTGTCTCTGTCTCTGTTTCTCTGTCTCTGTGCCTCTGTCTCTGTGTCTCTGTCTCTGTGTCTCTGTCTCTGTGTCTCTGTCTCTGTGTCTCTGTCTCTGTGTCTCTGTCTCTGTGTCTAAGTCTCCTTGTCTCTGTCTCTGTGTCTCTGTCTCTGTGTCTCTGTCTCTTTGTCTCTGTCTCTGTGTCTCTGTCCCTGTGTCTCTGTCTCTGTGTCTCTGTCTCTGTGTCTCTGTCTCTGTGTCTCTGTCTCTGTGTCTCTGTCTCTGTGTCTCTGTCTCTGTGTCTCTGTCTCTGTGTCTCTGTCTATGTGTCTCTGTCTCTGTGTCTCTGTCTCTGTGTCTCTGTCTCTGTGTCTCTGTCTCTGTGTCTCTGTCTCTGTGTCTCTGTCTCTGTGTCTCTGTCTCTGTGTCTCTGTCTCTGTGACTTTGTCTCTGTGTCTCTGTCTCTGTGTCTCTGTCGCTGTGTCTAACTCTCCTTGTCTCTGTCTCTGTCTCTGTGTCTCTGTCTCTGTGTCTCTGTCTCTGTGTCTCTGTCTCTGTGTCTCTCTCTCTGTGTCTCTGTCTTTGTCTCTGTCTCTGTGCCTCTGTCTCTGTGTCTCTGTCTCTGTTTCTCTGTCTCTGTGTCTCTGTCTCTGTGTCTCTGTCTCTGTGTCTCTGTCTCTGTGTCTCTGTCTCTGTGTCTGTGTCTCTGTGTCTCTGTCTCTGCGTCTCTGTCTCTGTGTCTCTGTCTCTTTGGCTCTGTCTGGGTGTCTCTGTCGATGTGTCTAAGTCTCCTTGTCTCTGTCTCTGTTTCTCTGCCTCTGTCTCCGTTTGTCTTAATCTGTGTCTCTGTCTGTGCGCCTATGCATCTGTGTATCCGTCTCTGTGTCTGTGCTCTGTGTCTCTGTCTCTGTGTCTCTGTCGATGTGCCTCAGTCTCCTTGTCTCTGTCTCTGTGTCTCTGCCTCTGTCTCCGTGTGTCTTAATCTGTGTCTCTGTCTGTGCGCCTATGTATCTGTGTATCCGTCTCTGTGTCTGTGCTCTGTGTCTCTGTCTCTGACTCTGTCTCTGTCTCTGTCTCTGTGTCTCTGTCTCTGTCTCTGTGTCTCTCTCTCTGTGTCTCTGTGTCTGTGTCTCTGTCTCTGTCTCTGTGTCTCTGTCTCTGTGTCTCTGTCTCTGGGTCTCTGTCGATGTGTCTAAGTCTCCTTGTCTCTGTCTCTGTGTCTCTGTCTCTGTGTCTCTGTCTCTGTGTCTCTGTCTCTGTGTCTCTGTCTCTGACTCTGTCCCTGTCTCTGTCTCTGTGTCTCTGTCTCTGTGTCTAAGTCTCCTTGTCTCTGTCTCTGTGTCTCTGCCTCTGTCTCCATGTGTCTTCATCTGTGTCTCTGTCTGTGCGCCTATGTATCTGTGTATCCGTGTCTGTGTCTGTGCTCTGTGTCTCTGTCTCTGTCTCTGTCTCTGTGTCTCTGTCTCTGTGTCTCTCTCTCTGTGTCTCTGTCTCTGTGTCTCTGTCTCTGTCTCTGTCTCTGTGTCTCTGTCTCTGTGTCTCTGTCTCTGTGTCTCTGTCTCTGGGTATCTGTCTCTGCGTCTCTGTCTCTGTGTCTCCCTCTCTGTGTCTCTGTCTCTGTGTCTCTGTCTCTGTGTCTCTGTCTCTGTGTCTCTGTCTCTGTGTCTCTGTCTCTGTGTCTCTGTCTCTGTGTCTCTGTCTCTGTGTCTCTGTCTCTGTGTCTCTGTCTCTGTGTCTCTGTCTCTGTGTCTTTGTCTCTGTGTCTCTGTCTCTGTGTCTCTGTCTCTGTGTCTCTGTCTCTGTCTCTGTGTCTGTGTCTCTGTCTCTGTCTCTGTCTCTGTCTCTGTGTCTCGCTCTCTCTGTGTCTATGTCCCTGTGCCTATGTATCTGTGTCTCTGTCTCTGTGACTTTGTCTCTGCGTATCTGTCTCTGCGTATCTGTCTCTCTGTCTCTGTCTCTGTGTCTCTGTCTCTGTGTCTGTGTCTCTGTCTCTGTCTCTGTGTCTCGCTCTCTCTGTGTCTATGTCCCTGTGCCTATGTATCTGTGTCTCTGTCTCTGTGACTTTGTCTCTGCGTATCTGTCTCTGTGTCACTGTCTCTGTGTCTCTGTCTCTGTGTCTCTGTCTCTGTGTCTCTGTCTCTGTGTCTCTGTCTCTGTGACTCTGTCTCTGTGTCTCTGTCTCTGTGTCTCTGTCTCTGTGTCTCTGTCTCTGTGTCTCTGTCTCTGTGTCTCTGTCTCTGTGTCTCTGTCTCTGTGTCTCTGTCTCTGTGTCTCTGTCTCTGTGTCTCTGTCTCTGTGTCTGTGTCTCTGTCTCTGTCTCTGTGTCTCGCTCTCTTTGTGTCTATGTCCCTGTGCCTATGTATCTGTGTCTCTGTCTCTGTGACTTTGTCTCTGCGTATCTGTCTCTGTGTCTCTGTCTCTGTGTCTCTGTCTCTGTGTCTCAGTCTCTGTGTCTCTGTCTCTGTGTCTCTGTCTCTGTGTCTCTGTCTCTGTGTCTGTGTCTCTGTCTCTGTCTCTGTGTCTCGCTCTCTCTGTGTCTATGTCCCTGTGCCTATGTATCTGTGTCTCTGTCTCTGTGACTTTGTCTCTGCGTATCTGTCTCTGTGTCACTGTCTCTGTGTCTCTGTCTCTGTGTCTCTGTCTCTGTGTCTCTGTCTCTGTGTCACTGTCTCTGTGTCTCTGTCTCTGTGACTCTGTCTCTGTGTCTCTGTCTCTGTGTCTCTGTCTCTGTGTCTCTGTCTCTGTGTCTCTGTCTCTGTGTCTCTGTCTCTGTGTCTCTGTCTCTGTGTCTCTGTCTCTGTGTCTCTGTCTCTGCGTCTCTGTCTCTGTGTCTCTGTCTCTGTTTCTCTGTCTCTGTGTCTCTGTCTCTGTGTCTCTGTCTCTGTGTCTCTGTCTCTGTGTCTCTGTCTCTGTGTCTCTGTCTCTGTGTCTCTGTCTCTGTGTCTCTGTCTCTGTGTCTCTGTCTCTGTGTCTCTGTCTCTGTGTCTCTGTCTCTGTGTCTCTGTCTCTGTGTCCCTGTCTCTGTGTCTCTGTCTCTGTGTCTCTGTCTCTGTGTCTCTGTCTCTGTGTCTCTGCCTCTGTGTCTCTGTCTCTGTGTCTCTGTCTCTGTGTCTCTGTCTCTGTGTGTCTGTCTCTGTGTCTCTGTCTCTGTGTCTCTGTTTCTGTGTCTCTGTCTCTGTGTCTAACTCTCCTTGTCCCTGTCACTGTCTCTGTGTCTCTGTCTCTGTGTCTCTGTCTCTGTGTCTCAGTCTCTGTGTCTCTGTCTCTGTGTCTCTGTCTCTGTGTCTCTGTCTCTGTGTCTCTGTCTCTGTGTCTCTGTCTCTGTGTCTGTGTCTCTGTCTCTGTCTCTGTGTCTCGCTCTCTTTGTGTCTATGTCCCTGTGCCTATGTATCTGTGTCTCTGTCTCTGTGACTTTGTCTCTGCGTATCTGTCTCTGTGTCTCTGTCTCTGTGTCTCTGTCTCTGTGTCTCAGTCTCTGTGTCTCTGTCTCTGTGTCTCTGCCTCTGTGTCTCTGTCTCTGTGTCTGTGTCTCTGTCTCTGTCTCTGTGTCTCGCTCTCTCTGTGTCTATGTCCCTGTGCCTATGTATCTGTGTCTCTGTCTCTGTGACTTTGTCTCTGCGTATCTGTCTTTGTGTCTCTGTCTCTGTGTCTCTGTCTCTGTGTCTCTGTCTCTGTGTCTCTGTCTCTGTGTCACTGTCTCTGTGTCTCTGTCTCTGTTTCTCTGTCTCTGTGCCTCTGTCTCTGTGTCTCTGTCTCTGTGTCTCTGTCTCTGTGTCTCTGTCTCTGTGTCTCTGTCTCTGTGTCTCTGTCTCTGTGTCTAAGTCTCCTTGTCTCTGTCTCTGTGTCTCTGTCTCTGTGTCTCTGTCTCTTTGTCTCTGTCTCTGTGTCTCTGTCCCTGTGTCTCTGTCTCTGTGTCTCTGTCTCTGTGTCTCTGTCTCTGTGTCTCTGTCTCTGTGTCTCTGTCTCTGTGTCTCTGTCTCTGTGTCTCTGTCTCTGTGTCTCTGTCTATGTGTCTCTGTCTCTGTGTCTCTGTCTCTGTGTCTCTGTCTCTGTGTCTCTGTCTCTGTGTCTCTGTCTCTGTGTCTCTGTCTCTGTGTCTCTGTCTCTGTGACTTTGTCTCTGTGTCTCTGTCTCTGTGTCTCTGTCGCTGTGTCTAACTCTCCTTGTCTCTGTCTCTGTCTCTGTGTCTCTGTCTCTGTGTCTCTGTCTCTGTGTCTCTGTCTCTGTGTCTCTCTCTCTGTGTCTCTGTCTTTGTCTCTGTCTCTGTGCCTCTGTCTCTGTGTCTCTGTCTCTGTGTCTCTGTCTCTGTGTCTCTGTCTCTGTGTCTCTGTCTCTGTGTCTCTGTCTCTGTGTCTGTGTCTCTGTGTCTCTGTCTCTGCGTCTCTGTCTCTGTGTCTCTGTCTCTTTGGCTCTGTCTGGGTGTCTCTGTCGATGTGTCTAAGTCTCCTTGTCTCTGTCTCTGTTTCTCTGCCTCTGTCTCCGTTTGTCTTAATCTGTGTCTCTGTCTGTGCGCCTATGCATCTGTGTATCCGTCTCTGTGTCTGTGCTCTGTGTCTCTGTCTCTGTGTCTCTGTCGATGTGCCTCAGTCTCCTTGTCTCTGTCTCTGTGTCTCTGCCTCTGTCTCCGTGTGTCTTAATCTGTGTCTCTGTCTGTGCGCCTATGTATCTGTGTATCCGTCTCTGTGTCTGTGCTCTGTGTCTCTGTCTCTGACTCTGTCTCTGTCTCTGTCTCTGTGTCTCTGTCTCTGTCTCTGTGTCTCTCTCTCTGTGTCTCTGTGTCTGTGTCTCTGTCTCTGTCTCTGTGTCTCTGTCTCTGTGTCTCTGTCTCTGGGTCTCTGCCTCTGTGTCTCTGTCTGTGTGTCCCCGTCTCTGTGTCTCTGTCTCTGTGTCTCTCTCTGTGTCTCTGTCTCTGTGTCTCTCTCTCTGTGTCTCTGTGTCTGTGTCTCTGTCTCTGTCTCTGTGTCTCTGTCTCTGTGTCTCTGTCTCTGGGTCTCTGCCTCTGTGTCTCTGTCTGTGTGTCCCCGTCTCTGTGTCTCTGTCTCTGTGTCTCTGTCTCTGTGTCTCTGTCTCTGTGTCTGTGTCTCTGTCTCTGTGTCTGTGTCTCTCTCACTCTGTGTCTATGTCCCTGTGCCTATGTATCTGTGTCTCTGTCTCTGTGACTTTGTCTCTGCCTATCTGTCTCTGTGTCTCTGTCTCTGTGTCTCTGTCTCTGTGTCTCTGTCTCTGTGTCTCTGTCTCTGTGTCTCTGTCTCTGTGTCACTGTCTCTGCGTACCTGTCTCTGTGTCTCTGTCTCTGTGTCTCTGTCTCTGTGTCTCTGTCTCTGTGTCTCTGTCTCTGTGTCTCTGTCTCTGTGTCTCTGTCTCTGTGTCTCTGTCTCTGTGTCTCTGTCTCTGTGTCTCTGTCTCTGTGTCTCTGTCTCTGTGTCTCTGTCTCTGTGTCTCTGTCTCTGTGTCTCTGTCTCTGTGTCTCTGTCTCTGTGTCTCTGTCTCTGTGTCTCTGTCTCTGTGTCTCTGTCTCTGTGTCTCTGTCTCTGTGTCTCTGCCTCTGTGTCTCTGTCTCTGTGTCTCTGTCTCTGTGTCTCTGTCTGTGTGTCCCCGTCTCTGTGTCTCTGTCTCTGTGTCTCTCTCTGTGTCTCTGTCTCTGTGTCTCTCTCTCTGTGTCTCTGTGTCTCTGTCTCTGTGTCTCTGTCTCTGTGTCTCTGTCTCTGGGTCTCTGCCTCTGTGTCTCTGTCTGTGTGTCCCCGTCTCTGTGTCTCTGTCTCTGTGTCTCTCTCTGTGTCTCTGTCTCTGTGTCTCTCTCTCTGTGTCTCTGTGTCTGTGTCTCTGTCTCTGTCTCTGTGTCTCTGTCTCTGTGTCTCTGTCTCTGGGTCTCTGCCTCTGTGTCTCTGTCTGTGTGTCCCCGTCTCTGTGTCTCTGTCTCTGTGTCTCTGTCTCTGTGTCTCTGTCTCTGTGTCTGTGTCTCTGTCTCTGTGTCTGTGTCTCTCTCACTCTGTGTCTATGTCCCTGTGCCTATGTATCTGTGTCTCTGTCTCTGTGACTTTGTCTCTGCCTATCTGTCTCTGTGTCTCTGTCTCTGTGTCTCTGTCTCTGTGTCTCTGTCTCTGTGTCTCTGTCTCTGTGTCTCTGTCTCTGTGTCACTGTCTCTGCGTACCTGTCTCTGTGTCTCTGTCTCTGTGTCTCTGTCTCTGTGTCTCTGTCTCTGTGTCTCTGTCTCTGTGTCTCTGTCTCTGTGTCTCTGTCTCTGTGTCTCTGTCTCTGTGTCTCTGTCTCTGTGTCTCTGTCTCTGTGTCTCTGTCTCTGTGTCTCTGTCTCTGTGTCTCTGTCTCTGTGTCTCTGTCTCTGTGTCTCTGTCTCTGTGTCTCTGTCTCTGTGTCTCTGTCTCTGTGTCTCTGTCTCTGTGTCTCTGTCTCTGTGTCTCTGCCTCTGTGTCTCTGTCTCTGTGTCTCTGTCTCTGTGTGTCTGTCTCTGTGTCACTGTCTCTGTGTCTCTGTCTCTGTTTCTCTGTCTCTGTGCCTCTGCCTCTGTGTCTCTGTCTCTGTGTCTCTGTCTCTGTGTCTCTGTCTCTGTGTCTCTGTCTCTGTGTCTCTGTCTCTGTGTCTCTGTCTCTGTGTCTCTGTCTCTGTGTCTCTGTCTCTGTGTCTCTGTCTCTGTGTCTCTGTCTCTGTGTCTCTGTCGATGTGTCTAAGTCTCCTTGTCTCTGTCTCTGTGTCTCTGTCTCTGTGTCTCTGTCTCTGTGTCTCTGTCTCTGTGTCTCTGTCTCTGACTCTGTCCCTGTCTCTGTCTCTGTGTCTCTGTCTCTGTGTCTAAGTCTCCTTGTCTCTGTCTCTGTGTCTCTGCCTCTGTCTCCATGTGTCTTCATCTGTGTCTCTGTCTGTGCGCCTATGTATCTGTGTATCCGTGTCTGTGTCTGTGCTCTGTGTCTCTGTCTCTGTCTCTGTCTCTGTGTCTCTGTCTCTGTGTCTCTCTCTCTGTGTCTCTGTCTCTGTGTCTCTGTCTCTGTCTCTGTCTCTGTGTCTCTGTCTCTGTGTCTCTGTCTCTGTGTCTCTGTCTCTGGGTATCTGTCTCTGCGTCTCTGTCTCTGTGTCTCCCTCTCTGTGTCTCTGTCTCTGTGTCTCTGTCTCTGTGTCTCTGTCTCTGTGTCTCTGTCTCTGTGTCTCTGTCTCTGTGTCTCTGTCTCTGTGTCTCTGTCTCTGTGTCTCTGTCTCTGTGTCTCTGTCTCTGTGTCTCTGTCTCTGTGTCTTTGTCTCTGTGTCTCTGTCTCTGTGTCTCTGTCTCTGTGTCTCTGTCTCTGTCTCTGTGTCTGTGTCTCTGTCTCTGTCTCTGTCTCTGTCTCTGTGTCTCGCTCTCTCTGTGTCTATGTCCCTGTGCCTATGTATCTGTGTCTCTGTCTCTGTGACTTTGTCTCTGCGTATCTGTCTCTGCGTATCTGTCTCTCTGTCTCTGTCTCTGTGTCTCTGTCTCTGTGTCTGTGTCTCTGTCTCTGTCTCTGTGTCTCGCTCTCTCTGTGTCTATGTCCCTGTGCCTATGTATCTGTGTCTCTGTCTCTGTGACTTTGTCTCTGCGTATCTGTCTCCGTGTCTCTGTCTCTGTGTCTCTGTCTCTGTGTCTCTGTCTCTGTGTCACTGTCTCTGTGTCTCTGTCTCTGTTTCTCTGTCTCTGTGCCTCTGTCTCTGTGTCTCTGTCTCTGTGTCTAAGTCTCCTTGTCTCTGTCTCTGTGTCTCTGTCTCTGTGTCTCTGTCTCTTTGTCTCTGTCTCTGTGTCTCTGTCCCTGTGTCTGTGTCTCTGTGTCTCTGTCTCTGTGTCTCTGTCTCTGTGTCTCTGTCTCTGTGTCTCTGTCTCTGTGTCTCTGTCTCTGTGTCTCTGTCTCTGTGTCTCTGTCTCTGTGTCTCTGTCTCTGTGTCTCTGTCTCTGTGTCTCTGCCTCTGTCTCCGTGTGTCTTAATCTGTGTCTCTGTCTGTGCGCCTATGTATCTGTGTATCCGTCTCTGTGCCTTTGTCTCTGTGTCTCTGTCTCTGTGTCTCTTTCTCTGTGTCTCTGTCTCTGTGTCTCTGTCTCTGTGTCTCTGTCTCTGTGTCTCTGTCTCTGTGTCTTTGTCTCTGTGTCTCTGTCTCTGTGTCTCTGTCTCTGTGTCTCTGTCTCTGTCTCTGTCTCTGTGTCTCTGTCTCTGTGTCTCTGTCTCTGTGTCTCTGTCTCTGTGTCTCTGTCTCTGTGTCTCTGTCTCTGTGTCTCTGTCTCTGTGTTTCTGTCTCTGTGTCTCTGTCTCTGTGTCTCTGTCTCTGTGTCTAACTCTCCTTGTCTCTGTCTCTGTCTCTGTGTCTCTGTCTCTGTGTCTCTGTCTCTGTGTCTCTGTCTCTGTGTCTCTGTCTCTGTGTCTCTGTCTCTGTGTGTCTGTCTCTGTCTCACTGTCTCTGTGTCTCTGTCTCTGTTTCTCTGTCTCTGTGCCTCTGTCTCTGTGTCTCTGTCTCTGTGTCTCTGTCTCTGTGTCTCTGTCTCTGTGTCTCTGTCTCTGTGTCTCTGTCTCTGTGTCTAAGTCTCCTTGTCTCTGTCTCTGTGTCTCTGTCTCTGTGTCTCTGTCTCTTTGTCTCTGTCTCTGTGTCTCTGTCCCTGTGTCTCTGTCTCTGTGTCTCTGTCTCTGTGTCTCTGTCTCTGTGTCTCTGTCTCTGTGTCTCTGTCTCTGTGTCTCTGTCTCTGTGTCTCTGTCTCTGTGTCTCTGTCTCTGTGTCTCTGTCTCTGTGTCTCTGTCTCTGTGTCTCTGTCTCTGTGTCTCTGTCGATGTGTCTAAGTCTCCTTGTCTCTGTCTCTGTGTCTCTGTCTCTGTGTCTCTGTCTCTGTGTCTCTGTCTCTGTGTCTCTGTCTCTGACTCTGTCCCTGTCTCTGTCTCTGTGTCTCTGTCTCTGTGTCTAAGTCTCCTTGTCTCTGTCTCTGTGTCTCTGCCTCTGTCTCCATGTGTCTTCATCTGTGTCTCTGTCTGTGCGCCTATGTATCTGTGTATCCGTGTCTGTGTCTGTGCTCTGTGTCTCTGTCTCTGTCTCTGTCTCTGTGTCTCTGTCTCTGTGTCTCTCTCTCTGTGTCTCTGTCTCTGTGTCTCTGTCTCTGTCTCTGTCTCTGTGTCTCTGTCTCTGTGTCTCTGTCTCTGTGTCTCTGTCTCTGGGTATCTGTCTCTGTGTCTCTGTCTCTGTGTCTCCGTCTCTGTGTCTCTGTCTCTGTGTCTCTGTCTCTGTGTCTCTGTCTCTGTGTCTCTGTCTCTGTGTCTCTGTCTCTGTGTCTCTGTCTCTGTGTCTCTGTCTCTGTGTCTCTGTCTCTGTGTCTCTGTCTCTGTGTCTCTGTCTCTGTGTCTCTGTCTCTGTGTCTCTGTCTCTGTGTCTCTGTCTCTGTGTCTCTGTCTCTGTGTCTCTGTCTCTGTGTCTCTGTCTCTGTGTCTCTGTCTCTGTGACTTTGTCTCTGTGTCTCTGTCTCTGTGTCTCTGTCGCTGTGTCTAACTCTCCTTGTCTCTGTCTCTGTCTCTGTGTCTCTGTCTCTGTGTCTCTGTCTCTGTGTCTCTGTCTCTGTGTCTCTCTCTCTGTGTCTCTGTCTTTGTCTCTGTCTCTGTGCCTCTGTCTCTGTGTCTCTGTCTCTGTGTCTCTGTCTCTGTGTCTCTGTCTCTGTGTCTCTGTCTCTGTGTCTCTGTCTCTGTGTCTGTGTCTCTGTGTCTCTGTCTCTGCGTCTCTGTCTCTGTGTCTCTGTCTCTTTGGCTCTGTCTGGGTGTCTCTGTCGATGTGTCTAAGTCTCCTTGTCTCTGTCTCTGTTTCTCTGCCTCTGTCTCCGTTTGTCTTAATCTGTGTCTCTGTCTGTGCGCCTATGCATCTGTGTATCCGTCTCTGTGTCTGTGCTCTGTGTCTCTGTCTCTGTGTCTCTGTCGATGTGCCTCAGTCTCCTTGTCTCTGTCTCTGTGTCTCTGCCTCTGTCTCCGTGTGTCTTAATCTGTGTCTCTGTCTGTGCGCCTATGTATCTGTGTATCCGTCTCTGTGTCTGTGCTCTGTGTCTCTGTCTCTGACTCTGTCTCTGTCTCTGTCTCTGTGTCTCTGTCTCTGTCTCTGTGTCTCTCTCTCTGTGTCTCTGTGTCTGTGTCTCTGTCTCTGTCTCTGTGTCTCTGTCTCTGTGTCTCTGTCTCTGGGTCTCTGCCTCTGTGTCTCTGTCTGTGTGTCCCCGTCTCTGTGTCTCTGTCTCTGTGTCTCTCTCTGTGTCTCTGTCTCTGTGTCTCTCTCTCTGTGTCTCTGTGTCTGTGTCTCTGTCTCTGTCTCTGTGTCTCTGTCTCTGTGTCTCTGTCTCTGGGTCTCTGCCTCTGTGTCTCTGTCTGTGTGTCCCCGTCTCTGTGTCTCTGTCTCTGTGTCTCTGTCTCTGTGTCTCTGTCTCTGTGTCTGTGTCTCTGTCTCTGTGTCTGTGTCTCTCTCACTCTGTGTCTATGTCCCTGTGCCTATGTATCTGTGTCTCTGTCTCTGTGACTTTGTCTCTGCCTATCTGTCTCTGTGTGTCTGTCTCTGTGTCACTGTCTCTGTGTCTCTGTCTCTGTTTCTCTGTCTCTGTGCCTCTGTCTCTGTGTCTCTGTCTCTGTGTCTCTGTCTCTGTGTCTCTGTCTCTGTGTCTCTGTCTCTGTGTCTCTGTCTCTGTGTCTCTGTCTCTGTGTCTCTGTCTCTGTGTCTAAGTCTCCTGGTCTCTGTCTCTGTGTCTCTGTCTCTGTGTCTCTGTCTCTTTGTCTCTGTCTCTGTGTCTCTGTCCCTGTGTCTCTGTCTCTGTGTCTCTGTCTCTGTGTCTCTGTCTCTGTGTCTCTGTCTCTGTGTCTCTGTCTCTGTGTCTCTGTCTCTGTGTCTCTGTCTCTGTGTCTCTGTCTCTGTGTCTCTGTCTCTGTGTCTCTGTCTCTGTGTCTCTGTCTCTGTGTCTCTGTCTCTGTGTCTCTGTCTCTGTGTCTCTGTCTCTGTGTCTCTGTCTCTGTGTCTCTGTCTCTGTGTCTCTGTCGATGTGTCTAAGTCTCCTTGTCTCTGTCTCTGTGTCTCTGTCTCTGTGTCTCTGTCTCTGTGTCTCTGTCTCTGTGTCTCTGTCTCTGACTCTGTCCCTGTCTCTGTCTCTGTGTCTCTGTCTCTGTGTCTAAGTCTCCTTGTCTCTGTCTCTGTGTCTCTGCCTCTGTCTCCATGTGTCTTCATCTGTGTCTCTGTCTGTGCGCCTATGTATCTGTGTATCCGTGTCTGTGTCTGTGCTCTGTGTCTCTGTCTCTGTCTCTGTCTCTGTGTCTCTGTCTCTGTGTCTCTCTCTCTGTGTCTCTGTCTCTGTGTCTCTGTCTCTGTCTCTGTCTCTGTGTCTCTGTCTCTGTGTCTCTGTCTCTGTGTCTCTGTCTCTGTGTCTCTGTCTCTGGGTATCTGTCTCTGCGTCTCTGTCTCTGTGTCTCCCTCTCTGTGTCTCTGTCTCTGTGTCTCTGTCTCTGTGTCTCTGTCTCTGTGTCTCTGTCTCTGTGTCTCTGTCTCTGTGTCTCTGTCTCTGTGTCTCTGTCTCTGTGTCTCTGTCTCTGTGTCTCTGTCTCTGTGTCTTTGTCTCTGTGTCTCTGTCTCTGTGTCTCTGTCTCTGTGTCTCTGTCTCTGTCTCTGTGTCTGTGTCTCTGTCTCTGTCTCTGTCTCTGTCTCTGTGTCTCGCTCTCTCTGTGTCTATGTCCCTGTGCCTATGTATCTGTGTCTCTGTCTCTGTGACTTTGTCTCTGCGTATCTGTCTCTGCGTATCTGTCTCTCTGTCTCTGTCTCTGTGTCTCTGTCTCTGTGTCTGTGTCTCTGTCTCTGTCTCTGTGTCTCGCTCTCTCTGTGTCTATGTCCCTGTGCCTATGTATCTGTGTCTCTGTCTCTGTGACTTTGTCTCTGCGTATCTGTCTCCGTGTCTCTGTCTCTGTGTCTCTCTCTCTGTGTCTCTGTCTCTGTGTCACTGTCTCTGTGTCTCTGTCTCTTTTTCTCTGTCTCTGTGCCTCTGTCTCTGTGTCTCTGTCTCTGTGTCTAAGTCTCCTTGTCTCTGTCTCTGTGTCTCTGTCTCTGTGTCTCTGTCTCTTTGTCTCTGTCTCTGTGTCTCTGTCCCTGTGTCTGTGTCTCTGTGTCTCTGTCTCTGTGTCTCTGTCTCTGTGTCTCTGTCTCTGTGTCTCTGTCTCTGTGTCTCTGTCTCTGTGTCTCTGTCTCTGTGTCTCTGTCTCTGTGTCTCTGTCTCTGTGTCTCTGTCTCTGTGTCTCTGCCTCTGTCTCCGTGTGTCTTAATCTGTGTCTCTGTCTGTGCGCCTATGTATCTGTGTATCCGTCTCTGTGTCTTTGTCTCTGTGTCTCTGTCTCTGTGTCTCTTTCTCTGTGTCTCTGTCTCTGTGTCTCTGTCTCTGTGTCTCTGTCTCTGTGTCTCTGTCTCTGTGTCTTTGTCTCTGTGTCTCTGTCTCTGTGTCTCTGTCTCTGTGTCTCTGTCTCTGTCTCTGTCTCTGTGTCTCTGTCTCTGTGTCTCTGTCTCTGTGTCTCTGTCTCTGTGTCTCTGTCTCTGTGTCTCTGTCTCTGTGTCTCTGTCTCTGTGTTTCTGTCTCTGTGTCTCTGTCTCTGTGTCTCTGTCTCTGTGTCTAACTCTCCTTGTCTCTGTCTCTGTCTCTGTGTCTCTGTCTCTGTGTCTCTGTCTCTGTGTCTCTGTCTCTGTGTCTCTGTCTCTGTGTCTCTGTCTCTGTGTCTCTGTCTCTGTGTCTCTGTCTCTGTGTCTCTGTCTCTGTGTCTCTGTCTCTGTGTCTCTGTCTCTGTGTGTCTGTCTCTGTCTCACTGTCTCTGTGTCTCTGTCTCTGTTTCTCTGTCTCTGTGCCTCTGTCTCTGTGTCTCTGTCTCTGTGTCTCTGTCTCTGTGTCTCTGTCTCTGTGTCTCTGTCTCTGTGTCTCTGTCTCTGTGTCTCTGTCTCTGTGTCTAAGTCTCCTTGTCTCTGTCTCTGTGTCTCTGTCTCTGTGTCTCTGTCTCTTTGTCTCTGTCTCTGTGTCTCTGTCCCTGTGTCTCTGTCTCTGTGTCTCTGTCTCTGTGTCTCTGTCTCTGTGTCTCTGTCTCTGTGTCTCTGTCTCTGTGTCTCTGTCTCTGTGTCTCTGTCTCTGTGTCTCTGTCTCTGTGTCTCTGTCTCTGTGTCTCTGTCTCTGTGTCTCTGTCTCTGTGTCTCTGTCTCTGTGTCTCTCTCTCTGTGTCTCTGTCTCTGTGTCTCTGTCTCTGTCTCTGTCTCTGTCTCTGTGTCTCTGTCTCTGTGTCTCTGTCTCTGTGTCGCTGTCTCTGGGTATCTGTCTCTGTGTCTCTGTCTCTGTGTCTCCGTCTCTGTGTCTCTGTCTCTGTGTCTCTGTCTCTGTGTCTCTGTCTCTGTGTCTCTGTCTCTGTGTCTCTGTCTCTGTGTCTCTGTCTCTGTGTCTCTGTCTCTGTGTCTCTGTCTCTGTGTCTCTGTCTCTGTGTCTCTGTCTCTGTGTCTTTGTCTCTGTGTCTCTGTCTCTGTGTCTCTGTCTCTGTGTCTCTGTCTCTGTCTCTGTGTCTGTGTCTCTGTCTCTGTCTCTGTCTCTGTCTCTGTGTCTCGCTCTCTCTGTGTCTATGTCCCTGTGCCTATGTATCTGTGTCTCTGTCTCTGTGACTTTGTCTCTGCGTATCTGTCTCTGCGTATCTGTCTCTCTGTCTCTGTCTCTGTGTCTCTGTCTCTGTGTTTGTGTCTCTGTCTCTGTCTCTGTGTCTCGCTCTCTCTGTGTCTATGTCCCTGTGCCTATGTATCTGTGTCTCTGTCTCTGTGACTTTGTCTCTGCGTATCTGTCTCCGTGTCTCTGTCTCTGTGTCTCTGTCTCTGTGTCTCTGTCTCTGTGTCACTGTCTCTGTGTCTCTGTCTCTGTTTCTCTGTCTCTGTGCCTCTGTCTCTGTGTCTCTGTCTCTGTGTCTCTGTCTCTGTGTCTCTGTCTCTGTGTCTCTGTCTCTGTGTCTCTGTCTCTGTGTCTCTGTCTCTGTGTCTCTGTCGATGTGTCTAAGTCTCCTTGTCTCTGTCTCTGTGTCTCTGTCTCTGTGTCTCTGCCTCTGTGTCTCTGTCTCTGTGTCTGTGTCTCTGTCTCTGTCTCTGTCTCTGTCTCTGTGTCTCGCTCTCTCTGTGTCTATGTCCCTGTGCCTATGTATCTGTGTCTCTGTCTCTGTGACTTTGTCTCTGCGTATCTGTCTCTGCGTATCTGTCTCTCTGTCTCTGTCTCTGTGTCTCTGTCTCTGTGTCTGTGTCTCTGTCTCTGTCTCTGTGTCTCGCTCTCTCTGTGTCTATGTCCCTGTGCCTATGTATCTGTGTCTCTGTCTCTGTGACTTTGTCTCTGCGTATCTGTCTCCGTGTCTCTGTCTCTGTGTCTCTGTCTCTGTGTCTCTGTCTCTGTGTCTCTGTCTCTGTGTCACTGTCTCTGTGTCTCTGTCTCTGTTTCTCTGTCTCTGTGCCTCTGTCTCTGTGTCTCTGTCTCTGTGTCTAAGTCTCCTTGTCTCTGTCTCTGTGTCTCTGTCTCTGTGTCTCTGTCTCTTTGTCTCTGTCTCTGTGTCTCTGTCCCTGTGTCTGTGTCTCTGTGTCTCTGTCTCTGTGTCTCTGTCTCTGTGTCTCTGTCTCTGTGTCTCTGTCTCTGTGTCTCTGTCTCTGTGTCTCTGTCTCTGTGTCTCTGTCTCTGTGTCTCTGTCTCTGTGTCTCTGCCTCTGTCTCCGTGTGTCTTAATCTGTGTCTCTGTCTGTGCGCCTATGTATCTGTGTATCCGTCTCTGTGTCTTTGTCTCTGTGTCTCTGTCTCTGTGTCTCTTTCTCTGTGTCTCTGTCTCTGTGTCTCTGTCTCTGTGTCTCTGTCTCTGTGTCTCTGTCTCTGTGTCTTTGTCTCTGTGTCTCTGTCTCTGTGTCTCTGTCTCTGGGTCTCTGTCTCTGTCTCTGTCTCTGTGTCTCTGTCTCTGTGTCTCTGTCTCTGTGTCTCTGTCTCTGTGTCTCTGTCTCTGTGTCTCTGTCTCTGTGTTTCTGTCTCTGTGTCTCTGTCTCTGTGTCTCTGTCTCTGTGTCTCTGTCTCTGTGTCTAACTCTCCTTGTCTCTGTCTCTGTCTCTGTGTCTCTGTCTCTGTGTCTCTGTCTCTGTGTCTCTGTCTCTGTGTCTCTGTCTCTGTGTCTCTGTCTCTGTGTCTCTGTCTCTGTGTCTCTGTCTCTGTGTGTCTGTCTCTGTGTCACTGTCTCTGTGTCTCTGTCTCTGTTTCTCTGTCTCTGTGCCTCTGTCTCTGTGTCTCTGTCTCTGTGTCTCTGTCTCTGTGTCTCTCTCTCTGTGTCTCTGTCTCTGACTCTGTCCCTGTCTCTGTCTCTGTGTCTCTGTCTCTGTGTCTAAGTCTCCTTGTCTCTGTCTCTGTGTCTCTGCCTCTGTCTCCATGTGTCTTAACCTGTGTCTCTGTCTGTGCGCCTATGTATCTGTGTATCCGTGTCTGTGTCTGTGCTCTGTGTCTCTGTCTCTGTGTCTCTGTCTCTGTGTCTCTGTCTCTGTGTCTCTGTCTCTGTGTCTCTGTCTCTGTGTCTCTGTCTCTGTGTCTCTGTCTCTGTGTCTTTGTCTCTGTGTCTCTGTCTCTGTGTCTTTGTCTCTGTGTCTCTGTCTCTGTGTCTCTGTCTCTGTGTCTCTGTCTCTGTCTCTGTGTCTGTGTCTCTGTCTCTGTCTCTGTCTCTGTCTCTGTGTCTCGCTCTCTCTGTGTCTATGTCCCTGTGCCTATGTATCTGTGTCTCTGTCTCTGTGACTTTGTCTCTGCGTATCTGTCTCTGCGTATCTGTCTCTCTGTCTCTGTCTCTGTGTCTCTGTCTCTGTGTCTGTGTCTCTGTCTCTGTCTCTGTGTCTCGCTCTCTCTGTGTCTATGTCCCTGTGCCTATGTATCTGTGTCTCTGTCTCTGTGACTTTGTCTCTGCGTATCTGTCTCCGTGTCTCTGTCTCTGTGTCTCTGTCTCTGTGTCTCTGTCTCTGTGTCACTGTCTCTGTGTCTCTGTCTCTGTTTCTCTGTCTCTGTGCCTCTGTCTCTGTGTCTCTGTCTCTGTGTCTCTGTCTCTGTGTCTCTGTCTCTGTGTCTCTGTCTCTGTGTCTAAGTCTCCTTGTCTCTGTCTCTGTGTCTCTGTCTCTGTGTCTCTGTCTCTTTGTCTCTGTCTCTGTGTCTCTGTCTCTGTGTCTCTGTCTCTGTGTCTCTGTCTCTGTGTCTCTGTCTCTGTGTCTCGCTCTCTCTGTGTCTATGTCCCTGTGCCTATGTATCTGTGTCTCTGTCTCTGTGACTTTGTCTCTGCGTATCTGTCTCTGCGTATCTGTCTCTCTGTCTCTGTCTCTGTGTCTCTGTCTCTGTGTCTGTGTCTCTGTCTCTGTCTCTGTGTCTCGCTCTCTCTGTGTCTATGTCCCTGTGCCTATGTATCTGTGTCTCTGTCTCTGTGACTTTGTCTCTGCGTATCTGTCTCCGTGTCTCTGTCTCTGTGTCTCTGTCTCTGTGTCTCTGTCTCTGTGTCTCTGTCTCTGTGTCACTGTCTCTGTGTCTCTGTCTCTGTTTCTCTGTCTCTGTGCCTCTGTCTCAGTGTCTCTGTCTCTGTGTCTAAGTCTCCTTGTCTCTGTCTCTGTGTCTCTGTCTCTGTGTCTCTGTCTCTTTGTCTCTGTCTCTGTGTCTCTGTCCCTGTGTCTGTGTCTCTGTGTCTCTGTCTCTGTGTCTCTGTCTCTGTGTCTCTGTCTCTGTGTCTCTGTCTCTGTGTCTCTGTCTCTGTGTCTCTGTCTCTGTGTCTCTGTCTCTGTGTCTCTGTCTCTGTGTCTCTGCCTCTGTCTCCGTGTGTCTTAATCTGTGTCTCTGTCTGTGCGCCTATGTATCTGTGTATCCGTCTCTGTGTCTTTGTCTCTGTGTCTCTGTCTCTGTGTCTCTTTCTCTGTGTCTCTGTCTCTGTGTCTCTGTCTCTGTGTCTCTGTCTCTGTGTCTCTGTCTCTGTGTCTTTGTCTCTGTGTCTCTGTCTCTGTGTCTCTGTCTCTGGGTCTCTGTCTCTGTCTCTGTCTCTGTGTCTCTGTCTCTGTGTCTCTGTCTCTGTGTCTCTGTCTCTGTGTCTCTGTCTCTGTGTCTCTGTCTCTGTGTTTCTGTCTCTGTGTCTCTGTCTCTGTGTCTCTGTCTCTGTGTCTCTGTCTCTGTGTCTCTGTCTCTGTGTCTCTGTCTCTGTGTCTAACTCTCCTTGTCTCTGTCTCTGTCTCTGTGTCTCTGTCTCTGTGTCTCTGTCTCTGTGTCTCTGTCTCTGTGTCTCTGTCTCTGTGTCTCTGTCTCTGTGTCTCTGTCTCTGTGTCTCTGTCTCTGTGTGTCTGTCTCTGTGTCACTGTCTCTGTGTCTCTGTCTCTGTTTCTCTGTCTCTGTGCCTCTGTCTCTGTGTCTCTGTCTCTGTGTCTCTGTCTCTGTGTCTCTCTCTCTGTGTCTCTGTCTCTGACTCTGTCCCTGTCTCTGTCTCTGTGTCTCTGTCTCTGTGTCTAAGTCTCCTTGTCTCTGTCTCTGTGTCTCTGCCTCTGTCTCCATGTGTCTTAACCTGTGTCTCTGTCTGTGCGCCTATGTATCTGTGTATCCGTGTCTGTGTCTGTGCTCTGTGTCTCTGTCTCTGTGTCTCTGTCTCTGTGTCTCTGTCTCTGTGTCTCTGTCTCTGTGTCTCTGTCTCTGTGTCTCTGTCTCTGTGTCTCTGTCTCTGTGTCTTTGTCTCTGTGTCTCTGTCTCTGTGTCTTTGTCTCTGTGTCTCTGTCTCTGTGTCTCTGTCTCTGTGTCTCTGTCTCTGTCTCTGTGTCTGTGTCTCTGTCTCTGTCTCTGTCTCTGTCTCTGTGTCTCGCTCTCTCTGTGTCTATGTCCCTGTGCCTATGTATCTGTGTCTCTGTCTCTGTGACTTTGTCTCTGCGTATCTGTCTCTGCGTATCTGTCTCTCTGTCTCTGTCTCTGTGTCTCTGTCTCTGTGTCTGTGTCTCTGTCTCTGTCTCTGTGTCTCGCTCTCTCTGTGTCTATGTCCCTGTGCCTATGTATCTGTGTCTCTGTCTCTGTGACTTTGTCTCTGCGTATCTGTCTCCGTGTCTCTGTCTCTGTGTCTCTGTCTCTGTGTCTCTGTCTCTGTGTCACTGTCTCTGTGTCTCTGTCTCTGTTTCTCTGTCTCTGTGCCTCTGTCTCTGTGTCTCTGTCTCTGTGTCTCTGTCTCTGTGTCTCTGTCTCTGTGTCTCTGTCTCTGTGTCTAAGTCTCCTTGTCTCTGTCTCTGTGTCTCTGTCTCTGTGTCTCTGTCTCTTTGTCTCTGTCTCTGTGTCTCTGTCTCTGTGTCTCTGTCTCTGTGTCTCTGTCTCTGTGTCTCTGTCTCTGTGTCTCTGTCTCTGTGTCTCTGTCTCTGTGTCTCTGTCTCTGTGTCTCTGTCTCTGTGTCTCTGTCTCTGTGTCTCTGTCTCTGTGTCTCTGTCTCTGTGTCTCTGTCTCTGTGTCTCTGTCTCTGTGTCTCTGTCTCTGTGTCTCTGTCTCTGTGTCTCTGTCTCTGTGTCTCTGTCTCTGCGTCTCTGTCTCTGTGTCTCTGTCTCTGTGTCTCTGTCTCTGACTCTGTCCCTGTCTCTGTCTCTGTGTCTCTGTCTCTGTGTCTAAGTCTCCTTGTCTCTGTCTCTGTGTCTCTGCCTCTGTGTCTCTGTCTCTGTGTCTCTGTCTCTGTGTCTATGTCTCTGTGTCTCTGTCTCTGTCTCTGTGTCTGTGTCTCTGTCTCTGTCTCTGTCTCTGTGTCTCGCTCTCTCTGTGTCTATGTCCCTGTGCCTATGTATCTGTGTCTCTGTCTCTGTGACTTTGTCTCTGCGTATCTGTCTCTGCGTATCTGTCTCTCTGTCTCTGTCTCTGTGTCTCTGTCTCTGTGTCTCTGTCTCTGTGTCTCTGTCTCTGTGTCTCTGTCTCTGTGTCTCTGTCGATGTGTCTAAGTCTCCTTGTCTCTGTCTCTGTGTCTCTGTCTCTGTGTCTCTGTCTCTGTGTCTCTGTCTCTGTGTCTCTGTCTCTGTGTCTCTGTCTCTGTGTCTCTGTCTCTGTGTCTCTGTCTCTGTGTCTCTGTCTCTGTGTCTCTGTCTCTGTGTCTCTGTCTCTGTGTCTCTGTCTCTGTGTCTCTGTCTCTGTGTCTCTGTCTCTGTGTCTCTGTCTCTGTGTCTCTGTCTCTGTGTCTCTGTCTCTGTGTCTCTGTCTCTGTGTCTCTGTCTCTGTGTCTCTGTCTCTGTGTCTAACTCTCCTTGTCTCTGTCTCTGTCTCTGTGTCTCTGTCTCTGTGTCTCTGTCTCTGTGTCTCTGTCTCTGTGTCTCTGTCTCTGTCTCTGTGTCTCTGTCTCTATGTCTCTGTCTCTGTGTCTCTGTCTTTGTGTCTCTGTCTCTGTGTCTCTGTCTCTGTGTCTCTGTCTCTGTGTCTCTCTCTCTGTGTCTCTGTCTCTGACTCTGTCCCTGTCTCTGTCTCTGTGTCTCTGTCTCTGTGTCTAAGTCTCCTTGTCTCTGTCTCTGTGTCTCTGCCTCTGTCTCCATGTGTCTTAATCTGTGTCTCTGTCTGTGCGCCTATGTATCTGTGTATCCGTGTCTGTGTCTGTGCTCTGTGTCTCTGTCTCTGTCTCTGTCTCTGTGTCTCTGTCTGTGTGTCTCTCTCTCTCTGTGTCTCTGTCTCTGTGTCTCTGTCTCTGTCTCTGTGTCTCTGTCTCTGTGTCTCTGTCTCTGGGTATCTGTCTCCGTGTCTCTGTCTCTGTGTCTCCGTCTCTGTGTCTCTGTCTCTGTGTCTCTGTCTCTGTGTCTCTGTCTCTGTGTCTCTGTCTCTGTGTCTCTGTCGATGTGTCTAAGTCTCCTTGTCTCTGTCTCTGTGTCTCTGCCTCTGTCTCCGTGCGTCTTAATCTGTGACTCTGTCTGTGCGCCTATGTATCTGTGTATCCGTCTCTGTGTCTGTGCTCTGTGTCTCTGTCTCTGTGTCTCTGTCTCTGTGTCTCTGCTTCTGTCTCCGTGTGTCTTAATCTGTGCCTCTGTCTGTGCGCCTATGTATCTGTGTATCCGTCTCTGTGTCTGTGCTCTGTGTCTCTGTCTCTGACTCTGTCTCTGTCTCTGTCTCTGTGTCTCTGTCTCTGTGTCTCTCTCTCTGTGTCTCTGCCTCTGTGTCTCTGTCTCTGTCTCTGCGTCTCTGTCTCTGCGTCTCTGTCTCTGGGTCTCTGTCTCTGTGTCTCTGTCTCTGTCTCTGTGACTGTGTCTCTGTCTCTGTGTCTCTGTCTCTGTGTCTCTGTCTCTGTGTCTCTGTCTCTGTGTCACTGTCTCTGTTTCTCTGTCTCTGTGCCTCTGTCTCTGTGTCTCTGTCTCTGTGTCTCTGTCTCTGTGTCTCTGTCTCTGTGTCTCTGTCTCTGTGTCTGTGTCTCTGTCTCTGTCTCTGTGTCTCTGTCTCTGTGTCTCTGTCTCTGTGTCTCTGTCTCTGTGTCTCTGTCGATGTGTCTAAGTCTCCTTGTCTCTGTCTCTGTTTCTCTGCCTCTGTCTCCGTTTGTCTTAATCTGTGTCTCTGTCTGTGCGCCTATGTATCTGTGTATCCGTCTCTGTGTCTGTGCTCTGTGTCTCTGTCTCTGTGTCTCTGTCGATGTGCCTCAGTCTCCTTGTCTCTGTCTCTGTGTCTCTGCCTCTGTCTCCGTGTGTCTTAATCTGTGTCTCTGTCTGTGCGCCTATGTATCTGTGTATCCGTCTCTGTGTCTGTGCTCTGTGTCTCTGTCTCTGACTCTGTCTCCGTCTCTGTCTCTGTGTCTCTGTCTCTGTGTCTAAGTCTCCTTGTCTCTGCCTCTGTGTCTCTGCCTCTGTCTCCGTGTGTCTTAATCTGTGTCTCTGTCTGTGCGCCTATGTATCTGTGTATCCGTCTCTGTGTCTGTGCTCTGTGTCTCTGTCTCTGACTCTGTCTCTGTCTCTGTCTCTGTCTCTGCCTCTGTGTCTCTGTCTCTGTGTCTCTCTCTCTGTGTCTCTGTGTCTGTGTCTCTGTCTCTGTCTCTGTGTCTCTGTCTCTGTGTCTCTGTCTCTGTGTCTCAGTCTCTGGGTCTCTGTCTCTGTGTCTCTGTCTGTGTGTCTCCGTCTCTGTGTCTCTGTCTCTGTGTCTCTCTCTGTGTCTCTGTCTCTGTGTCTCTGTGTCTGTGTCTCTGTCTCTGTGTCTCTGTCTCCGTGTCTCTGTCTCTGTGTCTCTGTCTCTGTGTCTCTGTCTCTGTGTCTCTGTCTCTGTATCTCTGTCTCTGTGTCTCTGTCTCTGTGTCTCTGTCTCTGTGTCTCTGTCTCTGTGTCTCTGTCTCTGTGTCTCTGTCTCTGTGTCTCTGTCTCTGTGTCTCTGTCTCTGTGTCTGTGTCTCTGTCTCTGTGTCTGTGTCTCTCTCACTCTGTGTCTCTGTCTCTGTGTCTCTGTCTCTGTGTCTCTGCCTCTGTGTCTCTGTCTCTGTGTCTCTGTCTCTGTGTCTCTGTCTCTGTGTCTCTGTCTCTGTGTCTCTGTCTCTGTGTCTCTGTCTCTGTGTCTGTGTCTCTGTCTCTGTCTCTGTGTCTCGCTCTCTCTGTGTCTATGTCCCTGTGCCTATGTATCTGTGTCTCTGTCTCTGTGACTTTGTCTCTGCGTATCTGTCTCTGTGTCTCTGTCTCTGTGTCTCTGTCTCTGTGTCTCAGTCTCTGTGTCTCTGTCTCTGAGTCTCTGTCTCTGTGTCTCTGTCTCCGTGTCTGTGTCTCTGTCTCTGTCTCAGTGTCTCGCTCTCTCTGTGTCTATGTCCCTGTGCCTATGTATCTGTGTCTCTGTCTCTGTGTCTCTGTCTCTGTGTCTCTGTCTCTGTGTCTCTGTCTCTGTGTCTCTGTCTCTGTGTCTCTGTCTCTGTGTCTCTGTCTCTGTGTCTCTGTCTCTGTGTCTCTGTCTCTGTGTCTCTGTCTCTGTGTCTCTGTCTCTGTGTCTCTGTCTCTGTGTCTCTGTCTCTGTGTCTCTGTCTCTGTGTCTCTGTCTCTGTGTCTCTGTCTCTGTGTCTCTGTCTCTGACTCTGTCCCTGTCTCTGTCTCTGTGTCTCTGTCTCTGTGTCTAAGTCTCCTTGTCTCTGTCTCTGTGTCTCTGCCTCTGTCTCCATGTGTCTTAATCTGTGTCTCTGTCTGTGCGCCTATGTATCTGTGTATCCGTGTCTGTGTCTGTGCTCTGTGTCTCTGTCTCTGTCTCTGTCTCTGTGTCTCTGTCTCTGTGTCTCTCTCTCTGTGTCTCTGTCTCTGTGTCTCTGTCTCTGTCTCTGTGTCTCTGTCTCTGTGTCTCTGTCTCTGTGTCTCTGTCGATGTGTCTAAGTCTCCTTGTCTCTGTCTCTGTGTCTCTGCCTCTGTCTCCGTGTGTCTTAATCTGTGTCTCTGTCTGTGCGCCTATGTATCTGTGTCTCTGTCTCTGTGTCTCTGTCTCTATGTCTCTGTCTCTGTGTCTCTGTCTCTGTGTCTCTGTCTCTGTGTCTCTGTCTCTGTGTCTCTGTCTCTGTGTCTCTGTCTCTGTGTCTCTGTCTCTGTGTCTCTGTCTCTGTGTCTAAGTCTCCTTGTCTCTGTCTCTGTGTCTCTGTCTCTGTGTCTCTGTCTCTTTGTCTCTGTCTCTGTGTCTCTGTCCCTGTGTCTCTGTCTCTGTGTCTCTGTCTCTGTGTCTCTGTCTCTGTGTCTCTGTCTCTGTGTCTCTGTCTCTGTGTCTCAGTCTCTGTGTCTCTGTCTCTGTGTCTCAGTCTCTGTGTCTAAGTCTCCTTGTCTCTGTCTCTGTGTCTCTGTCTCTGTGTCTCTGTCTCTGACTCTGTCCCTGTCTCTGTCTCTGTGTCTCTGTCTCTGTGTCTAAGTCTCCTTGTCTCTGTCTCTGTGTCTCTGCCTCTGTCTCCATGTGTCTTCATCTGTGTCTCTGTCTGTGCGCCTATGTATCTGTGTATCCGTGTCTGTGTCTGTGCTCTGTGTCTGTGTCTCTGTCTCTGTGTCTGTGTCTCTCTCACTCTGTGTCTCTGTCTCTGTGTCTCTGTCTCTGTGTCTCTGCCTCTGTGTCTCTGTCTCTGTGTCTCTGTCTCTGTGTCTCTGTCTCTGTGTCTCTGTCTCTGTGTCTCTGTCTCTGTGTCTCTGCCTCTGTGTCTCTGTCTCTGTGTCTCTGTCTCTGTGTCTCTGTCTCTGTGTCTCTGTCTCTGTGTCTCTGTCTCTGTGTCTCTGTCTCTGTGTCTGTGTCTCTGTCTCTGTCTCTGTGTCTCGCTCTCTCTGTGTCTATGTCCCTGTGCCTATGTATCTGTGTCTCTGTCTCTGTGACTTTGTCTCTGCGTATCTGTCTCTGTGTCTCTGTCTCTGTGTCTCTGTCTCTGTGTCTCAGTCTCTGTGTCTCTGTCTCTGTGTCTCTGTCTCTGTGTCTCTGTCTCCGTGTCTGTGTCTCTGTCTCTGTCTCAGTGTCTCGCTCTCTCTGTGTCTATGTCCCTGTGCCTATGTATCTGTGTCTCTGTCTCTGTGTCTCTGTCTCTGTGTCTCTGTCTCTGTGTCTCTGTCTCTGTGTCTCTGTCTCTGTGTCTCTGTCTCTGTGTCTCTGTCTCTGTGTCTCTGTCTCTGTGTCTCTGTCTCTGTGTCTCTGTCTCTGTGTCTCTGTCTCTGTGTCTCTGTCTCTGTGTCTCTGTCTCTGACTCTGTCCCTGTCTCTGTCTCTGTGTCTCTGTCTCTGTGTCTAAGTCTCCTTGTCTCTGTCTCTGTGTCTCTGCCTCTGTCTCCATGTGTCTTAATCTGTGTCTCTGTCTGTGCGCCTATGTATCTGTGTATCCGTGTCTGTGTCTGTGCTCTGTGTCTCTGTCTCTGTCTCTGTCTCTGTGTCTCTGTCTCTGTGTCTCTCTCTCTGTGTCTCTGTCTCTGTGTCTCTGTCTCTGTCTCTGTGTCTCTGTCTCTGTGTCTCTGTCTCTGTGTCTCTGTCGATGTGTCTAAGTCTCCTTGTCTCTGTCTCTGTGTCTCTGCCTCTGTCTCCGTGTGTCTTAATCTGTGTCTCTGTCTGTGCGCCTATGTATCTGTGTCTCTGTCTCTGTGTCTCTGTCTCTATGTCTCTGTCTCTGTGTCTCTGTCTCTGTGTCTCTGTCTCTGTGTCTCTGTCTCTGTGTCTCTGTCTCTGTGTCTCTGTCTCTGTGTCTCTGTCTCTGTGTCTCTGTCTCTGTGTCTCTGTCTCTGTGTCTCTGTCTCTGTGTCTCTGTCTCTGTGTCTCTGTCTCTGTGTCTCTGTCTCTGTGTCTCTGTCTCTGTGTCTCTGTCTCTGTGTCTCTGTCTCTGTGTCTCTGTCTCTGTGTCTCTGTCTCTGTGTCTCTGTCTCTGTGTCTTTGTCTCTGTGTCTCTGTCTCTGTGTCTCTGTCTCTGTGTCTCTGTCTCTGTGTCTCTGTCTCTGTGTCTCTGTCTCTGTGTCTCTGTCTCTGTGTCTCTGTCTCGGTGTCTCTGTCTCTGTGTCTGTGTCTCTGTCTCTGTCTCTGTGTCTCTGTCTCTGTGTCTCTGTCTCTGTGTCTCTGTCTCTGTGTCTCTGTCTCTGTGTCTCTGTCTCTGTGTCTCTGTCTCTGTGTCTCTGTCTCTGTGTCTCTGTCTCTGTGTCTGTGTCTCTGTCTCTGTCTCTGTGTCTCGCTCTCTCTGTGTCTATGTCCCTTGCCTATGTATCTGTGTCTCTGTCTCTGTGACTTTGTCTCTGCGTATCTGTCTCTGCGTATCTGTCTCTCTGTCTCTGTCTCTGTGTCTCTGTCTCTGTGTCTCTGTCTCTGTGTCTCTGTCTCTGTGTCTCTGTCTCTGTGTCTCTGTCTCTGTGTCTCTGTCTCTGTGTCTCTGTCTCTGTGTCTCTGTCTCTGTGTCTCTGTCTCTGTGTCTCTGTCTCTGTGTCTCTGTCTCTGTGTCTCTGTCGATGTGTCTAAGTCTCCTTGTCTCTGTCTCTGTGTCTCTGCCTCTGTCTCCGTGTGTCTTAATCTGTGTCTCTGTCTGTGCGCCTATGTATCTGTGTCTCTGTCTCTGTGTCTCTGTCTCCATGTCTCTGTCTCTGTGTCTGTGTCTCTGTGTCTCTGTCTCTGTGTCTCTGTCTCTGTGTCTCTGTCTCTTTGGCTCTGTCTCGGTGTCTCTGTCGATGTGTCTAAGTCTCCTTGTCTCTGTCTCTGTTTCTCTGCCTCTGTCTCCGTTTGTCTTAATCTGTGTCTCTGTCTGTGCGCCTATGTATCTGTGTATCCGTCTCTGTGTCTGTGCTCTGTGTCTCTGTCTCTGTGTCTCTGTCGATGTGCCTCAGTCTCCTTGTCTCTGTCTCTGTGTCTCTGCCTCTGTCTCCGTGTGTCTTAATCTGTGTCCCTGTCTGTGCGCCTATGTATCTGTGTATCCGGCTCTGTGTCTCTGTCTCTGTGTCTCTGTCTCTGTGTCTCTGTCTCTGTGTCTCTGTCTCTGTGTCTCTGTCTCTCTGTCTCTGTCTCTGTCTCTGCCTCTGTCTCTGTCTCTGTCTCTGTCTCTGTCTCTGCCTCTGTCTCTGTCCCTGTCTCTGTCTCTCTCACTGTCTCTGTCTCTGTCTCTGTCTCTGTCTTTCTATCTCTGTCTCTGTGTCTCTGTCTCTGTGTCTCTGTCTCTGTGTCTCTCTCTCTGTGTCTCTGTCTCTGTGTCTCTGTCTCTGTGTCTCTGTCTCTGTGTCTCTGTCTCTGTGTCTCTGTCTCTGTGTCTCTGTCTCTGTGTCTCTGTCTCTGTGTCTCTGTCTCTGTGTCTCTGTCTCTGTGTCTCTGTCTCTGTGTCTCTGTCTCTGTGTCTCTGTCTCTGTGTCTCTGTCTCTGTGTCTCTGTCTCTGTGTCTCTGTCTCTGTGTCTCTGTCTCTGTGTCTCTGTCTCTGTGTCTCTGTCTCTGTGTCTCTGTCTCTGTGTCTCTGTCTCTGTGTCTCTGTCTCTGTGTGTCTGTCTGTGTGTCTCTGTCTCTGTGTCTCTGTCTCTCTCTCTCTCTCTGTCTCCGTCTCTGTCTCTGTGTCTCTGTCTCTGTGTCTCTGTCGATGTGTCTAAGTCTCCTTGTCTCTGTCTCTGTGTCTCTGCCTCTGTCTCCGTGTGTCTTAATCTGTGTCTCTGTCTGTGCGCCTATGTATCTCTGTCTCTGTCTCTGTCTCTGTCTTTCTATCTCTGTCTCTGTGTCTCTGTCTCTGTGTCCCTCTCTCTGTGTCTCTGTCTCTGTGTCTCTGGCTCCGTGTCTCTGTCTCCGTGTCTCTGTCTCTGTGTCTCTGTCTCTGTGTCACTGTCTCTGTGTCTCTGTCTCTGTGTCTCTGTCTCTGTGTCTCTGTCTCTGTGTCTCTGTCTCTGTGTCTCTGTCTCTGTGTCTCTGTCTCTGTGTCTCTGTCTCTGTGTCTCTGTCTCTGTGTCTCTGTCTCTGTGTCTCTGTCTCTGTGTCTCTGTCTCTGTGTCTCTGTCTCTGTGTCTCTGTCTCTGTGTCTCTGTCTCTGTGTCTCTGTCTCTGTGTCTATGTCCCTGTGCCTATGTATCTGTGTCTCTGTCTCTGTGACTTTGTCTCTGTGTCTCTGTCTCTGTGTCTCTGTCGCTGTGTTTAACTCTCCTTGTCTCTGTCTCTGTATCTGTGTCTCTGTCTCTGTGACTTTGTCTCTGCGTATCTGTCTCTGTGTCTCTGTCTCTGTGTCTCTGTCTCTGTGTCTCTGTCTCTGTGTCTCTGTCTCTGTGTCTCTGTCTCTGTGTCTCTGTCTCTGTGTCTCTGTCTCTGTGTCTCTGTCTCTGTGTCTCTGTCTCTGTGTCTCTGTCTCTGTGTCTCTGTCTCTGTGTCTCTGTCTCTGTGTCTCTGTCTCTGTGTCTCTGTCTCTGTGTCTCTGTCTCTGTGTCTCTGTCTGTGTGTCTCTGTCTCTGTGTCGCTGTCTCTGTGTCTCTGTCTCTGTGTCTCTGTCTCTGTGTCTCTGTCTCTGTGTCTCTGTCTCTGTGTCTGTGTCTCTGTCTCTGTGTCTGTGTCTCTCTCACTCTGTGTCTATGTCCCTGTGCCTATGTATCTGTGTCTCTGTCTCTGTGACTTTGTCTCTGCGTATCTGTCTCTGTGTCTCTGTCTCTGTGTCTCTGTCTCTGTGTCTCTCTCTCTGTGTCTCTGTCTTTTGTCTCTGTCTCTGTGCCTCTGTCTCTGTGTCTCCGTCTCTGTGTCTCTGTCTCTGTGTCTCTGTCTCTGTGTCTCTGTCTCTGTGTCTCTGTCTCTGTGTCTCTGTCTCTGTGTCTCTGTCTCTGTGTCTCTGTCTCTGTGTCTCTGTCTCTGTGTCTATGTCCCTGTGCCTATGTATCTGTGTGTCTGTCTCTGTGACTTTGTCTCTGTGTCTCTGTCTCTGTGTCTCTGTCGCTGTGTCTAACTCTCCTTGTCTCTGTCTCTGTCTCTGTGTCTCTGTCTCTGTGTCTCTGTCTCTGTGTCTCTCTCTCTGTGTCTCTGTCTTTGTCTCTGTCTCTGTGCCTCTGTCTCTGTGTCTCTGTCTCTGTGTCTCTGTCTCTGTGTCTCTGTCTCTGTGTCTCTGTCTCTGTGTCTCTGTCTCTGTGTCTGTGTCTCTGTGTCTCTGTCTCTGTGTCTCTGTCTCTGTGTCTCTGTCTCTTTGGCTCTGTCTCGGTGTCTCTGTCGATGTGTCTAAGTCTCCTTGTCTCTGTCTCTGTTTCTCTGCCTCTGTCTCCGTTTGTCTTAATCTGTGTCTCTGTCTGTGCGCCTATGTATCTGTGTATCCGTCTCTGTGTCTGTGCTCTGTGTCTCTGTCTCTGTGTCTCTGTCGATGTGCCTCAGTCTCCTTGTCTCTGTCTCTGTGTCTCTGTCTCTGACTCTGTCTCTGTCTCTGTCTCTGTCTCTGTCTCTGTGTCTCTCTCTCTGTGTCTCTGTGTCTGTGTCTCTGTCTCTGTCTCTGTGTCTCTGTCTCTGTGTCTCTGTCTCTGTGTCTCTGTCTCTGTGTCTCTGTCTCTGTGTCTCTCTCTCTGTGTCTCTGTCTTTTGTCTCTGTCTCTGTGCCTCTGTCTCTGTGTCTCCGTCTCTGTGTCTCTGTCTCTGTGTCTCTGTCTCTGTGTCTCTGTCTCTGTGTCTCTGTCTCTGTGTCTCTGTCTCTGTGTCTCTGTCTCTGTGTCTCTGTCTCTGTGTCTCTGTCTCTGTGTCTATGTCCCTGTGCCTATGTATCTGTGTGTCTGTCTCTGTGACTTTGTCTCTGTGTCTCTGTCTCTGTGTCTCTGTCGCTGTGTCTAACTCTCCTTGTCTCTGTCTCTGTCTCTGTGTCTCTGTCTCTGTGTCTCTGTCTCTGTGTCTCTCTCTCTGTGTCTCTGTCTTTGTCTCTGTCTCTGTGCCTCTGTCTCTGTGTCTCTGTCTCTGTGTCTCTGTCTCTGTGTCTCTGTCTCTGTGTCTCTGTCTCTGTGTCTCTGTCTCTGTGTCTGTGTCTCTGTGTCTCTGTCTCTGTGTCTCTGTCTCTGTGTCTCTGTCTCTTTGGCTCTGTCTCGGTGTCTCTGTCGATGTGTCTAAGTCTCCTTGTCTCTGTCTCTGTTTCTCTGCCTCTGTCTCCGTTTGTCTTAATCTGTGTCTCTGTCTGTGCGCCTATGTATCTGTGTATCCGTCTCTGTGTCTGTGCTCTGTGTCTCTGTCTCTGTGTCTCTGTCGATGTGCCTCAGTCTCCTTGTCTCTGTCTCTGTGTCTCTGTCTCTGACTCTGTCTCTGTCTCTGTCTCTGTCTCTGTCTCTGTGTCTCTCTCTCTGTGTCTCTGTGTCTGTGTCTCTGTCTCTGTCTCTGTGTCTCTGTCTCTGTGTCTCTGTCTCTGTGTCTCTGTCTCTGTGTCTCTGTCTCTGGGTCTCTGTCTCTGTGTCTCTGTCTGTGTGTCTCCGTCTCTGTGTCTCTGTCTCTGTGTCTCTCTCTGTGTCTCTGTCTCTGTGTCTCTGTGTCTGTGTCTCTGTCTCTGTGTCTCTGTCTCCGTGTCTCTGTCTCTGTGTCTCTGTCTCTGTGTCTCTGTCTCTGTGTCTCTGTCTCTGTGTCTCTGTCTCTGTGTCTCTGTCTCTGTGTCTCTGTCTCTGTGTCTCTGTCTCTGTGTCTCTGTCTCTGTGTCTCTGTCTCTCTGTCTCCGTCTCTGTGTCTCTGTCTCTGTGTCTCAGTCTCTGTGTCTCTGTCTCTGTGTCTCTGTCTCTGTGTCTCTGTCTCTGTGTCTCTGTCTCTGTGTCTCTGTCTCTGTGCCTCTGTCTCTGTGTCTCTGTCTCTGTGTCTCTGTCTCTGTGTCTCTGTCTCTGTGTCTCTGTCTCTGTGTCTCTGTCTCTGTGCCTCTGTCTCTGTGTCTCTGTCTCTGTGTCTCTGTCTCTGTGTCTCTGTCTCTGTGTCTCTGTCTCTGTGTCTCTGTCTCTCTGTCTCCGTCTCTGTGTCTCTGTCTCTGTGTCTCAGTCTCTGTGTCTCTGTCTCTGTGTCTCTGTCTCTGTGTCTCTGTCTCTGTGTCTGTGTCTCTGTCTCTGTCTCTGTGTCTCGCTCTCTCAGTGTCTATGTCCCTGTGCCTATGTATCTGTGTCTCTGTCTCTGTGACTTTGTCTCTGCGTATCTGTCTCTGTGTCTCTGTCTCTGTGTCTCTGTCTCTGTGTCTCTGTCTCTGTGTCACTGTCTCTGTGTCTCTGTCTCTGTTTCTCTGTCTCTGTGCCTCTGTCTCTGTGTCTCTGTCTCTGTGTCTCTGTCTCTGTGTCTCTGTCTCTGTGTCTCTGTCTCTGTGTCTCTGTCTCTGTGTCTAAGTCTCCGTGTCTCTGTCTCTGTGTCTCTGTCTCTGTGTCTCTGTCTCTTTGTCTCTGTCTCTGTGTCTCTGTCCGTGTGTCTCTGTCTCTGTGTCTCTGTCTCTGTGTCTCTGTCTCTGTGTCTCTGTCTCTGTGTCTCTGTATCTGTGTCTCTGTCTCTGTGTCTCTGTCTCTGTGTCTCTGTCTCTGTGGCTCTGTCTCTGTGTCTCTGTCTCTGTGTCTCTGTCTCTGTGTCTCTGTCTCTGTGTCTCTGTCTCTGTGTCTCTGTCTCTGTGTCTCTGTCTCTGTGTCTCTGTCTCTGTGTCTCTGTCTCTGTGACTTTGTCTCTGTGTCTCTGTCTCTGTGTCTCTGTCGCTGTGTCTAACTCTCCTTGTCTCTGTCTCTGTCTCTGTGTCTCTGTCTCTGTGTCTCTGTCTCTGTGTCTCTGTCTCTGTGTCTCTGTCTCTGTGTCTCTGCCTCTGTGTCTCTGTCACTGTGTCTCTGTCTCTGTGTCTCTGTCTCTGTGTCTCTGTCTCTGTGTCTCTGTCTCTGTGTCTCTGTCTCTGTGTCTCTGTCTCTGTGTCTCTGTCTCTGTGTCTCTGTCTCTGTGTCTCTGTCTCTGTGTCTCTGTCTCTGTGTCTGTGTCTCTGTCTCTGTCTCTGTGTCTCGCTCTCTCTGTGTCTATGTCCCTGTGCCTATGTATCTGTGTCTCTGTCTCTGTGACTTTGTCTCTGCGTATCTGTCTCTGCGTATCTGTCTCTCTGTCTCTGTCTCTGTATCTCTGTCTCTGTGTCTCTGTCTCTGTGTCTCTGTCTCTGTGTCTCTGTCTCTGTGTCTCTGTCTCTGTGTGTCTGTCTGTGTGTCTCTGTCTCTGTGTCTCTGTCTCTCTCTCTCTCTCTGTCTCCGTCTCTGTCTCTGTGTCTCTGTCTCTGTGTCTCTGTGTCTGTGTCTCTGTCTCTGTGTCTCTGTCTCTGTGTCTCTGGCTCTGTGTCTCTGTCTCTGTGTCTCTGTCTCTGTGTCTCTGTCTCTGTGTCTCTGTCTCTGTGTCCCTGTCTCTGTGTCTCTGTCTCTGTGTCTCTGTCTCTATGTCTCTGTCTCTGTGTCTCTGTCTCTGTGTCACTGTCTCTGCGTACCTGCCTCTGTGTCTCTGTGTCTGTGTCTCTGTCTCTGTGTCTCTGTCTCTGTGTCTCAGTCTCTGTGTCTCTGTCTCTGTGTCTCTGTCTCTGTGTCTCTGTCTCTGTGTCTCTGTCTCTGTGTCTCTGTCTCTGTGTCTCTCTCTCTGTGTCTCTGTCTCTGTGTCTGTGTCTCTGTCTCTGTCTCTGTGTCTCTCTCTCTCTGTGTCTATGTCCCTGTGCCTATGTATCTGTGTCTCTGTCTCAGTGACTTTGTCTCTGCGTATCTGTCTCTGTGTCTCTGTCTCTGTGTGTCTGTCTCTGTGTCTCTGTCTCTGTGTCTCTGTCTCTGTGTCTCTGTCTCTGTGTCTCTGTCTCTGTGTCTCTGTCTCTGTGTCTCTGTCTCTGTGTCTCTGTCTCTGTGTCTCTATCTCTGTGTCTCTCTCTCTGTGTCTCTGTCTTTGTCTCTGTCTCTGTGCCTCTGTCTCTGTGTCTCCGTCTCTGTGTCTCTGTCTCTGTGTCTCTGTCTCTGTGTCTCTGTCTCTGTGTCTCTGTCTCTGTGTCTCTGTCTCTGTGTCTCTGTCTCTGTGTCTCTGTCTCTGTGTCTATGTCCCTGTGCCTATGTATCTGTGTGTCTGTCTCTGTGACTTTGTCTCTGTGTCTCTGTCTCTGTGTCTCTGTCGCTGTGTCTAACTCTCCTTGTCTCTGTCTCTGTCTCTGTGTCTCTGTCTCTGTGTCTCTGTCTCTGTGTCTCTCTCTCTGTGTCTCTGTCTTTGTCTCTGTCTCTGTGCCTCTGTCTCTGTGTCTCTGTCTCTGTGTCTCTGTCTCTGTGTCTCTGTCTCTGTGTCTCTGTCTCTGTGTCTCTGTCTCTGTGTCTGTGTCTCTGTGTCTCTGTCTCTGTGTCTCTGTCTCTGTGTCTCTGTCTCTTTGGCTCTGTCTCGGTGTCTCTGTCGATGTGTCTAAGTCTCCTTGTCTCTGTCTCTGTTTCTCTGCCTCTGTCTCCGTTTGTCTTAATCTGTGTCTCTGTCTGTGCGCCTATGTATCTGTGTATCCGTCTCTGTGTCTGTGCTCTGTGTCTCTGTCTCTGTGTCTCTGTCGATGTGCCTCAGTCTCCTTGTCTCTGTCTCTGTGTCTCTGTCTCTGACTCTGTCTCTGTCTCTGTCTCTGTCTCTGTGTCTCTCTCTCTGTGTCTCTGTGTCTGTGTCTCTGTCTCTGTCTCTGTGTCTCTGTCTCTGTGTCTCTGTCTCTGTGTCTCTGTCTCTGTGTCTCTGTCTCTGGGTCTCTGTCTCTGTGTCTCTGTCTGTGTGTCTCCGTCTCTGTGTCTCTGTCTCTGTGTCTCTCTCTGTGTCTCTGTCTCTGTGTCTCTGTGTCTGTGTCTCTGTCTCTGTGTCTCTGTCTCCGTGTCTCTGTCTCTGTGTCTCTGTCTCTGTGTCTCTGTCTCTGTGTCTCTGTCTCTGTGTCTCTGTCTCTGTGTCTCTGTCTCTGTGTCTCTGTCTCTGTGTCTGTGTCTCTGTCTCTGTGTCTCTGTGTCTGTGTCTCTGTCTCTGTGTCTCTGTCTCTGTGTCTCTGTCTCTGTGCCTTTGTCTCTGTGTCTCTGTCTCTGTGTCTCTGTCTCAGTGTCTCTGTCTCTGTGTCTCTGTCTCTGTGTCTCTGTCTCTGTGTCTGTGTCTCTGTGTCTCTGTCTCTGTGTCTCTCTCTCTGTGTCTCTGTCTTTGCCTCTGTCTCTGTGCCTCTGTCTCTGTGTCTCTGTCTCTGTGTCTCTGTCTCTGTGTCTCTGTCTCTGTGTCTCTGTCTCTGTGTCTGTGTCTCTGTGTCTCTGTCTCTGTGCCTCTGTCTCTGTGTCTCTGTCTCTTTGGCTCTGTCTCGGTGTCTCTGTCGATGTGTCTAAGTCTCCTTGTCTCTGTCTCTTTTTCTCTGCCTCTGTCTCCGTTTGTCTTAATCTGTGTCTCTGTCTGTGCGCCTATGCATCTGTGTATCCGTCTCTGTGTCTGTGCTCTGTGTCTCTGTCTCTGTGTCTCTGTCGATGTGCCTCAGTCTCCTTGTCTCTGTCTCTGTGTCTCTGCCTCTGTCTCCGTGTGTCTTAATCTGTGTCTCTGTCTGTGCGCCTATGTATCTGTGTATCCGTCTCTGTGTCTGTGCTCTGTGTCTCTGTCTCTGACTCTGTCTCCGTCTCTGTCTCTGTGTCTAAGTCTCCTTGTCTCTGTCTCTGTGTCTCTGCCTCTGTGTCTCTGTCTCTGTGTCTCTGTCTCTGTGTCTCTGTCTCTGTGTCTCTGTCTCTGTGTCTCTGTCTCTGTGTCTCTGTCTCTGTGTCTCTGTCTCTGTGTCTGTGTCTCTGTCTCTGTCTCTGTGTCTCGCTCTCTCTGTGTCTATGTCCCTGTGCCTATGTATCTGTGTCTCTGTCTCTGTGACTTTGTCTCTGCGTATCTGTCTCTGTGTCTCTGTCTCTGTGTCTCTGTCTCTGTGTCTCAGTCTCTGTGTCTCTGTCTCTGTGTCTCTGTCTCTGTGTCTCTGTCTCTGTGACTTTGTCTCTGCGTATCTGTCTCTGTGTCTCTGTCTCTGTGTCTCTGTCTCTGTGTCTCAGTCTCTGTGTCTCTGTCTCTGTGTCTCTGTCTCTGTGTCTCTGTCTCTGTGTCTGTGTCTCTGTCTCTGTCTCAGTGTCTCGCTCTCTCTGTGTCTATGTCCCTGTGCCTATGTATCTGTGTCTCTGTCTCTGTGTCTCTGTCTCTGTGTCTCTGTCTCTGTGTCTCTGTCTCTGCGTCTCTGTCTCTGTGTCTCTGTCTCTGTGTCTCTGTCTCTGTGTCTCTGTCTCTGTGTCTCTGTCTCTGTGTCTCTGTCTCTGTGTCTCTGTCTCTGTGTCTCTGTCTCTGACTCTGTCCCTGTCTCTGTCTCTGTGTCTCTGTCTCTGTGTCTAAGTCTCCTTGTCTCTGTCTCTGTGTCTCTGCCTCTGTCTCCATGTGTCTTAATCTGTGTCTCTGTCTGTGCGCCTATGTATCTGTGTATCCGTGTCTGTGTCTGTGCTCTGTGTCTCTGTCTCTGTCTCTGTCTCTGTGTCTCTGTCTCTGTGTCTCTCTCTCTGTGTCTCTGTCTCTGTGTCTCTGTCTCTGTCTCTGTGTCTCTGTCTCTGTGTCTCTGTCTCTGTGTCTCTGTCGATGTGTCTAAGTCTCCTTGTCTCTGTCTCTGTGTCTCTGCCTCTGTCTCCGTGTGTCTTAATCTGTGTCTCTGTCTGTGCGCCTATGTATCTGTGTCTCTGTCTCTGTGTCTCTGTCTCTATGTCTCTGTCTCTGTGTCTCTGTCTCTGTGTCTCTGTCTCTGTGTCTCTGTCTCTGTGTCTCTGTCTCTGTGTCTCTGTCTCTGTGTCTCTGTCTCTGTGTCCCTGTCTCTGTGTCTCTGTCTCTGTGTCTCTGTCTCTGTGTCTCTGTCTCTGTGTCTCTGTCTCTGTGTCTCTGTCTCTGTGTCTCTGTCTCTGTGTCTCTGTCTCTGTGTCTCTGTCTCTGTGTCTCTGTCTCTGTGTCTCTGTCTCTGTGTCTTTGTCTCTGTGTCTCTGTCTCTGTGTCTCTGTCTCTGTGTCTCTGTCTCTGTGTCTCTGTCTCTGTGTCTCTGTCTCTGTGTCTCTGTCTCTGTGTCTGTGTCTGTGTCTCTGTCTCTGTCTCTGTGTCTCTGTCTCTGTGTCTCTGTCTCTGTGTCTCTGTCTCTGTGTCTCTGTCTCTGTGTCTCTGTCTCTGTGTCTGTGTCTCTGTCTCTGTCTCTGTGTCTCGCTCTCTCTGTGTCTATGTCCCTTGCCTATGTATCTGTGTCTCTGTCTCTGTGACTTTGTCTCTGCGTATCTGTCTCTGCGTATCTGTCTCTCTGTCTCTGTCTCTGTGTCTCTGTCTCTGTGTCTCTGTCTCTGTGTCTCTGTCTCTGTGTCTCTGTCTCTGTGTCTCTGTCTCTGTGTCTCTGTCTCTGTGTCTCTGTCTCTGTGTCTCTGTCTCTGTGTCTCTGTCTCTGTGTCTCTGTCGATGTGTCTAAGTCTCCTTGTCTCTGTCTCTGTGTCTCTGCCTCTGTCTCCGTGTGTCTTAATCTGTGTCTCTGTCTGTGCGCCTATGTATCTGTGTCTCTGTCTCTGTGTCTCTGTCTCCATGTCTCTGTCTCTGTGTCTGTGTCTCTGTGTCTCTGTCTCTGTGTCTCTGTCTCTGTGTCTCTGTCTCTTTGGCTCTGTCTCGGTGTCTCTGTCGATGTGTCTAAGTCTCCTTGTCTCTGTCTCTGTTTCTCTGCCTCTGTCTCCGTTTGTCTTAATCTGTGTCTCTGTCTGTGCGCCTATGTATCTGTGTATCCGTCTCTGTGTCTGTGCTCTGTGTCTCTGTCTCTGTGTCTCTGTCGATGTGCCTCAGTCTCCTTGTCTCTGTCTCTGTGTCTCTGCCTCTGTCTCCGTGTGTCTTAATCTGTGTCCCTGTCTGTGCGCCTATGTATCTGTGTATCCGTCTCTGTGTCTCTGTCTCTGTGTCTCTGTCTCTGTGTCTCTGTCTCTGTGTCTCTGTCTCTCTGTCTCTGTCTCTGTCTCTGTCTCTGTCTCTGTCTCTGTCTCTGTCTCTGTCTCTGCCTCTGTCTCTGTCCCTGTCTCTGTCTCTCTCACTGTCTCTGTCTCTGTCTCTGTCTCTGTCTTTCTATCTCTGTCTCTGTGTCTCTGTCTCTGTGTCTCTGTCTCTGTGTCTCTGTCTCTGTGTCTCTGTCTCTGTGTCTCTGTCTCTGTGTCTCTGTCTCTGTGTCTCTGTCTCTGTGTCTCTGTCTCTGTGTCTCTGTCTCTGTGTCTCTGTCTCTGTGTCTCTGTCTCTGTGTCTCTGTCTCTGTGTCTCTGTCTCTGTGTCTCTGTCTCTGTGTCTCTGTCTCTGTGTCTCTGTCTCTGTGTCTCTGTCTCTGTGTCTCTGTCTCTGTGTCTCTGTCTCTGTGTCTAACTCTCCTTGTCTCTGTCTCAGTCTCTGTGTCTCTGTCTCTGTGTCTCTGTCTCTGTGTCTCTGTCTCTGTGTCTCTGTCTCTGTGTCTATGTCCCTGTGCCTATGTATCTGTGTGTCTGTCTCTGTGACTTTGTCTCTGTGTCTCTGTCTCTGTGTCTCTGTCGCTGTGTCTAACTCTCCTTGTCTCTGTCTCTGTCTCTGTGTCTCTGTCTCTGTGTCTCTGTCTCTGTGCCTCTGTCTCTGTGTCTAACTCTCCTTGTCTCTGTCTCTGTCTCTGTGTCTCTGTCTCTGTGTCTCTGTCTCTGTGTCTCTGTCTCTGTGTCTCTGTCTCTGTGTCTCTGTCTCTGTGTCTCTGTCTCTGTGTCTATGTCCCTGTGCCTATGTATCTGTGTGTCTGTCTCTGTGACTTTGTCTCTGTGTCTCTGTCTCTGTGTCTCTGTCGCTGTGTCTAACTCTCCTTGTCTCTGTCTCTGTCTCTGTGTCTCTGTGTCTCTGTCTCTGTGTCTCTGTCTCTGTGTCTCTCTCTCTGTGTCTCTGTCTTTGTCTCTGTCTCTGTGCCTCTGTCTCTGTGTCTCTGTCTCTGTGTCTCTGTCTCTGTGTCTCTGTCTCTGTGTCTCTGTCTCTGTGTCTGTGTCTCTGTGTCTCTGTCTCTGTGTCTCTGTCTCTGTGTCTCTGTCTCTTTGGCTCTGTCTCGGTGTCTCTGTCGATGTGTCTAAGTCTCCTTGTCTCTGTCTCTGTTTCTCTGCCTCTGTCTCCGTTTGTCTTAATCTGTGTCTCTGTCTGTGCGCCTATGTATCTGTGTATCCGTCTCTGTGTCTGTGCTCTGTGTCTCTGTCTCTGTGTCTCTGTCGATGTGCCTCAGTCTCCTTGTCTCTGTCTCTGTGTCTCTGTCTCTGACTCTGTCTCTGTCTCTGTCTCTGTCTCTGTGTCTCTCTCTCTGTGTCTCTGTGTCTGTGTCTCTGTCTCTGTCTCTGTGTCTCTGTCTCTGTGTCTCTGTCTCTGTGTCCCTGTCTCTGTGTCTCTGTCTCTGGGTCTCTGTCTCTGTGTCTCTGTCTGTGTGTCTCCGTCTCTGTGTCTCTGTCTCTGTGTCTCTCTCTGTGTCTCTGTCTCTGTGTCTCTGTGTCTGTGTCTCTGTCTCTGTGTCTCTGTCTCCGTGTCTCTGTCTCTGTGTCTCTGTCTCTGTGTCTCTGTCTCTGTGTCTCTGTCTCTGTGTCTCTGTCTCTGTGTCTCTGTCTCTGTGTCTCTGTCTCTGTGTCTGTGTCTCTGTCTCTGTGTCTCTGTGTCTGTGTCTCTGTCTCTGTGTCTCTGTCTCTGTGTCTCTGTCTCTGTGCCTTTGTCTCTGTGTCTCTGTCTCTGTGTCTCTGTCTCAGTGTCTCTGTCTCTGTGTCTCTGTCTCTGTGTCTCTGTCTCTGTGTCTGTGTCTCTGTGTCTCTGTCTCTGTGTCTCTGTCTCTGTGTCTCTGTCTCTGTGTCTCTGTCTCTGTGTCTCTGTCTCTGTGTCTCTGTCTCTGTGCCTCTGTCTCTGTGTCTCTGTCTCTGTGTCTCTGTCTCTGTGTCTCTGTCTCTGTGTCTCTGTCTCTGTGTCGCTGTCTCTGTGTCTCTGTCTCTCTGTCTCCGTCTCTGTGTCTCTGTCTCTGTGTCTCTGTCCCTGTGTCTCTGTCTCTGTGTCCCTGTCTCTGTGTCTCTGTCTCTGTGTCTCTGTCTCTGTGTCTCTGTCTCTGTGTCTCTGCCTCTGTGTCTCTGTCTCTGTGTCTCTGTCTCTGTGTCTCTGTCTCTGTGTGTCTGTCTCTGTGTCTCTGTCTCTGTGTCTCTGTCTCTGTGTCTAACTCTCCTTGTCCCGGTCTCTGTCTCTGTGTCTCTGTCTCTGTGTCTCTGTCTCTGTGTCTCAGTCTCTGTGTCTCTGTCTCTGTGTCTCTGTCTCTGTGTCTCTGTCTCTGTGTCTCTGTCTCTGTGTCTCTGTCTCTGTGTCTCTGTCCCTGTGTCTGTGTCTCTGTCTCTGTCTCTGTGTCTCGCTCTCTCTGTGTCTATGTCCCTGTGCCTATGTATCTGTGTCTCTGTCTCTGTGACTTTGTCTCTGCGTATCTGTCTCTGTGTCTCTGTCTCTGTGTCTCTGTCTCTGTGTCTCAGTCTCTGTGTCTCTGTCTCTGTGTCTCTGTCTCTGTGTCTCTGTCTCTGTGTCTGTGTCTCTGTCTCTGTCTCTGTGTCTCGCTCTCTCTGTGTCTATGTCCCTGTGCCTATGTATCTGTGTCTCTGTCTCTGTGACTTTGTCTCTGCGTATCTGTCTCTGTGTCTCTGTCTCTGTGTCTCTGTCTCTGTGTCTCTGTCTCTGTGTCACTGTCTCTGTGTCTCTGTCTCTGTTTCTCTGTCTCTGTGCCTCTGTCTCTGTGTCTCTGTCTCTGTGTCTCTGTCTCTGTGTCTCTGTCTCTGTGTCTCTGTCTCTGTGTCTAAGTCTCCTTGTCTCTGTCTCTGTGTCTCTGTCTCTGTGTCTCTGTCTCTTTGTCTCTGTCTCTGTGTCTCTGTCCCTGTGTCTCTGTCTCTGTGTCTCTGTCTCTGTGTCTCTGTCTCTGTGTCTCTGTCTCTGTGTCTCTGTATCTGTGTCTCTGTCTCTGTGTCTCTGTCTCTGTGTCTCTGTCTCTGTGTCTCTGTCTCTGTGTCTCTGTCTCTGTGTCTCTGTCTCTGTGTCTCTGTCTCTGTGTCTCTGTCTCTGTGTCTCTGTCTCTGTGACTTTGTCTCTGTGTCTCTGTCTCTGTGTCTCTGTCGCTGTGTCTAACTCTCCTTGTCTCTGTCTCTGTCTCTGTGTCTCTGTCTCTGTGTCTCTGTCTCTGTGTCTCTGTCTCTCTGTCTCCGTCTCTGTGTCTCTGTCTCTGTGTCTCTGTCCCTGTGTCTCTGTCTCTGTGTCCCTGTCTCTGTGTCTCTGTCTCTGTGTCTCTGTCTCTGTGTCTCTGTCTCTGTGTCTCTGCCTCTGTGTCTCTGTCTCTGTGTCTCTGTCTCTGTGTCTCTGTCTCTGTGTCTCTGTCTCTGTGTCTCTGTCTCTGTGTCTCTGTCTCTGTGTCTCTGTCTCTGTGTCTCTGTCTCTGTGTCTGTGTCTCTGTCTCTGTCTCTGTGTCTCGCTCTCTCTGTGTCTATGTCCCTGTGCCTATGTATCTGTGTCTCTGTCTCTGTGACTTTGTCTCTGCGTATCTGTCTCTGTGTCTCTGTCTCTGTGTCTCTGTCTCTGTGTCTCAGTCTCTGTGTCTCTGTCTCTGTGTCTCTGTCTCTGTGTCTCTGTCTCTGTGTCTGTGTCTCTGTCTCTGTCTCTGTGTCTCGCTCTCTCTGTGTCTATGTCCCTGTGCCTATGTATCTGTGTCTCTGTCTCTGTGACTTTGTCTCTGCGTATCTGTCTCTGTGTCTCTGTCTCTGTGTCTCTGTCTCTGTGTCTCTGTCTCTGTGTCACTGTCTCTGTGTCTCTGTCTCTGTTTCTCTGTCTCTGTGCCTCTGTCTCTGTGTCTCTGTCTCTGTGTCTCTGTCTCTGTGTCTCTGTCTCTGTGTCTCTGTCTCTGTGTCTCTGTCTCTGTGTCTCTGTCTCTGTGTCTAAGTCTCCTTGTCTCTGTCTCTGTGTCTCTGTCTCTGTGCCTCTGTCTCTGTGTCTCTGTCTCTGTGTCTCTGTCTCTGTGTCTCTGTCTCTGTGTCTCTGTCTCTGTGTCTGTGTCTCTGTGTCTCTGTCTCTGTGTCTCTGTCTCTGTGTCTCTGTCTCTTTGGCTCTGTCTCGGTGTCTCTGTCGATGTGTCTAAGTCTCCTTGTCTCTGTCTCTGTTTCTCTGCCTCTGTCTCCGTTTGTCTTAATCTGTGTCTCTGTCTGTGCGCCTATGCATCTGTGTATCCGTCTCTGTGTCTGTGCTCTGTGTCTCTGTCTCTGTGTCTCTGTCGATGTGCCTCAGTCTCCTTGTCTCTGTCTCTGTGTCTCTGCCTCTGTCTCCGTGTGTCTTAATCTGTGTCTCTGTCTGTGCGCCTATGTATCTGTGTATCCGTCTCTGTGTCTGTGCTCTGTGTCTCTGTCTCTGACTCTGTCTCCGTCTCTGTCTCTGTGTCTCTGTCTCTGTGTCTAAGTCTCCTTGTCTCTGCCTCTGTGTCTCTGCCTCTGTCTCCGTGTGTCTTAATCTGTGTCTCTGTCTGTGCGCCTATGTATCTGTGTATCCGTCTCTGTGTCTGTGCTCTGTGTCTCTGTCTCTGACTCTGTCTCTGTCTCTGTCTCTGTCTCTGCCTCTGTGTCTCTGTCTCTGTGTCTCTCTCTCTGTGTCTCTGTGTCTGTGTCTCTGTCTCTGTCTCTGTGTCTCTGTCTCTGTGTCTCTGTCTCTGTGTCTCAGTCTCTGGGTCTCTGTCTCTGTGTCTCTGTCTGTGTGTCTCCGTCTCTGTGTCTCTGTCTCTGTGTCTCTCTCTGTGTCTCTGTCTCTGTGTCTCTGTGTCTGTGTCTCTGTCTCTGTGTCTCTGTCTCCGTGTCTCTGTCTCTGTGTCTCTGTCTCTGTGTCTCTGTCTCTGTGTCTCTGTCTCTGTGTCTCTGTCTCTGTGTCTCTGTCTCTGTGTCTCTGTCTCTGTGTCTCTGTCTCTGTGTCTCTGCCTCTGTGCCTCTGTCTCTGTGTCTGTGTCTCTGTCTCTGTGTCTGTGTCTCTCTCACTCTGTGTCTCTGTCTCTGTGTCTCTGTCTCTGTCTCTGTGTCTCGCTCTCTCTGTGTCTATGTCCCTGTGCCTATGTATCTGTGTCTCTGTCTCTGTGACTTTGTCTCTGCGTATCTGTCTCTGTGTCTCTGTCTCTGTGTCTCTGTCTCTGTGTCTCAGTCTCTGTGTCTCTGTCTCTGTGTCTCTGTCTCTGTCTCTGTCTCTGTGTCTGTGTCTCTGTCTCTGTCTCAGTGTCTCGCTCTCTCTGTGTCTATGTCCCTGTGCCTATGTATCTGTGTCTCTGTCTCTGTGTCTCTGTCTCTGTGTCTCTGTCTCTGTGTCTCTGTCTCTGTGTCTCTGTCTCTGTGTCTCTGTCTCTGTGTCTCTGTCTCTGTGTCTCTGTCTCTGTGTCTCTGTCTCTGTGTCTCTGTCTCTGTGTCTCTGTCTCTGTGTCTCTGTCTCTGTGTCTCTGTCTCTGTGTCTCTGTCTCTGTGTCTCTGTCTCTGTGTCTCTGTCTCTGTGTCTCTGTCTCTGTGTCTCTGTCTCTGTGTCTCTGTCTCTGTGTCTCTGTCTCTGACTCAGTCCCTGTCTCTGTCTCTGTGTCTCTGTCTCTGTGTCTAAGTCTCCTTGTCTCTGTCTCTGTGTCTCTGCCTCTGTCTCCATGTGTCTTAATCTGTGTCTCTGTCTGTGCGCCTATGTATCTGTGTATCCGTGTCTGTGTCTGTGCTCTGTGTCTCTGTCTCTGTCTCTGTCTCTGTGTCTCTGTCTCTGTGTCTCTCTCTCTGTGTCTCTGTCTCTGTGTCTCTGTCTCTGTGTCTCTGTCTCTGTGTCTCTGTCTCTGTGTCTCTGTCTCTGTGTCTCTGTCTCTGTGTCTCTGTCTCTGTGTCTCTGTCTCTGTGTCTGTCTCTGTCTCTGTGTCTCTGTCTCTGTGTCTCTGTCTCTGTGTCTCTGTCTCTGTGTCTCTGTCTCTGTGTCTCTGTCGATGTGTCTAAGTCTCCTTGTCTCTGTCTCTGTGTCTCTGCCTCTGTCTCCGTGTGTCTTAATCTGTGTCTCTGTCTGTGCGCCTATGTATCTGTGTCTCTGTCTCTGTGTCTCTGTCTCCATGTCTCTGTCTCTGTGTCTGTGTCTCTGTGTCTCTGTCTCTGTGTCTCTGTCTCTGTGTCTCTGTCTCTTTGGCTCTGTCTCGGTGTCTCTGTCGATGTGTCTAAGTCTCCTTGTCTCTGTCTCTGTTTCTCTGCCTCTGTCTCCGTTTGTCTTAATCTGTGTCTCTGTCTGTGCGCCTATGTATCTGTGTATCCGTCTCTGTGTCTGTGCTCTGTGTCTCTGTCTCTGTGTCTCTGTCGATGTGCCTCAGTCTCCTTGTCTCTGTCTCTGTGTCTCTGCCTCTGTCTCCGTGTGTCTTAATCTGTGTCCCTGTCTGTGCGCCTATGTATCTGTGTATCCGTCTCTGTGTCTCTGTCTCTGTGTCTCTGTCTCTGTGTCTCTGTCTCTGTGTCTCTGTCTCTCTGTCTCTGTCTCTGTCTCTGTCTCTGTCTCTGTCTCTGTCTCTGTCTCTGTCTCTGTCTCTGCCTCTGTCTCTGTCCCTGTCTCTGTCTCTATCACTGTCTCTGTCTCTGTCTCTGTCTCTGTCTTTCTATCTCTGTCTCTGTGTCTCTGTCTCTGTGTCTCTGTCTCTGTGTCTCTGTCTCTGTGTCTCTGTCTCTGTGTCTCTGTCTCTGTGTCTCTGTCTCTGTGTCTCTGTCTCTGTGTCTCTGTCTCTGTGTCTCTGTCTCTGTCTCTGTGTCTCTGTCTCTGTGTCTCTGTCTCTGTGTCTCTGTCTCTGTGTCTCTGTCTCTGTGTCTCTGTCTCTGTGTCTCTGTCTCTGTGTCTCTGTCTCTGTGTCTCTGTCTCTGTGTCTCTGTCTCTGTGTCTCTGTCTCTGTGTCTATGTCCCTGTGCCTATGTATCTGTGTGTCTGTCTCTGTGACTTTGTCTCTGTGTCTCTGTCTCTGTGTCTCTGTCGCTGTGTCTAACTCTCCTTGTCTCTGTCTCTGTCTCTGTGTCTCTGTCTCTGTGTCTCTGTCTCTGTGCCTCTGTCTCTGTGTCTAACTCTCCTTGTCTCTGTCTCTGTCTCTGTGTCTCTGTCTCTGTGTCTCTGTCTCTGTGTCTCTGTCTCTGTGTCTCTGTCTCTGTGTCTCTGTCTCTGTGTCTCTGTCTCTGTGTCTCTGTCTCTGTGTCTCTGTCTCTGTGTCTATGTCCCTGTGCCTATGTATCTGTGTGTCTGTCTCTGTGACTTTGTCTCTGTGTCTCTGTCTCTGTGTCTCTGTCGCTGTGTCTAACTCTCCTTGTCTCTGTCTCTGTCTCTGTGTCTCTGTCTCTGTGTCTCTGTCTCTGTGTCTCTCTCTCTGTGTTTCTGTCTTTGTCTCTGTCTCTGTGCCTCTGTCTCTGTGTCTCTGTCTCTGTGTCTCTGTCTCTGTGTCTCTGTCTCTGTGTCTCTGTCTCTGTGTCTGTGTCTCTGTGTCTCTGTCTCTGTGTCTCTGTCTCTGTGTCTCTGTCTCTGTGTCTCTGTCTCTTTGGCTCTGTCTCGGTGTCTCTGTCGATGTGTCTAAGTCTCCTTGTCTCTGTCTCTGTTTCTCTGCCTCTGTCTCCGTTTGTCTTAATCTGTGTCTCTGTCTGTACGCCTATGTATCTGTGTATCCGTCTCTGTGTCTGTGCTCTGTGTCTCTGTCTCTGTGTCTCTGTCGATGTGCCTCAGTCTCCTTGTCTCTGTCTCGGTGTCTCTGTCTCTGACTCTGTCTCTGTCTCTGTCTCTGTCTCTGTGTCTCTCTCTCAGTGTCTCTGTGTCTGTGTCTCTGTCTCTGTCTCTGTGTCTCTGTCTCTGTGTCTCTGTCTCTGTGTCTCTGTCTCTGTGTCTCTGTCTCTGGGTCTCTGTCTCTGTGTCTCTGTCTGTGTGTCTCCGTCTCTGTGTCTCTGTCTCTGTGTCTCTCTCTGTGTCTCTGTCTCTGTGTCTCTGTGTCTGTGTCTCTGTCTCTGTGTCTCTGTCTCCGTGTCTCTGTCTCTGTGTCTCTGTCTCTGTGTCTCTGTCTCTGTGTCTCTGTCTCTGTGTCTCTGTCTCTGTGTCTCTGTCTCTGTGTCTCTGTCTCTGTGTCTCTGTCTCTGTGTCTGTGTCTCTGTCTCTGTGTCTCTGTGTCTGTGTCTCTGTCTCTGTGTCTCTGTCTCTGTGTCTCTGTCTCTGTGCCTTTGTCTCTGTGTCTCTGTCTCTGTGTCTCTGTCTCAGTGTCTCTGTCTCTGTGTCTCTGTCTCTGTGTCTCTGTCTCTGTGTCTGTGTCTCTGTGTCTCTGTCTCTGTGTCTCTGTCTCTGTGTCTCTGTCTCTGTGTCTCTGTCTCTGTGTCTCTGTCTCTGTGTCTCTGTCTCTGTGCCTCTGTCTCTGTGTCTCTGTCTCTGTGTCTCTGTCTCTGTGTCTCTGTCTCTGTGTCTCTGTCTCTGTGTCTCTGTCTCTGTGTCTCTGTCTCTCTGTCTCCGTCTCTGTGTCTCTGTCTCTGTGTCTCTGTCCCTGTGTCTCTGTCTCTGTGTCCCTGTCTCTGTGTCTCTGTCTCTGTGTCTCTGTCTCTGTGTCTCTGTGTCTCTGTCTCTGTCTCTGTGTCTCGCTCTCTCTGTGTCTATGTCCCTGTGCCTATGTATCTGTGTCTCTGTCTCTGTGACTTTGTCTCTGCGTATCTGTCTCTGTGTCTCTGTCTCTGTGTCTCTGTCTCTGTGTCTCTGTCTCTGTGTCACTGTCTCTGTGTCTCTGTCTCTGTTTCTCTGTCTCTGTGCCTCTGTCTCTGTGTCTCTGTCTCTGTGTCTCTGTCTCTGTGTCTCTGTCTCTGTGTCTCTGTCTCTGTGTCTCTGTCTCTGTGTCTAAGTCTCCTTGTCTCTGTCTCTGTCTCTGTGCCTCTGTCTCTGTGTCTCTGTCTCTGTGTCTCTGTCTCTGTGTCTCTGTCTCTGTGTCTCTCTCTCTGTGTCTCTGTCTTTGCCTCTGTCTCTGTGCCTCTGTCTCTGTGTCTCTGTCTCTGTGTCTCTGTCTCTGTGTCTCTGTCTCTGTGTCTCTGTCTCTGTGTCTGTGTCTCTGTGTCTCTGTCTCTGTGTCTCTGTCTCTGTGTCTCTGTCTCTTTGGCTCTGTCTCGGTGTCTCTGTCGATGTGTCTAAGTCTCCTTGTCTCTGTCTCTGTTTCTCTGCCTCTGTCTCCGTTTGTCTTAATCTGTGTCTCTGTCTGTGCGCCTATGCATCTGTGTATCCGTCTCTGTGTCTGTGCTCTGTGTCTCTGTCTCTGTGTCTCTGTCGATGTGCCTCAGTCTCCTTGTCTCTGTCTCTGTGTCTCTGCCTCTGTCTCCGTGTGTCTTAATCTGTGTCTCTGTCTGTGCGCCTATGTATCTATGTATCCGTCTCTGTGTCTGTGCTCTGTGTCTCTGTCTCTGACTCTGTCTCCGTCTCTGTCTCTGTGTCTCTGTCTCTGTGTCTAAGTCTCCTTGTCTCTGCCTCTGTGTCTCTGCCTCTGTCTCCGTGTGTCTTAATCTGTGTCTCTGTCTGTGCGCCTATGTATCTGTGTATCCGTCTCTGTGTCTGTGCTCTGTGTCTCTGTCTCTGACTCTGTCTCTGTCTCTGTCTCTGTCTCTGCCTCTGTGTCTCTGTCTCTGTGTCTCTCTCTCTGTGTCTCTGTGTCTGTGTCTCTGTCTCTGTCTCTGTGTCTCTGTCTCTGTGTCTCTGTCTCTGTGTCTCAGTCTCTGGGTCTCTGTCTCTGTGTCTCTGTCTGTGTGTCTCCGTCTCTGTGTCTCTGTCTCTGTGTCTCTCTCTGTGTCTCTGTCTCTGTGTCTCTGTGTCTGTGTCTCTGTCTCTGTGTCTCTGTCTCCGTGTCTCTGTCTCTGTGTCTCTGTCTCTGTGTCTCTGTCTCTGTGTCTCTGTCTCTGTGTCTCTGTCTCTGTGTCTCTGTCTCTGTGTCTCTGTCTCTGTGTCTCTGTCTCTGTGTCTGTGTCTCTGTCTCTGTGTCTGTGTCTCTCTCACTCTGTGTCTCTGTCTCTGTGTCTCTGTCTCTGTGTCTCTGTCTCTGTGTCTCTGTCTCTGTGTCTCTGTCTCTGTGTCTCTGTCTCTGTGTCTCTGTCTCTGTGTCTCTGTCTCTGTGTCTCTGTCTCTGTGTCTCTGTCTCTGACTCTGTCCCTGTCTCTGTCTCTGTGTCTCTGTCTCTGTGTCTAAGTCTCCTTGTCTCTGTCTCTGTGTCTCTGCCTCTGTCTCCATGTGTCTTAATCTGTGTCTCTGTCTGTGCGCCTATGTATCTGTGTATCCGTGTCTGTGTCTGTGCTCTGTGTCTCTGTCTCTGTCTCTGTCTCTGTATCTCTGTCTCTGTGTCTCTCTCTCTGTGTCTCTGTCTCTGTGTCTCTGTCTCTGTCTCTGTGTCTCTGTCTCTGTGTCTCTGTCTCTGTGTCTCTGTCGATGTGTCTAAGTCTCCTTGTCTCTGTCTCTGTGTCTCTGCCTCTGTCTCCGTGTGTCTTAATCTGTGTCTCTGTCTGTGCGCCTATGTATCTGTGTCTCTGTCTCTGTGTCTCTGTCTCTATGTCTCTGTCTCTGTGTCTCTGTCTCTGTGTCTCTGTCTCTGTGTCTCTGTCTCTGTGTCTCTGTCTCTGTGTCTCTGTCTCTGTGTCTCTGTCTCTGTGTCTCTGTCTCTGTGTCTCTGTCTCTGTGTCTCTGTCTCTGTGTCTCTGTCTCTGTGTCTCTGTCTCTGTGTCTCTGTCTCTGTGTCTCTGTCTCTGTGTCTCTGTCTCTGTGTCTCTGTCTCTGTGTCTCTGTCTCTGTGTCTCTGTCTCTGTGTCTTTGTCTCTGTGTCTCTGTCTCTGTGTCTCTGTCTCTGTGTCTCTGTCTCTGCGTCTCTGTCTCTGTGTCTCTGTCTCTGTGTCTCTGTCTCTGTGTCTCTGTCTCTGTGTCTGTGTCTGTGTCTCTGTCTCTGTCTCTGTGTCTCTGTCTCTGTGTCTCTGTCTCTGTGTCTCTGTCTCTGTGTCTCTGTCTCTGTGTCTGTGTCTCTGTCTCTGTCTCTGTGTCTCGCTCTCTCTGTGTCTATGTCCCTTGCCTATGTATCTGTGTCTCTGTCTCTGTGACTTTGTCTCTGCGTATCTGTCTCTGCGTATCTGTCTCTCTGTCTCTGTCTCTGTGTCTCTGTCTCTGTGTCTCTGTCTCTGTGTCTCTGTCTCTGTGTCTCTGTCTCTGTGTCTCTGTCTCTGTGTCTCTGTCTCTGTGTCTCTGTCTCTGTGTCTCTGTCTCTGTGTCTCTGTCGATGTGTCTAAGTCTCCTTGTCTCTGTCTCTGTGTCTCTGCCTCTGTCTCCGTGTGTCTTAATCTGTGTCTCTGTCTGTGCGCCTATGTATCTGTGTCTCTGTCTCTGTGTCTCTGTCTCCATGTCTCTGTCTCTGTGTCTGTGTCTCTGTGTCTCTGTCTCTGTGTCTCTGTCTCTGTGTCTCTGTCTCTTTGGCTCTGTCTCGGTGTCTCTGTCGATGTGTCTAAGTCTCCTTGTCTCTGTCTCTGTTTCTCTGCCTCTGTCTCCGTTTGTCTTAATCTGTGTCTCTGTCTGTGCGCCTATGTATCTGTGTATCCGTCTCTGTGTCTGTGCTCTGTGTCTCTGTCTCTGTGTCTCTGTCGATGTGCCTCAGTCTCCTTGTCTCTGTCTCTGTGTCTCTGCCTCTGTCTCCGTGTGTCTTAATCTGTGTCCCTGTCTGTGCGCCTATGTATCTGTGTATCCGTCTCTGTGTCTCTGTCTCTGTGTCTCTGTCTCTGTGTCTCTGTCTCTGTGTCTCTGTCTCTCTGTCTCTGTCTCTGTCTCTGTCTCTGTCTCTGTCTCTGTCTCTGTCTCTGTCTCTGTCTCTGCCTCTGTCTCTGTCCCTGTCTCTGTCTCTCTCACTGTCTCTGTCTCTGTCTCTGTCTCTGTCTTTCTATCTCTGTCTCTGTGTCTCTGTCTCTGTGTCTCTGTCTCTGTGTCTCTGTCTCTGTGTCTCTGTCTCTGTGTCTCTGTCTCTGTGTCTCTGTCTCTGTGTCTCTGTCTCTGTGTCTCTGTCTCTGTGTCTCTGTCTCTGTGTCTCTGTCTCTGTGTCTCTGTCTCTGTGTCTCTGTCTCTGTGTCTCTGTCTCTGTGTCTCTGTCTCTGTGTCTCTGTCTCTGTGTCTCTGTCTCTGTGTCTCTGTCTCTGTGTCTCTGTCTCTGTGTCTCTGTCTCTGTGTCTCTGTCTCTGTGTCTCTGTCTCTGTGTCTCTGTCTCTGTGTCTCTGTCTCTGTGTCGCTGTCTCTGTGTCTCTGTCTCTGTGTCTCTGTCTCTGTGTCTCTGTCTCTGTGTCTCTGTCTCTGTGTCTGTGTCTCTGTCTCTGTGTCTGTGTCTCTCTCACTCTGTGTCTATGTCCCTGTGCCTATGTATCTGTGTCTCTGTCTCTGTGACTTTGTCTCTGCGTATCTGTCTCTGTGTCTCTGTCTCTGTGTCTCTGTCTCTGTGTCTCTGTCTCTGTGTCTCTGTCTCTGTGTCACTGTCTCTGCGTACCTGCCTCTGTGTCTCTGTATCCGTGTCTCTGTCTCTGTGCCTCTGTCTCTGTGTCTCTGTCTCTGTGTCTCTGTCTCTGTGTCTCTGTCTCTGTGTCTCTGTCTCTGTGTCTCTGTCTCTGTGTCTCTGTCTCTGCGTCTCTGTCTCTGTGTCTCTGTCTCTGTGTCTCTGTCTCTGTGTCTCTGTCCCTGTGTCTCTGTCTCTGTGTCCCTGTCTCTGTGTCTCTGTCTCTGTGTCTCTGCCTCTGTGTCTCTGTCTCTGTGTCTCTGTCTCTGTGTCTCTGTCTCTGTGTCTCTGTCTCTGTGTCTCTGTCTCTGTTTCTCTGTCTCTGTGCCTCTGTCTCTGTGTCTCTGTCCCTGTGTCTCTGTCTCTGTGACTCTGTCTCTGTGTCTCTGTCTCTGTGTCTCTGTCTCTGTGTCTCTGTCTCTGTGTCTCTGTCTCTGTGACTTTGTCTCTGCGTATCTGTCTCTGTGGCTCTGTCTCTGTGTCTCTGTCTCTGTGTCTCTGTCTCTGTGTCCCTCTCTCTGTGTCTCTGTCTCTGTGTCTCTGTCTCTGTGTCTCTGTCTCTGTGTCTCTGCCTCTGTGTCTCTGTCACTGTGTCTCTGTCTCTGTGTCTCTGTCTCTGTGTCTCTGTCTCTGTGTCTCTGTCTCTGTGTCTCTGTCTCTGTGTCTCTGTCTCTGTGTCTCTGTCTCTGTGTCTCTGTCTCTGTGTCTGTGTCTCTGTCTCTGTCTCTGTGTCTCGCTCTCTCTGTGTCTATGTCCCTGTGCCTATGTATCTGTGTCTCTGTCTCTGTGACTTTGTCTCTGCGTATCTGTCTCTGCGTATCTGTCTCTCTGTCTCTGTCTCTGTATCTCTGTCTCTGTGTCTCTGTCTCTGTGTCTCTGTCTCTGTGTCTCTGTCTCTGTGTCTCTGTCTGTGTGTCTCTGTCTCTGTGTCTCTGTCTCTCTCTCTCTCTCTGTCTCCGTCTCTGTCTCTGTGTCTCTGTCTCTGTGTCTCTGTGTCTGTGTCTCTGTCTCTGTGTCTCTGTCTCTGTGTCTCTGGCTCTGTGTCTCTGTCTCTGTGTCTCTGTCTCTGTGTCTCTGTCTCTGTGTCTCTGTCTCTGTGTCCCTGTCTCTGTGTCTCTGTCTCTGTGTCTCTGTCTCTATGTCTCTGTCTCTGTGTCTCTGTCTCTGTGTCACTGTCTCTGCGTACCTGCCTCAGTGTCTCTGTGTCTGTGTCTCTGGCTCTGTGTCTCTGTCTCTGTGTCTCAGTCTCTGTGTCTCTGTCTCTGTGTCTCTGTCTCTGTGTCTCTGTCTCTGTGTCTCTGTCTCTGTGTCTCTGTCTCTGTGTCTCTCTCTCTGTGTCTCTGTCTCTGTGTCTGTGTCTCTGTCTCTGTCTCTGTGTCTCTCTCTCTCTGTGTCTATGTCCCTGTGCCAATGTATCTGTGTCTCTGTCTCTGTGACTTTGTCTCTGCGTATCTGTCTCTGTGTCTCTGTCTCTGTGTGTCTGTCTCTGTGTCTCTGTCTCTGTGTCTCTGTCTCTGTGTCTCTGTCTCTGTGTCTCTGTCTCTGTGTCTCTGTCTCTGTGTCTCTGTCTCTGTGTCTCTGTCTCTGTGTCTCTGTCTCTGTGTCTCTCTCTCTGTGTCTCTGTCTTTGTCTCTGTCTCTGTGCCTCTGTCTCTGTGTCTCTGTCTCTGTGTCTCTGTCTCTGTGTCTCTGTCTCTGTGTCTCTGTCTCTGTGTCTCTGACTCTGTGTCTCTGTCTCTGTGTCTGTGTCTCTGTGTCTCTGTCTCTGTGTCTCTGACTCTGTGTCTCTGTCGATGTGTCTAAGTCTCCTTGTCTCTGTCTCTGTGTCTCTGCCTCTGTCTCCGTGTGTCTTAATCTGTGTCTCTGTCTATGCGCCTATGTATCTGTGTATCCGTCTCTGTGTCTGTGCTCTGTGTCTCTGTCTCTGTGTCTCTGTCGATGTGCCTAAGCCTCCTTGTCTCTGTCTCTGTGTCTTTGTCTCTGTGTCTCTGTCTCTGTGTCTCTGTCTCTGTGTCTCTGTCTCTGTGTCTCTGTCTCTGTGTCTCTGTCTCTGTGTCTCTGTCTCTGTGTCTCTGTCTCTGTGTCTCTGTCTCTGTGTCTCTGTCTCTGTGTCTCTGTCTCTGTGTCTCTGTCTCTGTGTCTCTGTCTCTGTGTCTCTGTCTCTGTGTCTCTGTCTCTGTGTCTCTGTCTCTGTGTCTCTGTCTCTGTGTCTAACTCTCCTTGTCTCTGTCTCTGTCTCTGTGTCTCTGTCTCTGTGTCTCTGTCTCTGTGTCTCTGTCTCTGTGTCTCTGTCTCTGTGTCTCTGTCTCTGTGTCTCTGTCTCTGTGTCTATGTCCCTGTGCCTATGTATCTGTGTGTCTGTCTCTGTGACTTTGTCTCTGTGTCTCTGTCTCTGTGTCTCTGTCGCTGTGTCTAACTCTCCTTGTCTCTGTCTCTGTCTCTGTGTCTCTGTCTCTGTGTCTCTGTCTCTGTGTCTCTCTCTCTGTGTCTCTGTCTTTGTCTCTGTCTCTGTGCCTCTGTCTCTGTGTCTCTGTCTCTGTGTCTCTGTCTCTGTGTCTCTGTCTCTGTGTCTCTGTCTCTGTGTCTGTGTCTCTGTGTCTCTGTCTCTGTGTCTCTGTCTCTGTGTCTCTGTCTCTGTGTCTCTGTCTCTGTGTCTCTGTCTCTGTGTCTAACTCTCCTTGTCCCTGTCTCTGTCTCTGTGTCTCTGTCTCTGTGTCTCTGTCTCTGTGTCTCAGTCTCTGTGTCTCTGCCTCTGTGTCTCTGACTCTGTGTCTCTGTCTCTGTGTCTCTGTCTCCTTGTCTCTGTCTCTGTGTCTCTGTCTCTGTGTCTCTGTCTCTTTGTCTCTGTCTCTGTGTCTCTGTCCCTGTGTCTCTGTCTCTGTGTCTCTGTCTCTGTGTCTCTGTCTCTGTGTCTCTGTCTCTGTGTCCCTGTATCTGTGTCTCTGTCTCTGTGTCTCTGTCTCTGTGTCTCTGTCTCTGTGTCTCTGTCTCTGTGTCTCTGTCTCTGTGTCTCTGTCTCTGTGTCTCTGTCTCTGTGTCTCTGTCTCTGTGTCTCTGTCTCTGTGTCTCTGTCTCTGTGACTTTGTCTCTGTGTCTCTGTCTCTGTGTCTCTGTCGCTGTGTCTAACTCTCCTTGTCTCTGTCTCTGTCTCTGTGTCTCTGTCTCTGTGTCTCTGTCTCTGTGTCTCTGTCTCTGTGTCTCTCTCTCTGTGTCTCTGTCTCTGTGTCTCTGTCTCTGTGTCTCTGTCTCTGTGTCTCTGTCTCTGTGTCTCTGTCTCTGTGTCTCTGTCTCTGTGTCTCTGTCTCTGTGTCTCTGTCTCTGTGTCTCTGTCTCTGTGTCTCTGTCTCTGTGTCTCTGTCTCTGTGTCTCTGTCTCTGTGTCTAACTCTCCTTGTCCCTGTCTCTGTCTCTGTGTCTCTGTCTCTGTGTCTCTGTCTCTGTGTCTCAGTCTCTGTGTCTCTGCCTCTGTGTCTCTGACTCTGTGTCTCTGTCTCTGTGTCTCTGTCTCTGTGTCTAAGTCTCCTTGTCTCTGTCTCTGTGTCTCTGTCTCTGTGTCTCTGTCTCTTTGTCTCTGTCTCTGTGTCTCTGTCCCTGTGTCTCTGTCTCTGTGTCTCTGTATCTGTGTCTCTGTCTCTGTGTCTCTGTCTCTGTGTCTCTGTATCTGTGTCTCTGTCTCTGTGTCTCTGTCTCTGTGTCTCTGTCTCTGTGTCTGTGTCTCTGTGTCTCTGTCTCTGTGTCTCTGTCTCTGTGTCTCTGTCTCTTTGGCTCTGTCTCGGTGTCTCTGTCGATGTGTCTAAGTCTCCTTGTCTCTGTCTCTGTTTCTCTGCCTCTGTCTCCGTTTGTCTTAATCTGTGTCTCTGTCTGTGCGCCTATGTATCTGTGTATCCGTCTCTGTGTCTGTGCTCTGTGTCTCTGTCTCTGTGTCTCTGTCGATGTGCCTCAGTCTCCTTGTCTCTGTCTCTGTGTCTCTGTCTCTGACTCTGTCTCTGTCTCTGTCTCTGTCTCTGTGTCTCTCTCTCTGTGTCTCTGTGTCTGTGTCTCTGTCTCTGTCTCTGTGTCTCTGTCTCTGTGTCTCTGTCTCTGTGTCTCTGTCTCTGTGTCTCTGTCTCTGGGTCTCTGTCTCTGTGTCTCTGTCTGTGTGTCTCCGTCTCTGTGTCTCTGTCTCTGTGTCTCTCTCTGTGTCTCTGTCTCTGTGTCTCTGTCTCTGTGTCTCTGTCTCTGTGTCTCTGTCTCTGTGTCTCTGTCTCTGTGCCTGTGTCTCTGTCTCTGTGTCTCTGTGTCTGTGTCTCTGTCTCTGTGTCTCTGTCTCTGTGTCTCTGTCTCTGTGTCTCTGTCTCTGTGTCTGTGTCTCTGTCTCTGTGTCTCTGTGTCTGTGTCTCTGTCTCTGTGTCTCTGTCTCTGTGTCTCTGTCTCTGTGCCTTTGTCTCTGTGTCTCTGTCTCTGTGTCTCTGTCTCAGTGTCTCTGTCTCTGTGTCTCTGTCTCTGTGTCTCTGTCTCTGTGTCTGTGTCTCTGTGTCTCTGTCTCTGTGTCTCTGTCTCTGTGTCTCTGTCTCTGTGTCTCTGTCTCTGTGTCTCTGTCTCTGTGTCTCTGTCTCTGTGCCTCTGTCTCTGTGTTCTGTCTCTGTGTCTCTGTCTCTGTGTCTCTGTCTCTGTGTCTCTGTCTCTGTGTCTCTGTCTCTGTGTCTCTGTCTCTCTGTCTCCGTCTCTGTGTCTCTGTCTCTGTGTCTCTGTCCCTGTGTCTCTGTCTCTGTGTCCCTGTCTCTGTGTCTCTGTCTCTGTGTCTCTGTCTCTGTGTCTCTGTCTCTGTGTCTCTGCCTCTGTGTCTCTGTCTCTGTGTCTCTGTCTCTGTGTCTCTGTCTCTGTGTGTCTGTCTCTGTGTCTCTGTCTCTGTGTCTCTGTCTCTGTGTCTAACTCTCCTTGTCCCTGTCTCTGTCTCTGTGTATCTGTCTCTGTGTCTCTGTCTCTGTGTCTCAGTCTCTGTGTCTCTGTCTCTGTGTCTCTGTCTCTGTGTCTCTGTCTCTGTGTCTCTGTCTCTGTGTCTCTGTCTCTGTGTCTGTGTCTCTGTCTCTGTCTCTGTGTCTCGCTCTCTCTGTGTCTATGTCCCTGTGCCTATGTATCTGTGTCTCTGTCTCTGTGACTTTGTCTCTGCGTATCTGTCTCTGTGTCTCTGTCTCTGTGTCTCTGTCTCTGTGTCTCAGTCTCTGTGTCTCTGTCTCTGTGTCTCTGTCTCTGTGTCTCTGTCTCTGTGTCTGTGTCTCTGTCTCTGTCTCTGTGTCTCGCTCTCTCTGTGTCTATGTCCCTGTGCCTATGTATCTGTGTCTCTGTCTCTGTGACTTTGTCTCTGCGTATCTGTCTCTGTGTCTCTGTCTCTGTGTCTCTGTCTCTGTGTCTCTGTCTCTGTGTCACTGTCTCTGTGTGTCTGTCTCTGTTTCTCTGTCTCTGTGCCTCTGTCTCTGTGTCTCTGTCTCTGTGTCTCTGTCTCTGTGTCTCTGTCTCTGTGTCTAAGTCTCCTTGTCTCTGTCTCTGTGTCTCTGTCTCTGTGTCTCTGTCTCTTTGTCTCTGTCTCTGTGTCTCTGTCCCTGTGTCTCTGTCTCTGTGTCTCTGTCTCTGTGTCTCTGTCTCTGTGTCTCTGTCTCTGTGTCTCTGTATCTGTGTCTCTGTCTCTGTGTCTCTGTCTCTGTGTCTCTGTCTCTGTGTCTCTGTCTCTGTGTCTCTGTCTCTGTGTCTCTGTCTCTGTGTCTCTGTCTCTGTGTCTCTGTCTCTGTGTCTCTGTCTCTGTGTCTCTGTCTCTGTGACTTTGTCTCTGTGTCTCTGTCTCTGTGTCTCTGTCGCTGTGTCTAACTCTCCTTGTCTCTGTCTCTGTCTCTGTGTCTCTGTCTCTGTGTCTCTGTCTCTGTGTCTCTGTCTCTGTGTCTCTGTCTCTGTGTGTCTCTCTCTGTGTCTCTGTCTTTGCCTCTGTCTCTGTGCCTCTGTCTCTGTGTCTCTGTCTCTGTGTCTCTGTCTCTGTGTCTCTGTCTCTGTGCCTCTGTCTCTGTGTCTGTGTCTCTGTGTCTCTGTCTCTGTGTCTCTGTCTCTGTGTCTCTGTCTCTTTGGCTCTGTCTCGGTGTCTCTGTCGATGTGTCTAAGTCTCCTTGTCTCTGTCTCTGTTTCTCTGCCTCTGTCTCCGTTTGTCTTAATCTGTGTCTCTGTCTGTGCGCCTATGCATCTGTGTATCCGTCTCTGTGTCTGTGCTCTGTGTCTCTGTCTCTGTGTCTCTGTCGATGTGCCTCAGTCTCCTTGTCTCTGTCTCTGTGTCTCTGCCTCTGTCTCCGTGTGTCTTAATCTGTGTCTCTGTCTGTGCGCCTATGTATCTGTGTATCCGTCTCTGTGTCTGTGCTCTGTGTCTCTGTCTCTGACTCTGTCTCCGTCTCTGTCTCTGTGTCTCTGTCTCTGTGTCTAAGTCTCCTTGTCTCTGCCTCTGTGTCTCTGCCTCTGTCTCCGTGTGTCTTAATCTGTGTCTCTGTCTGTGCGCCTATGTATCTGTGTATCCGTCTCTGTGTCTGTGCTCTGTGTCTCTGTCTCTGACTCTGTCTCTGTCTCTGTCTCTGTCTCTGCCTCTGTGTCTCTGTCTCTGTGTCTCTCTCTCTGTGTCTCTGTGTCTGTGTCTCTGTCTCTGTCTCTGTGTCTCTGTCTCTGTGTCTCTGTCTCTGTGTCTCAGTCTCTGGGTCTCTGTCTCTGTGTCTCTGTCTGTGTGTCTCCGTCTCTGTGTCTCTGTCTCTGTGTCTCTCTCTGTGTCTCTGTCTCTGTGTCTCTGTGTCTGTGTCTCTGTCTCTGTGTCTCTGTCTCCGTGTCTCTGTCTCTGTGTCTCTGTCTCTGTGTCTCTGTCTCTGTGTCTCTGTCTCTGTGTCGCTGTCTCTGTGTCTCTGTCTCTGTGTCTCTGTCTCTGTGTCTCTGTCTCTGTGTCTGTGTCTCTGTCTCTGTGTCTGTGTCTCTCTCACTCTGTGTCTCTGTCTCTGTGTCTCTGTCTCTGTGTCTCTGCCTCTGTGTCTCTGTCTCTGTGTCTCTGTCTCTGTGTCTCTGTCTCTGTGTCTCTGTCTCTGTGTCTCTGTCTCTGTGTCTCTGTCTCTGTGTCTGTGTCTCTGTCTCTGTCTCTGTGTCTCGCTCGCTCTGTGTCTATGTCCCTGTGCCTATGTATCTGTGTCTCTGTCTCTGTGACTTTGTCTCTGCGTATCTGTCTCTGTGTCTCTGTCTCTGTGTCTCTGTCTCTGTGTCTCAGTCTCTGTGTCTCTGTCTCTGTGTCTCTGTCTCTGTGTCTCTGTCTCTGTGTCTGTGTCTCTGTCTCTGTCTCAGTGTCTCGCTCTCTCTGTGTCTATGTCCCTGTGCCTATGTATCTGTGTCTCTGTCTCTGTGTCTCTGTCTCTGTGTCTCTGTCCCTGTGTCTCTGTCTCTGTGTCTCTGTCTCTGTGTCTCTGTCTCTGTGTCTCTGTCTCTGTGTCTCTGTCTCTGTGTCTCTGTCTCTGTGTCTCTGTCTCTGTGTCTCTGTCTCTGTGTCTCTGTCTCTGTGTCTCTGTCTCTGTGTCTCTGTCTCTGTGTCTCTGTCTCTGTGTCTCTGTCTCTGTGTCTCTGTCTCTGTGTCTCTGTCTCTGTGTCTCTGTCTCTGTGTCTCTGTCTCTGTGTCTCTGTCTCTGACTCTGTCCCTGTCTCTGTCTCTGTGTCTCTGTCTCTGTGTCTAAGTCTCCTTGTCTCTGTCTCTGTGTCTCTGCCTCTGTCTCCATGTGTCTTAATCTGTGTCTCTGTCTGTGCGCCTATGTATCTGTGTATCCGTGTCTGTGTCTGTGCTCTGTGTCTCTGTCTCTGTCTCTGTCTCTGTGTCTCTGTCTCTGTGTCTCTCTCTCTGTGTCTCTGTCTCTGTGTCTCTGTCTCTGTCTCTGTGTCTCTGTCTCTGTGTCTCTGTCTCTGTGTCTCTGTCTCTGTGTCTCTGTCGATGTGTCTAAGTCTCCTTGTCTCTGTCTCTGTGTCTCTGCCTCTGTCTCCGTGTGTCTTAATCTGTGTCTCTGTCTGTGCGCCTATGTATCTGTGTCTCTGTCTCTGTGTCTCTGTCTCTATGTCTCTGTCTCTGTGTCTCTGTCTCTGTGTCTCTGTCTCTGTGTCTCTGTCTCTGTGTCTCTGTCTCTGTGTCTTTGTCTCTGTGTCTCTGTCTCTGTGTCTCTGTCTCTGTGTCTCTGTCTCTGTGTCTCTGTCTCTGTGTCTCTGTCTCTGTGTCTCTGTCTCTGTGTCTCTGTCTCTGTGTCTCTGTCTCTGTGTCTCTGTCTCTGTGTCTCTGTCTCTGTGTCTCTGTCTCTGTGTCTCTGTCTCTGTGTCTCTGTCTCTGTGTCTCTGTCTCTGTGTCTCTGTCTCTGTGTCTCTGTCTCTGTGTCTCTGTCTCTGTGTCTCTGTCTCTGTGTCTCTGTCTCTGTGTCTCTGTCTCTGTGTCTCTGTCTCTGTTTCTTTGTCTCTGTGTCTCTGTCTCTGTGTCTCTGTCTCTGTGTCTCTGTCTCTGTGTCTCTGTCTCTGTGTCTCTGTCTCTGTGTCTGTGTCTGTGTCTCTGTCTCTGTCTCTGTGTCTCTGTCTCTGTGTCTCTGTCTCTGTGTCTCTGTCTCTGTGTCTCTGTCTCTGTGTCTCTGTCTCTGTGTCTCTGTCTCTGTGTCTCTGTCGATGTGTCTAAGTCTCCTTGTCTCTGTCTCTGTGTCTCTGCCTCTGTCTCCGTGTGTCTTAATCTGTGTCTCTGTCTGTGCGCCTATGTATCTGTGTCTCTGTCTCTGTGTCTCTGTCTCCATGTCTCTGTCTCTGTGTCTGTGTCTCTGTGTCTCTGTCTCTGTGTCTCTGTCTCTGTGTCTCTGTCTCTTTGGCTCTGTCTCGGTGTCTCTGTCGATGTGTCTAAGTCTCCTTGTCTCTGTCTCTGTTTCTCTGCCTCTGTCTCCGTTTGTCTTAATCTGTGTCTCTGTCTGTGCGCCTATGTATCTGTGTATCCGTCTCTGTGTCTGTGCTCTGTGTCTCTGTCTCTGTGTCTCTGTCGATGTGCCTCAGTCTCCTTGTCTCTGTCTCTGTGTCTCTGCCTCTGTCTCCGTGTGTCTTAATCTGTGTCCCTGTCTGTGCGCCTATGTATCTGTGTATCCCTCTCTGTGTCTCTGTCTCTGTGTCTCTGTCTCTGTGTCTCTGTCTCTGTGTCTCTGTCTCTCTGTCTCTGTCTCTGTCTCTGTCTCTGTCTCTGTCTCTGTCTCTGTCTCTGTCTCTGTCTCTGCCTCTGTCTCTGTCCCTGTCTCTGTCTCTCTCACTGTCTCTGTCTCTGTCTCTGTCTCTGTCTTTCTATCTCTGTCTCTGTGTCTCTGTCTCTGTGTCTCTGTCTCTGTGTCTCTGTCTCTGTGTCTCTGTCTCTGTGTCTCTGTCTCTGTGTCTCTGTCTCTGTGTCTCTGTCTCTGTGTCTAACTCTCCTTGTCTCTGTCTCTGTCTCTGTGTCTCTGTCTCTGTGTCTCTGTCTCTGTGTCTCTGTCTCTGTGTCTCTGTCTCTGTGTCTCTGTCTCTGTGTCTATGTCCCTGTGCCTATGTATCTGTGTGTCTGTCTCTGTGACTTTGTCTCTGTGTCTCTGTCTCTGTGTCTCTGTCGCTGTGTCTAACTCTCCTTGTCTCTGTCTCTGTCTCTGTGTCTCTGTCTCTGTGTCTCTGTCTCTGTGCCTCTGTCTCTGTGTCTAACTCTCCTTGTCTCTGTCTCTGTCTCTGTGTCTCTGTCTCTGTGTCTCTGTCTCTGTGTCTCTGTCTCTGTGTCTCTGTCTCTGTGTCTCTGTCTCTGTGTCTCTGTCTCTGTGTCTCTGTCTCTGTGTCTCTGTCTCTGTGTCTCTGTCTCTGTGTCTCTGTCTCTGTGTCTCTGTCTCTGTGTCTATGTCCCTGTGCCTATGTATCTGTGTGTCTGTCTCTGTGACTTTGTCTCTGTGTCTCTGTCTCTGTGTCTCTGTCGCTGTGTCTAACTCTCCTTGTCTCTGTCTCTGTCTCTGTGTCTCTGTCTCTGTGTCTCTGTCTCTGTGTCTCTCTCTCTGTGTCTCTGTCTTTGTCTCTGTCTCTGTGCCTCTGTCTCTGTGTCTCTGTCTCTGTGTCTCTGTCTCTGTGTCTCTGTCTCTGTGTCTCTGTCTCTGTGTCTGTGTCTCTGTGTCTCTGTCTCTGTGTCTCTGTCTCTGTGTCTCTGTCTCTTTGGCTCTGTCTCGGTGTCTCTGTCGATGTGTCTAAGTCTCCTTGTCTCTGTCTCTGTTTCTCTGCCTCTGTCTCCGTTTGTCTTAATCTGTGTCTCTGTCTGTGCGCCTATGTATCTGTGTATCCGTCTCTGTGTCTGTGCTCTGTGTCTCTGTCTCTGTGTCTCTGTCGATGTGCCTCAGTCTCCTTGTCTCTGTTTCTGTGTCTCTGTCTCTGACTCTGTCTCTGTCTCTGTCTCTGTCTCTGTGTCTCTCTCTCTGTGTCTCTGTGTCTGTGTCTCTGTCTCTGTCTCTGTGTCTCTGTCTCTGTGTCTCTGTCTCTGTGTCTCTGTCTCTGTGTCTCTGTCTCTGGGTCTCTGTCTCTGTGTCTCTGTCTGTGTGTCTCCGTCTCTGTGTCTCTGTCTCTGTGTCTCTCTCTGTGTCTCTGTCTCTGTGTCTCTGTGTCTGTGTCTCTGTCTCTGTGTCTCTGTCTCCGTGTCTCTGTCTCTGTGTCTCTGTCTCTGTGTCTCTGTCTCTGTGTCTCTGTCTCTGTGTCTCTGTCTCTGTGTCTCTGTCTCTGTGTCTCTGTCTCTGTGTCTGTGTCTCTGTGTCTGTGTCTCTGTCTCTGTGTCTCTGTCTCTGTGTCTCTGTCTCTGTGCCTTTGTCTCTGTGTCTCTGTCTCTGTGTCTCTGTCTCAGTGTCTCTGTCTCTGTGTCTCTGTCTCTGTGTCTCTGTCTCTGTGTCTGTGTCTCTGTGTCTCTGTCTCTGTGTCTCTGTCTCTGTGTCTCTGTCTCTGTGTCTCTGTCTCTGTGTCTCTGTCTCTGTGTCTCTGTCTCTGTGCCTCTGTCTCTGTGTCTCTGTCTCTGTGTCTCTGTCTCTGTGTCTCTGTCTCTGTGTCTCTGTCTCTGTGTCTCTGTCTCTGTGTCTCTGTCTCTGTGTCTCTGTCTCTCTGTCTCCGTCTCTGTGTCTCTGTCTCTGTGTCTCTGTCCCTGTGTCTCTGTCTCTGTGTCCCTGTCTCTGTGTCTCTGTCTCTGTGTCTCTGTCTCTGTGTCTCTGTCTCTGTGTCTCTGCCTCTGTGTCTCTGTCTCTGTGTCTCTGTCTCTGTGTCTCTGTCTCTGTGTGTCTGTCTCTGTGTCTCTGTCTCTGTGTCTCTGTCTCTGTGTCTAACTCTCCTTGTCCCTGTCTCTGTCTCTGTGTCTAACTCTCCTTGTCCCTGTCTCTGTCTCTGTGTCTCTGTCTCTGTGTCTCTGTCTCTGTGTCTCAGTCTCTGTGTCTCTGTCTCTGTGTCTCTGTCTCTGTGTCTCTGTCTCTGTGTCTCTGTCTCTGTGTCTCTGTCTCTGTGTCTCTGTCTCTGTGTCTGTGTCTCTGTCTCTGTCTCTGCGTCTCGCTCTCTCTGTGTCTATGTCCCTGTGCCTATGTATCTGTGTCTCTGTCTCTGTGACTTTGTCTCTGCGTATCTGTCTCTGTGTCTCTGTCTCTGTGTCTCTGTCTCTGTGTCTCAGTCTCTGTGTCTCAGTCTCTGTGTCTCTGTCTCTGTGTCTCTGCCTCTGTGTCTGTGTCTCTGTCTCTGTCTCTGTGTCTCGCTCTCTCCGTGTCTATGTCCCTGTGCCTATGTATCTGTGTCTCTGTCTCTGTGACTTTGTCTCTGCGTATCTGTCTCTGTGTCTCTGTCTCTGTGTCTCTGTCTCTGTGTCTCTGTCTCTGTGTCACTGTCTCTGTGTCTCTGTCTCTGTTTCTCTGTCTCTGTGCCTCTGTCTCTGTGTCTCTGTCTCTGTGTCTCTGTCTCTGTGTCTCTGTCTCTGTGTCTCTGTCTCTGTGTCTCTGTCTCTGTGTCTAAGTCTCCTTGTCTCTGTCTCTGTGTCTCTGTCTCTGTGTCTCTGTCTCTTTGTCTCTGTCTCTGTGTCTCTGTCCCTGTGTCTCTGTCTCTGTGTCTCTGTCTCTGTGTCTCTGTCTCTGTGTCTCTGTCTCTGTGTCTCTGTATCTGTGTCTCTGTCTCTGTGTCTCTGTCTCTGTGTCTCTGTCTCTGTGTCTCTGTCTCTGTGTCTCTGTCTCTGTGTCTCTGTCTCTGTGTCTCTGTCTCTGTGTCTCTGTCTCTGTGTCTCTGTCTCTGTGACTTTGTCTCTGTGTCTCTGTCTCTGTGTCTCTGTCGCTGTGTCTAACTCTCCTTGTCTCTGTCTCTGTCTCTGTGTCTCTGTCTCTGTGTCTCTGTCTCTGTGTCTCTGTCTCTGTGTCTCTGTCTCTGTGTCTCTCTCTCTGTGTCTCTGTCTTTGCCTCTGTCTCTGTGCCTCTGTCTCTGTGTCTCTGTCTCTGTGTCTCTGTCTCTGTGTCTCTGTCTCTGTGTCTCTGTCTCTGTGTCTCTGTCTCTGTGTCTAACTCTCCTTGTCCCTGTCTCTGTCTCTGTGTCTAACTCTCCTTGTCCCTGTCTCTGTCTCTGTGTCTCTGTCTCTGTGTCTCTGTCTCTGTGTCTCTGTCTCTGTGTCTGTGTCTCTGTCTCTGTGTCTCTGTGTCTGTGTCTCTGTCTCTGTGTCTCTGTCTCTGTGTCTCTGTCTCTGTGCCTTTGTCTCTGTGTCTCTGTCTCTGTGTCTCTGTCTCAGTGTCTCTGTCTCTGTGTCTCTGTCTCTGTGTCTCTGTCTCTGTGTCTGTGTCTCTGTGTCTCTGTCTCTGTGTCTCTGTCTCTGTGTCTCTGTCTCTGTGTCTCTGTCTCTGTGTCTCTGTCTCTGTGTCTCTGTCTCTGTGCCTCTGTCTCTGTGTCTCTGTCTCTGTGTCTCTGTCTCTGTGTCTCTGTCTCTGTGTCTCTGTCTCTGTGTCTCTGTCTCTGTGTCTCTGTCTCTCTGTCTCCGTCTCTGTGTCTCTGTCTCTGTGTCTCTGTCCCTGTGTCTCTGTCTCTGTGTCCCTGTCTCTGTGTCTCTGTCTCTGTGTCTCTGTCTCTGTGTCTCTGTCTCTGTGTCTCTGCCTCTGTGTCTCTGTCTCTGTGTCTCTGTCTCTGTGTCTCTGTCTCTGTGTGTCTGTCTCTGTGTCTCTGTCTCTGTGTCTCTGTCTCTGTGTCTCTGTCTCTGTGTCTCTGTCTCTGTGTCTCTGTCTCTTTGGCTCTGTCTCGGTGTCTCTGTCGATGTGTCTAAGTCTCCTTGTCTCTGTCTCTGTTTCTCTGCCTCTGTCTCCGTTTGTCTTAATCTGTGTCTCTGTCTGTGCGCCTATGCATCTGTGTATCCGTCTCTGTGTCTGTGCTCTGTGTCTCTGTCTCTGTGTCTCTGTCGATGTGCCTCAGTCTCCTTGTCTCTGTCTCTGTGTCTCTGCCTCTGTGTCTCTCTCTCTGTGTCTCTGTGTCTGTGTCTCTGTCTCTGTCTCTGTGTCTCTGTCTCTGTGTCTCTGTCTCTGTGTCTCAGTCTCTGGGTCTCTGTCTCTGTGTCTCTGTCTGTGTGTCTCCGTCTCTGTGTCTCTGTCTCTGTGTCTCTCTCTGTGTCTCTGTCTCTGTGTCTCTGTGTCTGTGTCTCTGTCTCTGTGTCTCTGTCTCCGTGTCTCTGTCTCTGTGTCTCTGTCTCTGTGTCTCTGTCTCTGTGTCTCTGTCTCTGTGTCTCTGTCTCTGTGTCTCTGTCTCTGTGTCTCTGTCTCTGTGTCTCTGTCTCTGTGTCTGTGTCTCTGTCTCTGTGTCTGTGTCTCTCTCACTCTGTGTCTCTGTCTCTGTGTCTCTGTCTCTGTGTCTCTGTCTCTGTGTCTCTGTCTCTGTGTCTCTGTCTCTGTGTCTCTGTCTCTGTGTCTCTGTCTCTGTGTCTCTGTCTCTGTGACTTTGTCTCTGTGTCTCTGTCTCTGTGTCTCTGTCGCTGTGTCTAACTCTCCTTGTCTCTGTCTCTGTCTCTGTGTCTCTGTCTCTGTGTCTCTGTCTCTGTGTCTCTGTCTCTGTGTCTCTGTCTCTGTGTCTCTGTCTCTGTGTCTCTGCCTCTGTGTCTCTGTCACTGTGTCTCTGTCTCTGTGTCTCTGTCTCTGTGTCTCTGTCTCTGTGTCTCTGTCTCTGTGTCTCTGTCTCTGTGTCTCTGTCTCTGTGTCTCTGTCTCTGTGTCTCTGTCTCTGTGTCTGTGTCTCTGTCTCTGTCTCTGTGTCTCGCTCTCTCTGTGTCTATGTCCCTGTGCCTATGTATCTGTGTCTCTGTCTCTGTGACTTTGTCTCTGCGTATCTGTCTCTGCGTATCTGTCTCTCTGTCTCTGTCTCTGTATCTCTGTCTCTGTGTCTCTGTCTCTGTGTCTCTGTCTCTGTGTCTCTGTCTCTGTGTCTCTGTCTCTGTGTGTCTGTCTGTGTGTCTCTGTCTCTGTGTCTCTGTCTCTCTCTCTCTCTCTGTCTCCGTCTCTGTCTCTGTGTCTCTGTCTCTGTGTCTCTGTGTCTGTGTCTCTGTCTCTGTGTCTCTGTCTCTGTGTCTCTGGCTCTGTGTCTCTGTCTCTGTGTCTCTGTCTCTGTGTCTCTGTCTCTGTGTCTCTGTCTCTGTGTCCCTGTCTCTGTGTCTCTGTCTCTGTGTCTCTGTCTCTATGTCTCTGTCTCTGTGTCTCTGTCTCTGTGTCACTGTCTCTGCGTACCTGCCTCTGTGTCTCTGTGTCTGTGTCTCTGTCTCTGTGTCTCTGTCTCTGTGTCTCAGTCTCTGTGTCTCTGTCTCTGTGTCTCTGTCTCTGTGTCTCTGTCTCTGTGTCTCTGTCTCTGTGTCTCTGTCTCTGTGTCTCTCTCTCTGTGTCTCTGTCTCTGTGTCTGTGTCTCTGTCTCTGTCTCTGTGTCTCTCTCTCTCTGTGTCTATGTCCCTGTGCCTATGTATCTGTGTCTCTGTCTCAGTGACTTTGTCTCTGCGTATCTGTCTCTGTGTCTCTGTCTCTGTGTGTCTGTCTCTGTGTCTCTGTCTCTGTGTCTCTGTCTCTGTGTCTCTGTCTCTGTGTCTCTGTCTCTGTGTCTCTGTCTCTGTGTCTCTGTCTCTGTGTCTCTGTCTCTGTGTCTCTATCTCTGTGTCTCTCTCTCTGTGTCTCTGTCTTTGTCTCTGTCTCTGTGCCTCTGTCTCTGTGTCTCCGTCTCTGTGTCTCTGTCTCTGTGTCTCTGTCTCTGTGTCTCTGTCTCTGTGTCTCTGTCTCTGTGTCTCTGTCTCTGTGTCTCTGTCTCTGTGTCTCTGTCTCTGTGTCTATGTCCCTGTGCCTATGTATCTGTGTGTCTGTCTCTGTGACTTTGTCTCTGTGTCTCTGTATCTGTGTCTCTGTCGCTGTGTCTAACTCTCCTTGTCTCTGTCTCTGTCTCTGTGTCTCTGTCTCTGTGTCTCTGTCTCTGTGTCTCTCTCTCTGTGTCTCTGTCTTTGTCTCTGTCTCTGTGCCTCTGTCTCTGTGTCTCTGTCTCTGTGTCTCTGTCTCTGTGTCTCTGTCTCTGTGTCTCTGTCTCTGTGTCTCTGTCTCTGTGTCTCTGTCTCTGTGTCTGTGTCTCTGTGTCTCTGTCTCTGTGTCTCTGTCTCTGTGTCTCTGTCTCTTTGGCTCTGTCTCGGTGTCTCTGTCGATGTGTCTAAGTCTCCTTGTCTCTGTCTCTGTTTCTCTGCCTCTGTCTCCGTTTGTCTTAATCTGTGTCTCTGTCTGTGCGCCTATGTATCTGTGTATCCGTCTCTGTGTCTGTGCTCTGTGTCTCTGTCTCTGTGTCTCTGTCGATGTGCCTCAGTCTCCTTGTCTCTGTCTCTGTGTCTCTGTCTCTGACTCTGTCTCTGTCTCTGTCTCTGTCTCTGTGTCTCTCTCTCTGTGTCTCTGTGTCTGTGTCTCTGTCTCTGTCTCTGTGTCTCTGTCTCTGTGTCTCTGTCTCTGTGTCTCTGTCTCTGTGTCTCTGTCTCTGGGTCTCTGTCTCTGTGTCTCTGTCTGTGTGTCTCCGTCTCTGTGTCTCTGTCTCTGTGTCTCTCTCTGTGTCTCTGTCTCTGTGTCTCTGTGTCTGTGTCTCTGTCTCTGTGTCTCTGTCTCCGTGTCTCTGTCTCTGTGTCTCTGTCTCTGTGTCTCTGTCTCTGTGTCTCTGTCTCTGTGTCTCTGTCTCTGTGTCTCTGTCTCTGTGTCTCTGTCTCTGTGTCTGTGTCTCTGTCTCTGTGTCTCTGTGTCTGTGTCTCTGTCTCTGTGTCTCTGTCTCTGTGTCTCTGTCTCTGTGCCTTTGTCTCTGTGTCTCTGTCTCTGTGTCTCTGTCTCAGTGTCTCTGTCTCTGTGTCTCTGTCTCTGTGTCTCTGTCTCTGTGTCTGTGTCTCTGTGTCTCTGTCTCTGTGTCTCTGTCTCTGTGTCTCTGTCTCTGTGTCTCTGTCTCTGTGTCTCTGTCTCTGTGTCTCTGTCTCTGTGCCTCTGTCTCTGTGTCTCTGTCTCTGTGTCTCTGTCTCTGTGTCTCTGTCTCTGTGTCTCTGTCTCTGTGTCTCTGTCTCTCTGTCTCCGTCTCTGTGTCTCTGTCTCTGTGTCTCTGTCCCTGTGTCTCTGTCTCTGTGTCCCTGTCTCTGTGTCTCTGTCTCTGTGTCTCTGTCTCTGTGTCTCTGTCTCTGTGTCTCTGCCTCTGTGTCTCTGTCTCTGTGTCTCTGTCTCTGTGTCTCTGTCTCTGTGTGTCTGTCTCTGTGTCTCTGTCTCTGTGTCTCTGTCTCTGTGTCTAACTCTCCTTGTCCCTGTCTCTGTCTCTGTGTCTCTGTCTCTGTGTCTCTGTCTCTGTGTCTCAGTCTCTGTGTCTCTGTCTCTGTGTCTCTGTCTCTGTGTCTCTGTCTCTGTGTCTCTGTCTCTGTGTCTCTGTCTCTGTGTCTCTGTCTCTGTGTCTGTGTCTCTGTCTCTGTCTCTGTGTCTCGCTCTCTCTGTGTCTATGTCCCTGTGCCTATGTATCTGTGTCTCTGTCTCTGTGACTTTGTCTCTGCGTATCTGTCTCTGTGTCTCTGTCTCTGTGTCTCTGTCTCTGTGTCTCAGTCTCTGTGTCTCTGTCTCTGTGTCTCTGTCTCTGTGTCTCTGTCTCTGTGTCTCTGTCTCTGTGTCTCTGTCTCTGTGACTTTGTCTCTGTGTCTCTGTCTCTGTGTCTCTGTCGCTGTGTCTAACTCTCCTTGTCTCTGTCTCTGTCTCTGTGTCTCTGTCTCTGTGTCTCTGTCTCTGTGTCTCTGTCTCTGTGTCTCTGTCTCTGTGTCTCTCTCTCTGTGTCTCTGTCTTTGCCTCTGTCTCTGTGCCTCTGTCTCTGTGTCTCTGTCTCTGTGTCTCTGTCTCTGTGTCTCTGTCTCTGTGTCTCTGTCTCTGTGTCTGTGTCTCTGTGTCTCTGTCTCTGTGCCTCTGTCTCTGTGTCTCTGTCTCTTTGGCTCTGTCTCGGTGTCTCTGTCGATGTGTCTAAGTCTCCTTGTCTCTGTCTCTTTTTCTCTGCCTCTGTCTCCGTTTGTCTTAATCTGTGTCTCTGTCTGTGCGCCTATGCATCTGTGTATCCGTCTCTGTGTCTGTGCTCTGTGTCTCTGTCTCTGTGTCTCTGTCGATGTGCCTCAGTCTCCTTGTCTCTGTCTCTGTGTCTCTGCCTCTGTCTCCGTGTGTCTTAATCTGTGTCTCTGTCTGTGCGCCTATGTATCTGTGTATCCGTCTCTGTGTCTGTGCTCTGTGTCTCTGTCTCTGACTCTGTCTCCGTCTCTGTCTCTGTGTCTAAGTCTCCTTGTCTCTGTCTCTGTGTCTCTGCCTCTGTGTCTCTGTCTCTGTGTCTCTGTCTCTGTGTCTCTGTCTCTGTGTCTCTGTCTCTGTGTCTCTGTCTCTGTGTCTCTGTCTCTGTGTCTCTGTCTCTGTGTCTGTGTCTCTGTCTCTGTCTCTGTGTCTCGCTCTCTCTGTGTCTATGTCCCTGTGCCTATGTATCTGTGTCTCTGTCTCTGTGACTTTGTCTCTGCGTATCTGTCTCTGTGTCTCTGTCTCTGTGTCTCAGTCTCTGTGTCTCTGTCTCTGTGTCTCTGTCTCTGTGTCTCTGTCTCTGTGACTTTGTCTCTGCGTATCTGTCTCTGTGTCTCTGTCTCTGTGTCTCTGTCTCTGTGTCTCAGTCTCTGTGTCTCTGTCTCTGTGTCTCTGTCTCTGTGTCTCTGTCTCTGTGTCTGTGTCTCTGTCTCTGTCTCAGTGTCTCGCTCTCTCTGTGTCTATGTCCCTGTGCCTATGTATCTGTGTCTCTGTCTCTGTGTCTCTGTCTCTGTGTCTCTGTCTCTGTGTCTCTGTCTCTGCGTCTCTGTCTCTGTGTCTCTGTCTCTGTGTCTCTGTCTCTGTGTCTCTGTCTCTGTGTCTCTGTCTCTGTGTCTCTGTCTCTGTGTCTCTGTCTCTGTGTCTCTGTCTCTGACTCTGTCCCTGTCTCTGTCTCTGTGTCTCTGTCTCTGTGTCTAAGTCTCCTTGTCTCTGTCTCTGTGTCTCTGCCTCTGTCTCCATGTGTCTTAATCTGTGTCTCTGTCTGTGCGCCTATGTATCTGTGTATCCGTGTCTGTGTCTGTGCTCTGTGTCTCTGTCTCTGTCTCTGTCTCTGTGTCTCTGTCTCTGTGTCTCTCTCTCTGTGTCTCTGTCTCTGTGTCTCTGTCTCTGTCTCTGTGTCTCTGTCTCTGTGTCTCTGTCTCTGTGTCTCTGTCTCTGTGTCTCTGTCGATGTGTCTAAGTCTCCTTGTCTCTGTCTCTGTGTCTCTGCCTCTGTCTCCGTGTGTCTTAATCTGTGTCTCTGTCTGTGCGCCTATGTATCTGTGTCTCTGTCTCTGTGTCTCTGTCTCTATGTCTCTGTCTCTGTGTCTCTGTCTCTGTGTCTCTGTCTCTGTGTCTCTGTCTCTGTGTCTCTGTCTCTGTGTCTCTGTCTCTGTGTCTCTGTCTCTGTGTCCCTGTCTCTGTGTCTCTGTCTCTGTGTCTCTGTCTCTGTGTCTCTGTCTCTGTGTCTCTGTCTCTGTGTCTCTGTCTCTGTGTCTCTGTCTCTGTGTCTCTGTCTCTGTGTCTCTGTCTCTGTGTCTCTGTCTCTGTGTCTCTGTCTCTGTGTCTCTGTCTCTGTGTCTCTGTCTCTGTGTCTCTGTCTCTGTGTCTCTGTCTCTGTGTCTCTGTCTCTGTGTCTCTGTCTCTGTGTCTCTGTCTCTGTGTCTCTGTCTCTGTGTCTCTGTCTCTGTGTCTCTGTCTCTGTGTCTCTGTCTCTGTGTCTCTGTCTCTGTGTCTCTGTCTCTGTGTCTCTGTCTCTGTGTCTCTGTCTCTGTGTCTCTGTCTCTGTGTCTCTGTCTCTGTGTCTCTGTCTCTGTGTCTATGTCCCTGTGCCTATGTATCTGTGTGTCTGTCTCTGTGACTTTGTCTCTGTGTCTCTGTCTCTGTGTCTCTGTCGCTGTGTCTAACTCTCCTTGTCTCTGTCTCTGTCTCTGTGTCTCTGTCTCTCTGTCTCTGTCTCTGTGCCTCTGTCTCTGTGTCTAACTCTCCTTGTCTCTGTCTCTGTCTCTGTGTCTCTGTCTCTGTGTCTCTGTCTCTGTGTCTCTGTCTCTGTGTCTCTGTCTCTGTGTCTCTGTCTCTGTGTCTCTGTCTCTGTGTCTATGTCCCTGTGCCTATGTATCTGTGTGTCTGTCTCTGTGACTTTGTCTCTGTGTCTCTGTCTCTGTGTCTCTGTCGCTGTGTCTAACTCTCCTTGTCTCTGTCTCTGTCTCTGTGTCTCTGTCTCTGTGTCTCTGTCTCTGTGTCTCTGTCTCTGTGTCTCTCTCTCTGTGTCTCTGTCTTTGTCTCTGTCTCTGTGCCTCTGTCTCTGTGTCTCTGTCTCTGTGTCTCTGTCTCTGTGTCTCTGTCTCTGTGTCTCTGTCTCTGTGTCTCTGTCTCTGTGTCTGTGTCTCTGTGTCTCTGTCTCTGTGTCTCTGTCTCTGTGTCTCTGTCTCTTTGGCTCTGTCTCGGTGTCTCTGTCGATGTGTCTAAGTCTCCTTGTCTCTGTCTCTGTTTCTCTGCCTCTGTCTCCGTTTGTCTTAATCTGTGTCTCTGTCTGTGCGCCTATGTATCTGTGTATCCGTCTCTGTGTCTGTGCTCTGTGTCTCTGTCTCTGTGTCTCTGTCGATGTGCCTCAGTCTCCTTGTCTCTGTCTCTGTGTCTCTGTCTCTGACTCTGTCTCTGTCTCTGTCTCTGTCTCTGTGTCTCTCTCTCTGTGTCTCTGTGTCTGTGTCTCTGTCTCTGTCTCTGTGTCTCTGTCTCTGTGTCTCTGTCTCTGTGTCCCTGTCTCTGTGTCTCTGTCTCTGGGTCTCTGTCTCTGTGTCTCTGTCTGTGTGTCTCCGTCTCTGTGTCTCTGTCTCTGTGTCTCTCTCTGTGTCTCTGTCTCTGTGTCTCTGTGTCTGTGTCTCTGTCTCTGTGTCTCTGTCTCCGTGTCTCTGTCTCTGTGTCTCTGTCTCTGTGTCTCTGTCTCTGTGTCTCTGTCTCTGTGTCTCTGTCTCTGTGTCTCTGTCTCTGTGTCTCTGTCTCTGTGTCTCTGTCTCTGTGTCTGTGTCTCTGTCTCTGTGTCTCTGTGTCTGTGTCTCTGTCTCTGTGTCTCTGTCTCTGTGTCTCTGTCTCTGTGCCTTTGTCTCTGTGTCTCTGTCTCTGTGTCTCTGTCTCAGTGTCTCTGTCTCTGTGTCTCTGTCTCTGTGTCTCTGTCTCTGTGTCTGTGTCTCTGTGTCTCTGTCTCTGTGTCTCTGTCTCTGTGTCTCTGTCTCTGTGTCTCTGTCTCTGTGTCTCTGTCTCTGTGTCTCTGTCTCTGTGCCTCTGTCTCTGTGTCTCTGTCTCTGTGTCTCTGTCTCTGTGTCTCTGTCTCTGTGTCTCTGTCTCTGTGTCGCTGTCTCTGTGTCTCTGTCTCTCTGTCTCCGTCTCTGTGTCTCTGTCTCTGTGTCTCTGTCCCTGTGTCTCTGTCTCTGTGTCCCTGTCTCTGTGTCTCTGTCTCTGTGTCTCTGTCTCTGTGTCTCTGTCTCTGTGTCTCTGCCTCTGTGTCTCTGTCTCTGTGTCTCTGTCTCTGTGTCTCTGTCTCTGTGTGTCTGTCTCTGTGTCTCTGTCTCTGTGTCTCTGTCTCTGTGTCTAACTCTCCTTGTCCCTGTCTCTGTCTCTGTGTCTCTGTCTCTGTGTCTCTGTCTCTGTGTCTCAGTCTCTGTGTCTCTGTCTCTGTGTCTCTGTCTCTGTGTCTCTGTCTCTGTGTCTCTGTCTCTGTGTCTCTGTCTCTGTGTCTCTGTCCCTGTGTCTGTGTCTCTGTCTCTGTCTCTGTGTCTCGCTCTCTCTGTGTCTATGTCCCTGTGCCTATGTATCTGTGTCTCTGTCTCTGTGACTTTGTCTCTGCGTATCTGTCTCTGTGTCTCTGTCTCTGTGTCTCTGTCTCTGTGTCTCAGTCTCTGTGTCTCTGTCTCTGTGTCTCTGTCTCTGTGTCTCTGTCTCTGTGTCTGTGTCTCTGTCTCTGTCTCTGTGTCTCGCTCTCTCTGTGTCTATGTCCCTGTGCCTATGTATCTGTGTCTCTGTCTCTGTGACTTTGTCTCTGCGTATCTGTCTCTGTGTCTCTGTCTCTGTGTCTCTGTCTCTGTGTCTCTGTCTCTGTGTCACTGTCTCTGTGTCTCTGTCTCTGTTTCTCTGTCTCTGTGCCTCTGTCTCTGTGTCTCTGTCTCTGTGTCTCTGTCTCTGTGTCTCTGTCTCTGTGTCTCTGTCTCTGTGTCTAAGTCTCCTTGTCTCTGTCTCTGTGTCTCTGTCTCTGTGTCTCTGTCTCTTTGTCTCTGTCTCTGTGTCTCTGTCCCTGTGTCTCTGTCTCTGTGTCTCTGTCTCTGTGTCTCTGTCTCTGTGTCTCTGTCTCTGTGTCTCTGTATCTGTGTCTCTGTCTCTGTGTCTCTGTCTCTGTGTCTCTGTCTCTGTGTCTCTGTCTCTGTGTCTCTGTCTCTGTGTCTCTGTCTCTGTGTCTCTGTCTCTGTGTCTCTGTCTCTGTGTCTCTGTCTCTGTGACTTTGTCTCTGTGTCTCTGTCTCTGTGTCTCTGTCGCTGTGTCTAACTCTCCTTGTCTCTGTCTCTGTCTCTGTGTCTCTGTCTCTGTGTCTCTGTCTCTGTGTCTCTGTCTCTCTGTCTCCGTCTCTGTGTCTCTGTCTCTGTGTCTCTGTCCCTGTGTCTCTGTCTCTGTGTCCCTGTCTCTGTGTCTCTGTCTCTGTGTCTCTGTCTCTGTGTCTCTGTCTCTGTGTCTCTGCCTCTGTGTCTCTGTCTCTGTGTCTCTGTCTCTGTGTCTCTGTCTCTGTGTGTCTGTCTCTGTGTCTCTGTCTCTGTGTCTCTGTCTCTGTGTCTAACTCTCCTTGTCCCTGTCTCTGTCTCTGTGTCTCTGTCTCTGTGTCTCTGTCTCTGTGTCTCAGTCTCTGTGTCTCTGTCTCTGTGTCTCTGTCTCTGTGTCTCTGTCTCTGTGTCTCTGTCTCTGTGTCTCTGTCTCTGTGACTTTGTCTCTGTGTCTCTGTCTCTGTGTCTCTGTCGCTGTGTCTAACTCTCCTTGTCTCTGTCTCTGTCTCTGTGTCTCTGTCTCTGTGTCTCTGTCTCTGTGTCTCTGTCTCTCTGTCTCCGTCTCTGTGTCTCTGTCTCTGTGTCTCTGTCCCTGTGTCTCTGTCTCTGTGTCCCTGTCTCTGTGTCTCTGTCTCTGTGTCTCTGTCTCTGTGTCTCTGTCTCTGTGTCTCTGCCTCTGTGTCTCTGTCTCTGTGTCTCTGTCTCTGTGTCTCTGTCTCTGTGTGTCTGTCTCTGTGTCTCTGTCTCTGTGTCTCTGTCTCTGTGTCTAACTCTCCTTGTCCCTGTCTCTGTCTCTGTGTCTCTGTCTCTGTGTCTCTGTCTCTGTGTCTCAGTCTCTGGGTCTCTGTCTCTGTGTCTCTGTCTGTGTGTCTCCGTCTCTGTGTCTCTGTCTCTGTGTCTCTCTCTGTGTCTCTGTCTCTGTGTCTCTGTGTCTGTGTCTCTGTCTCTGTGTCTCTGTCTCCGTGTCTCTGTCTCTGTGTCTCTGTCTCTGTGTCTCTGTCTCTGTGTCTCTGTCTCTGTGTCTCTGTCTCTGTGTCTCTGTCTCTGTGTCTCTGTCTCTGTGTCTCTGTCTCTGTGTCTCTGCCTCTGTGCCTCTGTCTCTGTGTCTGTGTCTCTGTCTCTGTGTCTGTGTCTCTCTCACTCTGTGTCTCTGTCTCTGTGTCTCTGTCTCTGTGTCTGTGTCTCTGTCTCTGTCTCTGTGTCTCGCTCTCTCTGTGTCTATGTCCCTGTGCCTATGTATCTGTGTCTCTGTCTCTGTGACTTTGTCTCTGCGTATCTGTCTCTGTGTCTCTGTCTCTGTGTCTCTGTCTCTGTGTCTCAGTCTCTGTGTCTCTGTCTCTGTGTCTCTGTCTCTGTCTCTGTCTCTGTGTCTGTGTCTCTGTCTCTGTCTCAGTGTCTCGCTCTCTCTGTGTCTATGTCCCTGTGCCTATGTATCTGTGTCTCTGTCTCTGTGTCTCTGTCTCTGTGTCTCTGTCTCTGTGTCTCTGTCTCTGTGTCTCTGTCTCTGTGTCTCTGTCTCTGTGTCTCTGTCTCTGTGTCTCTGTCTCTGTGTCTCTGTCTCTGTGTCTCTGTCTCTGTGTCTCTGTCTCTGTGTCTCTGTCTCTGTGTCTCTGTCTCTGTGTCTCTGTCTCTGTGTCTCTGTCTCTGTGTCTCTGTCTCTGTGTCTCTGTCTCTGTGTCGCTGTCTCTGTGTCTCTGTCTCTGTGTCTCTGTCTCTGTGTCTCTGTCTCTGTGTCTCTGTCTCTGTGTCTGTGTCTCTGTCTCTGTGTCTGTGTCTCTCTCACTCTGTGTCTATGTCCCTGTGCCTATGTATCTGTGTCTCTGTCTCTGTGACTTTGTCTCTGCGTATCTGTCTCTGTGTCTCTGTCTCTGTGTCTCTGTCTCTGTGTCTCTGTCTCTGTGTCACTGTCTCTGCGTACCTGCCTCTGTGTCTCTGTATCCGTGTCTCTGTCTCTGTGCCTCTGTCTCTGTGTCTCTGTCTCTGTGTCTCTGTCTCTGTGTCTCTGTCTCTGTGTCTCTGTCTCTGTGTCTCTGTCTCTGTGTCTCTGTCTCTGCGTCTCTGTCTCTGTGTCTCTGTCTCTGTGTCTCTGTCTCTGTGTCTCTGTCCCTGTGTCTCTGTCTCTGTGTCCCTGTCTCTGTGTCTCTGTCTCTGTGTCTCTGCCTCTGTGTCTCTGTCTCTGTGTCTCTGTCTCTGTGTCTCTGTCTCTGTGTCTCTGTCTCTGTTTCTCTGTCTCTGTGCCTCTGTCTCTGTGTCTCTGTCCCTGTGTCTCTGTCTCTGTGACTCTGTCTCTGTGTCTCTGTCTCTGTGTCTCTGTCTCTGTGTCTCTGTCTCTGTGTCTCTGTCTCTGTGACTTTGTCTCTGCGTATCTGTCTCTGTGGCTCTGTCTCTGTGTCTCTGTCTCTGTGTCTCTGTCTCTGTGTCCCTCTCTCTGTGTCTCTGTCTCTGTGTCTCTGTCTCTGTGTCTCTGTCTCTGTGTCTCTGCCTCTGTGTCTCTGTCACTGTGTCTCTGTCTCTGTGTCTCTGTCTCTGTGTCTCTGTCTCTGTGTCTCTGTCTCTGTGTCTCTGTCTCTGTGTCTCTGTCTCTGTGTCTCTGTCTCTGTGTCTCTGTCTCTGTGTCTGTGTCTCTGTCTCTGTCTCTGTGTCTCGCTCTCTCTGTGTCTCGCTCTCTCTGTGTCTATGTCCCTGTGCCTATGTATCTGTGTCTCTGTCTCTGTGACTTTGTCTCTGCGTATCTGTCTCTGCGTATCTGTCTCTCTGTCTCTGTCTCTGTATCTCTGTCTCTGTGTCTCTGTCTCTGTGTCTCTGTCTCTGTGTCTCTGTCTCTGTGTCTCTGTCTGTGTGTCTCTGTCTCTGTGTCTCTGTCTCTCTCTCTCTCTCTGTCTCCGTCTCTGTCTCTGTGTCTCTGTCTCTGTGTCTCTGTGTCTGTGTCTCTGTCTCTGTGTCTCTGTCTCTGTGTCTCTGGCTCTGTGTCTCTGTCTCTGTGTCTCTGTCTCTGTGTCTCTGTCTCTGTGTCTCTGTCTCTGTGTCCCTGTCTCTGTGTCTCTGTCTCTGTGTCTCTGTCTCTATGTCTCTGTCTCTGTGTCTCTGTCTCTGTGTCACTGTCTCTGCGTACCTGCCTCAGTGTCTCTGTGTCTGTGTCTCTGGCTCTGTGTCTCTGTCTCTGTGTCTCAGTCTCTGTGTCTCTGTCTCTGTGTCTCTGTCTCTGTGTCTCTGTCTCTGTGTCTCTGTCTCTGTGTCTCTGTCTCTGTGTCTCTCTCTCTGTGTCTCTGTCTCTGTGTCTGTGTCTCTGTCTCTGTCTCTGTGTCTCTCTCTCTCTGTGTCTATGTCCCTGTGCCAATGTATCTGTGTCTCTGTCTCTGTGACTTTGTCTCTGCGTATCTGTCTCTGTGTCTCTGTCTCTGTGTGTCTGTCTCTGTGTCTCTGTCTCTGTGTCTCTGTCTCTGTGTCTCTGTCTCTGTGTCTCTGTCTCTGTGTCTCTGTCTCTGTGTCTCTGTCTCTGTGTCTCTGTCTCTGTGTCTCTGTCTCTGTGTCTCTGTCTCTGTGTCTCTCTCTCTGTGTCTCTGTCTTTGTCTCTGTCTCTGTGCCTCTGTCTCTGTGTCTCTGTCTCTGTGTCTCTGTCTCTGTGTCTCTGTCTCTGTGTCTCTGTCTCTGTGTCTCTGACTCTGTGTCTCTGTCTCTGTGTCTGTGTCTCTGTGTCTCTGTCTCTGTGTCTCTGACTCTGTGTCTCTGTCGATGTGTCTAAGTCTCCTTGTCTCTGTCTCTGTGTCTCTGCCTCTGTCTCCGTGTGTCTTAATCTGTGTCTCTGTCTATGCGCCTATGTATCTGTGTATCCGTCTCTGTGTCTGTGCTCTGTGTCTCTGTCTCTGTGTCTCTGTCGATGTGCCTAAGTCTCCTTGTCTCTGTCTCTGTGTCTTTGTCTCTGTGTCTCTGTCTCTGTGTCTCTGTCTCTGTGTCTCTGTCTCTGTGTCTCTGTCTCTGTGTCTCTGTCTCTGTGTCTCTGTCTCTGTGTCTCTGTCTCTGTGTCTCTGTCTCTGTGTCTCTGTCTCTGTGTCTCTGTCTCTGTGTCTCTGTCTCTGTGTCTCTGTCTCTGTGTCTCTGTCTCTGTGTCTAACTCTCCTTGTCTCTGTCTCTGTCTCTGTGTCTCTGTCTCTGTGTCTCTGTCTCTGTGTCTCTGTCTCTGTGTCTCTGTCTCTGTGTCTCTGTCTCTGTGTCTATGTCCCTGTGCCTATGTATCTGTGTGTCTGTCTCTGTGACTTTGTCTCTGTGTCTCTGTCTCTGTGTCTCTGTCGCTGTGTCTAACTCTCCTTGTCTCTGTCTCTGTCTCTGTGTCTCTGTCTCTGTGTCTCTGTCTCTGTGTCTCTCTCTCTGTGTCTCTGTCTTTGTCTCTGTCTCTGTGCCTCTGTCTCTGTGTCTCTGTCTCTGTGTCTCTGTCTCTGTGTCTCTGTCTCTGTGTCTCTGTCTCTGTGTCTGTGTCTCTGTGTCTCTGTCTCTGTGTCTCTGTCTCTGTGTCTCTGTCTCTGTGTCTCTGTCTCTGTGTCTCTGTCTCTGTGTCTCTGTCTCTGTGTCTAACTCTCCTTGTCCCTGTCTCTGTCTCTGTGTCTCTGCCTCTGTGTCTCTGTCTCTGTGTCTCAGTCTCTGTGTCTCTGCCTCTGTGTCTCTGACTCTGTGTCTCTGTCTCTGTGTCTCTGTCTCTGTGTCTAAGTCTCCTTGTCTCTGTCTCTGTGTCTCTGTCTCTGTGTCTCTGTCTCTTTGTCTCTGTCTCTGTGTCTCTGTCCCTGTGTCTCTGTCTCTGTGTCTCTGTCTCTGTGTCTCTGTCTCTGTGTCTCTGTCTCTGTGTCCCTGTATCTGTGTCTCTGTCTCTGTGTCTCTGTCTCTGTGTCTCTGTCTCTGTGTCTCTGTCTCTGTGTCTCTGTCTCTGTGTCTCTGTCTCTGTGTCTCTGTCTCTGTGTCTCTGTCTCTGTGTCTCTGTCTCTGTGTCTCTGTCTCTGTGTCTCTGTCTCTGTGACTTTGTCTCTGTGTCTCTGTCTCTGTGTCTCTGTCGCTGTGTCTAACTCTCCTTGTCTCTGTCTCTGTCTCTGTGTCTCTGTCTCTGTGTCTCTGTCTCTGTGTCTCTGTCTCTGTGTCTCTCTCTCTGTGTCTCTGTCTCTGTGTCTCTGTCTCTGTGTCTCTGTCTCTGTGTCTCTGTCTCTGTGTCTCTGTCTCTGTGTCTCTGTCTCTGTGTCTCTGTCTCTGTGTCTCTGTCTCTGTGTCTCTGTCTCTGTGTCTCTGTCTCTGTGTCTCTGTCTCTGTGTCTCTGTCTCTGTGTCTAACTCTCCTTGTCCCTGTCTCTGTCTCTGTGTCTCTGTCTCTGTGTCTCTGTCTCTGTGTCTCAGTCTCTGTGTCTCTGCCTCTGTGTCTCTGACTCTGTGTCTCTGTCTCTGTGTCTCTGTCTCTGTGTCTAAGTCTCCTTGTCTCTGTCTCTGTGTCTCTGTCTCTGTGTCTCTGTCTCTTTGTCTCTGTCTCTGTGTCTCTGTCCCTGTGTCTCTGTCTCTGTGTCTCTGTATCTGTGTCTCTGTCTCTGTGTCTCTGTCTCTGTGTCTCTGTATCTGTGTCTCTGTCTCTGTGTCTCTGTCTCTGTGTCTCTGTCTCTGTGTCTGTGTCTCTGTGTCTCTGTCTCTGTGTCTCTGTCTCTGTGTCTCTGTCTCTTTGGCTCTGTCTCGGTGTCTCTGTCGATGTGTCTAAGTCTCCTTGTCTCTGTCTCTGTTTCTCTGCCTCTGTCTCCGTTTGTCTTAATCTGTGTCTCTGTCTGTGCGCCTATGTATCTGTGTATCCGTCTCTGTGTCTGTGCTCTGTGTCTCTGTCTCTGTGTCTCTGTCGATGTGCCTCAGTCTCCTTGTCTCTGTCTCTGTGTCTCTGTCTCTGACTCTGTCTCTGTCTCTGTCTCTGTCTCTGTGTCTCTCTCTCTGTGTCTCTGTGTCTGTGTCTCTGTCTCTGTCTCTGTGTCTCTGTCTCTGTGTCTCTGTCTCTGTGTCTCTGTCTCTGTGTCTCTGTCTCTGGGTCTCTGTCTCTGTGTCTCTGTCTGTGTGTCTCCGTCTCTGTGTCTCTGTCTCTGTGTCTCTCTCTGTGTCTCTGTCTCTGTGTCTCTGTCTCTGTGTCTCTGTCTCTGTGTCTCTGTCTCTGTGTCTCTGTCTCTGTGCCTGTGTCTCTGTCTCTGTGTCTCTGTGTCTGTGTCTCTGTCTCTGTGTCTCTGTCTCTGTGTCTCTGTCTCTGTGTCTCTGTCTCTGTGTCTGTGTCTCTGTCTCTGTGTCTCTGTGTCTGTGTCTCTGTCTCTGTGTCTCTGTCTCTGTGTCTCTGTCTCTGTGTCTCTGTCTCTGTGCCTTTGTCTCTGTGTCTCTGTCTCTGTGTCTCTGTCTCAGTGTCTCTGTCTCTGTGTCTCTGTCTCTGTGTCTCTGTCTCTGTGTCTGTGTCTCTGTGTCTCTGTCTCTGTGTCTCTGTCTCTGTGTCTCTGTCTCTGTGTCTCTGTCTCTGTGTCTCTGTCTCTGTGTCTCTGTCTCTGTGCCTCTGTCTCTGTGTTCTGTCTCTGTGTCTCTGTCTCTGTGTCTCTGTCTCTGTGTCTCTGTCTCTGTGTCTCTGTCTCTGTGTCTCTGTCTCTCTGTCTCCGTCTCTGTGTCTCTGTCTCTGTGTCTCTGTCCCTGTGTCTCTGTCTCTGTGTCCCTGTCTCTGTGTCTCTGTCTCTGTGTCTCTGTCTCTGTGTCTCTGTCTCTGTGTCTCTGCCTCTGTGTCTCTGTCTCTGTGTCTCTGTCTCTGTGTCTCTGTCTCTGTGTGTCTGTCTCTGTGTCTCTGTCTCTGTGTCTCTGTCTCTGTGTCTAACTCTCCTTGTCCCTGTCTCTGTCTCTGTGTATCTGTCTCTGTGTCTCTGTCTCTGTGTCTCAGTCTCTGTGTCTCTGTCTCTGTGTCTCTGTCTCTGTGTCTCTGTCTCTGTGTCTCTGTCTCTGTGTCTCTGTCTCTGTGTCTCTGTCTCTGTGTCTGTGTCTCTGTCTCTGTCTCTGTGTCTCGCTCTCTCTGTGTCTATGTCCCTGTGCCTATGTATCTGTGTCTCTGTCTCTGTGACTTTGTCTCTGCGTATCTGTCTCTGTGTCTCTGTCTCTGTGTCTCTGTCTCTGTGTCTCTGTCTCTGTGTCACTGTCTCTGTGTCTCTGTCTCTGTTTCTCTGTCTCTGTGCCTCTGTCTCTGTGTCTCTGTCTCTGTGTCTCTGTCTCTGTGTCTCTGTCTCTGTGTCTCTGTCTCTGTGTCTAAGTCTCCTTGTCTCTGTCTCTGTGTCTCTGTCTCTGTGTCTCTGTCTCTTTGTCTCTGTCTCTGTGTCTCTGTCCCTGTGTCTCTGTCTCTGTGTCTCTGTCTCTGTGTCTCTGTCTCTGTGTCTCTGTCTCTGTGTCTCTGTATCTGTGTCTCTGTCTCTGTGTCTCTGTCTCTGTGTCTCTGTCTCTGTGTCTCTGTCTCTGTGTCTCTGTCTCTGTGTCTCTGTCTCTGTGTCTCTGTCTCTGTGTCTCTGTCTCTGTGTCTCTGTCTCTGTGTCTCTGTCTCTGTGACTTTGTCTCTGTGTCTCTGTCTCTGTGTCTCTGTCGCTGTGTCTAACTCTCCTTGTCTCTGTCTCTGTCTCTGTGTCTCTGTCTCTGTGTCTCTGTCTCTGTGTCTCTGTCTCTGTGTCTCTGTCTCTGTGTGTCTCTCTCTGTGTCTCTGTCTTTGCCTCTGTCTCTGTGCCTCTGTCTCTGTGTCTCTGTCTCTGTGTCTCTGTCTCTGTGTCTCTGTCTCTGTGCCTCTGTCTCTGTGTCTGTGTCTCTGTGTCTCTGTCTCTGTGTCTCTGTCTCTGTGTCTCTGTCTCTTTGGCTCTGTCTCGGTGTCTCTGTCGATGTGTCTAAGTCTCCTTGTCTCTGTCTCTGTTTCTCTGCCTCTGTCTCCGTTTGTCTTAATCTGTGTCTCTGTCTGTGCGCCTATGCATCTGTGTATCCGTCTCTGTGTCTGTGCTCTGTGTCTCTGTCTCTGTGTCTCTGTCGATGTGCCTCAGTCTCCTTGTCTCTGTCTCTGTGTCTCTGCCTCTGTCTCCGTGTGTCTTAATCTGTGTCTCTGTCTGTGCGCCTATGTATCTGTGTATCCGTCTCTGTGTCTGTGCTCTGTGTCTCTGTCTCTGACTCTGTCTCCGTCTCTGTCTCTGTGTCTCTGTCTCTGTGTCTAAGTCTCCTTGTCTCTGCCTCTGTGTCTCTGCCTCTGTCTCCGTGTGTCTTAATCTGTGTCTCTGTCTGTGCGCCTATGTATCTGTGTATCCGTCTCTGTGTCTGTGCTCTGTGTCTCTGTCTCTGACTCTGTCTCTGTCTCTGTCTCTGTCTCTGCCTCTGTGTCTCTGTCTCTGTGTCTCTCTCTCTGTGTCTCTGTGTCTGTGTCTCTGTCTCTGTCTCTGTGTCTCTGTCTCTGTGTCTCTGTCTCTGTGTCTCAGTCTCTGGGTCTCTGTCTCTGTGTCTCTGTCTGTGTGTCTCCGTCTCTGTGTCTCTGTCTCTGTGTCTCTCTCTGTGTCTCTGTCTCTGTGTCTCTGTGTCTGTGTCTCTGTCTCTGTGTCTCTGTCTCCGTGTCTCTGTCTCTGTGTCTCTGTCTCTGTGTCTCTGTCTCTGTGTCTCTGTCTCTGTGTCGCTGTCTCTGTGTCTCTGTCTCTGTGTCTCTGTCTCTGTGTCTCTGTCTCTGTGTCTGTGTCTCTGTCTCTGTGTCTGTGTCTCTCTCACTCTGTGTCTCTGTCTCTGTGTCTCTGTCTCTGTGTCTCTGCCTCTGTGTCTCTGTCTCTGTGTCTCTGTCTCTGTGTCTCTGTCTCTGTGTCTCTGTCTCTGTGTCTCTGTCTCTGTGTCTCTGTCTCTGTGTCTGTGTCTCTGTCTCTGTCTCTGTGTCTCGCTCGCTCTGTGTCTATGTCCCTGTGCCTATGTATCTGTGTCTCTGTCTCTGTGACTTTGTCTCTGCGTATCTGTCTCTGTGTCTCTGTCTCTGTGTCTCTGTCTCTGTGTCTCAGTCTCTGTGTCTCTGTCTCTGTGTCTCTGTCTCTGTGTCTCTGTCTCTGTGTCTGTGTCTCTGTCTCTGTCTCAGTGTCTCGCTCTCTCTGTGTCTATGTCCCTGTGCCTATGTATCTGTGTCTCTGTCTCTGTGTCTCTGTCTCTGTGTCTCTGTCTCTGTGTCTCTGTCTCTGTGTCTCTGTCTCTGTGTCTCTGTCTCTGTGTCTCTGTCTCTGTGTCTCTGTCTCTGTGTCTCTGTCTCTGTGTCTCTGTCTCTGTGTCTCTGTCTCTGTGTCTCTGTCTCTGTGTCTCTGTCTCTGTGTCTCTGTCTCTGTGTCTCTGTCTCTGTGTCTCTGTCTCTGTGTCTCTGTCTCTGTGTCTCTGTCTCTGTGTCTCTGTCTCTGACTCTGTCCCTGTCTCTGTCTCTGTGTCTCTGTCTCTGTGTCTAAGTCTCCTTGTCTCTGTCTCTGTGTCTCTGCCTCTGTCTCCATGTGTCTTAATCTGTGTCTCTGTCTGTGCGCCTATGTATCTGTGTATCCGTGTCTGTGTCTGTGCTCTGTGTCTCTGTCTCTGTCTCTGTCTCTGTGTCTCTGTCTCTGTGTCTCTCTCTCTGTGTCTCTGTCTCTGTGTCTCTGTCTCTGTCTCTGTGTCTCTGTCTCTGTGTCTCTGTCTCTGTGTCTCTGTCGATGTGTCTAAGTCTCCTTGTCTCTGTCTCTGTGTCTCTGCCTCTGTCTCCGTGTGTCTTAATCTGTGTCTCTGTCTGTGCGCCTATGTATCTGTGTCTCTGTCTCTGTGTCTCTGTCTCTATGTCTCTGTCTCTGTGTCTCTGTCTCTGTGTCTCTGTCTCTGTGTCTCTGTCTCTGTGTCTCTGTCTCTGTGTCTCTGTCTCTGTGTCTCTGTCTCTGTGTCTCTGTCTCTGTGTCTCTGTCTCTGTGTCTCTGTCTCTGTGTCTCTGTCTCTGTGTCTCTGTCTCTGTGTCTCTGTCTCTGTGTCTCTGTCTCTGTGTCTCTGTCTCTGTGTCTCTGTCTCTGTGTCTCTGTCTCTGTGTCTCTGTCTCTGTGTCTCTGTCTCTGTGTCTCTGTCTCTGTGTCTCTGTCTCTGTGTCTCTGTCTCTGTGTCTCTGTCTCTGTGTCTCTGTCTCTGTGTCTCTGTCTCTGTGTCTCTGTCTCTGTGTCTCTGTCTCTGTGTCTCTGTCTCTGTTTCTTTGTCTCTGTGTCTCTGTCTCTGTGTCTCTGTCTCTGTGTCTCTGTCTCTGTGTCTCTGTCTCTGTGTCTCTGTCTCTGTGTCTGTGTCTGTGTCTCTGTCTCTGTCTCTGTGTCTCTGTCTCTGTGTCTCTGTCTCTGTGTCTCTGTCTCTGTGTCTCTGTCTCTGTGTCTCTGTCTCTGTGTCTCTGTCTCTGTGTCTCTGTCTCTGTGTCTCTGTCTCTGTGTCTCTGTCTCTGTGTCTCTGTCGATGTGTCTAAGTCTCCTTGTCTCTGTCTCTGTGTCTCTGCCTCTGTCTCCGTGTGTCTTAATCTGTGTCTCTGTCTGTGCGCCTTTGTATCTGTGTCTCTGTCTCTGTGTCTCTGTCTCCATGTCTCTGTCTCTGTGTCTGTGTCTCTGTGTCTCTGTCTCTGTGTCTCTGTCTCTGTGTCTCTGTCTCTTTGGCTCTGTCTCGGTGTCTCTGTCGATGTGTCTAAGTCTCCTTGTCTCTGTCTCTGTTTCTCTGCCTCTGTCTCCGTTTGTCTTAATCTGTGTCTCTGTCTGTGCGCCTATGTATCTGTGTATCCGTCTCTGTGTCTGTGCTCTGTGTCTCTGTCTCTGTGTCTCTGTCGATGTGCCTCAGTCTCCTTGTCTCTGTCTCTGTGTCTCTGCCTCTGTCTCCGTGTGTCTTAATCTGTGTCCCTGTCTGTGCGCCTATGTATCTGTGTATCCCTCTCTGTGTCTCTGTCTCTGTGTCTCTGTCTCTGTGTCTCTGTCTCTGTGTCTCTGTCTCTCTGTCTCTGTCTCTGTCTCTGTCTCTGTCTCTGTCTCTGTCTCTGTCTCTGTCTCTGTCTCTGCCTCTGTCTCTGTCCCTGTCTCTGTCTCTCTCACTGTCTCTGTCTCTGTCTCTGTCTCTGTCTTTCTATCTCTGTCTCTGTGTCTCTGTCTCTGTGTCTCTGTCTCTGTGTCTCTGTCTCTGTGTCTCTGTCTCTGTGTCTCTGTCTCTGTGTCTCTGTCTCTGTGTCTCTGTCTCTGTGTCTCTGTCTCTGTGTCTCTGTCTCTGTGTCTAACTCTCCTTGTCTCTGTCTCTGTCTCTGTGTCTCTGTCTCTGTGTCTCTGTCTCTGTGTCTCTGTCTCTGTGTCTCTGTCTCTGTGTCTCTGTCTCTGTGTCTCTGTCTCTGTGTCTATGTCCCTGTGCCTATGTATCTGTGTGTCTGTCTCTGTGACTTTGTCTCTGTGTCTCTGTCTCTGTGTCTCTGTCGCTGTGTCTAACTCTCCTTGTCTCTGTCTCTGTCTCTGTGTCTCTGTCTCTGTGTCTCTGTCTCTGTGCCTCTGTCTCTGTGTCTAACTCTCCTTGTCTCTGTCTCTGTCTCTGTGTCTCTGTCTCTGTGTCTCTGTCTCTGTGTCTCTGTCTCTGTGTCTCTGTCTCTGTGTCTCTGTCTCTGTGTCTCTGTCTCTGTGTCTCTGTCTCTGTGTCTCTGTCTCTGTGTCTCTGTCTCTGTGTCTCTGTCTCTGTGTCTCTGTCTCTGTGTCTCTGTCTCTGTGTCTATGTCCCTGTGCCTATGTATCTGTGTGTCTGTCTCTGTGACTTTGTCTCTGTGTCTCTGTCGCTGTGTCTAACTCTCCTTGTCTCTGTCTCTGTCTCTGTGTCTCTGTCTCTGTGTCTCTGTCTCTGTGTCTCTGTCTCTGTGTCTCTGTCTCTGACTCTGTCCCTGTCTCTGTCTCTGTGTCTCTGTCTCTGTGTCTAAGTCTCCTTGTCTCTGTCTCTGTGTCTCTGCCTCTGTCTCCATGTGTCTTAATCTGTGTCTCTGTCTGTGCGCCTATGTATCTGTGTATCCGTGTCTGTGTCTGTGCTCTGTGTCTCTGTCTCTGTCTCTGTCTCTGTGTCTCTGTCTCTGTGTCTCTCTCTCTGTGTCTCTGTCTCTGTGTCTCTGTCTCTGTCTCTGTGTCTCTGTCTCTGTGTCTCTGTCTCTGTGTCTCTGTCGATGTGTCTAAGTCTCCTTGTCTCTGTCTCTGTGTCTCTGCCTCTGTCTCCGTGTGTCTTAATCTGTGTCTCTGTCTGTGCGCCTATGTATCTGTGTCTCTGTCTCTGTGTCTCTGTCTCTATGTCTCTGTCTCTGTGTCTCTGTCTCTGTGTCTCTGTCTCTGTGTCTCTGTCTCTGTGTCTCTGTCTCTGTGTCTCTGTCTCTGTGTCTCTGTCTCTGTGTCTCTGTCTCTGTGTCTCTGTCTCTGTGTCTCTGTCTCTGTGTCTCTGTCTCTGTGTCTCTGTCTCTGTGTCTCTGTCTCTGTGTCTCTGTCTCTGTGTCTCTGTCTCTGTGTCTCTGTCTCTGTGTCTCTGTCTCTGTTTCTTTGTCTCTGTGTCTCTGTCTCTGTGTCTCTGTCTCTGTGTCTCTGTCTCTGTGTCTCTGTCTCTGTGTCTCTGTCTCTGTGTCTGTGTCTGTGTCTCTGTCTCTGTCTCTGTGTCTCTGTCTCTGTGTCTCTGTCTCTGTGTCTCTGTCTCTGTGTCTCTGTCTCTGTGTCTCTGTCTCTGTGTCTCTGTCTCTGTGTCTCTGTCGATGTGTCTAAGTCTCCTTGTCTCTGTCTCTGTGTCTCTGCCTCTGTCTCCGTGTGTCTTAATCTGTGTCTCTGTCTGTGCGCCTTTGTATCTGTGTCTCTGTCTCTGTGTCTCTGTCTCCATGTCTCTGTCTCTGTGTCTGTGTCTCTGTGTCTCTGTCTCTGTGTCTCTGTCTCTGTGTCTCTGTCTCTTTGGCTCTGTCTCGGTGTCTCTGTCGATGTGTCTAAGTCTCCTTGTCTCTGTCTCTGTTTCTCTGCCTCTGTCTCCGTTTGTCTTAATCTGTGTCTCTGTCTGTGCGCCTATGTATCTGTGTATCCGTCTCTGTGTCTGTGCTCTGTGTCTCTGTCTCTGTGTCTCTGTCGATGTGCCTCAGTCTCCTTGTCTCTGTCTCTGTGTCTCTGCCTCTGTCTCCGTGTGTCTTAATCTGTGTCCCTGTCTGTGCGCCTATGTATCTGTGTATCCCTCTCTGTGTCTCTGTCTCTGTGTCTCTGTCTCTGTGTCTCTGTCTCTGTGTCTCTGTCTCTCTGTCTCTGTCTCTGTCTCTGTCTCTGTCTCTGTCTCTGTCTCTGTCTCTGCCTCTGTCTCTGTCCCTGTCTCTGTCTCTCTCACTGTCTCTGTCTCTGTCTCTGTCTCTGTCTTTCTATCTCTGTCTCTGTGTCTCTGTCTCTGTGTCTCTGTCTCTGTGTCTCTGTCTCTGTGTCTCTGTCTCTGTGTCTCTGTCTCTGTGTCTCTGTCTCTGTGTCTCTGTCTCTGTGTCTCTGTCTCTGTGTCTCTGTCTCTGTGTCTAACTCTCCTTGTCTCTGTCTCTGTCTCTGTGTCTCTGTCTCTGTGTCTCTGTCTCTGTGTCTCTGTCTCTGTGTCTCTGTCTCTGTGTCTCTGTCTCTGTGTCTCTGTCTCTGTGTCTCTGTCTCTGTGTCTATGTCCCTGTGCCTATGTATCTGTGTGTCTGTCTCTGTGACTTTGTCTCTGTGTCTCTGTCTCTGTGTCTCTGTCGCTGTGTCTAACTCTCCTTGTCTCTGTCTCTGTCTCTGTGTCTCTGTCTCTGTGTCTCTGTCTCTGTGCCTCTGTCTCTGTGTCTAACTCTCCTTGTCTCTGTCTCTGTCTCTGTGTCTCTGTCTCTGTGTCTCTGTCTCTGTGTCTCTGTCTCTGTGTCTCTGTCTCTGTGTCTCTGTCTCTGTGTCTCTGTCTCTGTGTCTCTGTCTCTGTGTCTCTGTCTCTGTGTCTCTGTCTCTGTGTCTCTGTCTCTGTGTCTCTGTCTCTGTGTCTATGTCCCTGTGCCTATGTATCTGTGTGTCTGTCTCTGTGACTTTGTCTCTGTGTCTCTGTCTCTGTGTCTCTGTCGCTGTGTCTAACTCTCCTTGTCTCTGTCTCTGTCTCTGTGTCTCTGTCTCTGTGTCTCTGTCTCTGTGTCTCTCTCTCTGTGTCTCTGTCTTTGTCTCTGTCTCTGTGCCTCTGTCTCTGTGTCTCTGTCTCTGTGTCTCTGTCTCTGTGTCTCTGTCTCTGTGTCTCTGTCTCTGTGTCTGTGTCTCTGTGTCTCTGTCTCTGTGTCTCTGTCTCTGTGTCTCTGTCCCTTTGGCTCTGTCTCGGTGTCTCTGTCGATGTGTCTAAGTCTCCTTGTCTCTGTCTCTGTTTCTCTGCCTCTGTCTCCGTTTGTCTTAATCTGTGTCTCTGTCTGTGCGCCTATGTATCTGTGTATCCGTCTCTGTGTCTGTGCTCTGTGTCTCTGTCTCTGTGTCTCTGTCGATGTGCCTCAGTCTCCTTGTCTCTGTTTCTGTGTCTCTGTCTCTGACTCTGTCTCTGTCTCTGTCTCTGTCTCTGTGTCTCTCTCTCTGTGTCTCTGTGTCTGTGTCTCTGTCTCTGTCTCTGTGTCTCTGTCTCTGTGTCTCTGTCTCTGTGTCTCTGTCTCTGTGTCTCTGTCTCTGGGTCTCTGTCTCTGTGTCTCTGTCTGTGTGTCTCCGTCTCTGTGTCTCTGTCTCTGTGTCTCTCTCTGTGTCTCTGTCTCTGTGTCTCTGTGTCTGTGTCTCTGTCTCTGTGTCTCTGTCTCCGTGTCTCTGTCTCTGTGTCTCTGTCTCTGTGTCTCTGTCTCTGTGTCTCTGTCTCTGTGTCTCTGTCTCTGTGTCTCTGTCTCTGTGTCTCTGTCTCTGTGTCTGTGTCTCTGTGTCTGTGTCTCTGTCTCTGTGTCTCTGTCTCTGTGTCTCTGTCTCTGTGCCTTTGTCTCTGTGTCTCTGTCTCTGTGTCTCTGTCTCAGTGTCTCTGTCTCTGTGTCTCTGTCTCTGTGTCTCTGTCTCTGTGTCTGTGTCTCTGTGTCTCTGTCTCTGTGTCTCTGTCTCTGTGTCCCTGTCTCTGTGTCTCTGTCTCTGTGTCTCTGTCTCTGTGTCTCTGTCTCTGTGCCTCTGTCTCTGTGTCTCTGTCTCTGTGTCTCTGTCTCTGTGTCTCTGTCTCTGTGTCTCTGTCTCTGTGTCTCTGTCTCTGTGTCTCTGTCTCTGTGTCTCTGTCTCTGTGTCTCTGTCTCTCTGTCTCCGTCTCTGTGTCTCTGTCTCTGTGTCTCTGTCCCTGTGTCTCTGTCTCTGTGTCCCTGTCTCTGTGTCTCTGTCTCTGTGTCTCTGTCTCTGTGTCTCTGTCTCTGTGTCTCTGCCTCTGTGTCTCTGTCTCTGTGTCTCTGTCTCTGTGTCTCTGTCTCTGTGTGTCTGTCTCTGTGTCTCTGTCTCTGTGTCTCTGTCTCTGTGTCTAACTCTCCTTGTCCCTGTCTCTGTCTCTGTGTCTAACTCTCCTTGTCCCTGTCTCTGTCTCTGTGTCTCTGTCTCTGTGTCTCTGTCTCTGTGTCTCAGTCTCTGTGTCTCTGTCTCTGTGTCTCTGTCTCTGTGTCTCTGTCTCTGTGTCTCTGTCTCTGTGTCTCTGTCTCTGTGTCTCTGTCTCTGTGTCTGTGTCTCTGTCTCTGTCTCTGCATCTCGCTCTCTCTGTGTCTATGTCCCTGTGCCTATGTATCTGTGTCTCTGTCTCTGTGACTTTGTCTCTGCGTATCTGTCTCTGTGTCTCTGTCTCTGTGTCTCTGTCTCTGTGTCTCAGTCTCTGTGTCTCAGTCTCTGTGTCTCTGTCTCTGTGTCTCTGTCTCTGTGTCTGTGTCTCTGTCTCTGTCTCTGTGTCTCGCTCTCTCCGTGTCTATGTCCCTGTGCCTATGTATCTGTGTCTCTGTCTCTGTGACTTTGTCTCTGCGTATCTGTCTCTGTGTCTCTGTCTCTGTGTCTCTGTCTCTGTGTCTCTGTCTCTGTGTCACTGTCTCTGTGTCTCTGTCTCTGTTTCTCTGTCTCTGTGCCTCTGTCTCTGTGCCTCTGTCTCTGTGTCTCTGTCTCTGTGTCTCTGTCTCTGTGTCTCTGTCTCTGTGTCTCTGTCTCTGTGTCTCTGTCTCTGTGTCTCTGTCTCTGTGTCTAAGTCTCCTTGTCTCTGTCTCTGTGTCTCTGTCTCTGTGTCTCTGTCTCTTTGTCTCTGTCTCTGTGTCTCTGTCCCTGTGTCTCTGTCTCTGTGTCTCTGTCTCTGTGTCTCTGTCTCTGTGTCTCTGTCTCTGTGTCTCTGTATCTGTGTCTCTGTCTCTGTGTCTCTGTCTCTGTGTCTCTGTCTCTGTGTCTCTGTCTCTGTGTCTCTGTCTCTGTGTCTCTGTCTCTGTGTCTCTGTCTCTGTGTCTCTGTCTCTGTGACTTTGTCTCTGTGTCTCTGTCTCTGTGTCTCTGTCGCTGTGTCTAACTCTCCTTGTCTCTGTCTCTGTCTCTGTGTCTCTGTCTCTGTGTCTCTGTCTCTGTGTCTCTGTCTCTGTGTCTCTGTCTCTGTGTCTCTCTCTCTGTGTCTCTGTCTTTGCCTCTGTCTCTGTGCCTCTGTCTCTGTGTCTCTGTCTCTGTGTCTCTGTCTCTGTGTCTCTGTCTCTGTGTCTCTGTCTCTGTGTCTCTGTCTCTGTGTCTAACTCTCCTTGTCCCTGTCTCTGTCTCTGTGTCTAACTCTCCTTGTCCCTGTCTCTGTCTCTGTGTCTCTGTCTCTGTGTCTCTGTCTCTGTGTCTCTGTCTCTGTGTCTGTGTCTCTGTCTCTGTGTCTCTGTGTCTGTGTCTCTGTCTCTGTGTCTCTGTCTCTGTGTCTCTGTCTCTGTGCCTTTGTCTCTGTGTCTCTGTCTCTGTGTCTCTGTCTCAGTGTCTCTGTCTCTGTGTCTCTGTCTCTGTGTCTCTGTCTCTGTGTCTGTGTCTCTGTGTCTCTGTCTCTGTGTCTCTGTCTCTGTGTCTCTGTCTCTGTGTCTCTGTCTCTGTGTCTCTGTCTCTGTGTCTCTGTCTCTGTGCCTCTGTCTCTGTGTCTCTGTCTCTGTGTCTCTGTCTCTGTGTCTCTGTCTCTGTGTCTCTGTCTCTGTGTCTCTGTCTCTGTGTCTCTGTCTCTCTGTCTCCGTCTCTGTGTCTCTGTCTCTGTGTCTCTGTCCCTGTGTCTCTGTCTCTGTGTCCCTGTCTCTGTGTCTCTGTCTCTGTGTCTCTGTCTCTGTGTCTCTGTCTCTGTGTCTCTGCCTCTGTGTCTCTGTCTCTGTGTCTCTGTCTCTGTGTCTCTGTCTCTGTGTGTCTGTCTCTGTGTCTCTGTCTCTGTGTCTCTGTCTCTGTGTCTCTGTCTCTGTGTCTCTGTCTCTGTGTCTCTGTCTCTTTGGCTCTGTCTCGGTGTCTCTGTCGATGTGTCTAAGTCTCCTTGTCTCTGTCTCTGTTTCTCTGCCTCTGTCTCCGTTTGTCTTAATCTGTGTCTCTGTCTGTGCGCCTATGCATCTGTGTATCCGTCTCTGTGTCTGTGCTCTGTGTCTCTGTCTCTGTGTCTCTGTCGATGTGCCTCAGTCTCCTTGTCTCTGTCTCTGTGTCTCTGCCTCTGTGTCTCTCTCTCTGTGTCTCTGTGTCTGTGTCTCTGTCTCTGTCTCTGTGTCTCTGTCTCTGTGTCTCTGTCTCTGTGTCTCAGTCTCTGGGTCTCTGTCTCTGTGTCTCTGTCTGTGTGTCTCCGTCTCTGTGTCTCTGTCTCTGTGTCTCTCTCTGTGTCTCTGTCTCTGTGTCTCTGTGTCTGTGTCTCTGTCTCTGTGTCTCTGTCTCCGTGTCTCTGTCTCTGTGTCTCTGTCTCTGTGTCTCTGTCTCTGTGTCTCTGTCTCTGTGTCTCTGTCTCTGTGTCTCTGTCTCTGTGTCTCTGTCTCTGTGTCTCTGTCTCTGTGTCTGTGTCTCTGTCTCTGTGTCTGTGTCTCTCTCACTCTGTGTCTCTGTCTCTGTGTCTCTGTCTCTGTGTCTCTGCCTCTGTGTCTCTGTCTCTGTGTCTCTGTCTCTGTGTCTCTGTCTCTGTGTCTCTGTCTCTGTGTCTCCGTCTCTGTGTCTCTGTCTCTGTGTCTGTGTCTCTGTCTCTGTCTCTGTGTCTCGCTCTCTCTGTGTCTATGTCCCTGTGCCTATGTATCTGTGTCTCTGTCTCTGTGACTTTGTCTCTGCGTATCTGTCTCTGTGTCTCTGTCTCTGTGTCTCTGTCTCTGTGTCTCAGTCTCTGTGTCTCTGTCTCTGTGTCTCTGTCTCTGTGTCTCTGTCTCTGTGTCTGTGTCTCTGTCTCTGTCTCAGTGTCTCGCTCTCTCTGTGTCTATGTCCCTGTGCCTATGTATCTGTGTCTCTGTCTCTGTGTCTCTGTCTCTGTGTCTCTGTCTCTGTGTCTCTGTCTCTGTGTCTCTGTCTCTGTGTCTCTGTCTCTGTGTCTCTGTCTCTGTGTCTCTGTCTCTGTGTCTCTGTCTCTGTGTCTCTGTCTCTGTGTCTCTGTCTCTGTGTCTCTGTCTCTGTGTCTCTGTCTCTGTGTCTCTGTCTCTGTGTCTCTGTCTCTGTGTCTCTGTCTCTGTGTCTCTGTCTCTGTGTCTCTGTCTCTGTGTCTCTGTCTCTGTGTCTCTGTCTCTGTGTCTCTGTCTCTGTGTCTCTGTCTCTGTGTCTCTGTCTCTGACTCTGTCCCTGTCTCTGTCTCTGTGTCTCTGTCTCTGTGTCTAAGTCTCCTTGTCTCTGTCTCTGTGTCTCTGCCTCTGTCTCCATGTGTCTTAATCTGTGTCTCTGTCTGTGCGCCTATGTATCTGTGTATCCGTGTCTGTGTCTGTGCTCTGTGTCTCTGTCTCTGTCTCTGTCTCTGTGTCTCTGTCTCTGTGTCTCTCTCTCTGTGTCTCTGTCTCTGTGTCTCTGTCTCTGTCTCTGTGTCTCTGTCTCTGTGTCTCTGTCTCTGTGTCTCTGTCTCTGTGTCTCTGTCGATGTGTCTAAGTCTCCTTGTCTCTGTCTCTGTGTCTCTGCCTCTGTCTCCGTGTGTCTTAATCTGTGTCTCTGTCTGTGCGCCTATGTATCTGTGTCTCTGTCTCTGTGTCTCTGTCTCTATGTCTCTGTCTCTGTGTCTCTGTCTCTGTGTCTCTGTCTCTGTGTCTCTGTCTCTGTGTCTCTGTCTCTGTGTCTCTGTCTCTGTATCTCTGTCTCTGTGTCTCTGTCTCTGTGTCTCTGTCTCTGTGTCTCTGTCTCTGTGTCTCTGTCTCTGTGTCTCTGTCTCTGTGTCTCTGTCTCTGTGTCTCTGTCTCTGTGTCTCTGTCTCTGTGTCTCTGTCTCTGTGTCTCTGTCTCTGTGTCTCTGTCTCTGTGTCTCTGTCTCTGTGTCTCTGTCTCTGTGTCTCTGTCTCTGTGTCTCTGTCTCTGTGTCTCTGTCTCTGTGTCTCTGTCTCTGTGTCTCTGTCTCTGTGTCTCTGTCTCTGTGTCTCTGTCTCTGTGTCTCTGTCTCTGTGTCTGTGTCTGTGTCTCTGTCTCTGTCTCTGTGTCTCTGTCTCTGTGTCTCTGTCTCTGTGTCTCTGTCTCTGTGTCTCTGTCTCTGTGTCTCTGTCTCTGTGTCTCTGTCTCTGTGTCTCTGTCTCTGTGTCTCTGTCTCTGTGTCTCTGTCTCTGTGTCTGTGTCTCTGTCTCTGTCTCTGTGTCTCGCTCTCTCTGTGTCTATGTCCCTTGCCTATGTATCTGTGTCTCTGTCTCTGTGACTTTGTCTCTGCGTATCTGTCTCTGCGTATCTGTCTCTCTGTCTCTGTCTCTGTGTCTCTGTCTCTGTGTCTCTGTCTCTGTGTCTCTGTCTCTGTGTCTCTGTCTCTGTGTCTCTGTCTCTGTGTCTCTGTCTCTGTGTCTCTGTCTCTGTGTCTCTGTCTCTGTGTCTCTGTCTCTGTGTCTCAGTCTCTGTGTCTCTGTCGATGTGTCTAAGTCTCCTTGTCTCTGTCTCTGTGTCTCTGCCTCTGTCTCCGTGTGTCTTAATCTGTGTCTCTGTCTGTGCGCCTATGTATCTGTGTCTCTGTCTCTGTGTCTCTGTCTCCATGTCTCTGTCTCTGTGTCTGTGTCTCTGTGTCTCTGTCTCTGTGTCTCTGTCTCTGTGTCTCTGTCTCTTTGGCTCTGTCTCGGTGTCTCTGTCGATGTGTCTAAGTCTCCTTGTCTCTGTCTCTGTTTCTCTGCCTCTGTCTCCGTTTGTCTTAATCTGTGTCTCTGTCTGTGCGCCTATGTATCTGTGTATCCGTCTCTGTGTCTGTGCTCTGTGTCTCTGTCTCTGTGTCTCTGTCGATGTGCCTCAGTCTCCTTGTCTCTGTCTCTGTGTCTCTGCCTCTGTCTCCGTGTGTCTTAATCTGTGTCCCTGTCTGTGCGCCTATGTATCTGTGTATCCGTCTCTGTGTCTCTGTCTCTGTGTCTCTGTCTCTGTGTCTCTGTCTCTGTGTCTCTGTCTCCCTGTCTCTGTCTCTGTCTCTGTCTCTGTCTCTGTCTCTGTCTCTGTCTCTGTCTCTGCCTCTGTCTCTGTCCCTGTCTCTGTCTCTCTCACTGTCTCTGTCTCTGTCTCTGTCTCTGTCTTTCTATCTCTGTCTCTGTGTCTCTGTCTCTGTGTCTCTGTCTCTGTGTCTCTGTCTCTGTGTCTCTGTCTCTGTGTCTCTGTCTCTGTGTCTCTGTCTCTGTGTCTCTGTCTCTGTGTCTCTGTCTCTGTGTCTCTGTCTCTGTGTCTCTGTCTCTGTGTCTCTGTCTCTGTGTCTCTGTCTCTGTGTCTCTGTCTCTGTGTCTCTGTCTCTGTGTCTCTGTCTCTGTGTCTCTGTCTCTGTGTCTCTGTCTCTGTGTCTCTGTCTCTGTGTCGCTGTCTCTGTGTCGCTGTCTCTGTGTCTCTGTCTCTGTGTCTCTGTCTCTGTGTCTCTGTCTCTGTGTCTCTGTCTCTGTGTCTGTGTCTCTGTCTCTGTGTCTGTGTCTCTCTCACTCTGTGTCTATGTCCCTGTGCCTATGTATCTGTGTCTCTGTCTCTGTGACTTTGTCTCTGCGTATCTGTCTCTGCGTCTCTGTCTCTGTGTCTCTGTCTCTGTGTCTCTGTCTCTGTGTCTCTGTCTCTGTGTCTCTGTCTCTGTGTCACTGTCTCTGCGTACCTGCCTCTGTGTCTCTGTATCTGTGTCTCTGTCTCTGTGTCTCTGTCTCTGTGCCTCTGTCTCTGTGTCTCTGTCTCTGTGTCTCTGTCTCTGTGTCTCTGTCTCTGTGTCTCTGTCTCTGTGTCTCTGTCTCTGTCTCTGTCTCTGTGTCTCTGTCTCTGTGTCTCTGTCTCTGTGTCTCTGTCTCTGTGTCTCTGTCTCTGTGTCTCTGTCTCTGTGTCTCTGTCTCTGTGTCTCTGTCTCTGTGTCTCTGTCTCTGTGTCTCTGTCTCTGTGTCTATGTCCCTGTGCCTATGTATCTGTGTGTCTGTCTCTGTGACTTTGTCTCTGTGTCTCTGTCTCTGTGTCTCTGTCGCTGTGTCTAACTCTCCTTGTCTCTGTCTCTGTCTCTGTGTCTCTGTCTCTGTGTCTCTGTCTCTGTGTCTCTCTCTCTGTGTCTCTGTCTTTGTCTCTGTCTCTGTGCCTCTGTCTCTGTGTCTCTGTCTCTGTGTCTCTGTCTCTGTGTCTCTGTCTCTGTGTCTCTGTCTCTGTGTCTCTGTCTCTGTGTCTGTGTCTCTGTGTCTCTGTCTCTGTGTCTCTGTCTCTGTGTCTCTGTCTCTGTGTCTCTGTCTCTGTGTCTCTGTCTCTGTGTCTAACTCTCCTTGTCCCTGTCTCTGTCTCTGTGTCTCTGTCTCTGTGTCTCTGTCTCTGTGTCTCAGTCTCTGTGTCTCTGCCTCTGTGTCTCTGACTCTGTGTCTCTGTCTCTGTGTCTCTGTCTCTGTGTCTAAGTCTCCTTGTCTCTGTCTCTGTGTCTCTGTCTCTGTGTCTCTGTCTCTTTGTCTCTGTCTCTGTGTCTCTGTCCCTGTGTCTCTGTCTCTGTGTCTCTGTCTCTGTGTCTCTGTCTCTGTGTCTCTGTCTCTGTGTCTCTGTATCTGTGTCTCTGTCTCTGTGTCTCTGTCTCTGTGTCTCTGTCTCTGTGTCTCTGTCTCTGTGTCTCTGTCTCTGTGTCTCTGTCTCTGTGTCTCTGTCTCTGTGTCTCTGTCTCTGTGTCTCTGTCTCTGTGTCTCTGTCTCTGTGACTTTGTCTCTGTGTCTCTGTCTCTGTGTCTCTGTCGCTGTGTCTAACTCTCCTTGTCTCTGTCTCTGTCTCTGTGTCTCTGTCTCTGTGTCTCTGTCTCTGTGTCTCTGTCTCTGTGTCTCTCTCTCTGTGTCTCTGTCTCTGTGTCTCTGTCTCTGTGTCTCTGTCTCTGTGTCTCTGCCTCTGTGTCTCTGTCTCTGTGTCTCTGTCTCTGTGTCTCTGTCTCTGTGTCTCTGTCTGTGTGCCTCTGTCTCTGTGTCTCTGTCTCTCTCTCTCTCTCTGTCTCCGTCTCTGTCTCTGTGTCTCTGTCTCTGTGTCTCTGTGTCTGTGTCTCTGTCTCTGTGTCTCTGTCTCTGTGTCTCTGGCTCTGTGTCTCTGTCTCTGTGTCTCTGTCTCTGTGTCTCTGTCTCTGTGTCTCTGTCTCTGTGTCCCTGTCTCTGTGTCTCTGTCTCTGTGTCTCTGTCTCTATGTCTCTGTCTCTGTGTCTCTGTCTCTGTGTCACTGTCTCTGCGTACCTGCCTCTGTGTCTCTGTGTCTGTGTCTCTGGCTCTGTGTCTCTGTCTCTGTGTCTCAGTCTCTGTGTCTCTGTCTCTGTGTCTCTGTCTCTGTGTCTCTCTCTCTGTGTCTCTGTCTCTGTGTCTGTGTCTCTGTCTCTGTCTCTGTGTCTCTCTCTCTCTGTGTCTATGTCCCTGTGCCTATGTATCTGTGTCTCTGTCTCTGTGTCTCTGTCTCTGTGTCTCTGTCTCTGTGTCTCTGTCTCTGTGTCTCTGTCTCTGTGTCTCTGTCTCTGTGTCTCTGTCTCTGTGTCTCTGTCTCTGTGTCTCTGTCTCTGTGTCTCTGTCTCTGTGTCTCTGTCTCTGTGTCTCTGTCTCTGTGTCTCTGTCTCTGTGTCTCTGTCTCTGTGTCTCTGTCTCTGTGTCTCTGTCTCTGTGTCTCTGTCTCTGTGTCTCTGTCTCTGTGTCTCTGTCTCTGTGTCTCTGTCTCTGTGTCTCTGTCTCTGTGTCTCTGTCTCTGTGTCTCTGTCTCTGTGTCTCTGTCTCTGTGTCTCTGTCTCTGTGTCTCTGTCTCTGTGTCTCTGTCTCTGTGTCTCTGACTCTGTGTCTCTGTCTCTTTGGCTCTGTCTCGGTGTCTCTGTCGATGTGTCTAAGTCTCCTTGTCTCTGTCTCTGTGTCTCTGCCTCTGTCTCCGTGTGTCTTAATCTGTGTCTCTGTCTATGCGCCTATGTATCTGTGTATCCGTCTCTGTGTCTGTGCTCTGTGTCTCTGTCTCTGTGTCTCTGTCGGTGTGCCTAAGTCTCCTTGTCTCTGTCTCTGTGTCTTTGTCTCTGTGTCTCTGTCTCTGTGTCTCTGTCTCTGTGTCTCTGTCTCTGTGTCTCTGTCTCTGTGTCTCTGTCTCTGTGTCTCTGTCTCTGTGTCTCTGTCTCTGTGTCTCTGTCTCTGTGTCTCTGTCTCTGTGTCTCTGTCTCTGTGTCTCTGTCTCTGTGTCTCTGTCTCTGTGTCTCTGTCTCTGTGTCTCTGTCTCTGTGTCTCTGTCTCTGTGTCTCTGTCTCTGTGTCTCTGTCTCTGTGTCTAACTCTCCTTGTCTCTGTCTCTGTCTCTGTGTCTCTGTCTCTGTGTCTCTGTCTCTGTGTCTCTGTCTCTGTGTCTCTGTCTCTGTGTCTCTGTCTCTGTGTCTCTGTCTCTGTGTCTCTGTCTCTGTGTCTCTGTCTCTGTGTCTATGTCCCTGTGCCTATGTATCTGTGTGTCTGTCTCTGTGTCTCTGTCTCTGTGTCTGTGTCTCTGTGTCTCTGTCTCTGTGTCTCTGTCTCTGGGTCTCTGTCTCTGTGTCTCTGTCTCTGTGTCTCTGTCTCTGTGTCTAACTCTCCTTGTCCCTGTCTCTGTCTCTGTGTCTCTGTCTCTGTGTCTCTGTCTCTGTGTCTCAGTCTCTGTGTCTCTGCCTCTGTGTCTCTGACTCTGTGTCTCTGTCTCTGTGTCTCTGTCTCTGTGTCTAAGTCTCCTTGTCTCTGTCTCTGTGTCTCTGTCTCTGTGTCTCTGTCTCTTTGTCTCTGTCTCTGTGTCTCTGTCCCTGTGTCTCTGTCTCTGTGTCTCTGTCTCTGTGTCTCTGTCTCTGTGTCTCTGTCTCTGTGTCTCTGTATCTGTGTCTCTGTCTCTGTGTCTCTGTCTCTGTGTCTCTGTCTCTGTGTCTCTGTCTCTGTGTCTCTGTCTCTGTGTCTCTGTCTCTGTGTCTCTGTCTCTGTGTCTCTGTCTCTGTGTCTCTGTCTCTGTGTCTCTGTCTCTGTGTCTCTGTCTCTGTGTCTCTGTCTCTGTGACTTTGTCTCTGTGTCTCTGTCTCTGTGTCTCTGTCGCTGTGTCTAACTCTCCTTGTCTCTGTCTCTGTCTCTGTGTCTCTGTCTCTGTGTCTCTGTCTCTGTGTCTCTGTCTCTGTGTCTCTCTCTCTGTGTCTCTGTCTCTGTGTCTCTGTCTCTGTGTCTCTGTCTCTGTGTCTCTGTCTCTGTGTCTCTGTCTCTGTGTCTCTGTCTCTGTGTCTCTGTCTCTGTGTCTCTGTCTCTGTGTCTCTGTCTCTGTGTCTCTGTCTCTGTGTCTCTGTCTCTGTGTCTCTGTCTCTGTGTCTCTGTCTCTGTGTCTCTGTCTCTGTGACTTTGTCTCTGCGTATCTGTCTCTGTGGCTCTGTCTCTGTGTCTCTGTCTCTGTGTCTCTGTCTCTGTGTCCCTCTCTCTGTGTCTCTGTCTCTGTGTCTCTGTCTCTGTGTCTCTGTCTCTGTGTCTCTGCCTCTGTGTCTCTGTCACTGTGTCTCTGTCTCTGTGTCTCTGTCTCTGTGTCTCTGTCTCTGTGTCTCTGTCTCTGTGTCTCTGTCTCTGTGTCTCTGTCTCTGTGTCTCTGTCTCTGTGTCTCTGTCTCTGTGTCTGTGTCTCTGTCTCTGTCTCTGTGTCTCGCTCTCTCTGTGTCTATGTCCCTGTGCCTATGTATCTGTGTCTCTGTCTCTGTGACTTTGTCTCTGCGTATCTGTCTCTGCGTATCTGTCTCTCTGTCTCTGTCTCTGTCTCTGTATCTCTGTCTCTGTGTCTCTGTCTCTGTGTCTCTGTCTCTGTGTCTCTGTCTCTGTGTCTCTGTCTGTGTGTCTCTGTCTCTGTGTCTCTGTCTCTCTCTCTCTCTCTGTCTCCGTCTCTGTCTCTGTGTCTCTGTCTCTGTGTCTCTGTGTCTGTGTCTCTGTCTCTGTGTCTCTGTCTCTGTGTCTCTGGCTCTGTGTCTCTGTCTCTGTGTCTCTGTCTCTGTGTCTCTGTCTCTGTGTCTCTGTCTCTGTGTCCCTGTCTCTGTGTCTCTGTCTCTGTGTCTCTGTCTCTATGTCTCTGTCTCTGTGTCTCTGTCTCTGTGTCACTGTCTCTGCGTACCTGCCTCTGTGTCTCTGTGTCTGTGTCTCTGGCTCTGTGTCTCTGTCTCTGTGTCTCAGTCTCTGTGTCTCTGTCTCTGTGTCTCTGTCTCTGTGTCTCTGTCTCTGTGTCTCTGTCTCTGTGTCTCTCTCTCTGTGTCTCTGTCTCTGTGTCTGTGTCTCTGTCTCTGTCTCTGTGTCTCTCTCTCTCTGTGTCTATGTCCCTGTGCCTATGTATCTGTGTCTCTGTCTCTGTGACTTTGTCTCTGCGTATCTGTCTCTGTGTCTCTGTCTCTGTGTGTCTGTCTCTGTGTCTCTGTCTCTGTGTCTCTGTCTCTGTGTCTCTGTCTCTGTGTCTCTGTCTCTGTGTCTCTGTCTCTGTGTCTCTGTCTCTGTGTCTCTCTCTCTGTGTCTCTGTCTTTGTCTCTGTCTCTGTGCCTCTGTCTCTGTGTCTCTGTCTCTGTGTCTCTGTCTCTGTGTCTCTGTCTCTGTGTCTCTGTCTCTGTGTCTCTGTCTCTGTGTCTCTGTCTCTGTGTCTGTGTCTCTGTGTCTCTGTCTCTGTGTCTCTGACTCTGTGTCTCTGTCTCTTTGGCTCTGTCTCGGTGTCTCTGTCGATGTGTCTAAGTCTCCTTGTCTCTGTCTCTGTGTCTCTGCCTCTGTCTCCGTGTGTCTTAATCTGTGTCTCTGTCTATGCGCCTATGTATCTGTGTATCCGTCTCTGTGTCTGTGCTCTGTGTCTCTGTCTCTGTGTCTCTGTCGATGTGCCTAAGTCTCCTTGACTCTGTCTCTGTGTCTTTGTCTCTGTGTCTCTGTCTCTGTGTCTCTGTCTCTGTGTCTCTGTCTCTGTGTCTCTGTCTCTGTGTCTCTGTCTCTGTGTCTCTGTCTCTGTGTCTCTGTCTCTGTGTCTCTGTCTCTGTGTCTCTGTCTCTGTGTCTCTGTCTCTGTGTCTCTGTCTCTGTGTCTCTGTCTCTGTGTCTCTGTCTCTGTGTCTCTGTCTCTGTGTCTAACTCTCCTTGTCTCTGTCTCTGTCTCTGTGTCTCTGTCTCTGTGTCTCTGTCTCTGTGTCTCTGTCTCTGTGTCTCTGTCTCTGTGTCTCTGTCTCTGTGTCTCTGTCTCTGTGTCTCTGTCTCTGTGTCTATGTCCCTGTGCCTATGTATCTGTGTGTCTGTCTCTGTGACTTTGTCTCTGTGTCTCTGTCTCTGTGTCTCTGTCGCTGTGTCTAACTCTCCTTGTCTCTGTCTCTGTCTCTGTGTCTCTGTCTCTGTGTCTCTGTCTCTGTGTCTCTCTCTCTGTGTCTCTGTCTTTGTCTCTGTCTCTGTGCCTCTGTCTCTGTGTCTCTGTCTCTGTGTCTCTGTCTCTGTGTCTCTGTCTCTGTGTCTCTGTCTCTGTGTCTGTGTCTCTGTGTCTCTGTCTCTGTGTCTCTGTCTCTGTGTCTCTGTCTCTGTGTCTCTGTCTCTGTGTCTCTGTCTCTGTGTCTAACTCTCCTTGTCCCTGTCTCTGTCTCTGTGTCTCTGTCTCTGTGTCTCTGTCTCTGTGTCTCTGCCTCTGTGTCTCTGTCACTGTGTCTCTGTCTCTGTGTCTCTGTCTCTGTGTCTCTGTCTCTGTGTCTCTGTCTCTGTGTCTCTGTCTCTGTGTCTCTGTCTCTGTGTCTCTGTCTCTGTGTCTCTGTCTCTGTGTCTCTGTCTCTGTGTCTCTGTCTCTGTGTCTCTGTCTCTGTGTCTCTGTCTCTGTGTCTCTGTCTCTGTGTCTCTGTCTCTGTGTCTGTGTCTCTGTCTCTGTCTCTGTGTCTCGCTCTCTCTGTGTCTATGTCCCTGTGCCTATGTATCTGTGTCTCTGGCTCTGTGACTTTGTCTCTGCGTATCTGTCTCTGCGTATCTGTCTCTCTGTCTCTGTCTCTGTATCTCTGTCTCTGTGTCTCTGTCTCTGTGTCTCTGTCTCTGTGTCTCTGTCTCTGTGTCTCTGTCTGTGTGCCTCTGTCTCTGTGTCTCTGTCTCTCTCTCTCTCTCTGTCTCCGTCTCTGTCTCTGTGTCTATGTCTCTGTCTCTGTCTCTGTGTCTCTCTCTCTCTGTGTCTATGTCCCTGTGCCTATGTATCTGTGTCTCTGTCTCTGTGTCTCTGTCTCTGTGTCTCTGTCTCTGTGTCTCTGTCTCTGTGTCTCTGTCTCTGTGTCTCTGTCTCTGTGTCTCTGTCTCTGTGTCTCTGTCTCTGTGTCTCTGTCTCTGTGTCTCTGTCTCTGTGTCTCTGTCTCTGTGTCTCTGTCTCTGTGTCTCTGTCTCTGTGTCTCTGTCTCTGTGTCTCTGTCTCTGTGTCTCTGTCTCTGTGTCTCTGTCTCTGTGTCTCTGTCTCTGTGTCTCTGTCTCTGTGTCTCTGTCTCTGTGTCTCTGTCTCTGTGTCTCTGTCTCTGTGTCTCTGTCTCTGTGTCTCTGTCTCTGTGTCTCTGTCTCTGTGTCTCTGTCTCTGTGTCTCTGTCTCTGTGTCTCTGACTCTGTGTCTCTGTCTCTTTGGCTCTGTCTCGGTGTCTCTGTCGATGTGTCTAAGTCTCCTTGTCTCTGTCTCTGTGTCTCTGCCTCTGTCTCCGTGTGTCTTAATCTGTGTCTCTGTCTATGCGCCTATGTATCTGTGTATCCGTCTCTGTGTCTGTGCTCTGTGTCTCTGTCTCTGTGTCTCTGTCGGTGTGCCTAAGTCTCCTTGTCTCTGTCTCTGTGTCTTTGTCTCTGTGTCTCTGTCTCTGTGTCTCTGTCTCTGTGTCTCTGTCTCTGTGTCTCTGTCTCTGTGTCTCTGTCTCTGTGTCTCTGTCTCTGTGTCTAACTCTCCTTGTCTCTGTCTCTGTCTCTGTGTCTCTGTCTCTGTGTCTCTGTCTCTGTGTCTCTGTCTCTGTGTCTCTGTCTCTGTGTCTCTGTCTCTGTGTCTCTGTCTCTGTGTCTCTGTCTCTGTGTCTATGTCCCTGTGCCTATGTATCTGTGTGTCTGTCTCTGTGACTTTGTCTCTGTGTCTCTGTCTCTGTGTCTCTGTCGCTGTGTCTCTGTCTCTGGGTCTCTGTCTCTGTGTCTCTGTCTCTGTGTCTCTGTCTCTGTGTCTCTGTCTCTGTGTCTAACTCTCCTTGTCCCTGTCTCTGTCTCTGTGTCTCTGTCTCTGTGTCTCTGTCTCTGTGTCTCAGTCTCTGTGTCTCTGCCTCTGTGTCTCTGACTCTGTGTCTCTGTCTCTGTGTCTCTGTCTCTGTGTCTAAGTCTCCTTGTCTCTGTCTCTGTGTCTCTGTCTCTGTGTCTCTGTCTCTTTGTCTCTGTCTCTGTGTCTCTGTCCCTGTGTCTCTGGCTCTGTGTCTCTGTCTCTGTGTCTCTGTCTCTGGGTCTCTGTCTCTGTGTCTCTGTATCTGTGTCTCTGTCTCTGTGTCTCTGTCTCTGTGTCTCTGTCTCTGTGTCTCTGTCTCTGTGTCTCTGTCTCTGTGTCTCTGTCTCTGTGTCTCTGTCTCTGTGTCTCTGTCTCTGTGTCTCTGTCTCTGTGTCTCTGTCTCTGTGACTTTGTCTCTGTGTCTCTGTCTCTGTGTCTCTGTCGCTGTGTCTAACTCTCCTTGTCTCTGTCTCTGTCTCTGTGTCTCTGTCTCTGTGTCTCTGTCTCTGTGTCTCTGTCTCTGTGTCTCTCTCTCTGTGTCTCTGTCTCTGTGTCTCTGTCTCTGTGTCTCTGTCTCTGTGTCTCTGTCTCTGTGTCTCTGTCTCTGTGTCTCTGTCTCTGTGTCTCTGTCTCTGTGTCTCTGTCTCTGTGTCTCTGTCTCTGTGTCTCTGTCTCTGTGTCTCTGTCTCTGTGTCTCTGTCTCTGTGTCTCTGTCTCTGTGTCTCTGTCTCTGTGTCTCTGTCTCTGTGTCTCTGTCTCTGTGACTTTGTCTCTGCGTATCTGTCTCTGTGGCTCTGTCTCTGTGTCTCTGTCTCTGTGTCTCTGTCTCTGTGTCCCTCTCTCTGTGTCTCTGTCTCTGTGTCTCTGTCTCTGTGTCTCTGTCTCTGTGTCTCTGCCTCTGTGTCTCTGTCACTGTGTCTCTGTCTCTGTGTCTCTGTCTCTGTGTCTCTGTCTCTGTGTCTCTGTCTCTGTGTCTCTGTCTCTGTGTCTCTGTCTCTGTGTCTCTGTCTCTGTGTCTCTGTCTCTGTGTCTCTGTCTCTGTGTCTCTGTCTCTGTGTCTGTGTCTCTGTCTCTGTCTCTGTGTCTCGCTCTCTCTGTGTCTATGTCCCTGTGCCTATGTATCTGTGTCTCTGTCTCTGTGACTTTGTCTCTGCGTATCTGTCTCTGCGTATCTGTCTCTCTGTCTCTGTCTCTGTCTCTGTATCTCTGTCTCTGTGTCTCTGTCTCTGTGTCTCTGTCTCTGTGTCTCTGTCTCTGTGTCTCTGTCTGTGTGTCTCTGTCTCTGTGTCTCTGTCTCTCTCTCTCTCTCTGTCTCCATCTCTGTCTCTGTGTCTCTGTCTCTGTGTCTCTGTGTCTGTGTCTCTGTCTCTGTGTCTCTGTCTCTGTGTCTCTGGCTCTGTGTCTCTGTCTCTGTGTCTCTGTCTCTGTGTCTCTGTCTCTGTGTCTCTGTCTCTGTGTCCCTGTCTCTGTGTCTCTGTCTCTGTGTCTCTGTCTCTATGTCTCTGTCTCTGTGTCTCTGTCTCTGTGTCACTGTCTCTGCGTACCTGCCTCTGTGTCTCTGTGTCTGTGTCTCTGGCTCTGTGTCTCTGTCTCTGTGTCTCAGTCTCTGTGTCTCTGTCTCTGTGTCTCTGTCTCTGTGTCTCTGTCTCTGTGTCTCTGTCTCTGTGTCTCTCTCTCTGTGTCTCTGTCTCTGTGTCTGTGTCTCTGTCTCTGTCTCTGTGTCTCTCTCTCTCTGTGTCTATGTCCCTGTGCCTATGTATCTGTGTCTCTGTCTCTGTGACTTTGTCTCTGCGTATCTGTCTCTGTGTCTCTGTCTCTGTGTGTCTGTCTCTGTGTCTCTGTCTCTGTGTCTCTGTCTCTGTGTCTCTGTCTCTGTGTCTCTGTCTCTGTGTCTCTGTCTCTGTGTCTCTGTCTCTGTGTCTCTGTCTCTGTGTCTCTGTCTCTGTGTCTCTCTCTCTGTGTCTCTGTCTTTGTCTCTGTCTCTGTGCCTCTGTCTCTGTGTCTCTGTCTCTGTGTCTCTGTCTCTGTGTCTCTGTCTCTGTGTCTCTGTCTCTGTGTCTCTGTCTCTGTGTCTCTGTCTCTGTGTCTCTGTCTCTGTGTCTGTGTCTCTGTGTCTCTGTCTCTGTGTCTCTGACTCTGTGTCTCTGTCTCTTTGGCTCTGTCTCGGTGTCTCTGTCGATGTGTCTAAGTCTCCTTGTCTCTGTCTCTGTGTCTCTGCCTCTGTCTCCGTGTGTCTTAATCTGTGTCTCTGTCTATGCGCCTATGTATCTGTGTATCCGTCTCTGTGTCTGTGCTCTGTGTCTCTGTCTCTGTGTCTCTGTCGATGTGCCTAAGTCTCCTTGACTCTGTCTCTGTGTCTTTGTCTCTGTGTCTCTGTCTCTGTGTCTCTGTCTCTGTGTCTCTGTCTCTGTGTCTCTGTCTCTGTGTCTCTGTCTCTGTGTCTCTGTCTCTGTGTCTCTGTCTCTGTGTCTCTGTCTCTGTGTCTCTGTCTCTGTGTCTCTGTCTCTGTGTCTCTGTCTCTGTGTCTCTGTCTCTGTGTCTCTGTCTCTGTGTCTCTGTCTCTGTGTCTCTGTCTCTGTGTCTCTGTCTCTGTGTCTCTGTCTCTGTGTCTCTGTCTCTGTGTCTAACTCTCCTTGTCTCTGTCTCTGTCTCTGTGTCTCTGTCTCTGTGTCTCTGTCTCTGTGTCTCTGTCTCTGTGTCTCTGTCTCTGTGTCTCTGTCTCTGTGTCTCTGTCTCTGTGTCTCTGTCTCTGTGTCTATGTCCCTGTGCCTATGTATCTGTGTGTCTGTCTCTGTGACTTTGTCTCTGTGTCTCTGTCTCTGTGTCTCTGTCGCTGTGTCTAACTCTCCTTGTCTCTGTCTCTGTCTCTGTGTCTCTGTCTCTGTGTCTCTGTCTCTGTGTCTCTCTCTCTGTGTCTCTGTCTTTGTCTCTGTCTCTGTGCCTCTGTCTCTGTGTCTCTGTCTCTGTGTCTCTGTCTCTGTGTCTCTGTCTCTGTGTCTCTGTCTCTGTGTCTGTGTCTCTGTGTCTCTGTCTCTGTGTCTCTGTCTCTGTGTCTCTGTCTCTGTGTCTCTGTCTCTGTGTCTCTGTCTCTGTGTCTAACTCTCCTTGTCCCTGTCTCTGTCTCTGTGTCTCTGTCTCTGTGTCTCTGTCTCTGTGTCTCAGTCTCTGTGTCTCTGCCTCTGTGTCTCTGACTCTGTGTCTCTGTCTCTGTGTCTCTGTCTCTGTGTCTAAGTCTCCTTGTCTCTGTCTCTGTGTCTCTGTCTCTGTGTCTCTGTCTCTTTGTCTCTGTCTCTGTGTCTCTGTCCCTGTGTCTCTGTCTCTGTGTCTCTGTCTCTGTGTCTCTGTCTCTGTGTCTCTGTCTCTGTGTCTCTGTATCTGTGTCTCTGTCTCTGTGTCTCTGTCTCTGTGTCTCTGTCTCTGTGTCTCTGTCTCTGTGTCTCTGTCTCTGTGTCTCTGTCTCTGTGTCTCTGTCTCTGTGTCTCTGTCTCTGTGTCTCTGTCTCTGTGACTTTGTCTCTGTGTCTCTGTCTCTGTGTCTCTGTCGCTGTGTCTAACTCTCCTTGTCTCTGTCTCTGTCTCTGTGTCTCTGTCTCTGTGTCTCTGTCTCTGTGTCTCTGTCTCTGTGTCTCTCTCTCTGTGTCTCTGTCTCTGTGTCTCTGTCTCTGTGTCTCTGTCTCTGTGTCTCTGCCTCTGTGTCTCTGTCTCTGTGTCTCTGTCTCTGTGTCTCTGTCTCTGTGTCTCTGTCTCTGTGTCTCTGTCTCTGTGTCTCTGTCTCTGTGTCTCTGTCTCTGTGTCTCTGTCTCTGTGTCGCTGTCTCTGTGTCTCTGTCTCTGTGTCTCTGTCTCTGTGTCTCTGTCTCTGTGTCTCTGTCTCTGTGTCTGTGTCTCTGTCTCTGTGTCTGTGTCTCTCTCACTCTGTGTCTATGTCCCTGTGCCTATGTATCTGTGTCTCTGTCTCTGTGACTTTGTCTCTGCGTATCTGTCTCTGTGTCTCTGTCTCTGTGTCTCTGTCTCTGTGTCTCTGTCTCTGTGTCTCTGTCTCTGTGTCTCTGTCTCTGTGTCACTGTCTCTGCGTACCTGCCTCTGTGTCTCTGTATCTGTGTCTCTGTCTCTGTGTCTCTGTCTCTGTGTCTCTGTCTCTGTGCCTCTGTCTCTGTGTCTCTGTCTCTGTGTCTCTGTCTCTGTGTCTCTGTCTCTGTGTCTCTGTCTCTGTGTCTCTGTCTCTGTGTCTCTGTCTCTGCGTCTCTGTCTCTGTGTCTCTGTCTCTGTGTCTCTGTCTCTGTGTCTCTGTCCCTGTGTCTCTGTCTCTGTGTCCCTGTCTCTGTGTCTCTGTCTCTGTGTCTCTGCCTCTGTGTCTCTGTCTCTGTGTCTCTGTCTCTGTGTCTCTGTCTCTGTGTCTCTGTCTCTGTGTCTCTGTCTCTGTTTCTCTGTCTCTGTGCCTCTGTCTCTGTGTCTCTGTCCCTGTGTCTCTGTCTCTGTGACTCTGTCTCTGTGTCTCTGTCTCTGTGTCTCTGTCTCTGTGTCTCTGTCTCTGTGTCTCTGTCTCTGTGACTTTGTCTCTGCGTATCTGTCTCTGTGGCTCTGTCTCTGTGTCTCTGTCTCTGTGTCTCTGTCTCTGTGTCCCTCTCTCTGTGTCTCTGTCTCTGTGTCTCTGTCTCTGTGTCTCTGTCTCTGTGTCTCTGCCTCTGTGTCTCTGTCACTGTGTCTCTGTCTCTGTGTCTCTGTCTCTGTGTCTCTGTCTCTGTGTCTCTGTCTCTGTGTCTCTGTCTCTGTGTCTCTGTCTCTGTGTCTCTGTCTCTGTGTCTCTGTCTCTGTGTCTCTGTCTCTGTGTCGGTGTCTCTGTCTCTGTCTCTGTGTCTCGCTCTCTCTGTGTCTATGTCCCTGTGCCTATGTATCTGTGTCTCTGTCTCTGTGACTTTGTCTCTGCGTATCTGTCTCTGCGTATCTGTCTCTCTGTCTCTGTCTCTGTATCTCTGTCTCTGTGTCTCTGTCTCTGTGTCTCTGTCTCTGTGTCTCTGTCTCTGTGTCTCTGTCTGTGTGTCTCTGTCTCTGTGTCTCTGTCTCTCTCTCTCTCTCTGTCTCCGTCTCTGTCTCTGTGTCTCTGTCTCTGTGTCTCTGTGTCTGTGTCTCTGTCTCTGTGTCTCTGTCTCTGTGTCTCTGGCTCTGTGTCTCTGTCTCTGTGTCTCTGTCTCTGTGTCTCTGTCTCTGTGTCTCTGTCTCTGTGTCCCTGTCTCTGTGTCTCTGTCTCTGTGTCTCTGTCTCTATGTCTCTGTCTCTGTGTCTCTGTCTCTGTGTCACTGTCTCTGCGTACCTGCCTCTGTGTCTCTGTGTCTGTGTTTCTGGCTCTGTGTCTCTGTCTCTGTGTCTCAGTCTCTGTGTCTCTGTCTCTGTGTCTCTGTCTCTGTGTCTCTGTCTCTGTGTCTCTGTCTCTGTGTCTCTCTCTCTGTGTCTCTGTCTCTGTGTCTGTGTCTCTGTCTCTGTCTCTGTGTCTCTCTCTCTCTGTGTCTATGTCCCTGTGCCTATGTATCTGTGTCTCTGTCTCTGTGACTTTGTCTCTGCGTATCTGTCTCTGTGTCTCTGTCTCTGTGTGTCTGTCTCTGTGTCTCTGTCTCTGTGTCTCTGTCTCTGTGTCTCTGTCTCTGTGTCTCTGTCTCTGTGTCTCTGTCTCTGTGTCTCTGTCTCTGTGTCTCTGTCTCTGTGTCTCTCTCTCTGTGTCTCTGTCTTTGTCTCTGTCTCTGTGCCTCTGTCTCTGTGTCTCTGTCTCTGTGTCTCTGTCTCTGTGTCTCTGTCTCTGTGTCTCTGTCTCTGTGTCTCTGTCTCTGTGTCTCTGTCTCTGTGTCTGTGTCTCTGTGTCTCTGTCTCTGTGTCTCTGACTCTGTGTCTCTGTCTCTTTGGCTCTGTCTCGGTGTCTCTGTCGATGTGTCTAAGTCTCCTTGTCTCTGTCTCTGTGTCTCTGCCTCTGTCTCCGTGTGTCTTAATCTGTGTCTCTGTCTATGCGCCTATGTATCTGTGTATCCGTCTCTGTGTCTGTGCTCTGTGTCTCTGTCTCTGTGTCTCTGTCGATGTGCCTAAGTCTCCTTGTCTCTGTCTCTGTGTCTTTGTCTCTGTGTCTCTGTCTCTGTGTCTCTGTCTCTGTGTCTCTGTCTCTGTGTCTCTGTCTCTGTGTCTCTGTCTCTGTGTCTCTGTCTCTGTGTCTCTGTCTCTGTGTCTCTGTCTCTGTGTCTCTGTCTCTGTGTCTCTGTCTCTGTGTCTCTGTCTCTGTGTCTCTGTCTCTGTGTCTCTGTCTCTGTGTCTAACTCTCCTTGTCTCTGTCTCTGTCTCTGTGTCTCTGTCTCTGTGTCTCTGTCTCTGTGTCTCTGTCTCTGTGTCTCTGTCTCTGTGTCTCTGTCTCTGTGTCTCTGTCTCTGTGTCTATGTCCCTGTGCCTATGTATCTGTGTGTCTGTCTCTGTGACTTTGTCTCTGTGTCTCTGTCTCTGTGTCTCTGTCGCTGTGTCTAACTCTCCTTGTCTCTGTCTCTGTCTCTGTGTCTCTGTCTCTGTGTCTCTGTCTCTGTGTCTCTCTCTCTGTGTCTCTGTCTTTGTCTCTGTCTCTGTGCCTCTGTCTCTGTGTCTCTGTCTCTGTGTCTCTGTCTCTGTGTCTCTGTCTCTGTGTCTCTGTCTCTGTGTCTGTGTCTCTGTGTCTCTGTCTCTGTGTCTCTGTCTCTGTGTCTCTGTCTCTGTGTCTCTGTCTCTGTGTCTCTGTCTCTGTGTCTAACTCTCCTTGTCCCTGTCTCTGTCTCTGTGTCTCTGTCTCTGTGTCTCTGTCTCTGTGTCTCAGTCTCTGTGTCTCTGCCTCTGTGTCTCTGACTCTGTGTCTCTGTCTCTGTGTCTCTGTCTCTGTGTCTAAGTCTCCTTGTCTCTGTCTCTGTGTCTCTGTCTCTGTGTCTCTGTCTCTTTGTCTCTGTCTCTGTGTCTCTGTCCCTGTGTCTCTGTCTCTGTGTCTCTGTCTCTGTGTCTCTGTCTCTGTGTCTCTGTCTCTGTGTCTCTGTATCTGTGTCTCTGTCTCTGTGTCTCTGTCTCTGTGTCTCTGTCTCTGTGTCTCTGTCTCTGTGTCTCTGTCTCTGTGTCTCTGTCTCTGTGTCTCTGTCTCTGTGTCTCTGTCTCTGTGTCTCTGTCTCTGTGTCTCTGTCTCTGTGTCTCTGTCTCTGTGTCTCTGTCTCTGTGTCTCTGTCTCTGTGTCTCTGTCTCTGTGTCTCTGTCTCTGTGTCTCTGTCTCTGTGTCTCTGTCTCTGTGTCTCTGTCTCTGTGTCTCTGTCTCTGTGTCTCTGTCTCTGTGTCTCTGACTCTGTGTCTCTGTCTCTTTGGCTCTGTCTCGGTGTCTCTGTCGATGTGTCTAAGTCTCCTTGTCTCTGTCTCTGTGTCTCTGCCTCTGTCTCCGTGTGTCTTAATCTGTGTCTCTGTCTATGCGCCTATGTATCTGTGTATCCGTCTCTGTGTCTGTGCTCTGTGTCTCTGTCTCTGTGTCTCTGTCGGTGTGCCTAAGTCTCCTTGTCTCTGTCTCTGTGTCTTTGTCTCTGTGTCTCTGTCTCTGTGTCTCTGTCTCTGTGTCTCTGTCTCTGTGTCTCTGTCTCTGTGTCTCTGTCTCTGTGTCTCTGTCTCTGTGTCTAACTCTCCTTGTCTCTGTCTCTGTCTCTGTGTCTCTGTCTCTGTGTCTCTGTCTCTGTGTCTCTGTCTCTGTGTCTCTGTCTCTGTGTCTCTGTCTCTGTGTCTCTGTCTCTGTGTCTCTGTCTCTGTGTCTATGTCCCTGTGCCTATGTATCTGTGTGTCTGTCTCTGTGACTTTGTCTCTGTGTCTCTGTCTCTGTGTCTCTGTCGCTGTGTCTCTGTCTCTGGGTCTCTGTCTCTGTGTCTCTGTCTCTGTGTCTCTGTCTCTGTGTCTCTGTCTCTGTGTCTAACTCTCCTTGTCCCTGTCTCTGTCTCTGTGTCTCTGTCTCTGTGTCTCTGTCTCTGTGTCTCTGTCTCTGTGTCTCTGTCTCTGTGTCTCTGTCTCTGTGTCTCTGTCTCTGTGTCTCTGTCTCTGTGTCTCTGTCTCTGTGTCTCTGTCTCTGTGTCTCTGTCTCTGTGTCTCTGTCTCTGTGTCTCTGTCTCTGTGTCTCTGTCTCTGTGTCTCTGTCTCTGTGTCTCTGTCTCTGTGTCTCTGTCTCTGTGACTTTGTCTCTGCGTATCTGTCTCTGTGGCTCTGTCTCTGTGTCTCTGTCTCTGTGTCTCTGTCTCTGTGTCCCTCTCTCTGTGTCTCTGTCTCTGTGTCTCTGTCTCTGTGTCTCTGTCTCTGTGTCTCTGCCTCTGTGTCTCTGTCACTGTGTCTCTGTCTCTGTGTCTCTGTCTCTGTGTCTCTGTCTCTGTGTCTCTGTCTCTGTGTCTCTGTCTCTGTGTCTCTGTCTCTGTGTCTCTGTCTCTGTGTCTCTGTCTCTGTGTCTCTGTCTCTGTGTCTCTGTCTCTGTGTCTGTGTCTCTGTCTCTGTCTCTGTGTCTCGCTCTCTCTGTGTCTATGTCCCTGTGCCTATGTATCTGTGTCTCTGTCTCTGTGACTTTGTCTCTGCGTATCTGTCTCTGCGTATCTGTCTCTCTGTCTCTGTCTCTGTCTCTGTATCTCTGTCTCTGTGTCTCTGTCTCTGTGTCTCTGTCTCTGTGTCTCTGTCTCTGTGTCTCTGTCTGTGTGTCTCTGTCTCTGTGTCTCTGTCTCTCTCTCTCTCTCTGTCTCCATCTCTGTCTCTGTGTCTCTGTCTCTGTGTCTCTGTGTCTGTGTCTCTGTCTCTGTGTCTCTGTCTCTGTGTCTCTGGCTCTGTGTCTCTGTCTCTGTGTCTCTGTCTCTGTGTCTCTGTCTCTGTGTCTCTGTCTCTGTGTCCCTGTCTCTGTGTCTCTGTCTCTGTGTCTCTGTCTCTATGTCTCTGTCTCTGTGTCTCTGTCTCTGTGTCACTGTCTCTGCGTACCTGCCTCTGTGTCTCTGTGTCTGTGTCTCTGGCTCTGTGTCTCTGTCTCTGTGTCTCAGTCTCTGTGTCTCTGTCTCTGTGTCTCTGTCTCTGTGTCTCTGTCTCTGTGTCTCTGTCTCTGTGTCTCTCTCTCTGTGTCTCTGTCTCTGTGTCTGTGTCTCTGTCTCTGTCTCTGTGTCTCTCTCTCTCTGTGTCTATGTCCCTGTGCCTATGTATCTGTGTCTCTGTCTCTGTGACTTTGTCTCTGCGTATCTGTCTCTGTGTCTCTGTCTCTGTGTGTCTGTCTCTGTGTCTCTGTCTCTGTGTCTCTGTCTCTGTGTCTCTGTCTCTGTGTCTCTGTCTCTGTGTCTCTGTCTCTGTGTCTCTGTCTCTGTGTCTCTGTCTCTGTGTCTCTGTCTCTGTGTCTCTGTCTCTGTGTCTCTCTCTCTGTGTCTCTGTCTTTGTCTCTGTCTCTGTGCCTCTGTCTCTGTGTCTCTGTCTCTGTGTCTCTGTCTCTGTGTCTCTGTCTCTGTGTCTCTGTCTCTGTGTCTCTGTCTCTGTGTCTCTGTCTCTGTGTCTCTGTCTCTGTGTCTGTGTCTCTGTGTCTCTGTCTCTGTGTCTCTGACTCTGTGTCTCTGTCTCTTTGGCTCTGTCTCGGTGTCTCTGTCGATGTGTCTAAGTCTCCTTGTCTCTGTCTCTGTGTCTCTGCCTCTGTCTCCGTGTGTCTTAATCTGTGTCTCTGTCTATGCGCCTATGTATCTGTGTATCCGTCTCTGTGTCTGTGCTCTGTGTCTCTGTCTCTGTGTCTCTGTCGATGTGCCTAAGTCTCCTTGACTCTGTCTCTGTGTCTTTGTCTCTGTGTCTCTGTCTCTGTGTCTCTGTCTCTGTGTCTCTGTCTCTGTGTCTCTGTCTCTGTGTCTCTGTCTCTGTGTCTCTGTCTCTGTGTCTCTGTCTCTGTGTCTCTGTCTCTGTGTCTCTGTCTCTGTGTCTCTGTCTCTGTGTCTCTGTCTCTGTGTCTCTGTCTCTGTGTCTCTGTCTCTGTGTCTCTGTCTCTGTGTCTCTGTCTCTGTGTCTCTGTCTCTGTGTCTCTGTCTCTGTGTCTCTGTCTCTGTGTCTCTGTCTCTGTGTCTCTGTCTCTGTGTCTAACTCTCCTTGTCTCTGTCTCTGTCTCTGTGTCTCTGTCTCTGTGTCTCTGTCTCTGTGTCTCTGTCTCTGTGTCTCTGTCTCTGTGTCTCTGTCTCTGTGTCTCTGTCTCTGTGTCTCTGTCTCTGTGTCTATGTCCCTGTGCCTATGTATCTGTGTGTCTGTCTCTGTGACTTTGTCTCTGTGTCTCTGTCTCTGTGTCTCTGTCGCTGTGTCTAACTCTCCTTGTCTCTGTCTCTGTCTCTGTGTCTCTGTCTCTGTGTCTCTGTCTCTGTGTCTCTCTCTCTGTGTCTCTGTCTTTGTCTCTGTCTCTGTGCCTCTGTCTCTGTGTCTCTGTCTCTGTGTCTCTGTCTCTGTGTCTCTGTCTCTGTGTCTCTGTCTCTGTGTCTGTGTCTCTGTGTCTCTGTCTCTGTGTCTCTGTCTCTGTGTCTCTGTCTCTGTGTCTCTGTCTCTGTGTCTCTGTCTCTGTGTCTAACTCTCCTTGTCCCTGTCTCTGTCTCTGTGTCTCTGTCTCTGTGTCTCTGTCTCTGTGTCTCAGTCTCTGTGTCTCTGCCTCTGTGTCTCTGACTCTGTGTCTCTGTCTCTGTGTCTCTGTCTCTGTGTCTAAGTCTCCTTGTCTCTGTCTCTGTGTCTCTGTCTCTGTGTCTCTGTCTCTTTGTCTCTGTCTCTGTGTCTCTGTCCCTGTGTCTCTGTCTCTGTGTCTCTGTCTCTGTGTCTCTGTCTCTGTGTCTCTGTCTCTGTGTCTCTGTATCTGTGTCTCTGTCTCTGTGTCTCTGTCTCTGTGTCTCTGTCTCTGTGTCTCTGTCTCTGTGTCTCTGTCTCTGTGTCTCTGTCTCTGTGTCTCTGTCTCTGTGTCTCTGTCTCTGTGTCTCTGTCTCTGTGTCTCTGTCTCTGTGACTTTGTCTCTGTGTCTCTGTCTCTGTGTCTCTGTCGCTGTGTCTAACTCTCCTTGTCTCTGTCTCTGTCTCTGTGTCTCTGTCTCTGTGTCTCTGTCTCTGTGTCTCTGTCTCTGTGTCTCTCTCTCTGTGTCTCTGTCTCTGTGTCTCTGTCTCTGTGTCTCTGTCTCTGTGTCTCTGCCTCTGTGTCTCTGTCTCTGTGTCTCTGTCTCTGTGTCTCTGTCTCTGTGTCTCTGTCTCTGTGTCTCTGTCTCTGTGTCTCTGTCTCTGTGTCTCTGTCTCTGTGTCTCTGTCTCTGTGTCGCTGTCTCTGTGTCTCTGTCTCTGTGTCTCTGTCTCTGTGTCTCTGTCTCTGTGTCTCTGTCTCTGTGTCTGTGTCTCTGTCTCTGTGTCTGTGTCTCTCTCACTCTGTGTCTATGTCCCTGTGCCTATGTATCTGTGTCTCTGTCTCTGTGACTTTGTCTCTGCGTATCTGTCTCTGTGTCTCTGTCTCTGTGTCTCTGTCTCTGTGTCTCTGTCTCTGTGTCTCTGTCTCTGTGTCTCTGTCTCTGTGTCACTGTCTCTGCGTACCTGCCTCTGTGTCTCTGTATCTGTGTCTCTGTCTCTGTGTCTCTGTCTCTGTGTCTCTGTCTCTGTGCCTCTGTCTCTGTGTCTCTGTCTCTGTGTCTCTGTCTCTGTGTCTCTGTCTCTGTGTCTCTGTCTCTGTGTCTCTGTCTCTGTGTCTCTGTCTCTGCGTCTCTGTCTCTGTGTCTCTGTCTCTGTGTCTCTGTCTCTGTGTCTCTGTCCCTGTGTCTCTGTCTCTGTGTCCCTGTCTCTGTGTCTCTGTCTCTGTGTCTCTGCCTCTGTGTCTCTGTCTCTGTGTCTCTGTCTCTGTGTCTCTGTCTCTGTGTCTCTGTCTCTGTGTCTCTGTCTCTGTTTCTCTGTCTCTGTGCCTCTGTCTCTGTGTCTCTGTCCCTGTGTCTCTGTCTCTGTGACTCTGTCTCTGTGTCTCTGTCTCTGTGTCTCTGTCTCTGTGTCTCTGTCTCTGTGTCTCTGTCTCTGTGACTTTGTCTCTGCGTATCTGTCTCTGTGGCTCTGTCTCTGTGTCTCTGTCTCTGTGTCTCTGTCTCTGTGTCCCTCTCTCTGTGTCTCTGTCTCTGTGTCTCTGTCTCTGTGTCTCTGTCTCTGTGTCTCTGCCTCTGTGTCTCTGTCACTGTGTCTCTGTCTCTGTGTCTCTGTCTCTGTGTCTCTGTCTCTGTGTCTCTGTCTCTGTGTCTCTGTCTCTGTGTCTCTGTCTCTGTGTCTCTGTCTCTGTGTCTCTGTCTCTGTGTCGGTGTCTCTGTCTCTGTCTCTGTGTCTCGCTCTCTCTGTGTCTATGTCCCTGTGCCTATGTATCTGTGTCTCTGTCTCTGTGACTTTGTCTCTGCGTATCTGTCTCTGCGTATCTGTCTCTCTGTCTCTGTCTCTGTATCTCTGTCTCTGTGTCTCTGTCTCTGTGTCTCTGTCTCTGTGTCTCTGTCTCTGTGTCTCTGTCTGTGTGTCTCTGTCTCTGTGTCTCTGTCTCTCTCTCTCTCTCTGTCTCCGTCTCTGTCTCTGTGTCTCTGTCTCTGTGTCTCTGTGTCTGTGTCTCTGTCTCTGTGTCTCTGTCTCTGTGTCTCTGGCTCTGTGTCTCTGTCTCTGTGTCTCTGTCTCTGTGTCTCTGTCTCTGTGTCTCTGTCTCTGTGTCCCTGTCTCTGTGTCTCTGTCTCTGTGTCTCTGTCTCTATGTCTCTGTCTCTGTGTCTCTGTCTCTGTGTCACTGTCTCTGCGTACCTGCCTCTGTGTCTCTGTGTCTGTGTTTCTGGCTCTGTGTCTCTGTCTCTGTGTCTCAGTCTCTGTGTCTCTGTCTCTGTGTCTCTGTCTCTGTGTCTCTGTCTCTGTGTCTCTGTCTCTGTGTCTCTCTCTCTGTGTCTCTGTCTCTGTGTCTGTGTCTCTGTCTCTGTCTCTGTGTCTCTCTCTCTCTCTGTGTCTATGTCCCTGTGCCTATGTATCTGTGTCTCTGTCTCTGTGACTTTGTCTCTGCGTATCTGTCTCTGTGTCTCTGTCTCTGTGTGTCTGTCTCTGTGTCTCTGTCTCTGTGTCTCTGTCTCTGTGTCTCTGTCTCTGTGTCTCTGTCTCTGTGTCTCTGTCTCTGTGTCTCTGTCTCTGTGTCTCTGTCTCTGTGTCTCTCTCTCTGTGTCTCTGTCTTTGTCTCTGTCTCTGTGCCTCTGTCTCTGTGTCTCTGTCTCTGTGTCTCTGTCTCTGTGTCTCTGTCTCTGTGTCTCTGTCTCTGTGTCTCTGTCTCTGTGTCTCTGTCTCTGTGTCTGTGTCTCTGTGTCTCTGTCTCTGTGTCTCTGACTCTGTGTCTCTGTCTCTTTGGCTCTGTCTCGGTGTCTCTGTCGATGTGTCTAAGTCTCCTTGTCTCTGTCTCTGTGTCTCTGCCTCTGTCTCCGTGTGTCTTAATCTGTGTCTCTGTCTATGCGCCTATGTATCTGTGTATCCGTCTCTGTGTCTGTGCTCTGTGTCTCTGTCTCTGTGTCTCTGTCGATGTGCCTAAGTCTCCTTGTCTCTGTCTCTGTGTCTTTGTCTCTGTGTCTCTGTCTCTGTGTCTCTGTCTCTGTGTCTCTGTCTCTGTGTCTCTGTCTCTGTGTCTCTGTCTCTGTGTCTCTGTCTCTGTGTCTCTGTCTCTGTGTCTCTGTCTCTGTGTCTCTGTCTCTGTGTCTCTGTCTCTGTGTCTCTGTCTCTGTGTCTCTGTCTCTGTGTCTCTGTCTCTGTGTCTCTGTCTCTGTGTCTCTGTCTCTGTGTCTCTGTCTCTGTGTCTCTGTCTCTGTGTCTCTGTCTCTGTGTCTAACTCTCCTTGTCTCTGTCTCTGTCTCTGTGTCTCTGTCTCTGTGTCTCTGTCTCTGTGTCTCTGTCTCTGTGTCTCTGTCTCTGTGTCTCTGTCTCTGTGTCTCTGTCTCTGTGTCTATGTCCCTGTGCCTATGTATCTGTGTGTCTGTCTCTGTGACTTTGTCTCTGTGTCTCTGTCTCTGTGTCTCTGTCGCTGTGTCTAACTCTCCTTGTCTCTGTCTCTGTCTCTGTGTCTCTGTCTCTGTGTCTCTGTCTCTGTGTCTCTCTCTCTGTGTCTCTGTCTTTGTCTCTGTCTCTGTGCCTCTGTCTCTGTGTCTCTGTCTCTGTGTCTCTGTCTCTGTGTCTCTGTCTCTGTGTCTCTGTCTCTGTGTCTGTGTCTCTGTGTCTCTGTCTCTGTGTCTCTGTCTCTGTGTCTCTGTCTCTGTGTCTCTGTCTCTGTGTCTCTGTCTCTGTGTCTAACTCTCCTTGTCCCTGTCTCTGTCTCTGTGTCTCTGTCTCTGTGTCTCTGTCTCTGTGTCTCAGTCTCTGTGTCTCTGCCTCTGTGTCTCTGACTCTGTGTCTCTGTCTCTGTGTCTCTGTCTCTGTGTCTAAGTCTCCTTGTCTCTGTCTCTGTGTCTCTGTCTCTGTGTCTCTGTCTCTTTGTCTCTGTCTCTGTGTCTCTGTCCCTGTGTCTCTGTCTCTGTGTCTCTGTCTCTGTGTCTCTGTCTCTGTGTCTCTGTCTCTGTGTCTCTGTATCTGTGTCTCTGTCTCTGTGTCTCTGTCTCTGTGTCTCTGTCTCTGTGTCTCTGTCTCTGTGTCTCTGTCTCTGTGTCTCTGTCTCTGTGTCTCTGTCTCTGTGTCTCTGTCTCTGTGACTTTGTCTCTGTGTCTCTGTCTCTGTGTCTCTGTCGCTGTGTCTAACTCTCCTTGTCTCTGTCTCTGTCTCTGTGTCTCTGTCTCTGTGTCTCTGTCTCTGTGTCTCTGTCTCTGTGTCTCTCTCTCTGTGTCTCTGTCTCTGTGTCTCTGTCTCTGTGTCTCTGTCTCTGTGTCTCTGTCTCTGTGTCTCTGTCTCTGTGACTTTGTCTCTGCGTATCTGTCTCTGTGGCTCTGTCTCTGTGTCTCTGTCTCTGTGTCTCTGTCTCTGTGTCCCTCTCTCTGTGTCTCTGTCTCTGTGTCTCTGTCTCTGTGTCTCTGTCTCTGTGTCTCTGCCTCTGTGTCTCTGTCACTGTGTCTCTGTCTCTGTGTCTCTGTCTCTGTGTCTCTGTCTCTGTGTCTCTGTCTCTGTGTCTCTGTCTCTGTGTCTCTGTCTCTGTGTCTCTGTCTCTGTGTCTCTGTCTCTGTGTCTCTGTCTCTGTGTCTCTGTCTCTGTGTCTGTGTCTCTGTCTCTGCCTCTGTGTCTCGCTCTCTCTGTGTCTATGTCCCTGTGCCTATGTATCTGTGTCTCTGTCTCTGTGACTTTGTCTCTGCGTATCTGTCTCTGCGTATCTGTCTCTCTGTCTCTGTCTCTGTATCTCTGTCTCTGTGTCTCTGTCTCTGTGTCTCTGTCTCTGTGTCTCTGTCTCTGTGTCTCTGTCTCTGTGTCTCTGTCTGTGTGTCTCTGTCTCTGTGTCTCTGTCTCTCTCTCTCTCTCTGTCTCCGTCTCTGTCTCTGTGTCTCTGTCTCTGTGTCTCTGTGTCTGTGTCTCTGTCTCTGTGTCTCTGTCTCTGTGTCTCTGGCTCTGTGTCTCTGTCTCTGTGTCTCTGTCTCTGTGTCTCTGTCTCTGTGTCTCTGTCTCTGTGTCCCTGTCTCTGTGTCTCTGTCTCTGTGTCTCTGTCTCTATGTCTCTGTCTCTGTGTCTCTGTCTCTGTGTCACTGTCTCTGCGTACCTGCCTCTGTGTCTCTGTGTCTGTGTCTCTGGCTCTGTGTCTCTGTCTCTGTGTCTCAGTCTCTGTGTCTCTGTCTCTGTGTCTCTGTCTCTGTGTCTCTGTCTCTGTGTCTCTGTCTCTGTGTCTCTCTCTCTGTGTCTCTGTCTCTGTGTCTGTGTCTCTGTCTCTGTCTCTGTGTCTCTCTCTCTCTGTGTCTATGTCCCTGTGCCTATGTATCTGTGTCTCTGTCTCTGTGACTTTGTCTCTGCGTATCTGTCTCTGTGTCTCTGTCTCTGTGTGTCTGTCTCTGTGTCTCTGTCTCTGTGTCTCTGTCTCTGTGTCTCTGTCTCTGTGTCTCTGTCTCTGTGTCTCTGTCTCTGTGTCTCTGTCACTGTGTCTCTCTCTCTGTGTCTCTGTCTTTGTCTCTGTCTCTGTGCCTCTGTCTCTGTGTCTCTGTCTCTGTGTCTCTGTCTCTGTGTCTCTGTCTCTGTGTCTCTGTCTCTGTGTCTCTGTCTCTGTGTCTCTGTCTCTGTGTCTCTGTCTCTGTGTCTGTGTCTCTGTGTCTCTGTCTCTGTGTCTCTGACTCTGTGTCTCTGTCTCTTTGGCTCTGTCTCGGTGTCTCTGTCGATGTGTCTAAGTCTCCTTGTCTCTGTCTCTGTGTCTCTGCCTCTGTCTCCGTGTGTCTTAATCTGTGTCTCTGTCTATGCGCCTATGTATCTGTGTATCCGTCTCTGTGTCTGTGCTCTGTGTCTCTGTCTCTGTGTCTCTGTCGATGTGCCTAAGTCTCCTTGACTCTGTCTCTGTGTCTTTGTCTCTGTGTCTCTGTCTCTGTGTCTCTGTCTCTGTGTCTCTGTCTCTGTGTCTCTGTCTCTGTGTCTCTGTCTCTGTGTCTCTGTCTCTGTGTCTCTGTCTCTGTGTCTCTGTCTCTGTGTCTCTGTCTCTGTGTCTCTGTCTCTGTGTCTCTGTCTCTGTGTCTCTGTCTCTGTGTCTCTGTCTCTGTGTCTCTGTCTCTGTGTCTAACTCTCCTTGTCTCTGTCTCTGTCTCTGTGTCTCTGTCTCTGTGTCTCTGTCTCTGTGTCTCTGTCTCTGTGTCTCTGTCTCTGTGTCTCTGTCTCTGTGTCTCTGTCTCTGTGTCTATGTCCCTGTGCCTATGTATCTGTGTGTCTGTCTCTGTGACTTTGTCTCTGTGTCTCTGTCTCTGTGTCTCTGTCGCTGTGTCTAACTCTCCTTGTCTCTGTCTCTGTCTCTGTGTCTCTGTCTCTGTGTCTCTGTCTCTGTGTCTCTCTCTCTGTGTCTCTGTCTTTGTCTCTGTCTCTGTGCCTCTGTCTCTGTGTCTCTGTCTCTGTGTCTCTGTCTCTGTGTCTCTGTCTCTGTGTCTCTGTCTCTGTGTCTGTGTCTCTGTGTCTCTGTCTCTGTGTCTCTGTCTCTGTGTCTCTGTCTCTGTGTCTCTGTCTCTGTGTCTAACTCTCCTTGTCCCTGTCTCTGTCTCTGTGTCTCTGTCTCTGTGTCTCAGTCTCTGTGTCTCTGCCTCTGTGTCTCTGACTCTGTGTCTCTGTCTCTGTGTCTCTGTCTCTGTGTCTAAGTCTCCTTGTCTCTGTCTCTGTGTCTCTGTCTCTGTGTCTCTGTCTCTTTGTCTCTGTCTCTGTGTCTCTGTCCCTGTGTCTCTGTCTCTGTGTCTCTGTCTCTGTGTCTCTGTCTCTGTGTCTCTGTCTCTGTGTCTCTGTCCCTGTGTCTCTGTCTCTGTGTCTCTGTCTCTGTGTCTCTGTCTCTGTGTCTCTGTCTCTGTGTCTCTGTCTCTGTGTCTCTGTCTCTGTGTCTCTGTCTCTGTGACTTTGTCTCTGTGTCTCTGTCTCTGTGTCTCTGTCGCTGTGTCTAACTCTCCTTGTCTCTGTCTCTGTCTCTGTGTCTCTGTCTCTGTGTCTCTGTCTCTGTGTCTCTGTCTCTGTGTCTCTCTCTCTGTGTCTCTGTCTCTGTGTCTCTGTCTCTGTGTCTCTGTCTCTGTGTCTCTGTCTCTGTGTCTCTGTCTCTGTGTCTCTGTCTCTGTGTCTCTGTCTCTGTGTCTCTGTCTCTGTGTCTCTGTCTCTGTGTCTCTGTCTCTGTGTCTCTGTCTCTGTGTCGCTGTCTCTGTGTCTCTGTCTCTGTGTCTCTGTCTCTGTGTCTCTGTCTCTGTGTCTCTGTCTCTGTGTCTCTGTCTCTGTGTCTGTGTCTCTGTCTCTGTGTCTGTGTCTCTCTCACTCTGTGTCTATGTCCCTGTGCCTATGTATCTGTGTCTCTGTCTCTGTGACTTTGTCTCTGCGTATCTGTCTCTGTGTCTCTGTCTCTGTGTCTCTGTCTCTGTGTCTCTGTCTCTGTGTCTCTGTCTCTGTGTCACTGTCTCTGCGTACCTGCCTCTGTGTCTCTGTATCTGTGTCTCTGTCTCTGTGTCTCTGTCTCTGTGTCTCTGTCTCTGTGCCTCTGTCTCTGTGTCTCTGTCTCTGTGTCTCTGTCTCTGTGTCTCTGTCTCTGTGTCTCTGTCTCTGTGTCTCTGTCTCTGTGTCTCTGTCTCTGCGTCTCTGTCTCTGTGTCTCTGTCTCTGTGTCTCTGTCTCTGTGTCTCTGTCCCTGTGTCTCTGTCTCTGTGTCCCTGTCTCTGTGTCTCTGTCTCTGTGTCTCTGCCTCTGTGTCTCTGTCTCTGTGTCTCTGTCTCTGTGTCTCTGTCTCTGTGTCTCTGTCTCTGTTTCTCTGTCTCTGTGCCTCTGTCTCTGTGTCTCTGTCCCTGTGTCTCTGTCTCTGTGACTCTGTCTCTGTGTCTCTGTCTCTGTGTCTCTGTCTCTGTGTCTCTGTCTCTGTGTCTCTGTCTCTGTGACTTTGTCTCTGCGTATCTGTCTCTGTGGCTCTGTCTCTGTGTCTCTGTCTCTGTGTCTCTGTCTCTGTGTCCCTCTCTCTGTGTCTCTGTCTCTGTGTCTCTGTCTCTGTGTCTCTGTCTCTGTGTCTCTGCCTCTGTGTCTCTGTCACTGTGTCTCTGTCTCTGTGTCTCTGTCTCTGTGTCTCTGTCTCTGTGTCTCTGTCTCTGTGTCTCTGTCTCTGTGTCTCTGTCTCTGTGTCTCTGTCTCTGTGTCTCTGTCTCTGTGTCTCTGTCTCTGTGTCGCTGTCTCTGTCTCTGTCTCTGTGTCTCGCTCTCTCTGTGTCTATGTCCCTGTGCCTATGTATCTGTGTCTCTGTCTCTGTGACTTTGTCTCTGCGTATCTGTCTCTGCGTATCTGTCTCTCTGTCTCTGTCTCTGTATCTCTGTCTCTGTGTCTCTGTCTCTGTGTCTCTGTCTCTGTGTCTCTGTCTCTGTGTCTCTGTCTGTGTGTCTCTGTCTCTGTGTCTCTGTCTCTCTCTCTCTCTCTGTCTCCGTCTCTGTCTCTGTGTCTCTGTCTCTGTGTCTCTGTGTCTGTGTCTCTGTCTCTGTGTCTCTGTCTCTGTGTCTCTGGCTCTGTGTCTCTGTCTCTGTGTCTCTGTCTCTGTGTCTCTGTCTCTGTGTCTCTGTCTCTGTGTCCCTGTCTCTGTGTCTCTGTCTCTGTGTCTCTGTCTCTATGTCTCTGTCTCTGTGTCTCTGTCTCTGTGTCACTGTCTCTGCGTACCTGCCTCTGTGTCTCTGTGTCTGTGTTTCTGGCTCTGTGTCTCTGTCTCTGTGTCTCAGTCTCTGTGTCTCTGTCTCTGTGTCTCTGTCTCTGTGTCTCTGTCTCTGTGTCTCTGTCTCTGTGTCTCTGTCTCTGTGTCTCTCTCTCTGTGTCTCTGTCTCTGTGTCTGCGTCTCTGTCTCTGTCTCTGTGTCTCTCTCTCTCTGTGTCTATGTCCCTGTGCCTATGTATCTGTGTCTCTGTCTCTGTGACTTTGTCTCTGCGTATCTGTCTCTGTGTCTCTGTCTCTGTGTGTCTGTCTCTGTGTCTCTGTCTCTGTGTCTCTGTCTCTGTGTCTCTGTCTCTGTGTCTCTGTCTCTGTGTCTCTGTCTCTGTGTCTCTGTCTCTGTGTCTCTGTCTCTGTGTCTCTCTCTCTGTGTCTCTGTCTTTGTCTCTGTCTCTGTGCCTCTGTCTCTGTGTCTCTGTCTCTGTGTCTCTGTCTCTGTGTCTCTGTCTCTGTGTCTCTGTCTCTGTGTCTCTGTCTCTGTGTCTCTGTCTCTGTGTCTCTGTCTCTGTGTCTGTGTCTCTGTGTCTCTGTCTCTGTGTCTCTGACTCTGTGTCTCTGTCTCTTTGGCTCTGTCTCGGTGTCTCTGTCGATGTGTCTAAGTCTCCTTGTCTCTGTCTCTGTGTCTCTGCCTCTGTCTCCGTGTGTCTTAATCTGTGTCTCTGTCTATGCGCCTATGTATCTGTGTATCCGTCTCTGTGTCTGTGCTCTGTGTCTCTGTCTCTGTGTCTCTGTCGATGTGCCTAAGTCTCCTTGTCTCTGTCTCTGTGTCTTTGTCTCTGTGTCTCTGTCTCTGTGTCTCTGTCTCTGTGTCTCTGTCTCTGTGTCTCTGTCTCTGTGTCTCTGTCTCTGTGTCTCTGTCTCTGTGTCTCTGTCTCTGTGTCTCTGTCTCTGTGTCTCTGTCTCTGTGTCTCTGTCTCTGTGTCTCTGTCTCTGTGTCTCTGTCTCTGTGTCTCTGTCTCTGTGTCTCTGTCTCTGTGTCTCTGTCTCTGTGTCTCTGTCTCTGTGTCTATGTCCCTGTGCCTATGTATCTGTGTGTCTGTCTCTGTGACTTTGTCTCTGTGTCTCTGTCTCTGTGTCTCTGTCGCTGTGTCTAACTCTCCTTGTCTCTGTCTCTGTCTCTGTGTCTCTGTCTCTGTGTCTCTGTCTCTGTGTCTCTCTCTCTGTGTCTCTGTCTTTGTCTCTGTCTCTGTGCCTCTGTCTCTGTGTCTCTGTCTCTGTGTCTCTGTCTCTGTGTCTCTGTCTCTGTGTCTAACTCTCCTTGTCTCTGTCTCTGTCTCTGTGTCTCTGTCTCTGTGTCTCTGTCTCTGTGTCTCTGTCTCTGTGTCTCTGTCTCTGTGTCTCTGTCTCTGTGTCTCTGTCTCTGTGTCTATGTCCCTGTGCCTATGTATCTGTGTGTCTGTCTCTGTGACTTTGTCTCTGTGTCTCTGTCTCTGTGTCTCTGTCGCTGTGTCTAACTCTCCTTGTCTCTGTCTCTGTCTCTGTGTCTCTGTCTCTGTGTCTCTGTCTCTGTGTCTCTCTCTCTGTGTCTCTGTCTTTGTCTCTGTCTCTGTGCCTCTGTCTCTGTGTCTCTGTCTCTGTGTCTCTGTCTCTGTGTCTCTGTCTCTGTGTCTCTGTCTCTGTGTCTGTGTCTCTGTGTCTCTGTCTCTGTGTCTCTGTCTCTGTGTCTCTGTCTCTGTGTCTCTGTCTCTGTGACTCTGTCTCTGTGTCTAACTCTCCTTGTCCCTGTCTCTGTCTCTGTGTCTAACTCTCCTTGTCTCTGTCTCTGTCTCTGTGTCTCTGTCTCTGTGTCTCTGTCTCTGTGTCTCTGTCTCTGTGTCTCTGCCTCTGTGTCTCTGTCACTGTGTCTCTGTCTCTGTGTCTCTGTCTCTGTGTCTCTGTCTCTGTGTCTCTGTCTCTGTGTCTCTGTCTCTGTGTCTCTGCCTCTGTGTCTCTGTCTCTGTGTCTCTGTCTCTGTGTCTGTGTCTCTGTCTCTGTCTCTGTGTCTCGCTCTCTCTGTGTCTATGTCCCTGTGCCTATGTATCTGTGTCTCTGTCTCTGTGACTTTGTCTCTGCGTATCTGTCTCTCTGTCTCTGTCTCTGTATCTCTGTCTCTGTGTCTCTGTCTCTGTGTCTCTGTCTCTGTGTCTCTGTCTCTGTGTCTCTGTCTGTGTGTCTCTGTCTCTGTGTCTCTGTCTCTCTCTCTCTCTCTGTCTCCGTCTCTGTCTCTGTGTCTCTGTCTCTGTGTCTCTGTGTCTGTGTCTCTGTCTCTGTGTCTCTGTCTCTGTGTCTCTGGCTCTGTGTCTCTGTCTCTGTGTCTCTGTCTCTGTGTCTCTGTCTCTGTGTCTCTGTCTCTGTGTCCCTGTCTCTGTGTCTCTGTCTCTGTGTCTCTGTCTCTATGTCTCTGTCTCTGTGTCTCTGTCTCTGTGTCACTGTCTCTGCGTACCTGCCTCTGTGTCTCTGTGTCTGTGTCTCTGTCTCTGTGTCTCTGTCTCTGTGTCTCAGTCTCTGTGTCTCTGTCTCTGTGTCTCTGTCTCTGTGTCTCTGTCTCTGTGTCTCTGTCTCTGTGTCTCTGTCTCTGTGTCTCTGTCTCTGTGTCTCTCTCTCTGTGTCTCTGTCTCTGTGTCTGTGTCTCTGTCTCTGTCTCTGTGTCTCTCTCTCTCTGTGTCTATGTCCCTGTGCCTATGTATCTGTGTCTCTGTCTCTGTGACTTTGTCTCTGCGTATCTGTCTCTGTGTCTCTGTCTCTGTGTGTCTGTCTCTGTGTCTCTGTCTCTGTGTCTCTGTCTCTGTGTCTCTGTCTCTGTGTCTCTGTCTCTGTGTCTCTGTCTCTGTGTCTCTGTCTCTGTGTCTCTGTCTCTGTGTCTCTGTCTCTGTGTCTCTGTCTCTGTGTCTCTCTCTCTGTGTCTCTGTCTTTGTCTCTGTCTCTGTGCCTCTGTCTTTGTGTCTCTGTCTCTGTGTCTCTGTCTCTGTGTCTCTGTCTCTGTGTCTCTGTCTCTGTGTCTCTGTCTCTGTGTCTGTGTCTCTGTGTCTCTGTCTCTGTGTCTCTGACTCTGTGTCTGTGTCTCTTTGGCTCTGTCTCGGTGTCTCTGTCGATGTGTCTAAGTCTCCTTGTCTCTGTCTCTGTGTCTCTGCCTCTGTCTCCGTGTGTCTTAATCTGTGTCTCTGTCTATGCGCCTATGTATCTGTGTATCCGTCTCTGTGTCTGTGCTCTGTGTCTCTGTCTCTGTGTCTCTGTCGATGTGCCTAAGTCTCCTTGTCTCTGTCTCTGTGTCTTTGTCTCTGTGTCTCTGTCTCTGTGTCTCTGTCTCTGTGTCTCTGTCTCTGTGTCTCTGTCTCTGTGTCTCTGTCTCTGTGTCTCTGTCTCTGTGTCTCTGTCTCTGTGTCTCTGTCTCTGTGTCTCTGTCTCTGTGTCTCTGTCTCTGTGTCTCTGTCTCTGTGTCTCTGTCTCTGTGTCTCTGTCTCTGTGTCTCTGTCTCTGTGTCTCTGTCTCTGTGTCTCTGTCTCTGTGTCTCTGTCTCTGTGTCTAACTCTCCTTGTCTCTGTCTCTGTCTCTGTCTCTGTCTCTGTGTCTCTGTCTCTGTGTCTCTGTCTCTGTGTCTCTGTCTCTGTGTCTCTGTCTCTGTGTCTCTGTCTCTGTGTCTCTGTCTCTGTGTCTCTGTCTCTGTGTCTCTGTCTCTGTGTCTCTGTCTCTGTGTCTATGTCCCTGTGCCTATGTATCTGTGTGTCTGTCTCTGTGACTTTGTCTCTGTGTCTCTGTCTCTGTGTCTCTGTCGCTGTGTCTAACTCTCCTTGTCTCTGTCTCTGTCTCTGTGTCTCTGTCTCTGTGTCTCTGTCTCTGTGTCTCTGTCTCTGTGTCTCTGTCTCTGTGTCTCTGTCTCTGTGTCTCTGTCTCTGTGTCTAACTCTCCTTGTCTCTGTCTCTGTCTCTGTGTCTCTGTCTCTGTGTCTCTGTCTCTGTGTCTCTGTCTCTGTGTCTCTGTCTCTGTGTCTCTGTCTCTGTGTCTCTGTCTCTGTGTCTCTGTCTCTGTGTCTATGTCCCTGTGCCTATGTATCTGTGTGTCTGTCTCTGTGACTTTGTCTCTGTGTCTCTGTCTCTGTGTCTCTGTCGCTGTGTCTAACTCTCCTTGTCTCTGTCTCTGTCTATGTGTCTCTGTCTCTGTGTCTCTGTCTCTGTGTCTCTCTCTCTGTGTCTCTGTCTTTGTCTCTGTCTCTGTGCCTCTGTCTCTGTGTCTCTGTCTCTGTGTCTCTGTCTCTGTGTCTCTGTCTCTGTGTCTCTGTCTCTGTGTCTGTGTCTCTGTGTCTCTGTCTCTGTGTCTCTGTCTCTGTGTCTCTGTCTCTTTGGCTCTGTCTCGGTGTCTCTGTCGATGTGTCTAAGTCTCCTTGTCTCTGTCTCTGTTTCTCTGCCTCTGTCTCCGTTTGTCTTAATCTGTGTCTCTGTCTGTGCGCCTATGTATCTGTGTATCCGTCTCTGTGTCTGTGCTCTGTGTCTCTGTCTCTGTGTCTCTGTCGATGTGCCTCAGTCTCCTTGTCTCTGTCTCTGTGTCTCTGTCTCTGACTCTGTCTCTGTCTCTGTCTCTGTCTCTGTGTCTCTCTCTCTGTGTCTCTGTGTCTGTGTCTCTGTCTCTGTCTCTGTGTCTCTGTCTCTGTGTCTCTGTCTCTGTGTCTCTGTCTCTGTGTCTCTGTCTCTGGGTCTCTGTCTCTGTGTCTCTGTCTGTGTGTCTCCGTCTCTGTGTCTCTGTCTCTGTGTCTCTCTCTGTGTCTCTGTCTCTGTGTCTCTGTGTCTGTGTCTCTGTCTCTGTGTCTCTGTCTCCGTGTCTCTGTCTCTGTGTCTCTGTCTCTGTGTCTCTGTCTCTGTGTCTCTGTCTCTGTGTCTCTGTCTCTGTGTCTCTGTCTCTGTGTCTGTGTCTCTGTCTCTGTGTCTCTGTGTCTGTGTCTCTGTCTCTGTGTCTCTGTCTCTGTGTCTCTGTCTCTGTGCCTTTGTCTCTGTGTCTCTGTCTCTGTGTCTCTGTCTCAGTGTCTCTGTCTCTGTGTCTCTGTCTCTGTGTCTCTGTCTCTGTGTCTCTGTCTCTGTGTCTCTGTCTCTGTGTCTCTGTCTCTGTGTCTGTGTCTCTGTCTCTGTCTCTGTGTCTCGCTCTCTCTGTGTCTATGTCCCTGTGCCTATGTATCTCTGTCTCTGTCTCTGTGACTTTGTCTCTGCGTATCTGTCTCTGTGTCTCTGTCTCTGTGTCTCTGTCTCTGTGTCTCTGTCTCTGTGTCACTGTCTCTGTGTCTCTGTCTCTGTTTCTCTGTCTCTGTGCCTCTGTCTCTGTGTCTCTGTCTCTGTGTCTCTGTCTCTGTGTCTCTGTCTCTGTGTCTCTGTCTCTGTGTCTCTGTCTCTGTGTCTCTGTCTCTGTGTCTAAGTCTCCTTGTCTCTGTCTCTGTGTCTCTGTCTCTGTGTCTCTGTCTCTTTGTCTCTGTCTCTGTGTCTCTGTCCCTGTGTCTCTGTCTCTGTGTCTCTGTCTCTGTGTCTCTGTCTCTGTGTCTCTGTCTCTGTGTCTCTGTATCTGTGTCTCTGTCTCTGTGTCTCTGTCTCTGTGTCTCTGTCTCTGTGTCTCTGTCTCTGTGTCTCTGTCTCTGTGTCTCTGTCTCTGTGTCTCTGTCTCTGTGTCTCTGTCTCTGTGTCTCTGTCTCTGTGTCTCTGTCTCTGTGACTTTGTCTCTGTGTCTCTGTCTCTGTGTCTCTGTCGCTGTGTCTAACTCTCCTTGTCTCTGTCTCTGTCTCTGTGTCTCTGTCTCTGTGTCTCTGTCTCTGTGTCTCTGTCTCTGTGTCTCTGTCTCTGTGTCTCTCTCTCTGTGTCTCTGTCTTTGTCTCTGTCTCTGTGCCTCTGTCTCTGTGTCTCTGTCTCTGTGTCTCTGTCTCTGTGTCTCTGTCTCTGTGTCTCTGTCTCTGTGTCTGTGTCTCTGTGTCTCTGTCTCTGTGTCTCTGTCTCTGTGTCTCTGTCTCTTTGGCTCTGTCTCGGTGTCTCTGTCGATGTGTCTAAGTCTCCTTGTCTCTGTCTCTGTTTCTCTGCCTCTGTCTCCGTTTGTCTTAATCTGTGTCTCTGTCTGTGCGCCTATGCATCTGTGTATCCGTCTCTGTGTCTGTGCTCTGTGTCTCTGTCTCTGTGTCTCTGTCGATGTGCCTCAGACTCCTTGTCTCTGTCTCTGTGTCTCTGCCTCTGTCTCCGTGTGTCTTAATCTGTGTCTCTGTCTGTGCGCCTATGTATCTGTGTATCCGTCTCTGTGTCTGTGCTCTGTGTCTCTGTCTCTGACTCTGTCCCCGTCTCTGTCTCTGTGTCTCTGTCTCTGTGTCTAAGTCTCCTTGTCTCTGCCTCTGTGTCTCTGCCTCTGTCTCCGTGTGTCTTAATCTGTGTCTCTGTCTGTGCGCCTATGTATCTGTGTATCCGTCTCTGTGTCTGTGCTCTGTGTCTCTGTCTCTGACTCTGTCTCTGTCTCTGTCTCTGTCTCTGCCTCTGTGTCTCTGTCTCTGTGTCTCTCTCTCTGTGTCTCTGTGTCTGTGTCTCTGTCTCTGTCTCTGTGTCTCTGTCTCTGTGTCTCTGTCTCTGTGTCTCTGTCTCTGTGTCTCAGTCTCTGGGTCTCTGTCTCTGTGTCTCTGTCTGTGTGTCTCCGTCTCTGTGTCTCTGTCTCTGTGTCTCTCTCTGTGTCTCTGTCTCTGTGTCTCTGTGTCTGTGTCTCTGTCTCTGTGTCTCTGTCTCCGTGTCTCTGTCTCTGTGTCTCTGTCTCTGTGTCTCTGTCTCTGTGTCTCTGTCTCTGTGTCTCTGTCTCTGTGTCTCTGTCTCTGTGTCTCTGTCTCTGTGTCTCTGTCTCTGTGTCTCTGTCTCTGTGTCTCTGTCTCTGTGTCTCTGTCTCTGTGTCTCTGTCTCTGTGTCTCTGTCTCTGTGTCTCTGTCTCTGTGTCTCTGTCTCTGTGTCTCTGTCTCTGTGTCTGTGTCTCTGTCTCTGTGTCTGTGTCTCTCTCACTCTGTGTCTCTGTCTCTGTGTCTCTGTCTCTGTGTCTCTGCCTCTGTGTCTCTGTCTCTGTGTCTCTGTCTCTGTGTCTCTGTCTCTGTGTCTCTGTCTCTGTGTCTCTGTCTCTGTGTCTCTGTCTCTGTGTCTCTGTCTCTGACTCTGTCCCTGTCTCTGTCTCTGTGTCTCTGTCTCTGTGTCTAAGTCTCCTTGTCTCTGTCTCTGTGTCTCTGCCTCTGTCTCCATGTGTCTTAATCTGTGTCTCTGTCTGTGCGCCTATGTATCTGTGTATCCGTGTCTGTGTCTGTGCTCTGTGTCTCTGTCTCTGTCTCTGTCTCTGTGTCTCTGTCTCTGTGTCTCTCTCTCTGTGTCTCTGTCTCTGTGTCTCTGTCTCTGTCTCTGTGTCTCTGTCTCTGTGTCTCTGTCTCTGTGTCTCTGTCTCTGTGTCTCTGTCTCTGTGTCTCTGTCTCTGTGTCTCTGTCGATGTGTCTAAGTCTCCTTGTCTCTGTCTCTGTGTCTCTGCCTCTGTCTCCGTGTGTCTTAATCTGTGTCTCTGTCTGTGCGCCTATGTATCTGTGTCTCTGTCTCTGTGTCTCTGTCTCTATGTCTCTGTCTCTGTGTCTCTGTCTCTGTGTCTCTGTCTCTGTGTCTCTGTCTCTGTGTCTCTGTCTCTGTGTCTCTGTCTCTGTGTCTCTGTCTCTGTGTCTCTGTCTCTGTGTCTCTGTCTCTGTGTCTCTGTCTCTGTGTCTCTGTCTCTGTGTCTCTGTCTCTGTGTCTCTGTCTCTGTGTCTCTGTCTCTGTGTCTCTGTCTCTGTGTCTCTGTCTCTGTGTCTCTGTCTCTGTGTCTCTGTCTCTGTGTCTCTGTCTCTGTGTCTCTGTCTCTGTGTCTCTGTCTCTGTGTCTCTGTCTCTGTGTCTCTGTCTCTGTGTCTCTGTCTCTGTGTCTCTGTCTCTGTGTCTCTGTCTCTGTGTCTCTGTCTCTGTGTCTCTGTCTCTGTGTCTCTGTCTCTGTGTCTCTGTCTCTGTGTCTCTGTCTCTGTGTCTCTGTCTCTGTGTCTCTGTCTCTGTCTCTGTCTCTGTGTCTCTGTCTCTGTGTCTCTGTCTCTGTGTCTCTGTCTCTGTGTCTCTGTCTCTGTGTCTCTGTCTCTGTGTCTCTGTCTCTGTGTCTCTGTCTCTGTGTCTCTGTCTCTGTGTCTCTGTCTCTGTGTCTCTGTCTCTGTGTCTCTGTCTCTGTGTCTCTGTCTCTGTGTCTGTGTCTCTGTCTCTGTCTCTGTGTCTCGCTCTCTCTGTGTCTATGTCCCTTGCCTATGTATCTGTGTCTCTGTCTCTGTGACTTTGTCTCTGCGTATCTGTCTCTGCGTATCTGTCTCTCTGTCTCTGTCTCTGTGTCTCTGTCTCTGTGTCTCTGTCTCTGTGTCTCTGTCTCTGTGTCTCTGTCTCTGTGTCTCTGTCTCTGTGTCTCTGTCTCTGTGTCTCTGTCTCTGTGTCTCTGTCTCTGTGTCTCTGTCTCTGTGTCTCTGTCTCTGTGTCTCTGTCGATGTGTCTAAGTCTCCTTGTCTCTGTCTCTGTGTCTCTGCCTCTGTCTCCGTGTGTCTTAGTCTGTGTCTCTGTCTGTGCGCCTATGTATCTGTGTCTCTGTCTCTGTGTCTCTGTCTCCATGTCTCTGTCTCTGTGTCTGTGTCTCTGTGTCTCTGTCTCTGTGTCTCTGTCTCTGTGTCTCTGTCTCTTTGGCTCTGTCTCGGTGTCTCTGTCGATGTGTCTAAGTCTCCTTGTCTCTGTCTCTGTTTCTCTGCCTCTGTCTCCGTTTGTCTTAATCTGTGTCTCTGTCTGTGCGCCTATGTATCTGTGTATCCGTCTCTGTGTCTGTGCTCTGTGTCTCTGTCTCTGTGTCTCTGTCGATGTGCCTCAGTCTCCTTGTCTCTGTCTCTGTGTCTCTGCCTCTGTCTCCGTGTGTCTTAATCTGTGTCCCTGTCTGTGCGCCTATGTATCTGTGTATCCGTCTCTGTGTCTCTGTCTCTGTGTCTCTGTCTCTGTGTCTCTGTCTCTGTGTCTCTGTCTCTGTGTCTCTGTCTCTCTGTCTCTGTCTCTGTCTCTGTCTCTGTCTCTGTCTCTGTCTCTGTCTCTGTCTCTGCCTCTGTCTCTGTCCCTGTCTCTGTCTCTCTCACTGTCTCTGTCTCTGTCTCTGTCTCTGTCTTTCTATCTCTGTCTCTGTGTCTCTGTCTCTGTGTCTCTGTCTCTGTGTCTCTGTCTCTGTGTCTCTGTCTCTGTGTCTCTGTCTCTGTGTCTCTGTCTCTGTGTCTCTGTCTCTGTGTCTCTGTCTCTGTGTCTCTGTCTCTGTGTCTCTGTCTCTGTGTCTCTGTCTCTGTGTCTCTGTCTCTGTGTCTCTGTCTCTGTGTCTCTGTCTCTGTGTCTCTGTCTCTGTGTCTCTGTCTCTGTGTCTCTGTCTCTGTGTCTCTGTCTCTGTGTCGCTGTCTCTGTGTCTCTGTCTCTGTGTCTCTGTCTCTGTGTCTCTGTCTCTGTGTCTCTGTCTCTGTGTCTCTGTCTCTGTGTCTGTGTCTCTGTCTCTGTGTCTGTGTCTCTCTCACTCTGTGTCTATGTCCCTGTGCCTATGTATCTGTGTCTCTGTCTCTGTGACTTTGTCTCTGCGTATCTGTCTCTGTGTCTCTGTCTCTGTGTCTCTGTCTCTGTGTCTCTGTCTCTGTGTCTCTGTCTCCGTGTCTCTGTCTCTGTGTCTCTGTCTCTGTGTCACTGTCTCTGCGTACCTGCCTCTGTGTCTCTGTATCTGTGTCTCTGTCTCTGTGTCTCTGTCTCTGTGCCTCTGTCTCTGTGTCTCTGTCTCTGTGTCTCTGTCTCTGTGTCTCTGTCTCTGTGTCTCTGTCTCTGTGTCTCTGTCTCTGCGTCTCTGTCTCTGTGTCTCTGTCTCTGTGTCTCTGTCTCTGTGTCTCTGTCCCTGTGTCTCTGTCTCTGTGTCCCTGTCTCTGTGTCTCTGTCTCTGTGTCTCTGCCTCTGTGTCTCTGTCTCTGTGTCTCTGTCTCTGTGTCTCTGTCTCTGTGTCTCTGTCTCTGTGTCTCTGTCTCTGTTTCTCTGTCTCTGTGCCTCTGTCTCTGTGTCTCTGTCCCTGTGTCTCTGTCTCTGTGACTCTGTCTCTGTGTCTCTGTCTCTGTGTCTCTGTCTCTGTGTCTCTGTCTCTGTGTCTCTGTCTCTGTGTCTCTGTCTCTGTGTCTCTGTCTCTGTGACTTTGTCTCTGCGTATCTGTCTCTGTGGCTCTGTCTCTGTGTCTCTGTCTCTGTGTCTCTGTCTCTGTGTCTCTGTCTCTGTGTCCCTCTCTCTGTGTCTCTGTCTCTGTGTCTCTGTCTCTGTGTCTCTGTCTCTGTGTCTCTGCCTCTGTGTCTCTGTCACTGTGTCTCTGCCTCTGTGTCTCTGTCTCTGTGTCTCTGTCTCTGTGTCTCTGTCTCTGTGTCTCTGTCTCTGTGTCTCTGTCTCTGTGTCTCTGTCTCTGTGTCTCTGTCTCTGTGTCTGTGTCTCTGTCTCTGTCTCTGTGTCTCGCTCTCTCTGTGTCTATGTCCCTGTGCCTATGTATCTGTGTCTCTGTCTCTGTGACTTTGTCTCTGCGTATCTGTCTCTGCGTATCTGTCTCTCTGTCTCTGTCTCTGTATCTCTGTCTCTGTGTCTCTGTCTCTCTGTCTCTGTCTCTGTGTCTCTGTCTCTGTGTCTCTGTCTGTGTGTCTCTGTCTCTGTGTCTCTGTCTCTCTCTCTCTCTCTGTCTCCGTCTCTGTCTCTGTGTCTCTGTCTCTGTGTCTCTGTGTCTGTGTCTCTGTCTCTGTGTCTTTGTCTCTGTGTCTCTGGCTCTGTGTCTCTGTCTCTGTGTCTCTGTCTCTGTGTCTCTGTCTCTGTGTCTCTGTCTCTGTGTCCCTGTCTCTGTGTCTCTGTCTCTGTGTCTCTGTCTCTGTGTCTCTGTCTCTGTGTCTCTGTCTCTGTGTCTCTGTCTCTGTGTCTCTGTCTCTGTGTCTCTGTCTCTGTGTCTCTGTCTCTGTGTCTCTGTCTCTGTGTCTCTGTCTCTGTGTCTCTGTCTCTGTGTCTCTGTCTCTGTGTCTCTGTCTCTGTGTTTCTGTCTCTGTGTCTCTGTCTCTGTGTCTCTGTCTCTGTGTCTCTGTCTCTGTGTCTCTGTCTCTGTGTCTCTGTCTCTGTGTCGCTGTCTCTGTGTCTCTGTCTCTGTGTCTCTGTCTCTGTGTCTCTGTCTCTGTGTCTCTGTCTCTGTGTCTGTGTCTCTGTCTCTGTCTCTGTGTCTCTCTCACTCTGTGTCTATGTCCCTGTGCCTATGTATCTGTGTCTCTGTCTCTGTGACTTTGTCTCTGCGTATCTGTCTCTGTGTCTCTGTCTCTGTGTCTCTGTCTCTGTGTCTCTGTCTCTGTGTCTCTGTCTCTGTGTCTCTGTCTCTGTGTCACTGTCTCTGCGTACCTGCCTCTGTGTCTCTGTATCTGTGTCTCTGTCTCTGTGTCTCTGTCTCTGTGCCTCTGTCTCTGTGTCTCTGTCTCTGTGTCTCTGTCTCTGTGTCTCTGTCTCTGTGTCTCTGTCTCTGTGTCTCTGTCTCTGTGTCTCTGTCTCTGCGTCTCTGTCTCTGTGTCTCTGTCTCTGTGTCTCTGTCTCTGTGTCTCTGTCCCTGTGTCTCTGTCTCTGTGTCCCTGTCTCTGTGTCTCTGTCTCTGTGTCTCTGCCTCTGTGTCTCTGTCTCTGTGTCTCTGTCTCTGTGTCTCTGTCTCTGTGTCTCTGTCTCTGTGTCTCTGTCTCTGTTTCTCTGTCTCTGTGCCTCTGTCTCTGTGTCTCTGTCCCTGTGTCTCTGTCTCTGTGACTCTGTCTCTGTGTCTCTGTCTCTGTGTCTCTGTCTCTGTGTCTCTGTCTCTGTGTCTCTGTCTCTGTGACTTTGTCTCTGCGTATCTGTCTCTGTGGCTCTGTCTCTGTGTCTCTGTCTCTGTGTCTCTGTCTCTGTGTCCCTCTCTCTGTGTCTCTGTCTCTGTGTCTCTGTCTCTGTGTCTCTGTCTCTGTGTCTCTGCCTCTGTGTCTCTGTCACTGTGTCTCTGTCTCTGTGTCTCTGTCTCTGTGTCTCTGTCTCTGTGTCTCTGTCTCTGTGTCTCTGTCTCTGTGTCTCTGTCTCTGTGTCTCTGTCTCTGTGTCTCTGTCTCTGTGTCTGTGTCTCTGTCTCTGTCTCTGTGTCTCGCTCTCTCTGTGTCTATGTCCCTGTGCCTATGTATCTGTGTCTCTGTCTCTGTGACTTTGTCTCTGCGTATCTGTCTCTGCGTATCTGTCTCTCTGTCTCTGTCTCTGTATCTCTGTCTCTGTGTCTCTGTCTCTGTGTCTCTGTCTCTGTGTCTCTGTCTCTGTGTCTCTGTCTGTGTGTCTCTGTCTCTGTGTCTCTGTCTCTCTCTCTCTCTCTGTCTCCGTCTCTGTCTCTGTGTCTCTGTCTCTGTGTCTCTGTCTCTGTGTCTCTGTCTCTGTGTCTCTGTCTCTGTGTCTCTGTCTCTGTGTCTCTGTCTCTGTGTCTCTGTCTCTGTGTCTCTGTCTCTGTGTCTCTGTCTCTGTGTCTCTCTCTCTGTGTCTCTGTCTTTGTCTCTGTCTCTGTGCCTCTGTCTCTGTGTCTCTGTCTCTGTGTCTCTGTCTCTGTGTCTCTGTCTCTGTGTCTCTGTCTCTGTGTCTCTGTCTCTGTGTCTCTGTCTCTGTGTCTCTGTCTCTGTGTCTCTGTCTCTGTGTCTCTGTCTCTGTGTCTCTGTCTCTGTGTCTCTGTCTCTGTGTCTCTGTCTCTGTGTCTCTGTCTCTGTGTCTCTGTCTCTGTGTCTCTGTCTCTGTGTCTATGTCCCTGTGCCTATGTATCTGTGTGTCTGTCTCTGTGACTTTGTCTCTGTGTCTCTGTCTCTGTGTCTCTGTCGCTGTGTCTAACTCTCCTTGTCTCTGTCTCTGTCTCTGTGTCTCTGTCTCTGTGTCTCTGTCTCTGTCTCTGTGTCTCTGTCTCTGTGTCTGTGTCTCTGTGTCTCTGTCTCTGTGTCTCTGTCTCTGTGTCTCTGTCTCTTTGGCTCTGTCTCGGTGTCTCTGTCGATGTGTCTAAGTCTCCTTGTCTCTGTCTCTGTTTCTCTGCCTCTGTCTCCGTTTGTCTTAATCTGTGTCTCTGTCTGTGCGCCTATGTATCTGTGTATCCGTCTCTGTCTCTGTGTCTCTGTCTCTGACTCTGTCTCTGTCTCTGTCTCTGTCTCTGTGTCTCTCTCTCTGTGTCTCTGTGTCTGTGTCTCTGTCTCTGTCTCTGTGTCTCTGTCTCTGTGTCTCTGTCTCTGTGTCTCTGTCTCTGTGTCTCTGTCTCTGGGTCTCTGTCTCTGTGTCTCTGTCTGTGTGTCTCCGTCTCTGTGTCTCTGTCTCTGTGTCTCTGTCTCTGTGTCTGTGTCTCTGTCTCTGTGTCTCTGTCTCTGTGTCTCTGTCTCTGTGTGTCTGTCTCTGTGTCTCTGTCTCTGTGTCTCTGTCTCTGTGTCTAACTCTCCTTGTCCCTGTCTCTGTCTCTGTGTCTCTCTCTGTGTCTCTGTCTCTGTGTCTCAGTCTCTGTGTCTCTGTCTCTGTGTCTCTGTCTCTGTGTCTCTGTCTCTGTGTCTCTGTCTCTGTGTCTCTGTCTCTGTGTCTGTGTCTCTGTCTCTGTCTCTGTGTCTCGCTCTCTCTGTGTCTATGTCCCTGTGCCTATGTATCTGTGTCTCTGTCTCTGTGAGTTTGTCTCTGCGTATCTGTCTCTGTGTCTCTGTCTCTGTGTCTCTGTCTCTGTGTCTCAGTCTCTGTGTCTCTGTCTCTGTGTCTCTGTCTCTGTGTCTCTGTCTCTGTGTCTGTGTCTCTGTCTCTGTCTCTGTGTCTCGCTCTCTCTGTGTCTATGTCCCTGTGCCTATGTATCTGTGTCTCTGTCTCTGTGACTTTGTCTCTGCGTATCTGTCTCTGTGTCTCTGTCTCTGTGTCTCTGTCTCTGTGTCTCTGTCTCTGTGTCACTGTCTCTGTGTCTCTGTCTCTGTTTCTCTGTCTCTGTGCCTCTGTCTCTGTGTCTCTGTCTCTGTGTCTCTGTCTCTGTGTCTCTGTCTCTGTGTCTCTGTCTCTGTGTCTAAGTCTCCTTGTCTCTGTCTCTGTGTCTCTGTCTCTGTGTCTCTGTCTCTTTGTCTCTGTCTCTGTGTCTCTGTCCCTGTGTCTCTGTCTCTGTGTCTCTGTCTCTGTGTCTCTGTCTCTGTGTCTCTGTCTCTGTGTCTCTGTCTCTGTGTCTCTGTCTCTGTGTCTCTGTCTCTGTGTCTCTGTCTCTCTGACTTTGTCTCTGTGTCTCTGTCTCTGTGTCTCTGTCGCTGTGTCTAACTCTCCTTGTCTCTGTCTCTGTCTCTGTGTCTCTGTCTCTGTGTCTCTGTCTCTGTGTCTCTGTCTCTGTGTCTCTGTCTCTGTGTCTCTGTCTCTGTGTCTCTCTCTCTGTGTCTCTGTCTTTGTCTCTGTCTCTGTGCCTCTGTCTCTGTGTCTCTGTCTCTGTGTCTCTGTCTCTGTGTCTCTGTCTCTGTGTCTGTGTCTCTGTGTCTCTGTCTCTGTGTCTCTGTCTCTGTGTCTCTGTCTCTTTGGCTCTGTCTCGGTGTCTCTGTCGATGTGTCTAAGTCTCCTTGTCTCTGTCTCTGTTTCTCTGCCTCTGTCTCCGTTTGTCTTAATCTGTGTCTCTGTCTGTGCGCCTATGCATCTGTGTATCCGTCTCTGTGTCTGTGCTCTGTGTCTCTGTCTCTGTGTCTCTGTCGATGTGCCTCAGTCTCCTTGTCTCTGTCTCTGTGTCTCTGCCTCTGTCTCCGTGTGTCTTAATCTGAGTCTCTGTCTGTGCGCCTATGTATCTGTGTATCCGTCTCTGTGTCTGTGCTCTGTGTCTCTGTCTCTGACTCTGTCCCCGTCTCTGTCTCTGTGTCTCTGTCTCTGTGTCTAAGTCTCCTTGTCTCTGCCTCTGTGTCTCTGCCTCTGTCTCCGTGTGTCTTAATCTGTGTCTCTGTCTGTGCGCCTATGTATCTGTGTATCCGTCTCTGTGTCTGTGCTCTGTGTCTCTGTCTCTGACTCTGTCTCTGTCTCTGTCTCTGTCTCTGCCTCTGTGTCTCTGTCTCTGTGTCTCTCTCTCTGTGTCTCTGTGTCTGTGTCTCTGTCTCTGTCTCTGTGTCTCTGTCTCTGTGTCTCTGTCTCTGTGTCTCAGTCTCTGGGTCTCTGTCTCTGTGTCTCTGTCTGTGTGTCTCCGTCTCTGTGTCTCTGTCTCTGTGTCTCTCTCTGTGTCTCTGTCTCTGTGTCTCTGTGTCTGTGTCTCTGTCTCTGTGTCTCTGTCTCCGTGTCTCTGTCTCTGTGTCTCTGTCTCTGTGTCTCTGTCTCTGTGTCTCTGTCTCTGTGTCTCTGTCTCTGTGTCTCTGTCTCTGTGTCTCTGTCTCTGTGTCTCTGTCTCTGTGTCTCTGTCTCTGTGTCTCTGTCTCTGTGTCTCTGTCTCTGTGTCTCTGTCTCTGTGTCTCTGTCTCTGTGTCTGTGTCTCTGTCTCTGTGTCTGTGTCTCTCTCACTCTGTGTCTCTGTCTCTGTGTCTCTGTCTCTGTGTCTCTGCCTCTGTGTCTCTGTCTCTGTGTCTCTGTCTCTGTGTCTCTGTCTCTGTGTCTCTGTCTCTGTGTCTCTGTCTCTGTGTCTCTGTCTCTGTGTCTCTGTCTCTGACTCTGTCCCTGTCTCTGTCTCTGTGTCTCTGTCTCTGTGTCTAAGTCTCCTTGTCTCTGTCTCTGTGTCTCTGCCTCTGTCTCCATGTGTCTTAATCTGTGTCTCTGTCTGTGCGCCTATGTATCTGTGTATCCGTGTCTGTGTCTGTGCTCTGTGTCTCTGTCTCTGTCTCTGTCTCTGTGTCTCTGTCTCTGTGTCTCTCTCTCTGTGTCTCTGTCTCTGTGTCTCTGTCTCTGTCTCTGTGTCTCTGTCTCTGTGTCTCTGTCTCTGTGTCTCTGTCTCTGTGTCTCTGTCGATGTGTCTAAGTCTCCTTGTCTCTGTCTCTGTGTCTCTGCCTCTGTCTCCGTGTGTCTTAATCTGTGTCTCTGTCTGTGCGCCTATGTATCTGTGTCTCTGTCTCTGTGTCTCTGTCTCTATGTCTCTGTCTCTGTGTCTCTGTCTCTGTGTCTCTGTCTCTGTGTCTCTGTCTCTGTGTCTCTGTCTCTGTGTCTCTGTCTCTGTGTCTCTGTCTCTGTGTCTCTGTCTCTGTGTCTCTGTCTCTGTGTCTCTGTCTCTGTGTCTCTGTCTCTGTGTCTCTGTCTCTGTGTCTCTGTCTCTGTGTCTCTGTCTCTGTGTCTCTGTCTCTGTGTCTCTGTCTCTGTGTCTCTGTCTCTGTGTCTCTGTCTCTGTGTCTCTGTCTCTGTGTCTCTGTCTCTGTGTCTCTGTCTCTGTGTCTCTGTCTCTGTGTCTCTGTCTCTGTGTCTCTGTCTCTGTGTCTCTGTCTCTGTGTCTCTGTCTCTGTGTCTCTGTCTCTGTGTCTCTGTCTCTGTGTCTCTGTCTCTGTCTCTGTCTCTGTGTCTCTGTCTCTGTGTCTCTGTCTCTGTGTCTCTGTCTCTGTGTCTCTGTCTCTGTGTCTCTGTCTCTGTGTCTCTGTCTCTGTGTCTCTGTCTCTGTGTCTCTGTCTCTGTGTCTCTGTCTCTGTGTCTCTGTCTCTGTGTCTCTGTCTCTGTGTCTCTGTCTCTGTGTCTCTGTCTCTGTGTCTCTGTCTCTGTGTCTCTGTCTCTGTGTCTGTGTCTCTGTCTCTGTCTCTGTGTCTCGCTCTCTCTGTGTCTATGTCCCTTGCCTATGTATCTGTGTCTCTGTCTCTGTGACTTTGTCTCTGCGTATCTGTCTCTGCGTATCTGTCTCTCTGTCTCTGTCTCTGTGTCTCTGTCTCTGTGTCTCTGTCTCTGTGTCTCTGTCTCTGTGTCTCTGTCTCTGTGTCTCTGTCTCTGTGTCTCTGTCTCTGTGTCTCTGTCTCTGTGTCTCTGTCTCTGTGTCTCTGTCTCTGTGTCTCTGTCGATGTGTCTAAGTCTCCTTGTCTCTGTCTCTGTGTCTCTGCCTCTGTCTCCGTGTGTCTTAGTCTGTGTCTCTGTCTGTGCGCCTATGTATCTGTGTCTCTGTCTCTGTGTCTCTGTCTCCATGTCTCTGTCTCTGTGTCTGTGTCTCTGTGTCTCTGTCTCTGTGTCTCTGTCTCTGTGTCTCTGTCTCTTTGGCTCTGTCTCGGTGTCTCTGTCGATGTGTCTAAGTCTCCTTGTCTCTGTCTCTGTTTCTCTGCCTCTGTCTCCGTTTGTCTTAATCTGTGTCTCTGTCTGTGCGCCTATGTATCTGTGTATCCGTCTCTGTGTCTGTGCTCTGTGTCTCTGTCTCTGTGTCTCTGTCGATGTGCCTCAGTATCCTTGTCTCTGTCTCTGTGTCTCTGCCTCTGTCTCCGTGTGTCTTAATCTGTGTCCCTGTCTGTGCGCCTATGTATCTGTGTATCCGTCTCTGTGTCTCTGTCTCTGTGTCTCTGTCTCTGTGTCTCTGTCTCTGTGTCTCTGTCTCTCTGTCTCTGTCTCTGTCTCTGTCTCTGTCTCTGTCTCTGTCTCTGTCTCTGTCTCTGCCTCTGTCTCTGTCCCTGTCTCTGTCTCTCTCACTGTCTCTGTCTCTGTCTCTGTCTCTGTCTTTCTATCTCTGTCTCTGTGTCTCTGTCTCTGTGTCTCTGTCTCTGTGTCTCTGTCTCTGTGTCTCTGTCTCTGTGTCTCTGTCTCTGTGTCTCTGTCTCTGTGTCTCTGTCTCTGTGTCTCTGTCTCTGTGTCTCTGTCTCTGTGTCTCTGTCTCTGTGTCTCTGTCTCTGTGTCTCTGTCTCTGTGTCTCTGTCTCTGTGTCTCTGTCTCTGTGTCTCTGTCTCTGTGTCTCTGTCTCTGTGTCTCTGTCTCTGTGTCGCTGTCTCTGTGTCTCTGTCTCTGTGTCTCTGTCTCTGTGTCTCTGTCTCTGTGTCTCTGTCTCTGTGTCTGTGTCTCTGTCTCTGTGTCTGTGTCTCTCTCACTCTGTGTCTATGTCCCTGTGCCTATGTATCTGTGTCTCTGTCTCTGTGACTTTGTCTCTGCGTATCTGTCTCTGTGTCTCTGTCTCTGTGTCTCTGTCTCTGTGTCTCTGTCTCTGTGTCTCTGTCTCTGTGTCTCTGTCTCTGTGTCTCTGTCTCTGTGTCACTGTCTCTGCGTACCTGCCTCTGTGTCTCTGTATCTGTGTCTCTGTCTCTGTGTCTCTGTCTCTGTGCCTCTGTCTCTGTGTCTCTGTCTCTGTGTCTCTGTCTCTGTGTCTCTGTCTCTGTGTCTCTGTCTCTGTGTCTCTGTCTCTGTGTCTCTGTCTCTGCGTCTCTGTCTCTGTGTCTCTGTCTCTGTGTCTCTGTCTCTGTGTCTCTGTCCCTGTGTCTCTGTCTCTGTGTCCCTGTCTCTGTGTCTCTGTCTCTGTGTCTCTGCCTCTGTGTCTCTGTCTCTGTGTCTCTGTCTCTGTGTCTCTGTCTCTGTGTCTCTGTCTCTGTGTCTCTGTCTCTGTTTCTCTGTCTCTGTGCCTCTGTCTCTGTGTCTCTGTCCCTGTGTCTCTGTCTCTGTGACTCTGTCTCTGTGTCTCTGTCTCTGTGTCTCTGTCTCTGTGTCTCTGTCTCTGTGTCTCTGTCTCTGTGTCTCTGTCTCTGTGTCTCTGTCTCTGTGACTTTGTCTCTGCGTATCTGTCTCTGTGGCTCTGTCTCTGTGTCTCTGTCTCTGTGTCTCTGTCTCTGTGTCTCTGTCTCTGTGTCCCTCTCTCTGTGTCTCTGTCTCTGTGTCTCTGTCTCTGTGTCTCTGTCTCTGTGTCTCTGCCTCTGTGTCTCTGTCACTGTGTCTCTGTCTCTGTGTCTCTGTCTCTGTGTCTCTGTCTCTGTGTCTCTGTCTCTGTGTCTCTGTCTCTGTGTCTCTGTCTCTGTGTCTCTGTCTCTGTGTCTCTGTCTCTGTGTCTCTGTCTCTGTGTCTGTGTCTCTGTCTCTGTCTCTGTGTCTCGCTCTCTCTGTGTCTATGTCCCTGTGCCTATGTATCTGTGTCTCTGTCTCTGTGACTTTGTCTCTGCGTATCTGTCTCTGCGTATCTGTCTCTCTGTCTCTGTCTCTGTATCTCTGTCTCTGTGTCTCTGTCTCTCTGTCTCTGTCTCTGTGTCTCTGTCTCTGTGTCTCTGTCTGTGTGTCTCTGTCTCTGTGTCTCTGTCTCTCTCTCTCTCTCTGTCTCCGTCTCTGTCTCTGTGTCTCTGTCTCTGTGTCTCTGTGTCTGTGTCTCTGTCTCTGTGTCTTTGTCTCTGTGTCTCTGGCTCTGTGTCTCTGTCTCTGTGTCTCTGTCTCTGTGTCTCTGTCTCTGTGTCTCTGTCTCTGTGTCCCTGTCTCTGTGTCTCTGTCTCTGTGTCTCTGTCTCTGTGTCTCTGTCTCTGTGTCTCTGTCTCTGTGTCTCTGTCTCTGTGTCTCTGTCTCTGTGTCTCTGTCTCTGTGTCTCTGTCTCTGTGTCTCTGTCTCTGTGTCTCTGTCTCTGTGTCTCTGTCTCTGTGTCTCTGTCTCTGTGTCTCTGTCTCTGTGTCTCTGTCTCTGTGTTTCTGTCTCTGTGTCTCTGTCTCTGTGTCTCTGTCTCTGTGTCTCTGTCTCTGTGTCTCTGTCTCTGTGTCTCTGTCTCTGTGTCGCTGTCTCTGTGTCTCTGTCTCTGTGTCTCTGTCTCTGTGTCTCTGTCTCTGTGTCTCTGTCTCTGTGTCTGTGTCTCTGTCTCTGTCTCTGTGTCTCTCTCACTCTGTGTCTATGTCCCTGTGCCTATGTATCTGTGTCTCTGTCTCTGTGACTTTGTCTCTGCGTATCTGTCTCTGTGTCTCTGTCTCTGTGTCTCTGTCTCTGTGTCTCTGTCTCTGTGCCTCTGTCTCTGTGTCTCTGTCTCTGTGTCTCTGTCTCTGTGTCTCTGTCTCTGTGTCTCTGTCTCTGTGTCTCTGTCTCTGTGTCTCTGTCTCTGCGTCTCTGTCTCTGTGTCTCTGTCTCTGTGTCTCTGTCTCTGTGTCTCTGTCCCTGTGTCTCTGTCTCTGTGTCCCTGTCTCTGTGTCTCTGTCTCTGTGTCTCTGCCTCTGTGTCTCTGTCTCTGTGTCTCTGTCTCTGTGTCTCTGTCTCTGTGTCTCTGTCTCTGTGTCTCTGCCTCTGTGTCTCTGTCACTGTGTCTCTGTCTCTGTGTCTCTGTCTCTGTGTCTCTGTCTCTGTGTCTCTGTCTCTGTGTCTCTGTCTCTGTGTCTCTGTCTCTGTGTCTCTGTCTCTGTGTCTCTGTCTCTGTGTCTCTGTCTCTGTGTCTCTGTCTCTGTGTCTGTGTCTCTGTCTCTGTCTCTGTGTCTCGCTCTCTCTGTGTCTATGTCCCTGTGCCTATGTATCTGTGTCTCTGTCTCTGTGACTTTGTCTCTGCGTATCTGTCTCTGCGTATCTGTCTCTCTGTCTCTGTCTCTGTATCTCTGTCTCTGTGTCTCTGTCTCTGTGTCTCTGTCTCTGTGTCTCTGTCTCTGTGTCTCTGTCTGTGTGTCTCTGTCTCTGTGTCTCTGTCTCTCTCTCTCTCTCTGTCTCCGTCTCTGTCTCTGTGTCTCTGTCTCTGTGTCTCTGTCTCTGTGTCTCTGTCTCTGTGTCTCTGTCTCTGTGTCTCTGTCTCTGTGTCTCTGTCTCTGTGTCTCTGTCTCTGTGTCTCTGTCTCTGTGTCTCTGTCTCTGTGTCTCTCTCTCTGTGTCTCTGTCTTTGTCTCTGTCTCTGTGCCTCTGTCTCTGTGTCTCTGTCTCTGTGTCTCTGTCTCTGTGTCTCTGTCTCTGTGTCTCTGTCTCTGTGTCTCTGTCTCTGTGTCTCTGTCTCTGTGTCTCTGTCTCTGTGTCTCTGTCTCTGTGTCTCTGTCTCTGTGTCTAACTCTCCTTGTCTCTGTCTCTGTCTCTGTGTCTCTGTCTCTGTGTCTCTGTCTCTGTGTCTCTGTCTCTGTGTCTCTGTCTCTGTGTCTCTGTCTCTGTGTCTCTGTCTCTGTGTCTCTGTCTCTGTGTCTATGTCCCTGTGCCTATGTATCTGTGTGTCTGTCTCTGTGACTTTGTCTCTGTGTCTCTGTCTCTGTGTCTCTGTCGCTGTGTCTAACTCTCCTTGTCTCTGTCTCTGTCTCTGTGTCTCTGTCTCTGTGTCTCTGTCTCTGTCTCTGTGTCTCTGTCTCTGTGTCTGTGTCTCTGTGTCTCTGTCTCTGTGTCTCTGTCTCTGTGTCTCTGTCTCTTTGGCTCTGTCTCGGTGTCTCTGTCGATGTGTCTAAGTCTCCTTGTCTCTGTCTCTGTTTCTCTGCCTCTGTCTCCGTTTGTCTTAATCTGTGTCTCTGTCTGTGCGCCTATGTATCTGTGTATCCGTCTCTGTCTCTGTGTCTCTGTCTCTGACTCTGTCTCTGTCTCTGTCTCTGTCTCTGTGTCTCTCTCTCTGTGTCTCTGTGTCTGTGTCTCTGTCTCTGTCTCTGTGTCTCTGTCTCTGTGTCTCTGTCTCTGTGTCTCTGTCTCTGGGTCTCTGTCTCTGTGTCTCTGTCTGTGTGTCTCCGTCTCTGTGTCTCTGTCTCTGTGTCTCTCTCTGTGTCTCTGTCTCTGTGTCTCTGTGTCTGTGTCTCTGTCTCTGTGTCTCTGTCTCCGTGTCTCTGTCTCTGTGTCTCTGTCTCTGTGTCTCTGTCTCTGTGTCTCTGTCTCCGTGTCTCTGTCTCTGTGTCTCTGTCTCTGTGTCTCTGTCTCTGTGTCTCTGTCTCTGTGTCTCTGTCTCTGTGTCTCTGTCTCTGTGTCTCTGTCTCTGTGTCTGTGTCTCTGTCTCTGTGTCTCTGTGTCTGTGTCTCTGTCTCTGTGTCTCTGTCTCTGTGTCTCTGTCTCTGTGCCTTTGTCTCTGTGTCTCTGTCTCTGTGTCTCTGTCTCAGTGTCTCTGTCTCTGTGTCTCTGTCTCTGTGTCTCTGTCTCTGTGTCTCTGTCTCTGTGTCTCTGTCTCTGTGTCTCTGTCTCTGTGTCTCTGTCTCTCTGTCTCCGTCTCTGTGTCTCTGTCTCTGTGTCTCTGTCCCTGTGTCTCTGTCTCTGTGTCCCTGTCTCTGTGTCTCTGTCTCTGTGTCTCTGTCTCTGTGTCTCTGTCTCTGTGTCTCTGCCTCTGTGTCTCTGTCTCTGTGTCTCTGTCTCTGTGTCTCTGTCTCTGTGTGTCTGTCTCTGTGTCTCTGTCTCTGTGTCTCTGTCTCTGTGTCTAACTCTCCTTGTCCCTGTCTCTGTCTCTGTGTCTCTCTCTGTGTCTCTGTCTCTGTGTCTCAGTCTCTGTGTCTCTGTCTCTGTGTCTCTGTCTCTGTGTCTCTGTCTCTGTGTCTCTGTCTCTGTGTCTCTGTCTCTGTGTCTCTGTCTCTGTGTCTGTGTCTCTGTCTCTGTCTCTGTGTCTCGCTCTCTCTGTGTCTATGTCCCTGTGCCTATGTATCTGTGTCTCTGTCTCTGTGAGTTTGTCTCTGCGTATCTGTCTCTGTGTCTCTGTCTCTGTGTCTCTGTCTCTGTGTCTCAGTCTCTGTGTCTCTGTCTCTGTGTCTCTGTCTCTGTGTCTCTGTCTCTGTGTCTCTGTCTCTGTGTCTGTGTCTCTGTCTCTGTCTCTGTGTCTCGCTCTCTCTGTGTCTATGTCCCTGTGCCTATGTATCTGTGTCTCTGTCTCTGTGACTTTGTCTCTGCGTATCTGTCTCTGTGTCTCTGTCTCTGTGTCTCTGTCTCTGTGTCTCTGTCTCTGTGTCACTGTCTCTGTGTCTCTGTCTCTGTTTCTCTGTCTCTGTGCCTCTGTCTCTGTGTCTCTGTCTCTGTGTCTCTGTCTCTGTGTCTCTGTCTCTGTGTCTCTGTCTCTGTGTCTAAGTCTCCTTGTCTCTGTCTCTGTGTCTCTGTCTCTGTGTCTCTGTCTCTTTGTCTCTGTCTCTGTGTCTCTGTCCCTGTGTCTCTGTCTCTGTGTCTCTGTCTCTGTGTCTCTGTCTCTGTGTCTCTGTCTCTGTGTCTCTGTCTCTGTGTCTCTGTCTCTGTGTCTCTGTCTCTGTGTCTCTGTCTCTCTGACTTTGTCTCTGTGTCTCTGTCTCTGTGTCTCTGTCGCTGTGTCTAACTCTCCTTGTCTCTGTCTCTGTCTCTGTGTCTCTGTCTCTGTGTCTCTGTCTCTGTGTCTCTGTCTCTGTGTCTCTGTCTCTGTGTCTCTGTCTCTGTGTCTCTGTCTCTGTGTCTCTCTCTCTGTGTCTCTGTCTTTGTCTCTGTCTCTGTGCCTCTGTCTCTGTGTCTCTGTCTCTGTGTCTCTGTCTCTGTGTCTCTGTCTCTGTGTCTGTGTCTCTGTGTCTCTGTCTCTGTGTCTCTGTCTCTGTGTCTCTGTCTCTTTGGCTCTGTCTCGGTGTCTCTGTCGATGTGTCTAAGTCTCCTTGTCTCTGTCTCTGTTTCTCTGCCTCTGTCTCCGTTTGTCTTAATCTGTGTCTCTGTCTGTGCGCCTATGCATCTGTGTATCCGTCTCTGTGTCTGTGCTCTGTGTCTCTGTCTCTGTGTCTCTGTCGATGTGCCTCAGTCTCCTTGTCTCTGTCTCTGTGTCTCTGCCTCTGTCTCCGTGTGTCTTAATCTGTGTCTCTGTCTGTGCGCCAATGTATCTGTGTATCCGTCTCTGTGTCTGTGCTCTGTGTCTCTGTCTCTGACTCTGTCTCTGTCTCTGTCTCTGTGTCTCTGTCTCTGTGTCTAAGTCTCCTTGTCTCTGTCTCTGTGTCTCTGCCTCTGTCTCCGTGTGTCTTAATCTGTGTCTCTGTCTGTGCGCCTATGTATCTGTGTATCCGTCTCTGTGTCTGTGCTCTGTGTCTCTGTCTCTGACTCTGTCTCTGTCTCTGTCTCTGTCTCTGTGTCTCTGTCTCTGTGTCTCTCTCTCTGTGTCTCTGTGTCTGTGTCTCTGTCTCTGTCTCTGTGTCTCTGTCTCTGTGTCTCTGTCTCTGTGTCTCTGTCTCTGTGTCTCTGTCTCTGTGTCTCAGTCTCTGTGTCTCTGTCTCTGTGTCTCTGTCTCTGTGTCTCTGTCTCTGTGTCTCTGTCTCTGTGTCTGTGTCTCTGTCTCTGTCTCTGTGTCTCGCTCTCTCTGTGTCTATGTCCCTGTGCCTATGTATCTGTGTCTCTGTCTCTGTGTCTCTGTCTCTGTTTCTCTGTCTCTGTGCCTCTGTCTCTGTGTCTCTGTCCCTGTGTCTCTGTCTCTGTGACTCTGTCTCTGTGTCTCTGTCTCTGTGTCTCTGTCTCTGTGTCTCTGTCTCTGTGTCTCTGTCTCTGTGACTTTGTCTCTGCGTATCTGTCTCTGTGGCTCTGTCTCTGTGTCTCTGTCTCTGTGTCTCTGTCTCTGTGTCCCTCTCTCTGTGTCTCTGTCTCTGTGTCTCTGTCTCTGTGTCTCTGTCTCTGTGTCTCTGCCTCTGTGTCTCTGTCACTGTGTCTCTGTCTCTGTGTCTCTGTCTCTGTGTCTCTGTCTCTGTGTCTCTGTCTCTGTGTCTCTGTCTCTGTGTCTCTGTCTCTGTGTCTCTGTCTCTGTGTCTCTGTCTCTGTGTCTGTGTCTCTGTCTCTGTCTCTGTGTCTCGCTCTCTCTGTGTCTATGTCCCTGTGCCTATGTATCTGTGTCTCTGTCTCTGTGACTTTGTCTCTGCGTATCTGTCTCTGCGTATCTGTCTCTCTGTCTCTGTCTCTGTATCTCTGTCTCTGTGTCTCTGTCTCTGTGTCTCTGTCTCTGTGTCTCTGTCTCTGTGTCTCTGTCTGTGTGTCTCTGTCTCTGTGTCTCTGTCTCTCTCTCTCTCTCTGTCTCCGTCTCTGTCTCTGTGTCTCTGTCTCTGTGTCTCTGTCTCTGTGTCTCTGTCTCTGTGTCTCTGTCTCTGTGTCTCTGTCTCTGTGTCTCTGTCTCTGTGTCTCTGTCTCTGTGTCTCTGTCTCTGTGTCTCTGTCTCTGTGTCTCTGTCTCTGTGTCTCTCTCTCTGTGTCTCTGTCTTTGTCTCTGTCTCTGTGCCTCTGTCTCTGTGTCTCTGTCTCTGTGTCTCTGTCTCTGTGTCTCTGTCTCTGTGTCTCTGTCTCTGTGTCTCTGTCTCTGTGTCTCTGTCTCTGTGTCTCTGTCTCTGTGTCTCTGTCTCTGTGTCTCTGTCTCTGTGTCTCTGTCTCTGTGTCTCTGTCTCTGTGTCTCTGTCTCTGTGTCTCTGTCTCTGTGTCTCTGTCTCTGTGTCTCTGTCTCTGTGTCTCTGTCTCTGTGTCTCTGTCTCTGTGTCTATGTCCCTGTGCCTATGTATCTGTGTGTCTGTCTCTGTGACTTTGTCTCTGTGTCTCTGTCTCTGTGTCTCTGTCGCTGTGTCTAACTCTCCTTGTCTCTGTCTCTGTCTCTGTGTCTCTGTCTCTGTGTCTCTGTCTCTGTCTCTGTGTCTCTGTCTCTGTGTCTGTGTCTCTGTGTCTCTGTCTCTGTGTCTCTGTCTCTGTGTCTCTGTCTCTTTGGCTCTGTCTCGGTGTCTCTGTCGATGTGTCTAAGTCTCCTTGTCTCTGTCTCTGTTTCTCTGCCTCTGTCTCCGTTTGTCTTAATCTGTGTCTCTGTCTGTGCGCCTATGTATCTGTGTATCCGTCTCTGTCTCTGTGTCTCTGTCTCTGACTCTGTCTCTGTCTCTGTCTCTGTCTCTGTGTCTCTCTCTCTGTGTCTCTGTGTCTGTGTCTCTGTCTCTGTCTCTGTGTCTCTGTCTCTGTGTCTCTGTCTCTGTGTCTCTGTCTCTGTGTCTCTGTCTCTGGGTCTCTGTCTCTGTGTCTCTGTCTGTGTGTCTCCGTCTCTGTGTCTCTGTCTCTGTGTCTCTCTCTGTGTCTCTGTCTCTGTGTCTCTGTGTCTGTGTCTCTGTCTCTGTGTCTCTGTCTCCGTGTCTCTGTCTCTGTGTCTCTGTCTCTGTGTCTCTGTCTCTGTGTCTCTGTCTCCGTGTCTCTGTCTCTGTGTCTCTGTCTCTGTGTCTCTGTCTCTGTGTCTCTGTCTCTGTGTCTCTGTCTCTGTGTCTCTGTCTCTGTGTCTCTGTCTCTGTGTCTGTGTCTCTGTCTCTGTGTCTCTGTGTCTGTGTCTCTGTCTCTGTGTCTCTGTCTCTGTGTCTCTGTCTCTGTGCCTTTGTCTCTGTGTCTCTGTCTCTGTGTCTCTGTCTCAGTGTCTCTGTCTCTGTGTCTCTGTCTCTGTGTCTCTGTCTCTGTGTCTCTGTCTCTGTGTCTCTGTCTCTGTGTCTCTGTCTCTGTGTCTCTGTCTCTCTGTCTCCGTCTCTGTGTCTCTGTCTCTGTGTCTCTGTCCCTGTGTCTCTGTCTCTGTGTCCCTGTCTCTGTGTCTCTGTCTCTGTGTCTCTGTCTCTGTGTCTCTGTCTCTGTGTCTCTGCCTCTGTGTCTCTGTCTCTGTGTCTCTGTCTCTGTGTCTCTGTCTCTGTGTGTCTGTCTCTGTGTCTCTGTCTCTGTGTCTCTGTCTCTGTGTCTAACTCTCCTTGTCCCTGTCTCTGTCTCTGTGTCTCTCTCTGTGTCTCTGTCTCTGTGTCTCAGTCTCTGTGTCTCTGTCTCTGTGTCTCTGTCTCTGTGTCTCTGTCTCTGTGTCTCTGTCTCTGTGTCTCTGTCTCTGTGTCTGTGTCTCTGTCTCTGTCTCTGTGTCTCGCTCTCTCTGTGTCTATGTCCCTGTGCCTATGTATCTGTGTCTCTGTCTCTGTGAGTTTGTCTCTGCGTATCTGTCTCTGTGTCTCTGTCTCTGTGTCTCTGTCTCTGTGTCTCAGTCTCTGTGTCTCTGTCTCTGTGTCTCTGTCTCTGTGTCTCTGTCTCTGTGTCTGTGTCTCTGTCTCTGTCTCTGTGTCTCGCTCTCTCTGTGTCTATGTCCCTGTGCCTATGTATCTGTGTCTCTGTCTCTGTGACTTTGTCTCTGCGTATCTGTCTCTGTGTCTCTGTCTCTGTGTCTCTGTCTCTGTGTCTCTGTCTCTGTGTCACTGTCTCTGTGTCTCTGTCTCTGTTTCTCTGTCTCTGTGCCTCTGTCTCTGTGTCTCTGTCTCTGTGTCTCTGTCTCTGTGTCTCTGTCTCTGTGTCTCTGTCTCTGTGTCTAAGTCTCCTTGTCTCTGTCTCTGTGTCTCTGTCTCTGTGTCTCTGTCTCTTTGTCTCTGTCTCTGTGTCTCTGTCCCTGTGTCTCTGTCTCTGTGTCTCTGTCTCTGTGTCTCTGTCTCTGTGTCTCTGTCTCTGTGTCTCTGTCTCTGTGTCTCTGTCTCTGTGTCTCTGTCTCTGTGTCTCTGTCTCTCTGACTTTGTCTCTGTGTCTCTGTCTCTGTGTCTCTGTCGCTGTGTCTAACTCTCCTTGTCTCTGTCTCTGTCTCTGTGTCTCTGTCTCTGTGTCTCTGTCTCTGTGTCTCTGTCTCTGTGTCTCTGTCTCTGTGTCTCTGTCTCTGTGTCTCTCTCTCTGTGTCTCTGTCTTTGTCTCTGTCTCTGTGCCTCTGTCTCTGTGTCTCTGTCTCTGTGTCTCTGTCTCTGTGTCTCTGTCTCTGTGTCTGTGTCTCTGTGTCTCTGTCTCTGTGTCTCTGTCTCTGTGTCTCTGTCTCTTTGGCTCTGTCTCGGTGTCTCTGTCGATGTGTCTAAGTCTCCTTGTCTCTGTCTCTGTTTCTCTGCCTCTGTCTCCGTTTGTCTTAATCTGTGTCTCTGTCTGTGCGCCTATGCATCTGTGTATCCGTCTCTGTGTCTGTGCTCTGTGTCTCTGTCTCTGTGTCTCTGTCGATGTGCCTCAGTCTCCTTGTCTCTGTCTCTGTGTCTCTGCCTCTGTCTCCGTGTGTCTTAATCTGTGTCTCTGTCTGTGCGCCTATGTATCTGTGTATCCGTCTCTGTGTCTGTGCTCTGTGTCTCTGTCTCTGACTCTGTCCCCGTCTCTGTCTCTGTGTCTCTGTCTCTGTGTCTAAGTCTCCTTGTCTCTGCCTCTGTGTCTCTGCCTCTGTCTCCGTGTGTCTTAATCTGTGTCTCTGTCTGTGCGCCTATGTATCTGTGTATCCGTCTCTGTGTCTGTGCTCTGTGTCTCTGTCTCTGACTCTGTCTCTGTCTCTGTCTCTGTCTCTGCCTCTGTGTCTCTGTCTCTGTGTCTCTCTCTCTGTGTCTCTGTGTCTGTGTCTCTGTCTCTGTCTCTGTGTCTCTGTCTCTGTGTCTCTGTCTCTGTGTCTCAGTCTCTGGGTCTCTGTCTCTGTGTCTCTGTCTGTGTGTCTCCGTCTCTGTGTCTCTGTCTCTGTGTCTCTCTCTGTGTCTCTGTCTCTGTGTCTCTGTGTCTGTGTCTCTGTCTCTGTGTCTCTGTCTCCGTGTCTCTGTCTCTGTGTCTCTGTCTCTGTGTCTCTGTCTCTGTGTCTCTGTCTCTGTGTCTCTGTCTCTGTGTCTCTGTCTCTGTGTCTCTGTCTCTGTGTCTCTGTCTCTGTGTCTCTGTCTCTGTGTCTCTGTCTCTGTGTCTCTGTCTCTGTGTCTCTGTCTCTGTGTCTCTGTCTCTGTGTCTCTGTCTCTGTGTCTGTGTCTCTGTCTCTGTGTCTGTGTCTCTCTCACTCTGTGTCTCTGTCTCTGTGTCTCTGTCTCTGTGTCTCTGCCTCTGTGTCTCTGTCTCTGTGTCTCTGTCTCTGTGTCTCTGTCTCTGTGTCTCTGTCTCTGTGTCTCTGTCTCTGTGTCTCTGTCTCTGTGTCTCTGTCTCTGACTCTGTCCCTGTCTCTGTCTCTGTGTCTCTGTCTCTGTGTCTAAGTCTCCTTGTCTCTGTCTCTGTGTCTCTGCCTCTGTCTCCATGTGTCTTAATCTGTGTCTCTGTCTGTGCGCCTATGTATCTGTGTATCCGTGTCTGTGTCTGTGCTCTGTGTCTCTGTCTCTGTCTCTGTCTCTGTGTCTCTGTCTCTGTGTCTCTCTCTCTGTGTCTCTGTCTCTGTGTCTCTGTCTCTGTCTCTGTGTCTCTGTCTCTGTGTCTCTGTCTCTGTGTCTCTGTCTCTGTGTCTCTGTCTCTGTGTCTCTGTCTCTGTGTCTCTGTCGATGTGTCTAAGTCTCCTTGTCTCTGTCTCTGTGTCTCTGCCTCTGTCTCCGTGTGTCTTAATCTGTGTCTCTGTCTGTGCGCCTATGTATCTGTGTCTCTGTCTCTGTGTCTCTGTCTCTATGTCTCTGTCTCTGTGTCTCTGTCTCTGTGTCTCTGTCTCTGTGTCTCTGTCTCTGTGTCTCTGTCTCTGTGTCTCTGTCTCTGTGTCTCTGTCTCTGTGTCTCTGTCTCTGTGTCTCTGTCTCTGTGTCTCTGTCTCTGTGTCTCTGTCTCTGTGTCTCTGTCTCTGTGTCTCTGTCTCTGTGTCTCTGTCTCTGTGTCTCTGTCTCTGTGTCTCTGTCTCTGTGTCTCTGTCTCTGTGTCTCTGTCTCTGTGTCTCTGTCTCTGTGTCTCTGTCTCTGTGTCTCTGTCTCTGTGTCTCTGTCTCTGTGTCTCTGTCTCTGTGTCTCTGTCTCTGTGTCTCTGTCTCTGTGTCTCTGTCTCTGTGTCTCTGTCTCTGTGTCTCTGTCTCTGTGTCTCTGTCTCTGTGTCTCTGTCTCTGTCTCTGTCTCTGTGTCTCTGTCTCTGTGTCTCTGTCTCTGTGTCTCTGTCTCTGTGTCTCTGTCTCTGTGTCTCTGTCTCTGTGTCTCTGTCTCTGTGTCTCTGTCTCTGTGTCTCTGTCTCTGTGTCTCTGTCTCTGTGTCTCTGTCTCTGTGTCTCTGTCTCTGTGTCTCTGTCTCTGTGTCTCTGTCTCTGTGTCTGTGTCTCTGTCTCTGTCTCTGTGTCTCGCTCTCTCTGTGTCTATGTCCCTTGCCTATGTATCTGTGTCTCTGTCTCTGTGACTTTGTCTCTGCGTATCTGTCTCTGCGTATCTGTCTCTCTGTCTCTGTCTCTGTGTCTCTGTCTCTGTGTCTCTGTCTCTGTGTCTCTGTCTCTGTGTCTCTGTCTCTGTGTCTCTGTCTCTGTGTCTCTGTCTCTGTGTCTCTGTCTCTGTGTCTCTGTCTCTGTGTCTCTGTCTCTGTGTCTCTGTCGATGTGTCTAAGTCTCCTTGTCTCTGTCTCTGTGTCTCTGCCTCTGTCTCCGTGTGTCTTAGTCTGTGTCTCTGTCTGTGCGCCTATGTATCTGTGTCTCTGTCTCTGTGTCTCTGTCTCCATGTCTCTGTCTCTGTGTCTGTGTCTCTGTGTCTCTGTCTCTGTGTCTCTGTCTCTGTGTCTCTGTCTCTTTGGCTCTGTCTCGGTGTCTCTGTCGATGTGTCTAAGTCTCCTTGTCTCTGTCTCTGTTTCTCTGCCTCTGTCTCCGTTTGTCTTAATCTGTGTCTCTGTCTGTGCGCCTATGTATCTGTGTATCCGTCTCTGTGTCTGTGCTCTGTGTCTCTGTCTCTGTGTCTCTGTCGATGTGCCTCAGTATCCTTGTCTCTGTCTCTGTGTCTCTGCCTCTGTCTCCGTGTGTCTTAATCTGTGTCCCTGTCTGTGCGCCTATGTATCTGTGTATCCGTCTCTGTGTCTCTGTCTCTGTGTCTCTGTCTCTGTGTCTCTGTCTCTGTGTCTCTGTCTCTCTGTCTCTGTCTCTGTCTCTGTCTCTGTCTCTGTCTCTGTCTCTGTCTCTGTCTCTGCCTCTGTCTCTGTCCCTGTCTCTGTCTCTCTCACTGTCTCTGTCTCTGTCTCTGTCTCTGTCTTTCTATCTCTGTCTCTGTGTCTCTGTCTCTGTGTCTCTGTCTCTGTGTCTCTGTCTCTGTGTCTCTGTCTCTGTGTCTCTGTCTCTGTGTCTCTGTCTCTGTGTCTCTGTCTCTGTGTCTCTGTCTCTGTGTCTCTGTCTCTGTGTCTCTGTCTCTGTGTCTCTGTCTCTGTGTCTCTGTCTCTGTGTCTCTGTCTCTGTGTCTCTGTCTCTGTGTCTCTGTCTCTGTGTCTCTGTCTCTGTGTCTCTGTCTCTGTGTCGCTGTCTCTGTGTCTCTGTCTCTGTGTCTCTGTCTCTGTGTCTCTGTCTCTGTGTCTCTGTCTCTGTGTCTCTGTCTCTGTGTCTGTGTCTCTGTCTCTGTGTCTGTGTCTCTCTCACTCTGTGTCTATGTCCCTGTGCCTATGTATCTGTGACTTTGTCTCTGCGTATCTGTCTCTGTGTCTCTGTCTCTGTGTCTCTGTCTCTGTGTCTCTGTCTCTGTGTCTCTGTCTCTGTGTCTCTGTCTCTGTGTCTCTGTCTCTGTGTCACTGTCTCTGCGTACCTGCCTCTGTGTCTCTGTATCTGTGTCTCTGTCTCTGTGTCTCTGTCTCTGTGCCTCTGTCTCTGTGTCTCTGTCTCTGTGTCTCTGTCTCTGTGTCTCTGTCTCTGTGTCTCTGTCTCTGTGTCTCTGTCTCTGTGTCTCTGTCTCTGCGTCTCTGTCTCTGTGTCTCTGTCTCTGTGTCTCTGTCTCTGTGTCTCTGTCCCTGTGTCTCTGTCTCTGTGTCCCTGTCTCTGTGTCTCTGTCTCTGTGTCTCTGCCTCTGTGTCTCTGTCTCTGTGTCTCTGTCTCTGTGTCTCTGTCTCTGTGTCTCTGTCTCTGTGTCTCTGTCTCTGTTTCTCTGTCTCTGTGCCTCTGTCTCTGTGTCTCTGTCCCTGTGTCTCTGTCTCTGTGACTCTGTCTCTGTGTCTCTGTCTCTGTGTCTCTGTCTCTGTGTCTCTGTCTCTGTGTCTCTGTCTCTGTGACTTTGTCTCTGCGTATCTGTCTCTGTGGCTCTGTCTCTGTGTCTCTGTCTCTGTGTCTCTGTCTCTGTGTCTCTGTCTCTGTGTCCCTCTCTCTGTGTCTCTGTCTCTGTGTCTCTGTCTCTGTGTCTCTGTCTCTGTGTCTCTGCCTCTGTGTCTCTGTCACTGTGTCTCTGTCTCTGTGTCTCTGTCTCTGTGTCTCTGTCTCTGTGTCTCTGTCTCTGTGTCTCTGTCTCTGTGTCTCTGTCTCTGTGTCTCTGTCTCTGTGTCTCTGTCTCTGTGTCTGTGTCTCTGTCTCTGTCTCTGTGTCTCGCTCTCTCTGTGTCTATGTCCCTGTGCCTATGTATCTGTGTCTCTGTCTCTGTGACTTTGTCTCTGCGTATCTGTCTCTGCGTATCTGTCTCTCTGTCTCTGTCTCTGTATCTCTGTCTCTGTGTCTCTGTCTCTCTGTCTCTGTCTCTGTGTCTCTGTCTCTGTGTCTCTGTCTGTGTGTCTCTGTCTCTGTGTCTCTGTCTCTCTCTCTCTCTCTGTCTCCGTCTCTGTCTCTGTGTCTCTGTCTCTGTGTCTCTGTGTCTGTGTCTCTGTCTCTGTGTCTTTGTCTCTGTGTCTCTGGCTCTGTGTCTCTGTCTCTGTGTCTCTGTCTCTGTGTCTCTGTCTCTGTGTCTCTGTCTCTGTGTCCCTGTCTCTGTGTCTCTGTCTCTGTGTCTCTGTCTCTGTGTCTCTGTCTCTGTGTCTCTGTCTCTGTGTCTCTGTCTCTGTGTCTCTGTCTCTGTGTCTCTGTCTCTGTGTCTCTGTCTCTGTGTCTCTGTCTCTGTGTCTCTGTCTCTGTGTCTCTGTCTCTGTGTCTCTGTCTCTGTGTCTCTGTCTCTGTGTCTCTGTCTCTGTGTTTCTGTCTCTGTGTCTCTGTCTCTGTGTCTCTGTCTCTGTGTCTCTGTCTCTGTGTCTCTGTCTCTGTGTCTCTGTCTCTGTGTCGCTGTCTCTGTGTCTCTGTCTCTGTGTCTCTGTCTCTGTGTCTCTGTCTCTGTGTCTCTGTCTCTGTGTCTGTGTCTCTGTCTCTGTCTCTGTGTCTCTCTCACTCTGTGTCTATGTCCCTGTGCCTATGTATCTGTGTCTCTGTCTCTGTGACTTTGTCTCTGCGTATCTGTCTCTGTGTCTCTGTCTCTGTGTCTCTGTCTCTGTGTCTCTGTCTCTGTGCCTCTGTCTCTGTGTCTCTGTCTCTGTGTCTCTGTCTCTGTGTCTCTGTCTCTGTGTCTCTGTCTCTGTGTCTCTGTCTCTGTGTCTCTGTCTCTGCGTCTCTGTCTCTGTGTCTCTGTCTCTGTGTCTCTGTCTCTGTGTCTCTGTCCCTGTGTCTCTGTCTCTGTGTCCCTGTCTCTGTGTCTCTGTCTCTGTGTCTCTGCCTCTGTGTCTCTGTCTCTGTGTCTCTGTCTCTGTGTCTCTGTCTCTGTGTCTCTGTCTCTGTGTCTCTGCCTCTGTGTCTCTGTCACTGTGTCTCTGTCTCTGTGTCTCTGTCTCTGTGTCTCTGTCTCTGTGTCTCTGTCTCTGTGTCTCTGTCTCTGTGTCTCTGTCTCTGTGTCTCTGTCTCTGTGTCTCTGTCTCTGTGTCTCTGTCTCTGTGTCTGTGTCTCTGTCTCTGTCTCTGTGTCTCGCTCTCTCTGTGTCTATGTCCCTGTGCCTATGTATCTGTGTCTCTGTCTCTGTGACTTTGTCTCTGCGTATCTGTCTCTGCGTATCTGTCTCTCTGTCTCTGTCTCTGTATCTCTGTCTCTGTGTCTCTGTCTCTGTGTCTCTGTCTCTGTGTCTCTGTCTCTGTGTCTCTGTCTGTGTGTCTCTGTCTCTGTGTCTCTGTCTCTCTCTCTCTCTCTGTCTCCGTCTCTGTCTCTGTGTCTCTGTCTCTGTGTCTCTGTCTCTGTGTCTCTGTCTCTGTGTCTCTGTCTCTGTGTCTCTGTCTCTGTGTCTCTGTCTCTGTGTCTCTGTCTCTGTGTCTCTGTCTCTGTGTCTCTGTCTCTGTGTCTCTGTCTCTGTGTCTCTGTCTCTGTGTCTGTGTCTCTGTCTCTGTGTCTCTGTGTCTGTGTCTCTGTCTCTGTGTCTCTGTCTCTGTGTCTCTGTCTCTGTGCCTTTGTCTCTGTGTCTCTGTCTCTGTGTCTCTGTCTCAGTGTCTCTGTCTCTGTGTCTCTGTCTCTGTGTCTCTGTCTCTGTGTCTCTGTCTCTGTGTCTCTGTCTCTGTGTCTCTGTCTCTGTGTCTCTGTCTCTCTGTCTCCGTCTCTGTGTCTCTGTCTCTGTGTCTCTGTCCCTGTGTCTCTGTCTCTGTGTCCCTGTCTCTGTGTCTCTGTCTCTGTGTCTCTGTCTCTGTGTCTCTGTCTCTGTGTCTCTGCCTCTGTGTCTCTGTCTCTGTGTCTCTGTCTCTGTGTCTCTGTCTCTGTGTGTCTGTCTCTGTGTCTCTGTCTCTGTGTCTCTGTCTCTGTGTCTAACTCTCCTTGTCCCTGTCTCTGTCTCTGTGTCTCTCTCTGTGTCTCTGTCTCTGTGTCTCAGTCTCTGTGTCTCTGTCTCTGTGTCTCTGTCTCTGTGTCTCTGTCTCTGTGTCTCTGTCTCTGTGTCTCTGTCTCTGTGTCTCTGTCTCTGTGTCTGTGTCTCTGTCTCTGTCTCTGTGTCTCGCTCTCTCTGTGTCTATGTCCCTGTGCCTATGTATCTGTGTCTCTGTCTCTGTGAGTTTGTCTCTGCGTATCTGTCTCTGTGTCTCTGTCTCTGTGTCTCTGTCTCTGTGTCTCAGTCTCTGTGTCTCTGTCTCTGTGTCTCTGTCTCTGTGTCTCTGTCTCTGTGTCTCTGTCTCTGTGTCTGTGTCTCTGTCTCTGTCTCTGTGTCTCGCTCTCTCTGTGTCTATGTCCCTGTGCCTATGTATCTGTGTCTCTGTCTCTGTGACTTTGTCTCTGCGTATCTGTCTCTGTGTCTCTGTCTCTGTGTCTCTGTCTCTGTGTCTCTGTCTCTGTGTCACTGTCTCTGTGTCTCTGTCTCTGTTTCTCTGTCTCTGTGCCTCTGTCTCTGTGTCTCTGTCTCTGTGTCTCTGTCTCTGTGTCTCTGTCTCTGTGTCTCTGTCTCTGTGTCTAAGTCTCCTTGTCTCTGTCTCTGTGTCTCTGTCTCTGTGTCTCTGTCTCTTTGTCTCTGTCTCTGTGTCTCTGTCCCTGTGTCTCTGTCTCTGTGTCTCTGTCTCTGTGTCTCTGTCTCTGTGTCTCTGTCTCTGTGTCTCTGTCTCTGTGTCTCTGTCTCTGTGTCTCTGTCTCTGTGTCTCTGTCTCTCTGACTTTGTCTCTGTGTCTCTGTCTCTGTGTCTCTGTCGCTGTGTCTAACTCTCCTTGTCTCTGTCTCTGTCTCTGTGTCTCTGTCTCTGTGTCTCTGTCTCTGTGTCTCTGTCTCTGTGTCTCTGTCTCTGTGTCTCTGTCTCTGTGTCTCTGTCTCTGTGTCTCTCTCTCTGTGTCTCTGTCTTTGTCTCTGTCTCTGTGCCTCTGTCTCTGTGTCTCTGTCTCTGTGTCTCTGTCTCTGTGTCTCTGTCTCTGTGTCTGTGTCTCTGTGTCTCTGTCTCTGTGTCTCTGTCTCTGTGTCTCTGTCTCTTTGGCTCTGTCTCGGTGTCTCTGTCGATGTGTCTAAGTCTCCTTGTCTCTGTCTCTGTTTCTCTGCCTCTGTCTCCGTTTGTCTTAATCTGTGTCTCTGTCTGTGCGCCTATGCATCTGTGTATCCGTCTCTGTGTCTGTGCTCTGTGTCTCTGTCTCTGTGTCTCTGTCGATGTGCCTCAGTCTCCTTGTCTCTGTCTCTGTGTCTCTGCCTCTGTCTCCGTGTGTCTTAATCTGTGTCTCTGTCTGTGCGCCAATGTATCTGTGTATCCGTCTCTGTGTCTGTGCTCTGTGTCTCTGTCTCTGACTCTGTCTCTGTCTCTGTCTCTGTGTCTCTGTCTCTGTGTCTAAGTCTCCTTGTCTCTGTCTCTGTGTCTCTGCCTCTGTCTCCGTGTGTCTTAATCTGTGTCTCTGTCTGTGCGCCTATGTATCTGTGTATCCGTCTCTGTGTCTGTGCTCTGTGTCTCTGTCTCTGACTCTGTCTCTGTCTCTGTCTCTGTCTCTGTGTCTCTGTCTCTGTGTCTCTCTCTCTGTGTCTCTGTGTCTGTGTCTCTGTCTCTGTCTCTGTGTCTCTGTCTCTGTGTCTCTGTCTCTGTGTCTCTGTCTCTGTGTCTCTGTCTCTGTGTCTCAGTCTCTGTGTCTCTGTCTCTGTGTCTCTGTCTCTGTGTCTCTGTCTCTGTGTCTCTGTCTCTGTGTCTGTGTCTCTGTCTCTGTCTCTGTGTCTCGCTCTCTCTGTGTCTATGTCCCTGTGCCTATGTATCTGTGTCTCTGTCTCTGTGACTTTGTCTCTGCGTATCTGTCTCTGTGTCTCTGTCTCTGTGTCTCTGTCTCTGTGTCTCTGTCTCTGTGTCACTGTCTCTGTGTCTCTGTCTCTGTTTCTCTGTCTCTGTGCCTCTGTCTCTGTGTCTCTGTCTCTGTGTCTCTGTCTCTGTGGCTCTGTCTCTGTGTCTCTGTCTCTGTGTCTAAGTCTCCTTGTCTCTGTCTCTGTGTCTCTGTCTCTGTGTCTCTGTCTCTTTGTCTCTGTCTCTGTGTCTCTGTCCCTGTGTCTCTGTCTCTGTGTCTCTGTCTCTGTGTCTCTGTCTCTGTGTCTCTGTCTCCGTGTCTCTGTCTCTGTGTCTCTGTCTCTGTGTCTCTGTCTCTGTGTCTCTGTCTCTGTGTCTCTGTCTCTGTGTCTCTGTCTCTGTGACTTTGTCTCTGTGTCTCTGTCTCTGTGTCTCTGTTGCTGTGTCTAACTCTCCTTGTCTCTGTCTCTGTCTCTGTGTCTCTGTCTCTGTGTCTCTGTCTCTGTGTCTCTGTCTCTGTGTCTCTGTCTCTGTGTCTCTGTCTCTGTGTCTCTGTCTCTGTGTCTCTGTCTCTGTGTCTCTGTCTCTGTGTCTCTGTCTCTGTGTCTCTCTCTCTGTGTCTCTGTCTTTGTCTCTGTCTCTGTGCCTCTGTCTCTGTGTCTCTGTCTCTGTGTCTCTGTCTCTGTGTCTCTGTCTCTGTGTCTCTGTCTCTGTGTCTCTGTCTCTGTGTCTCTGTCTCTGTGTCTGTGTCTCTGTGTCTCTGTCTCTGTGTCTCTGTCTCTTTGTCTCTGTCTCTTTGGCTCTGTCTCGGTGTCTCTGTCGATGTGTCTAAGTCTCCTTGTCTCTGTCTCTGTTTCTCTGCCTCTGTCTCCGTTTGTCTTAATCTGTGTCTCTGTCTGTGCGCCTATGCATCTGTGTATCCGTCTCTGTGTCTGTGCTCTGTGTCTCTGTCTCTGTGTCTCTGTCGATGTGCCTCAGTCTCCTTGTCTCTGTCTCTGTGTCTCTGCCTCTGTCTCCGTGTGTCTTAATCTGTGTCTCTGTCTGTGCGCCTATGTATCTGTGTATCCGTCTCTGTGTCTGTGCTCTGTGTCTCTGTCTCTGACTCTGTCTCTGTCTCTGTCTCTGTGTCTCTGTCTCTGTGTCTAAGTCTCCTTGTCTCTGTCTCTGTGTCTCTGCCTCTGTCTCCGTGTGTCTTAATCTGTGTCTCTGTCTGTGCGCCTATGTATCTGTGTATCCGTCTCTGTGTCTGTGCTCTGTGTCTCTGTCTCTGACTCTGTCTCTGTCTCTGTCTCTGTCTCTGTGTCTCTGTCTCTGTGTCTCTCTCTCTGTGTCTCTGTGTCTGTGTCTCTGTCTCTGTCTCTGTGTCTCTGTCTCTGTGTCTCTGTCTCTGTGTCTCTGTCTCTGGGTCTCTGCCTCTGTGTCTCTGTCTGTGTGTCCCCGTCTCTGTGTCTCTGTCTCTGTGTCTCTCTCTGTGTCTCTGTCTCTGTGTCTCTGTGTCTGTGTCTCTGTCTCTGTGTCTCTGTCTCTGTGTCTCTGTCTCTGTCTCTGTGTCTCTGTCTCTGTGTCTCTGTCTCTGTGTCTCTGTCTCTGTGTCTCTGTCTCTGTGTCTCTGTCTCTGTGTCTCTGTCTCTGTGTCTCTGTCTCTGTGTCTCTGTCTCTGTGTCTAGGTCTCCTTGTCTCTGTCTCTGTGTCTCTGTCTCTTTGTCTCTGTCTCTGTGTCTCTGTCCCTGTGTCTCTGTCTCTGTGTCTCTGTCTCTGTGTCTCTGTCTCTGTGTCTCTGTCTCTGTGTCTCTGTCTCTGTGTCTCTGTCTCTGTGTCTCTGTCGATGTGTCTAAGTCTCCTTGTCTCTGTCTCTGTGTCTCTGTCTCTGTGTCTCTGTCTCTGACTCTGTCCCTGTCTCTGTCTCTGTGTCTCTGTCTCTGTGTCTAAGTCTCCTTGTCTCTGTCTCTGTGTCTCTGCCTCTGTCTCCATGTGTCTTCATCTGTGTCTCTGTCTGTGCGCCTATGTATCTGTGTATCCGTGTCTGTGTCTGTGCTCTGTGTCTCTGTCTCTGTCTCTGTCTCTGTGTCTCTGTCTCTGTGTCTCTCTCTCTGTGTCTCTGTCTCTGTGTCTCTGTCTCTGTCTCTGTCTCTGTCTCTGTGTCTCTGTCTCTGTGTCTCTGTCTCTGTGTCTCTGTCTCTGGGTATCTGTCTCTGTGTCTCTGTCTCTGTGTCTCCGTCTCTGTGTCTCTGTCTCTGTGTCTCTGTCTCTGTGTCTCTGTCTCTGTGTCTCTGTCTCTGTGTCTCTGTCTCTGTGTCTCTGTCTCTGTGTCTCTGTCTCTGTGTCTCTGTCTCTGTGTCTCTGTCACTGCGTCTCTGTCTCTGTGTCTCTGTCTCTGTGTCTCTGTCTCTGTGTCTCTGTCCCTGTGTCTCTGTCTCTGTGTCCCTGTCTCTGTGTCTCTGCCTCTGTGTCTCTGTCTCTGTGTCTCTGTCTCTGTGTCTCTGTCTCTGTGTCTCTGTCTCTGTGTCTCTGTCTCTGTGTCTCTGTCTCTGTGTCTCTGTCTCTGTGTCTCTGTCTCTGTGTCTCTGTCTCTGTGTCTCTGTCTCTGTGTCTCTGTCTCTGTGTCTCTGTCTCTGTGTCTGTGTCTCTGTCTCTGTCTCTGTGTCTCGCTCTCTCTGTGTCTATGTCCCTGTGCCTATGTATCTGTGTCTCTGTCTCTGTGACTTTGTCTCTGCGTATCTGTCTCTGCGTATCTGTCTCTCTGTCTCTGTCTCTGTGGCTCTGTCTCTGTGTCTCTGTCTCTGTGTCTCTGTCTCTGTGTCCCTCTCTCTGTGTCTCTGTCTCTGTGTCTCTGTCTCTGTGTCTCTGTCTCTGTGTCTCTGTCTGTGTGTCTCTGTCTCTGTGTCTCTGTCTCTCTCTCTCTCTCTGTCTCCGTCTCTGTCTCTGTGTCTCTGTCTCTGTGTCTCTGTGTCTGTGTCTCTGTCTCTGTGTCTCTGTCTCTGTGTCTCTGTCTCTGTGTCTCTGTCTCTGTGTCTCTGTCTCTGTGTCTCTGTCTCTGTGTCTCTGTCTCTGTGTCCCTGTCTCTGTGTCTCTGTCTCTGTGTCTCTGTCTCTATGTCTCTGTCTCTGTGTCTCTGTCTCTGTGTCACTGTCTCTGCGTACCTGCCTCTGTGTCTCTGTATCTGTGTCTCTGTCTCTGTGTCTCTGTCTCTGTGTCTCTGTGTCTGTGTCTCTGTCTCTGTGTCTCTGTCTCTGTGTCTCAGTCTCTGTGTCTCTGTCTCTGTGTCTCTGTCTCTGTGTCTCTGTCTCTGTGTCTCTGTCTCTCTGTCTCTCTCTCTGTGTCTCTGTCTCTGTGTCTGTGTCTCTGTCTCTGTCTCTGTGTCTCTCTCTCTCTGTGTCTATGTCCCTGTGCCTATGTATCTGTGTCTCTGTCTCTGTGACTTTGTCTCTGCGTATCTGTCTCTGTGTCTCTGTCTCTGTGTCTCTGTCTCTGTGTCTCTGTCTCTGTGTCTTTGTCTCTGTGTCTCTGTCTCTGTGTCTCTGTCTCTGTGTCTCTGTCTCTGTGTCTCTCTCTCTGTGTCTCTGTCTTTGTCTCTGTCTCTGTGCCTCTGTCTCTGTGTCTCTGTCTCTGTGTCTCTGTCTCTGTGTCTCTGTCTCTGTGTCTCTGTCTCTGTGTCTCTGTCTCTATGTCTGTGTCTCTGTGTCTCTGTCTCTGTGTCTCTGACTCTGTGTCTCTGTCTCTTTGGCTCTGTCTCGGTGTCTCTGTCGATGTGTCTAAGTCTCCTTGTCTCTGTCTCTGTGTCTCTGCCTCTGTCTCCGTGTGTCTTAATCTGTGTCTCTGTCTATGCGCCTATGTATCTGTGTATCCGTCTCTGTGTCTGTGCTCTGTGTTTCTGTCTCTGTGTCTCTGTCGATGTGCCTAAGTCTCCTTGTCTCTGTCTCTGTGTCTTTGTCTCTGTGTCTCTGTCTCTGTGTCTCTGTCTCTGTGTCTCTGTCTCTGTGTCTCTGTCTCTGTGTCTCTGTCTCTGTGTCTCTGTCTCTGTGTCTCTGTCTCTGCGTCTCTGTCTCTGTGTCTCTGTCTCTGTGTCTCTGTCTCTGTGTCTCTGTCCCTGTGTCTCTGTCTCTGTGTCCCTGTCTCTGTGTCTCTGTCTCTGTGTCTCTGCCTCTGTGTCTCTGTCGCTGTGTCTAACTCTCCTTGTCTCTGTCTCTGTCTCTGTGTCTCTGTCTCTGTGTCTCTGTCTCTGTGTCTCTCTCTCTGTGTCCCTGTCTTTGTCTCTGTCTCTGTGCCTCTGTCTCTGTGTCTTTGTCTCTGTGTCTCTGTCTCTGTGTCTCTGTCTCTGTGTCTCTGTCTCTGTGTCTGTGTCTCTGTGTCTCTGTCTCTGTGTCTCTGTCTCTGTGTCTCTGTCTCTTTGACTCTGCCTCTGTCTCTGCCCTGTCTCTATCTCTGTCCCTGTCGCTGTCTCTGCCTCTGTCTCAGTCCCTGCGTCTGTCACTGTCTCTGTCTCTGTCTCTGTCTCTGTCTCTGTCTCTGTCTCTGTCTCTGTCTCTGTCTCTGTCTCTGTCTCTGTCTCTGCCTCTGTCTCTGTCTCTCTCTCCGTCTCTGTCTCTGTCTCTGCCTCAGTCTCTGTCTCTGTCTCTGTGTGTTTCTCTGTCTCTGTCTCTGCCTCCGTCTCTGTCTCCGTCTGGGTCTCTGTCTGTGTGTCTCTGCCTCTGCCTCTTTGTCTCTGTCTCTGCATCTCTGCCTCCGTGCCTATGTCTCTATGTCTCTGTCTCTGTCTCTGTCTCAGTCTCTGTCTCTGTCTCTGTCTCTGTCTCTGTCTCTGTCGCTGTCTCTCCCTCTGTCTCTGTCTCTATCTCCGTCCCTGGCTCTGTCTCTGCCCCTGTCTCCGTCTCTGTCTCTGTCTCTGCCTCTATCTCCGTCTCCGTCTCCGTCTCTGTCTCTGTCTCTGCCTCTGTCTCTGTCTCTGTCTCTGTCTCTGTCTCTGTCTCTGTCTCTGTCTTAGTCTCTGTCTCTGTCTCTGTCTCTGTCTCTGTCACTGTCTCTGTCCCTGTCTCTGCCTGTGTCTCAGTCTCTGTGTCTGTCTCGCTCTCTGTCTCTGTCTCGGTCTTTGTCTCCGTCTCTGTCTCTGTCTCTGTCTCTGTCTCTGTCTCTGTCTCTGTCCCTGTCTCTGTCTCTGTCTCTGTCTCTGTCTCTGTCTCTGTCTCTGTCTCTGTCTCTGTCTCTGTCTCTGTCTCTGTCTTTGTCTCTGTCTCTGTCCCTGTGTCCGTCTCTGTCTCTGTCTCTGTCTCTGTCTCTGCCTCCGTCTCTGTGTTTGTCTCTGCCTCTGTCTCCGTCTCCGTCTCCATCTCTGTCTCTGTATCTGTCTCTCTTTCTATCTCTGTCTCTGTCTCTGCCTCCGTCTCTGTCTCCGTCAGTGTCTCTGTCTCTGTCTCTGGGTCCCTGTCTGTGTGTCTCTGCCTCTGCCTCTTTGTCTCTGTCTCTGCATCTCTGCATCTCTGCCTCCGTGCCTATGTCTCTATGTTTCTGTCTCTGTCTCTGTCTCTGTCTCTGTGTCCGTCTCTGTCTCTGTCTCTGTCTCTGCCTCCGTCTCTGTGTTTGTCTCTGCCTCTGTCTCCGTCTCCGTCTCCATCTCTGTCTCTGTATCTGTCTCCCTTTCTATCTCTGTCTCTGTCTCTGCCTCCGTCTCTGTCTCCGTCAGTGTCTCTGTCTCTGTCTCTGGGTCCCTGTCTGTGTGTCTCTGCCTCTGCCTCTTTGTCTCTGTCTCTGCATCTCTGCATCTCTGCCTCCGTGCCTATGTCTCTATGTTTCTGTCTCTGTCTCTGTCCCTGTCCCTGTCTCAGTCTCTGTCTCTGTCTCTGTCTCTGTCTCGGTCTTTGTCTCCGTCTCTGTCTCTGCCCTGTCTCTATCTCTGTCTCTGTCGCTGTCTCTGCCTCTGTCTCAGTCCCTGCGTCTGTCACTGTCTCTGTCTCTGTCTCTGTCTCTGTCTCTGTCTCTGTCTCTGTCTCTGTCTCTGTCTCCGTCTCTGTCTCTGTCTCGCTCTCTGTCTCTGTCTCTGTCTCTGTCTCTGTCTCTGTCTCTGTCTCTGTCTCTGTCTCTGTCTCTGTCTCTGCCTCTGTCTCTGTCTCTGTCTCTGTCTCTGTCGCTGTCTCTCCCTGGGTCTCTGTCTCTGTCTCTGTCCCTGCCTCAGGCTCTGCCTCTGTCTCCGTCTCTGTCTCTGTCTCTGTCTCCATCTCTGTCTCTGTCTCTGTCTCTGTCTCTGACTCTGTCTCTGTCTCTGTCTCTGCCTTTGTCTCTGTCGCTGTCTCTCCTTCTGTCTCTGTCTCTGTCTCTGTCTCTGCCTCTGTCTCTGCCCTGTCTCTATCTCTGTCTCTGTCGCTGTCTCTGCCTCTGTCTCAGTCCGTGCGTCTGTCACTGTCTCTGTCTCTGTCTCTGTGCCCCTGTCTCTGTGCATCTGTCTCTGTGTCTCTATCTCTGTCTCCGGCTCTGTCTCCGTCTCTGTCGCTGTCTCTGCCTCTGTCTCTGTCTCTGTCCCTGTCCCTCTCCCTGTGCCTGTCGCTGTCTCTGTCTCTCTCTCTGCCTTTGTCCCTGTCTATGTCTCTGTCTGTGTCTCTTCCTCCGTCTCGGTCTTTGTCTCCGTCTCTGTCTCTGTCTCTGTCTCTGTCTCTGTCTCTGTCTCTGTCTCTGTCACTGTCTCTGTCTCTGTCTCTGTCCCTGTCTCTGTCTCTGTCTCTGTCTCTGTCTCTGTCTCTGTCTCTGTCTCTATCTCTCTCTCTGTCTCCGTCTCTGTCTCTGTCTCTGTGCCCCTGTCTCTGTGTCTCTGTCTCAGTCTCTGTCTCTGTCTCTGTCTCTGTGTATCTGTGTCTGTGTCTCTATCTCTGTCTCCGGCTCTGTCTCTGTCTCTGTCGCTGTCTCTGCCTCTGTCTCTGTCTCTGTCTCCGTCTCTGTCTCCGTCTCTGTCTCTATCTGCGTCTCTGTCTCTGTCTCTGACTCTGTCTCTGTCTCTGTCTCTGCCTCTGTCTCTGTCGCTGTCTCTCCTTCTGTCTCTGTGTCTGCCTCTGTCACTGCCTCTGTCTCTGCCCTGTCTCTATCTCTGTCTCTGTCGCTATCTCTGCCTCTGTCTCAGTCCAAGCGTCTGTCTCTGTCTCTGTCTCTGCCTCTGTCTCTATCTCCGTCTCTGTCTCTGTCTCTGACTCTGTCTCTGTCTCTGTCTCTGCCTCTGTCTCTGTCGCTGTCTCTGTCTCTGTCTCTGTCTCTGCCTCTGTCTCTGTCTCTGTCTCTGTCTCTGTCGCTGTCTCTCCCTGGGTCTCTGTCTCTGTCTCTGTCCCTGCCTCAGGCTCTGCCTCTGTCTCCGTCTCTGTCTCTGTCTCTGTCTCTATCTCTGTCTCTGTCTCTGTCTCTGTCTCTGACTCTGTCTCTGTCTCTGTCTCTGCCTTTGTCTCTGTCGCTGTCTCTCCTTCTGTCTCTGTCTCTGTCTCTGTCTCTGCCTCTGTCTCTGCCCTGTCTCTATCTCTGTCCCTGTCGCTGTCTCTGCCTCTGTCTCAGTCCCTGCGTCTGTCACTGTCTCTGTCTCTGTCTCTGTCTCTGTCTCTGTCTCTGTCTCTGTCTCTGTCTCTGTCTCTGCCTCTGTCTCTGTCTCTCTCTCCGTCTCTGTCTCTGTCTCTGCCTCAGTCTCTGTCTCTGTCTCTGTGTGTTTCTCTGTCTCTGTCTCTGCCTCCGTCTCTGTCTCCGTCTGGGTCTCTGTCTGCGTGTCTCTGCCTCTGCCTCTTTGTCTCTGTCTCTGCATCTCTGCCTCCGTGCCTATGTCTCTATGTCTCTGTCTCTGTCTCTGTCTCAGTCTCTGTCTCTGTCTCTGTCTCTGTCTCTGTCTCTGTCGCTGTCTCTCCCTCTGTCTCTGTCTCTATCTCCGTCCCTGGCTCTGTCTCTGCCCCTGTCTCCGTCTCTGTCTCTGTCTCTGCCTCTATCTCCGTCTCCGTCTCCGTCTCTGTCTCTGTCTCTGCCTCTGTCTCTGTCTCTGTCTCTGTCTCTGTCTCTGTCTCTGTCTCTGTCTTAGTCTCTGTCTCTGTCTCTGTCTCTGTCTCTGTCTCTGTCACTGTCTCTGTCCCTGTCTCTGCCTGTGTCTCAGTCTCTGTGTCTGTCTCGCTCTCTGTCTCTGTCTCGGTCTTTGTCTCCGTCTCTGTCTCTGTCTCTGTCTCTGTCTCGCTCTCTGTCTCTGTCTCGGTCTTTGTCTCCGTCTCTGTCTCTGTCTCTGTCTCTGTCTCTGTCTCTGTCTCTGTCCATGTCTCTGTCTCTGTCTCTGTCTCTGTCTCTGCCTCTGTCTCTGTGTTTGTCTCTGCCTCTGTCTCCGTCTCCGTCTCCATCTCTGTCTCTGTATCTGTCTCTCTTTCTATCTCTGTCTCTGTCTCTGCCTCCGTCTCTGTCTCCGTCAGTGTCTCTGTCTCTGTCTCTGGGTCCCTGTCTGTGTGTCTCTGCCTCTGCCTCTTTGTCTCTGTCTCTGCATCTCTGCATCTCTGCCTCCGTGCCTATGTCTCTATGTTTCTGTCTCTGTCTCTGTCTCTGTCTCTGTGTCCGTCTCTGTCTCTGTCTCTGTCTCTGCCTCCGTCTCTGTGTTTGTCTCTGCCTCTGTCTCCGTCTCCGTCTCCATCTCTGTCTCTGTATCTGTCTCCCTTTCTATCTCTGTCTCTGTCTCTGCCTCCGTCTCTGTCTCCGTCAGTGTCTCTGTCTCTGTCTCTGGGTCCCTGTCTGTGTGTCTCTGCCTCTGCCTCTTTGTCTCTGTCTCTGCATCTCTGCATCTCTGCCTCCGTGCCTATGTCTCTATGTTTCTGTCTCTGTCTCTGTCCCTGTCCCTGTCTCAGTCTCTGTCTCTGTCTCTGTCTCTGTCTCGGTCTTTGTCTCCGTCTCTGTCTCTGCCCTGTCTCTATCTCTGTCTCTGTCGCTGTCTCTGCCTCTGTCTCAGTCCCTGCGTCTGTCACTGTCTCTGTCTCTGTCTCTGTGCCCCTGTCTCTGTGTATCTGTCTCTGTGTCTCTATCTCTGTCTCCGGCTCTGTCTCCGTCTCTGTCGCTGTCTCTGCCTCTGTCTCTGTCTCTGTCCCTGTCCCTCTCCCTGTGCCTGTCGCTGTCTCTGTCTCTCTCTCTGCCTTTGTCCCTGTCTATGTCTCTGTCTGTGTCTCTTCCTCCGTCTCGGTCTTTGTCTCCGTCTCTGTCTCTGTCTCTGTCTCTGTCTCTGTCTCTGTCTCTGTCTCTGTCACTGTCTCTGTCTCTGTCTCTGTCTCTGTCCCTGTCTCTGTCTCTGTCTCTGTCTCTGTCTCTGTCTCTGTCTCTGTCTCTGTCTCTGTCTCTGTCTCTGTCTCTGTCTCTGTCTCTGTCTCTGTCTCTGTCTCTATCTCTCTCTCTGTCTCCGTCTCTGTCTCTGTCTCTGTGCCCGTGTCTCTGTGTCTCTGTCTCAGTCTCTGTCTCTGTCTCTGTCTCTGTGTATCTGTGTCTGTGTCTCTATCTCTGTCTCCGGCTCTGTCTCTGTCTCTGTCGCTGTCTCTGCCTCTGTCTCTGTCTCTGTCTCCGTCTCTGTCTCCGTCTCTGTCTCTATCTGCGTCTCTGTCTCTGTCTCTGACTCTGTCTCTGTCTCTGTCTCTGCCTCTGTCTCTGTCGCTGTCTCTCCTTCTGTCTCTGTGTCTGCCTCTGTCACTGCCTCTGTCTCTGCCCTGTCTCTATCTCTGTCTCTGTCGCTATCTCTGCCTCTGTCTCAGTCCAAGCGTCTGTCTCTGTCTCTGTCTCTGCCTCTGTCTCTATCTCCGTCTCTGTCTCTGTCTCTGACTCTGTCTCTGTCTCTGTCTCTGTCTCTGCCTCTGTCTCTGTCGCTGTCTCTGTCTCTGTCTCTGTCTCTGCCTCTGTCTCTGTCTCTGTCTCTGTCTCTGTCGCTGTCTCTCCCTGGGTCTCTGTCTCTGTCTCTGTCCCTGCCTCAGGCTCTGCCTCTGTCTCCGTCTCTGTCTCTGTCTCTGTCTCTATCTCTGTCTCTGTCTCTGACTCTGTCTCTGTCTCTGTCTCTGCCTTTGTCTCTGTCGCTGTCTCTCCTTCTGTCTCTGTCTCTGTCTCTGTCTCTGCCTCTGTCTCTGCCCTGTCTCTATCTCTGTCCCTGTCGCTGTCTCTGCCTCTGTCTCAGTCCCTGCGTCTGTCACTGTCTCTGTCTCTGTCTCTGTCTCTGTCTCTGTCTCTGTCTCTGTCTCTGTCTCTGTCTCTGCCTCTGTCTCTGTCTCTCTCTCCGTCTCTGTCTCTGTCTCTGCCTCAGTCTCTGTCTCTGTCTCTGTGTGTTTCTCTGTCTCTGTCTCTGCCTCCGTCTCTGTCTCCGTCTGGGTCTCTGTCTGTGTGTCTCTGCCTCTGCCTCTTTGTCTCTGTCTCTGCATCTCTGCCTCCGTGCCTATGTCTCTATGTCTCTGTCTCTGTCTCTGTCTCAGTCTCTGTCTCTGTCTCTGTCTCTGTCTCTGTCTCTGTCGCTGTCTCTCCCTCTGTCTCTGTCTCTATCTCCGTCCCTGGCTCTGTCTCTGCCCCTGTCTCCGTCTCTGTCTCTGTCTCTGCCTCTATCTCCGTCTCCGTCTCCGTCTCTGTCTCTGTCTCTGCCTCTGTCTCTGTCTCTGTCTCTGTCTCTGTCTCTGTCTCTGTCTCTGTCTCTGTCTTAGTCTCTGTCTCTGTCTCTGTCTCTGTCTCTGTCACTGTCTCTGTCCCTGTCTCTGCCTGTGTCTCAGTCTCTGTGTCTGTCTCGCTCTCTGTCTCTGTCTCGGTCTTTGTCTCCGTCTCTGTCTCTGTCTCTGTCTCTGTCTCTGTCTCTGTCTCTGTCCCTGTCTCTGTCTCTGTCTCTGTCTCTGTCTCTGTCTCTGTCTCTGTCTCTGTCTCTGTCTCTGTCTCTGTCTCTGTCTTTGTCTCTGTCTCTGTCCCTGTGTCCGTCTCTGTCTCTGTCTCTGTCTCTGTCTCTGCCTCCGTCTCTGTGTTTGTCTCTGCCTCTGTCTCCGTCTCCGTCTCCATCTCTGTCTCTGTATCTGTCTCTCTTTCTATCTCTGTCTCTGTCTCTGCCTCCGTCTCTGTCTCCGTCAGTGTCTCTGTCTCTGTCTCTGGGTCCCTGTCTGTGTGTCTCTGCCTCTGCCTCTTTGTCTCTGTCTCTGCATCTCTGCATCTCTGCCTCCGTGCCTATGTCTCTATGTTTCTGTCTCTGTCTCTGTCTCTGTCTCTGTGTCCGTCTCTGTCTCTGTCTCTGTCTCTGCCTCCGTCTCTGTGTTTGTCTCTGCCTCTGTCTCCGTCTCCGTCTCCATCTCTGTCTCTGTATCTGTCTCCCTTTCTATCTCTGTCTCTGTCTCTGCCTCCGTCTCTGTCTCTGTCGCTGTCTCTCCCTCTGTCTCTGTCTCTGTCTCTGCCTCTGTCTCTGTCTCTGTCTCTCCCTCTGTCTCTGTCTCTGTCTCTGTCCCTGCCTCTGTCTCTGCCTCTGTCCCCGTCTCTGTCTCTGTCTCTGTCTCTATCTCTGTCTCTGTCTCTGTCTCTGTCTCTGACTCTGTCTCTGTCTCTGCCTCTATCTCCGTTTCTGTCTCTGTCTCTGTGTCTCTGTCTCTGCCTCTGTCTCTGTCTCAGTCTCAGTCTCTGCCTCTGTCTCTGTCTCTGTCTCTGTCTCTGTCTCTGTCTCTGTCTCAGTCTCTGTCTCTGTCTCTGTCTCTGCCCCTGCCTGAGTCTCTGCCTCTGTCTCCGTCTCTGTCTCTGTCTCTGTCTCTATCTCCGTCTCTGTCCCTGTCTCTGACTCTGTCTCTGTCTCTGTCGCTGTCTCTCCTTCTGTCTCTGTCTCTGCCTCTGTCTCTGCCTCTGTCTTTGCCCTGTCTATATCTCTGTCTCTGTCGCTGTCTCTGCCTCCGTCTCAGTCCAAGCGTCTGTCTCTGTCTCTGTCTCTGTTTCTGTCTCTGTCTCTGTCTCTGTCGCTGTCTCTCCCTCTGTCTCTGTCTCTGTCTCTGTCCCTGCCTCTGTCTCTGCCTCTGTCTCCGTCTCTGTCTCTGTCTCTGTCTCTATCTCCGTCTCTGTCTCTGTCTCTGTCCCTGCCTCTGTCTCTGCCTCTGTCTCCGTCTCTGTCGCTGTCTCTCCTTCTGTCTCTGTCTCTGCCTCTGTCTCTGCCTCTGTCTTTGCCCTGTCTATATCTCTGTCTCTGTCGCTGTCTCTGCCTCCGTCTCAGTCCAAGCGTCTGTCTCTGTCTCTGTTTCTGTCTCTGTCTCTGTCTCTGTCGCTGTCTCTCCCTCTGTCTCTGTCTCTGTCTCTGTCCCTGCCTCTGTCTCTGCCTCTGTCTCCGTCTCTGTCTCTGTCTCTGTCTCTATCTCCGTCTCTGTCTCTGTCTCTGACTCTGCCTCTGTCTCTGTCTCTGCCTCTGTCTCTGTCTCTGCCTCTCCCTCTGTCTCTGTCTCTGTCTCTGTCCCTGCCTCTGTCTCTGCCTCTGTCTCCGTCTCTGTCTCTGTCTCTATCTCTCTCTCTGTCTCCGTCTCTGTCTCTGTATCTGTGCCCCTGTCTCTGTGTCTCTGTCTCTGTGTCTCTGTCTCTGTGTCTCTGTCTCTGTGTCTCTGTCTCTGTGTCTCTGTCTCTGTGTATCTGTCTCTGTGTCTCTATCTCTGTCTCCGGCTCTGTCTCTGTCTCTGTCGCTCTCTCTGCCTCTGTCTCTGTCTCTGTCTCTGTCTCTTTCTCTGTCTCTGTCTCTGTCTTAGTGTCTCTGTCTCTGTCTCTGTCTCTATTTCTGACTCTGTCTCTGCCTCTGTCTCTGCCTCTGTCTCTATCTCTGTCTCTACCTCCGTCTCTGTCTCTGTCTCCGTGCCCCTGTCTCTTTGTCTCTGTCTCTGTGTCTCTGCCTCTGTGTATCTATCTCTGTGTCTCTATATCTGTGTCTCTGTCTCCCTGTCTCTGTCTCTGTCTCTGCCTCTGTCTCTGTCTCTGTCTCTGTCTCTGTCTCTGTCTCTGCCTCTGTCTCTGCCTCTGTCTCCGTCTCTGTCTCTGTCTCTGTCTCTATCTCCGTCTCTGCCTCTGTCTCTGCCTCTGTCTCTGCCCTGTCTCTATCTCTGTCTCTGTCGCTGTCTCTGCCTCTGTCTCTGTCCAAGCGTCTGTCTCTGTCTCTGTCTCTGTCTCTGTCGCTGTCTCTCCCTCTGTCTCTGTCTCTGTCTCTGTCCCTGCCTCTGTCTCTTTCTCTGTCTCCGTATCTGTCTCTGTCTCTGTCTCTATCTCCGTCTCTGTCTCTGTCTCTGACTCAGCCTCTGTCTCTGTCTCTATCTCTCTCTCTGTCTCCGTCTCTGTCTCTGTCTCTGTGCCCCTGTCTCTGTGTCTCTGTCTCTGTGTCTCTGTCTCTGTGTCTCTGTCTCTGTGTATCTGTCTCTGTGTCTCTATCTCTGTCTCCGGCTCTGTCTCTGTCTCTGTCGCTGTCTCTGCCTCTGTCTCTGTCTCTGTCTCCGTCTCTGTCTCTGTCTCTGTCTCTATCTCCGACTCTGTCTCTGTCTCTGACTCTGCCTCTGTCTCTGTCTCTGTCTCTGTCTCTGTCCCTGCCTCTGTCTCTGCCTCTGTCTCCGTCTCTGTCTCTGTCTCTATCTCTCTCTCTGTCTCCGTCTCTGTCTCTGTATCTGTGCCCCTGTCTCTGTGTCTCTGTCTCTGTGTCTCTGTCTCTGTGTCTCTGTCTCTGTGTATCTGTCTCTGTGTGTCTATCTCTGTCTCCGGCTCTGTCTCTGTCTCTGTCGCTCTTTCTGCCTCTGTCTCTGTCTCTGTCTCTGTCTCTTTCTCTGTCTCTGTCTCTGTCTTAGTGTCTCTGTCTCTGTCTCTGTCTCTATTTCTGACTCTGTCTCTGCCTCTGTCCCTGCCTCTGTCTCTATCTCTGTCTCTACCTCCGTCTCTGTCTCTGTCTCCGTGCCCCTGTCTCTTTGTCTCTGTCTCTGTGTCTCTGCCTCTGTGTATCTGTCTCTGTGTCTCTATATCTGTGTCTCTGTCTCCCTGTCTCTGTCCCTGTCTCTGCCTCTGTCTCTGTCTCTGTCTCTGTCTCTGTCTCTGCCTCTGTCTCTGTCGCTGTCTCTCTCTCTGTCTCTGTCTCTGTCTCTGTCCCTGCCTCTGTCTCTGCCTCTGTCTCCGTCTCTGTCTCTGTCTCTGTCTCTATCTCCGTCTCTGTCTCTGTCTCTGACTCTGCCTCTGTCTCTGTCTCTGCCTCTGTCTCTGTCGCTGCCTCTCCCTCTGTCTCTGTCTCTGTCTCTGTCCCTGCCTCTGTCTCTGCCTCTGTCTCCGTCTCTGTCTCTGTCTCTATCTCTCTCTCTGTCTCCGTCTCTGTCTCTGTATCTGTGCCCCTGTCTCTGTGTCTCTGTCTCTGTGTCTCTGTCTCTGTGTCTCTGTCTCTGTGTCTCTGTCTCTGTGTCTCTGTCTCTGTGTATCTGTCTCTGTGTCTCTATCTCTGTCTCCGGCTCTGTCTCTGTCTCTGTCGCTCTCTCTGCCTCTGTCTCTGTCTCTGTCTCTGTCTCTTTCTCTGTCTCTGTCTCTGTCTTAGTGTCTCTGTCTCTGCCTCTGTCTCTATTTCTGACTCTGTCTCTGCTTCTGTCTCTGCCTCTGTCTCTATCTCTGTCTCTACCTCCGTCTCTGTCTCTGTCTCCGTGCCCCTGTCTCTTTGTCTCTGTCTCTGTGTCTCTGCCTCTGTGTATCTGTCTCTGTGTCTCTATATCTTTGTCTCTGTCTCCCTGTCTCTGTCTCTGGCTCTGCCTCTGTCTCTGTCTCTGTCTCTGTCTCTGTCTCTGTCTCTGTCTCTGTCTCTGCCTCTGTCTCTGCCTCTGTCTCCGTCTCTGTCTCTGTCTCTGTCTCTATCTCCGTCTCTGCCTCTGTCTCTGCCTCTGTCTCTGCCCTGTCTCTATCTCTGTCTCTGTCGCTGTCTCTTCCTCTGTCTCTGTCCAAGCGTCTGACTCTGTCTCTGTCTCTGTCTCTGTCGCTGTCTCTCCCTCTGTCTCTGTCTCTGTCTCTGTCCCTGCCTCTGTCTCTTTCTCTGTCTCCGTCTCTGTCTCTGTCTCTGTCTCTATCTCCGTCTCTGTCTCTGTCTCTGACTCAGCCTCTGTCTCTGTCTCTATCTCTCTCTCTGTCTCCGTCTCTGTCTCTGTCTCTGTGCCCCTGTCTCTGTGTCTCTGTCTCTGTGTCTCTGTCTCTGTGTCTCTGTCTCTGTGTATCTGACTCTGTGTCTCTATCTCTGTCTCCGGCTCTGTCTCTGTCTCTGTCGCTGTCTCTGCCTCTGTCTCTGTCTCTGTCTCCGTCTCTGTCCCTGTCTCTGTCTCTATCTCCGTCTCTGTCTCTGTCTCTGACTCTGTCTCTGTCTCTGTCTCTGCCTCTGTCTCTGCCTCTGTCTCTGTCGCTGTCTCTCCCTCTGTCTCTGTCTCTGTCTCTGACTCTGCCTCTGTCTCTGTCTCTGTGTCCGTCTCTGTCTCTGTCTCTGCCTCTGTCTCCGTCTCTGTGTCTGTCTCTATCTCTCTCTCTGTCTCCGTCTCTGTCTCTGTCTCTGTCTCTGTCTCTGTCCCTTCCTCTATCTCTCTCTCTGTCTCCGTCTCTGTCTCTGTCTCTGTGCCCCTGTCTCTGTGTCTCTGTCTCTGTGTCTCTGTCTCTGTGTCTCTGTCTCTGTGTCTCTGTCTCTGTGTATCTGTCTCTGTGTCTCTATCTCTGTCTTCGGCTCTGTCTCTGTCTCTGTCGCTGTCTCTGCCTCTGTCTCTGTCTCTGTCTCCGTCTCTGTCTCTGTCTCTGCCTCTGTCTCTGTCTCTGTCTCTGACTCTGTCGCTGTCTCTGCCTCTGTCTCTGTCTCTGTCTCTGTCGCTGTCTCTCCCTCTGTCTCTGTCTCTGTCTCTGTCCCTGCCTCTGTCTCTGCCTCTGTCTCCGTCTCTGTCTCTGTCTCTGTCTCTGTCTCTGTGTCTCTGTCTCTGTCTCTGTCTCTGTCTCTGTCTCTGTCTCTGTCTCTGTCTCTGTCTCTATCTCTCTCTCTGTCTCCGTCTCTGTCTCTCTATCTGTGCCCCTGTCTCTGTGTCTCTGTCTCTGTGTCTCTGTCTCTGTGTCTCTGTCTCTGTGTATCTGTCTCTGTGTCTCTATCTCTGTCTCCGGCTCTGTCTCTGTCTCTGTCGCTGTCTCTGCCTCTGTCTCTGTCTCTGTCTCTGTGTCTTTCTCTGTCTCTGTCTCTGTCTTAGTGTCTCTGTCTCTGTCTCTGTCTCTATCTCTGTCTCTGCCTCCGTCTCTGTCTCTGTCTCTGCCTCCGTCTCTGTCTCTGTCTCCGTGCCCCTGTCTCTTTGTCTCTGTCTCTGTGTCTCTGCCTCTGTGTATCTGTCTCTGTGTCTCTGTCTCTGTCTCTGTCTCTGTCTCTGTCTCTGTCTCTGTCTCTGTCTCTATCTCTCTCTCTGTCTCCGTCTCTGTCTCTCTATCTGTGCCCCTGTCTCTGTGTCTCTGTCTCTGTGTCTCTGTCTCTGTGTATCTGTCTCTGTGTCTCTATCTCTGTCTCCGGCTCTGTCTCTGTCTCTGTCGCTGTCTCTGCCTCTGTCTCTGTCTCTGTCTCTGTCTCTGTCTCTGTCTCTATCTCTCTCTCTGTCTCCGTCTCTGTCTCTCTATCTGTGCCCCTGTCTCTCTGTCTCTGTCTCTGTGTCTCTGTCTCTGTGTCTCTGTCTCTGTGTATCTGTCTCTGTGTCTCTATCTCTGTCTCCGGCTCTGTCTCTGTCTCTGTCGCTGTCTCTGCCTCTGTCTCTGTCTCTGTCTCTGTGTCTTTCTCTGTCTCTGTCTCTGTCTTAGTGTCTCTGTCTCTGTCTCTGTCTCTATCTCTGTCTCTGCCTCCGTCTCTGTCTCTGTCTCTGCCTCCGTCTCTGTCTCTGTCTCCGTGCCCCTGTCTCTTTGTCTCTGTCTCTGTGTCTCTGCCTCTGTGTATCTGTCTCTGTGTCTCTATCTCTGTGTCTCTGTCTCCCTGTCTCTGTCTCTGTCTCTGTCTCTGTCTCTGCCTCTGTCTCTGTCGCTGTCTCTCCCTCTGTCTCTGTCTCTGTCTCAGTCCCTGCCTCTGTCTCTGTCTCTGTCTCTGTCTCTGTCTCTGTCTCTGTCTCTGTCTCTGTCTCTGTCTCTGTCTCTGTCTCTGTCTCTGTCTCTGTCTCTGTCTCTGTCTCTGTCTCTGTCTCTGTCTCTGTCTCTGTCTCTGTCTCTGTCTCTGTCTCTGTCTCTGTCGCTGTCTCCGTCTTAGTGTCTCCGTCTCTGTCTCTGTCTCTGTCTCTGTTTCTGTCTCTGTCTCTGTCTCTGTCTCTGTCTCTGTCTCTATCTCTCTCTCTGTCTCCGTCTCTGTCTCTGTCTCTGTGCCCCTGTCTCTGTGTCTCTGTCTCTGTGTCTCTGTCTCTGTGTCTCTGTCTCTGTGTATCTGTCTCTGTGTCTCCACCTCTGTCTTCGGCTCTGTCTCTGTCTCTGTCGCTGTCTCTGCCTCTGTCTCTGTCACTGTCTCCGTCTCTGTCTCTATCTCCGTCTCTGTCTCTGTCTCTGACTCTGTCTCTGTCTCTGTCTCTGCCTCTGTCTCTGTCGCTGTCTCTCCTTCTGTCTCTGTGTCTGCCTCTGTCTCTGCCTCTGTCTCTGCCCTGTCTCTATCTCTGTCTCTGTCGCTATCTCTGCCTCTGTCTCAGTCCAAGCGTCTGTCTCTGTCTCTGTCCTGTCTCTGTCGCTGTCTCTCCCTCTGTCTCTGTCTCTGTTTCTGTCCCCGCCTCTGTCTCTGCCTCTGTCTCCGTCTCTGTCTCTGTCTCTGTCTCTATCTCCATCTCTGTCTCTAACTCTGTCTCCCTTTCTATCTCTGTCTCTGTCTCTGCCTCCGTCTCTGTCTCCGTCTCTGTCTCTGTCTCTGTCTCTGTCTCTGTCTCTGTCCCTGCCTCTGTCTCTGCCTCTGTCCCCGTCTCTGTCTCTGTCTCTGTCTCTGACTCTGTCTCTCTCTCTGTCTCTGCCTCTGTCTCTGTCTCTGTCTCTGTCTCTGTCTCTGTCTCTCTCTCTGTCTCTGTCTCTGCCTCTGTCTCTGTCTCTCTCTCCGCCTCTGTCTCTGTCTCTGCCTCCGTCTCTGTCTCTGTCTCTGTGTGTTTCTCTGTCTCTGTCTCTGTCTCTGTCTCTGTCTCTGTCTCTGCCCTGTCTCTATCTCTGTCTATGTCTTTGTCGCTGTCTCTCCCTCTGTCTCTGTCTCTGTCTCAGTCCCTGCCTCTGTCTCTGCCTCTGTCCCCGTCTCTGTCTCTGTCTCTGTCTCTGTCCCTGTCCCTCTCCCTGCGCCTGTCGCTGTTTCTGTCTCTGTCTCTGTCTCTGTCTCTGTCTCTGTCTCTGTCTCTCTCTCTGTCTCTGTCTCTGCATCTGTCTCTGTCTCTGTCTCTCTCTCTGCCTTTGTCTCTGTCTCTATCTCTGTCTGTGTCTCTGCCTCTGTCTCGGTCTCTGTCTCTGTCTCTGTCTCTGTCGCTGTCTCTCCTTCTGTCTCTGTCTCTGTCTCTGCCTCTGTCTCTGACCTGTCCCTATCTCTGTCTCTGTCGCTGTCTCTGCCTCTGTCTCATTCCCTGTGTCTGTCACTGTCTCTGTCTCTGTCTCTGTCTCTGTCTCTGTCTCTGTCTCTGTCTCTGTCTCTGTCTCTGTCTCTGTCTCTGTCTCTGTCTCTGTCTCTGTCTCTGTCTCTGTCTCTGTCTCTGTCGCTGTCTCTGCCTCAGTCACTGTCTCTGTCTCTGTCTCTGTATTAGTGTCTCTGTCTCTGTCTCTGTCTCTGTACCTGTCCCTGTCTCTGCCTCTGTCTCTGTCTCTGCCTCTGTCTCTATCTCCGTCTCTGTCTCTGTCTCTGACTCTGCCTCTGTCTCTGTCTCTGCCTCTGTCTCTGTCGCTGCCTCTCCCTCTGTCTCTGTCTCTGTCTCTGTCCCTGCCTCTGTCTCTGCCTCTGTCTCCGTCTCTGTCTCTGTCTCTATCTCTCTCTCTGTCTCCGTCTCTGTCTCTGTATCTGTGCCCCTGTCTCTGTGTCTCTGTCTCTGTGTCTCTGTCTCTGTGTCTCTGTCTCTGTGTATCTGTCTCTGTGTGTCTATCTCTGTCTCCGGCTCTGTCTCTGTCTCTGTCGCTCTTTCTGCCTCTGTCTCTGTCTCTGTCTCTGTCTCTTTCTCTGTCTCTGTCTCTGTCTTAGTGTCTCTGTCTCTGTCTCTGTCTCTATTTCTGACTCTGTCTCTGCCTCTGTCCCTGCCTCTGTCTCTATCTCTGTCTCTACCTCCGTCTCTGTCTCTGTCTCCGTGCCCCTGTCTCTTTGTCTCTGTCTCTGTGTCTCTGCCTCTGTGTATCTGTCTCTGTGTCTCTATATCTGTGTCTCTGTCTCCCTGTCTCTGTCCCTGTCTCTGCCTCTGTCTCTGTCTCTGTCTCTGTCTCTGTCTCTGTCTCTGTCTCTGCCTCTGTCTCTGTCGCTGTCTCTCTCTCTGTCTCTGTCTCTGTCTCTGTCCCTGCCTCTGTCTCTGCCTCTGTCTCCGTCTCTGTCTCTGTCTCTGTCTCTATCTCCGTCTCTGTCTCTGTCTCTGACTCTGCCTCTGTCTCTGTCTCTGCCTCTGTCTCTGTCGCTGCCTCTCCCTCTGTCTCTGTCTCTGTCTCTGTCCCTGCCTCTGTCTCTGCCTCTGTCTCCGTCTCTGTCTCTGTCTCTATCTCTCTCTCTGTCTCCGTCTCTGTCTCTGTATCTGTGCCCCTGTCTCTGTGTCTCTGTCTCTGTGTCTCTGTCTCTGTGTCTCTGTCTCTGTGTCTCTGTCTCTGTGTCTCTGTCTCTGTGTATCTGTCTCTGTGTCTCTATCTCTGTCTCCGGCTCTGTCTCTGTCTCTGTCGCTCTCTCTGCCTCTGTCTCTGTCTCTGTCTCTGTCTCTTTCTCTGTCTCTGTCTCTGTCTTAGTGTCTCTGTCTCTGCCTCTGTCTCTATTTCTGACTCTGTCTCTGCTTCTGTCTCTGCCTCTGTCTCTATCTCTGTCTCTACCTCCGTCTCTGTCTCTGTCTCCGTGCCCCTGTCTCTTTGTCTCTGTCTCTGTGTCTCTGCCTCTGTGTATCTGTCTCTGTGTCTCTATATCTTTGTCTCTGTCTCCCTGTCTCTGTCTCTGGCTCTGCCTCTGTCTCTGTCTCTGTCTCTGTCTCTGTCTCTGTCTCTGTCTCTGTCTCTGTCTCTGCCTCTGTCTCTGCCTCTGTCTCCGTCTCTGTCTCTGTCTCTGTCTCTATCTCCGTCTCTGCCTCTGTCTCTGCCTCTGTCTCTGCCCTGTCTCTATCTCTGTCTCTGTCGCTGTCTCTTCCTCTGTCTCTGTCCAAGCGTCTGACTCTGTCTCTGTCTCTGTCTCTGTCGCTGTCTCTCCCTCTGTCTCTGTCTCTGTCTCTGTCCCTGCCTCTGTCTCTTTCTCTGTCTCCGTCTCTGTCTCTGTCTCTGTCTCTATCTCCGTCTCTGTCTCTGTCTCTGACTCAGCCTCTGTCTCTGTCTCTATCTCTCTCTCTGTCTCCGTCTCTGTCTCTGTCTCTGTGCCCCTGTCTCTGTGTCTCTGTCTCTGTGTCTCTGTCTCTGTGTCTCTGTCTCTGTGTATCTGACTCTGTGTCTCTATCTCTGTCTCCGGCTCTGTCTCTGTCTCTGTCGCTGTCTCTGCCTCTGTCTCTGTCTCTGTCTCCGTCTCTGTCCCTGTCTCTGTCTCTATCTCCGTCTCTGTCTCTGTCTCTGACTCTGTCTCTGTCTCTGTCTCTGCCTCTGTCTCTGCCTCTGTCTCTGTCGCTGTCTCTCCCTCTGTCTCTGTCTCTGTCTCTGACTCTGCCTCTGTCTCTGTCTCTGTGTCCGTCTCTGTCTCTGTCTCTGCCTCTGTCTCCGTCTCTGTGTCTGTCTCTATCTCTCTCTCTGTCTCCGTCTCTGTCTCTGTCTCTGTCTCTGTCTCTGTCCCTTCCTCTATCTCTCTCTCTGTCTCCGTCTCTGTCTCTGTCTCTGTGCCCCTGTCTCTGTGTCTCTGTCTCTGTGTCTCTGTCTCTGTGTCTCTGTCTCTGTGTCTCTGTCTCTGTGTATCTGTCTCTGTGTCTCTATCTCTGTCTTCGGCTCTGTCTCTGTCTCTGTCGCTGTCTCTGCCTCTGTCTCTGTCTCTGTCTCCGTCTCTGTCTCTGTCTCTGCCTCTGTCTCTGTCTCTGTCTCTGACTCTGTCGCTGTCTCTGCCTCTGTCTCTGTCTCTGTCTCTGTCGCTGTCTCTCCCTCTGTCTCTGTCTCTGTCTCTGTCCCTGCCTCTGTCTCTGCCTCTGTCTCCGTCTCTGTCTCTGTCTCTGTCTCTGTCTCTGTGTCTCTGTCTCTGTCTCTGTCTCTGTCTCTGTCTCTGTCTCTGTCTCTGTCTCTGTCTCTATCTCTCTCTCTGTCTCCGTCTCTGTCTCTCTATCTGTGCCCCTGTCTCTGTGTCTCTGTCTCTGTGTCTCTGTCTCTGTGTCTCTGTCTCTGTGTATCTGTCTCTGTGTCTCTATCTCTGTCTCCGGCTCTGTCTCTGTCTCTGTCGCTGTCTCTGCCTCTGTCTCTGTCTCTGTCTCTGTGTCTTTCTCTGTCTCTGTCTCTGTCTTAGTGTCTCTGTCTCTGTCTCTGTCTCTATCTCTGTCTCTGCCTCCGTCTCTGTCTCTGTCTCTGCCTCCGTCTCTGTCTCTGTCTCCGTGCCCCTGTCTCTTTGTCTCTGTCTCTGTGTCTCTGCCTCTGTGTATCTGTCTCTGTGTCTCTGTCTCTGTCTCTGTCTCTGTCTCTGTCTCTGTCTCTGTCTCTGTCTCTGTCTCTATCTCTCTCTCTGTCTCCGTCTCTGTCTCTCTATCTGTGCCCCTGTCTCTGTGTCTCTGTCTCTGTGTCTCTGTCTCTGTGTATCTGTCTCTGTGTCTCTATCTCTGTCTCCGGCTCTGTCTCTGTCTCTGTCGCTGTCTCTGCCTCTGTCTCTGTCTCTGTCTCTGTCTCTGTCTCTGTCTCTATCTCTCTCTCTGTCTCCGTCTCTGTCTCTCTATCTGTGCCCCTGTCTCTCTGTCTCTGTCTCTGTGTCTCTGTCTCTGTGTCTCTGTCTCTGTGTATCTGTCTCTGTGTCTCTATCTCTGTCTCCGGCTCTGTCTCTGTCTCTGTCGCTGTCTCTGCCTCTGTCTCTGTCTCTGTCTCTGTGTCTTTCTCTGTCTCTGTCTCTGTCTTAGTGTCTCTGTCTCTGTCTCTGTCTCTATCTCTGTCTCTGCCTCCGTCTCTGTCTCTGTCTCTGCCTCCGTCTCTGTCTCTGTCTCCGTGCCCCTGTCTCTTTGTCTCTGTCTCTGTGTCTCTGCCTCTGTGTATCTGTCTCTGTGTCTCTATCTCTGTGTCTCTGTCTCCCTGTCTCTGTCTCTGTCTCTGTCTCTGTCTCTGCCTCTGTCTCTGTCGCTGTCTCTCCCTCTGTCTCTGTCTCTGTCTCAGTCCCTGCCTCTGTCTCTGTCTCTGTCTCTGTCTCTGTCTCTGTCTCTGTCTCTGTCTCTGTCTCTGTCTCTGTCTCTGTCTCTGTCTCTGTCTCTGTCTCTGTCTCTGTCTCTGTCTCTGTCTCTGTCTCTGTCTCTGTCTCTGTCTCTGTCTCTGTCTCTGTCTCTGTCTCTGTCTCTGTCGCTGTCTCCGTCTTAGTGTCTCCGTCTCTGTCTCTGTCTCTGTCTCTGTTTCTGTCTCTGTCTCTGTCTCTGTCTCTGTCTCTGTCTCTATCTCTCTCTCTGTCTCCGTCTCTGTCTCTGTCTCTGTGCCCCTGTCTCTGTGTCTCTGTCTCTGTGTCTCTGTCTCTGTGTCTCTGTCTCTGTGTATCTGTCTCTGTGTCTCCACCTCTGTCTTCGGCTCTGTCTCTGTCTCTGTCGCTGTCTCTGCCTCTGTCTCTGTCACTGTCTCCGTCTCTGTCTCTATCTCCGTCTCTGTCTCTGTCTCTGACTCTGTCTCTGTCTCTGTCTCTGCCTCTGTCTCTGTCGCTGTCTCTCCTTCTGTCTCTGTGTCTGCCTCTGTCTCTGCCTCTGTCTCTGCCCTGTCTCTATCTCTGTCTCTGTCGCTATCTCTGCCTCTGTCTCAGTCCAAGCGTCTGTCTCTGTCTCTGTCCTGTCTCTGTCGCTGTCTCTCCCTCTGTCTCTGTCTCTGTTTCTGTCCCCGCCTCTGTCTCTGCCTCTGTCTCCGTCTCTGTCTCTGTCTCTGTCTCTATCTCCATCTCTGTCTCTAACTCTGTCTCCCTTTCTATCTCTGTCTCTGTCTCTGCCTCCGTCTCTGTCTCCGTCTCTGTCTCTGTCTCTGTCTCTGTCTCTGTCTCTGTCCCTGCCTCTGTCTCTGCCTCTGTCCCCGTCTCTGTCTCTGTCTCTGTCTCTGACTCTGTCTCTCTCTCTGTCTCTGCCTCTGTCTCTGTCTCTGTCTCTGTCTCTGTCTCTGTCTCTCTCTCTGTCTCTGTCTCTGCCTCTGTCTCTGTCTCTCTCTCCGCCTCTGTCTCTGTCTCTGCCTCCGTCTCTGTCTCTGTCTCTGTGTGTTTCTCTGTCTCTGTCTCTGTCTCTGTCTCTGTCTCTGTCTCTGCCCTGTCTCTATCTCTGTCTATGTCTTTGTCGCTGTCTCTCCCTCTGTCTCTGTCTCTGTCTCAGTCCCTGCCTCTGTCTCTGCCTCTGTCCCCGTCTCTGTCTCTGTCTCTGTCTCTGTCCCTGTCCCTCTCCCTGCGCCTGTCGCTGTTTCTGTCTCTGTCTCTGTCTCTGTCTCTGTCTCTGTCTCTGTCTCTCTCTCTGTCTCTGTCTCTGCATCTGTCTCTGTCTCTGTCTCTCTCTCTGCCTTTGTCTCTGTCTCTATCTCTGTCTGTGTCTCTGCCTCTGTCTCGGTCTCTGTCTCTGTCTCTGTCTCTGTCGCTGTCTCTCCTTCTGTCTCTGTCTCTGTCTCTGCCTCTGTCTCTGACCTGTCCCTATCTCTGTCTCTGTCGCTGTCTCTGCCTCTGTCTCATTCCCTGTGTCTGTCACTGTCTCTGTCTCTGTCTCTGTCTCTGTCTCTGTCTCTGTCTCTGTCTCTGTCTCTGTCTCTGTCTCTGTCTCTGTCTCTGTCTCTGTCTCTGTCTCTGTCTCTGTCTCTGTCTCTGTCGCTGTCTCTGCCTCAGTCACTGTCTCTGTCTCTGTCTCTGTATTAGTGTCTCTGTCTCTGTCTCTGTCTCTGTACCTGTCCCTGTCTCTGCCTCTGTCTCTGTCTCTGCCTCCGTCTCTGTCTCCGTCTGTGTCTCTGTCTCTGTCTCTGGGTCTCGTTCTGTGTGTCTATGCCTCTGCCTCCTTGTCTCTGTCTCCGCATCTCTGCCTCCGTGCCTATGTCTTTATGTCTCTGTGTCTGTCTCAGTTTCTGTCTCTGTCTCTGTCTCTGTCTCTGTCTCTGCCTCTGTCTCTGTCTCTGTCTCTGTCTCTGTCTCTGTCTCTGTCTGTGTCTCTGTCTCTGTCTCTGTCCCTGTCTCGGTCTCTGTCTCTGTCCCCGCCCCGTCACCGTCTCCATCTCTGTCTCTAACTCTGTCTCCCTTTCTATCTCTGTCTCTGTCTCTGCCTCCGTCTCTGTCTCCGTCTCTGTCTCTGTCTCTGTCTCTGTCTCTGTCTCCGTCTCTGTCTCTGTCTCTGTCTCTGTCTCTGTCTCTGTCTCTGTCTCTGTCTCTGCCTCTGTCTCTATCTCTGTCTCTGCCTCCGTCTCTGTCTCTGTCTCCGTGCCCCTGTCTCTGTGTCTCTGTCTCTGTGTCTCTGTCTCTGCGTCTCTGTCTCTGTGTCTCTGCCTCTGTGTATCTGTCTCTGTGTCTCTATCTCTGTGTCCCTGTCTCCCTGTCTCTGTCTCTGTCTCTGTCTCTGCCTCCGTCTCTGTGTCTGTCTCTGCCTCTGTCTCCGTCTCTGTCTCTGTCTCCGTCTCCGTCTCCATCTCTGTCTCTGTCTCTGTCTCTGTCTCTGTCTCTGACTCTGTCTCTGTCTCTGTCGCTGTCTCTCCTTCTGTCTCTGTCTCTGTCTCTGTCTCTGCCTCTGTCTCTGTCCCTGTCTCTGCCTCTGTCTCTGCCCTGTCTCTATCTCTGTCTCTGTCGCTGTCTCTGCGTCTGTCTCAGTCCCTGCGTCTGTCACTGTCTCTGTCTCTGTCTCTGGCTCTGTCTCTGTCTCTGTCTCTGTCTCTGTCTCTGTCTCTGCCTCTGTCTCTGTCTCTCTCTCCGTCTCTGTCTCTGTCTCTGCCTCCGTCTCTGTCTCTGTCTCTGTGTGTTTCTCTGTCTCTGTCTCTGCCTCCGTCTCTGTCTCCGTCTGGGTCTCTGTCTGTGTGTCTCTGCCCCTGCCTCTTTGTCTCTGTCTCTGCATCTCTGCCTCCGTGCCTATGTCTCTATGTCTCTGTCTCTGTCTCTGTCTCAGTCTCTGTCTCTGTCTCTGTCTCTATCTCGGCCTCCGTCTCTGCGTCTGTCTCTGCATCTGTCTCTGTCTCTGTCTCTCTCTCTGCCTTTGTCTCTGTCTCTATCTCTGTCTGTATCTCTGCCTCTGTCTCGGTCTGTGTCTCTGCCTCTGTCTCGGTCTCTGCCTCTGTCTCTGTCTCTGTCTCTGTCTCTGTCTCTGTCTCTGTCTCTGTCTCTGTCTCTGTCTCTGTCACTGTCTCTGTCTCTGTCTCTGTCTCTGTCTCTGTCTCTGTCTCTGTCTCTGTCTCTGTCTCTGTCTCTGTCTCTGTCTCTGTCTCTGTCTCTGTCTCTGTCTCTGTCTCTGTCTCTGTCTCTGTCTCTGTCTCTGTCTCTGTCTCTGCCTCCGTCTCTGTGTCTGTCTCTGCCTCTGTCTCCGTCTCTGTCTCTGTCTCCGTCTCCGTCTCCATCTCTGTCTCTGTCTCTGTCTCTGCCTCTGTCTCTGTCTCTGCTTCAATCTCTGTCTCTGTCTCTGTCTCTGTCTCTGTCTCTGTCTCTGTCTCTGTCCCTGTCCCTGTCCCTGTCTCTGCCTCTGTCTCTGTCTCTGCCTCCGTCTCTGTCTCTGTCTCTGTCTCTGTCTCTGTCTCTGTCTGTGTCATAGTCTCTGTCTCTGTCTCTGTCTCTGTCTCTGTCTCTGTCTCTGTCTCTGTCTCTGTCTCTGTCTCTGTCCCTGTCCCTGTCTCTGCCTCTGTCTCTGTCTCTGCCTCCGTCTCTGCCTCCGTCTCTGTGTCTGTCTCTGCCTCTGTCTCTGTCTCTGTCTCTCTCTCTGCCTTTGTCTCTGTCTCTGTCTCTGTCTCTGTCTCTGTCTCTGCCTCCGTCTCTGTGTTTGTCTCTGCCTCTGTCTCCGTCCCCGTCTCCATCTCTGTCTCTGTATCTGTCTCTCTTTCTATCTCTGTCTCTGTCTCTGCCTCCGTCTGTGTCTCCGTCAGTGTCTCTGTCTCTGTCTCTGTGTCCCTGTCTGTGTGTCTCTGCCTCTGCCTCTTTGTCTCTGTCTCTGCATCTCTGCATCTCTGCCTCCGTGCCTATGTCTCTATGTTTCTGTCTCTGTCTCTGTCTCTGTCTCTGTCTCTGTCTCTGTCTCTGTCTCTGTCTCTGTCTCGGTCTTTGTCTCCGTCAACTGTCTCTGTCTCTGTCTCTGTCTCTGTCTCTGTCTCTGTCTCTGTCTCTGTCTCTGTCTCTGTCTCTGTCTCTGTCTCTGTCTCTGTCTCTGTCTCTGTCTCTGTCCCTGTCCCTGTCTCTGCCTCTGTCTCCGTCTCTGCCTCCATCTCTGTCTCTGTCTCTGTCTCTGTCTCTGCCTGTGTCTCAGTCTCTGTGTCTGTCTCGCTCTCTGTCTCTGTCTGGGTCTTTGTCTCCGTCTCTGTCTCTGTCTCTGTCTCTGTCTCTGTCTCTGTCTCTGTCTCTGTCTCTGTCTCTGTCTCTGTCTCTGTCTCTGTCTCTGTCTCTGTCTCTGTCGCTGTCTCTGCCTCTGTCTCTGTCTCTGTCTCTGTCTCTGTCTCTGTCTTAGTGTCTCTGTCTGTGCCTCTGTCTCTGCCCCGTCTCTATCTCTGTCTCTGTCGCTGTCTCTGCCTCTGTCTCAGTCCCTGCGTCTGTCACTGTCTCTGTCTCTGTCTCTGTCTCTGTCTCTGTCTCTGTCTCTGTCCCTGTCTCTGCCTCTGTCTCTGTCTCTGTCGCTGTCTCTCCCTCTGTCTCTATCTCTGTCTCTGTCCCTGCCTCTGTCTCTGCCTCTGTCTCCGTCTCTGCCTCTGTCTCTGTCTCTATCTCCGTCTCTGTCTCTGTCTCTGACTCCGTCTCTGTCTCTGTCTCTGCCTCTGTCTCTGTCGCTGTCTCTCCCTCTGTCTCTGTCTCTGTCTCTGTCCCTGCCTCTGTCTCTGCCTCTGTCTCTGTATCTGTCTCTCTTTCTATCTCTGTCTCTGTCTCTGCCTCCGACTCTGTCTCCGTCATTGTCTCTGTCTCCGTCTCTGGGTCCCTGTCTGTGTGTCTCTGCCTCTGCCTCTTTGTCTCTGTCTCTGCATCTCTGCATCTCTGCCTCCGTGCCTATGTCTCTATGTTTCTGTCTCTGTCTCTGTCCCTGTCCCTGTCTCAGGCTCTGTCTCTGTCTGTGTCTCTGCCTCCGTCTCTGTGTCTGTCTCTGCCTCTGTCTCCGTCTCTGTCTCTGGCTCTGTGTCTCTGTCTCTGCATCTCTGTCTCTGTGTCTCCGTCTCTGTGTCTCTGCCTCTGTCATTGTGTCTCGGTCTCTGTGAATCTCTCTGTCTCTGTCTCTGTGTCTCTGTCTCTGCGTCTCTGTCTGAGTGTCTCTGCCTCTGTCTCTTTGTCTCTGTCTCTGTCTCTGTCCCTGTCCCTGTCTCTGCCTCTGTCTCTGTCTCTGCCTCCGTCTCTGTCTCTGTCTCTGTCTCTGTCTCTGTCTCTGTCTCTGTCTTAGTCTCTGTCTCTGTCTCTGTCTCTGTCTCTGTCACTGTCTCTGTCTCTGTCTCTGCCTGTGTCTCAGTCTCTGTGTCTGTCTCGCTCTCTGTCTCTGTCTCGGTCTTTGTATCCGTCTCTGTCTCTGTCTCTGTCTCTGTCTCTGTCTCTGTCTCTGTCCCTGTCTCTGTCTCTGCCTCTGTCTCTGTCTCTCTCTCCGCCTCTGTCTCTGTCTCTGCCTCCGTCTCTGTCTCTGTCTCTGTGTGTTTCTCTGTCTCTGTCTCTGTCTCTGTCTCTGTCTCTGTCTCTGTCTCTGCCCTGTCTCTATCTCTGTCTATGTCTTTGTCGCTGTCTCTCCCTCTGTCTCTGTCTCTGTCTCAGTCCCTGCCTCTGTCTCTGCCTCTGTCCCCGTCTCTGTCTCTGTCTCTGTCTCTGTCCCTGTCCCTCTCCCTGCGCCTGTCGCTGTTTCTGTCTCTGTCTCTGTCTCTGTCTCTGTCTCTGTCTCTGTCTCTGTCTCTGTCTCTGTCTCTGTCTCTGTCTCTCTCTCTGTCTCTGTCTCTGCATCTGTCTCTGTCTCTGTCTCTCTCTCTGCCTTTGTCCCTGTCTCTATCTCTGTCTGTGTCTCTGCCTCTGTCTCGGTCTCTGTCTCTGTCTCTGTCTCTGTCGCTGTCTCTCCTTCTGTCTCTGTCTCTGTCTCTGCCTCTGTCTCTGACCTGTCCCTATCTCTGTCTCTGTCGCTGTCTGTGCCTCTGTCTCAGTCCCTGCGTCTGTCACTGTCTCTGTCTCTGTCTCTGTCTCTGTCTCTGTCTCTGTCTCTGTCTCTGTCTCTGTCTCTGTCTCTGTCTCTGCCTCCGTCTCTGTCTCCGTCTGTGTCTCTGGGTCTCGTTCTGTGTGTCTATGCCTCTGCCTCCTTGTCTCTGTCTCCGCATCTCTGCCTCCGTGCCTATGTCTTTATGTCTCTGTGTCTGTCTCAGTCTCTGTCTCTGTCTCTGTCTCTGTCTCTGTCTCTGCCTCTGTCTCTGTCTCTGTCTCTGTCTCTGTCTCTGTCTGTGTCTCTGTCTCTGTCTCTGTCTCTGTCTTAGTGTCTCTGTCTCTGTCTCTGTCTCTGTACCTGTCCCTGTCTCTGCCTCTGTCTCTGTCTCTGCCTCCGTCTCTGTCTCCGTCTGTGTCTCTGGGTCTCGTTCTGTGTGTCTATGCCTCTGCCTCCTTGTCTCTGTCTCCGCATCTCTGCCTCCGTGCCTATGTCTTTATGTCTCTGTGTCTGTCTCAGTCTCTGTCTCTGTCTCTGTCTCTGTCTCTGTCTCTGCCTCTGTCTCTGTCTCTGTCTCTGTCTCTGTCTCTGTCTGTGTCTCTGTCTCTGTCTCTGTCCCTGTCTCGGTCTCTGTCTCTGTCCCCGCCCCGTCACCGTCTCCATCTCTGTCTCTAACTCTGTCTCCCTTTCTATCTCTGTCTCTGTCTCTGCCTCCGTCTCTGTCTCCGTCTCTGTCTCTGTCTCTGTCTCTGTCTCTGTCTCCGTCTCTGTCTCTGTCTCTGTCTCTGTCTCTGTCTCTGTCTCTGCCTCTGTCTCTATCTCTGTCTCTGCCTCCGTCTCTGTCTCTGTCTCCGTGCCCCTGTCTCTGTGTCTCTGTCTCTGTGTCTCTGTCTCTGCGTCTCTGTCTCTGTGTCTCTGCCTCTGTGTATCTGTCTCTGTGTCTCTATCTCTGTGTCCCTGTCTCCCTGTCTCTGTCTCTGTCTCTGTCTCTGCCTCCGTCTCTGTGTCTGTCTCTGCCTCTGTCTCCGTCTCTGTCTCTGTCTCCGTCTCCGTCTCCATCTCTGTCTCTGTCTCTGTCTCTGCCTCTGTCTCTGTCTCTGCTTCAATCTCTGTCTCTGTCTCTGCCTCCGCCTCTGTCTCCGTCTCTGTCTCTGTCTCTGTCTGCGTCTCTGCCTCTGTGTCATTCTTTGTCTACGTCTCTGTTTCTGTTTCTGTCTCTGTCTCTGTCTCAGTCTTAGTCTCTGCCTCTGTCCCTGTCTCTGTCTCTGTCTCTGTCTCTGTCTCTGTCTCCGTCTCTGTCTCTGTCTCTGTCTCTGTCTCTGTCTCTGTCTCTGTCCCTGTCTCTGTCTCAGTCTCTGTCTCTGTCTCCGTCTTTGTCTCCGTCCTTGTCTCCGTCTTTGTCCCCTGCCCCTCTGCCTCCGACCTTGTCTCCTGCCCCTCTGTCTCTGTCTGTCTCTCTGTCTCTCCCTCTGTCTTTGTCTCTGTCTCTTCCTCGGTCTGTGTCTCTGTCTCTGTCTCTGTCTCTGTCTCTGTCTCTGTCTCTGTCGCTGTCTCTCCCTCTGTCTCTGTCTCTATCTCCGTCCCTGGCTCTGTCTCTGCCTCTGTCTCCGTCTCTGTCTCTGTCTCTGCCTCTATCTCCGTCTCCGCCTCCGTCTCTGTCTCTGTCTCTGTCTCTGTCTCTGTCTCTGTCTCTGTCTCTGTCTCTGTCTCTGTCTCTGTCTCTATCTCTGTCTCTGTCTCTGTCGCTGTCTCTGCCTCTGTCTCAGTCCCTGCGTCTGTCACTGCCTCTGTCTCCGTCTCTGTCTCTGTCTCTGTCTCTATCTCCGTCTCTGTCTCTGTCTCTGACTCCGTCTCTGTCTCTGTCTCTGCCTCTGTCTCTGTCGCTGTCTCTCCCTCTGTCTCTCTCTCTGTCTCTGTCTCTGCCTCTGTCTCTGTCTCTCTCTCCGTCTCTGTCTCTGTCTCTGCCTCCGTCTCTGTCTCTGTCTCTGTGTGTTTCTCTGTCTCTGTCTCTGTCTCTGTCTCTCTCTGCCCTCTCTCTATCTCTGTCTCTGTCTCTGTCGCTGTCTCTGCCTCTGTCTCAGTCCCTGCGTCTGTCACTGCCTCTGTCTCCGTCTCTGTCTCTGTCTCTGTCTCTATCTCCGTCTCTGTCTCTGTCTCTGACTCCGTCTCTGTCTCTATCTCTGCCTCTGTCTCTGTCGCTGTCTCTCCCTCTGTCTCTGTCTCTGTCTCTGTCCCTGCCTCTGTCTCTGCCTCTGTCCCCGTCTCTGTCTCCGTCTCTGTCTCTGTCTCTGTCTCTCTCTCTGTCTCTGCCTCTGTCTCTGTCTCTGTCTCTGTCTCTGTCTCTGTCTCTCTCTCTGTCTCTGTCTCTGCCTCTGTCTCTGTCTCTCTCTCCGCCTCTGTCTCTGTCTCTGCCTCCGTCTCTGTCTCTGTCTCTGTGTGTTTCTCTGTCTCTGTCTCTGTCTCTGTCTCTGTCTCTGTCTCTGTCTCTGCCCTGTCTCTATCTCTGTCTATGTCTTTGTCGCTGTCTCTCCCTCTGTCTCTGTCTCTGTCTCAGTCCCTGCCTCTGTCTCTGCCTCTGTCCCCGTCTCTGTCTCTGTCTCTGTCTCTGTCCCTGTCCCTCTCCCTGCGCCTGTCGCTGTTTCTGTCTCTGTCTCTGTCTCTGTCTCTGTCTCTGTCTCTGTCTCTGTCTCTGTCTCTGTCTCTCTCTCTGTCTCTGTCTCTGCATCTGTCTCTGTCTCTGTCTCTCTCTCTGCCTTTGTCCCTGTCTCTATCTCTGTCTGTGTCTCTGCCTCTGTCTCGGTCTCTGTCTCTGTCTCTGTCTCTGTCGCTGTCTCTCCTTCTGTCTCTGTCTCTGTCTCTGCCTCTGTCTCTGACCTGTCCCTATCTCTGTCTCTGTCGCTGTCTGTGCCTCTGTCTCAGTCCCTGCGTCTGTCACTGTCTCTGTCTCTGTCTCTGTCTCTGTCTCTGTCTCTGTCTCTGTCTCTGTCTCTGTCTCTGTCTCTGTCTCTGTCTCTGTCTCTGTCTCTGTCTCTGTCGCTGTCTCTGCCTCAGTCTCTGTCTCTGTCTCTGTCTCTGTCTCTGTCTTAGTGTCTCTGTCTCTGTCTCTGTCTCTGTACCTGTCCCTGTCTCTGCCTCTGTCTCTGTCTCTGCCTCCGTCTCTGTCTCCGTCTGTGTCTCTGGGTCTCGTTCTGTGTGTCTATGCCTCTGCCTCCTTGTCTCTGTCTCCGCATCTCTGCCTCCGTGCCTATGTCTTTATGTCTCTGTGTCTGTCTCAGTCTCTGTCTCTGTCTCTGTCTCTGTCTCTGTCTCTGCCTCTGTCTCTGTCTCTGTCTCTGTCTCTGTCTCTGTCTGTGTCTCTGTCTCTGTCTCTGTCCCTGTCTCGGTCTCTGTCTCTGTCCCCGCCCCGTCACCGTCTCCATCTCTGTCTCTAACTCTGTCTCCCTTTCTATCTCTGTCTCTGTCTCTGCCTCCGTCTCTGTCTCCGTCTCTGTCTCTGTCTCTGTCTCTGTCTCTGTCTCCGTCTCTGTCTCTGTCTCTGTCTCTGTCTCTGTCTCTGTCTCTGTCTCTGCCTCTGTCTCTATCTCTGTCTCTGCCTCCGTCTCTGTCTCTGTCTCCGTGCCCCTGTCTCTGTGTCTCTGTCTCTGTGTCTCTGTCTCTGCGTCTCTGTCTCTGTGTCTCTGCCTCTGTGTATCTGTCTCTGTGTCTCTATCTCTGTGTCCCTGTCTCCCTGTCTCTGTCTCTGTCTCTGTCTCTGCCTCCGTCTCTGTGTCTGTCTCTGCCTCTGTCTCCGTCTCTGTCTCTGTCTCCGTCTCCGTCTCCATCTCTGTCTCTGTCTCTGTCTCTGCCTCTGTCTCTGTCTCTGCTTCAATCTCTGTCTCTGTCTCTGCCTCCGCCTCTGTCTCCGTCTCTGTCTCTGTCTCTGTCTGCGTCTCTGCCTCTGTGTCATTCTTTGTCTACGTCTCTGTTTCTGTTTCTGTCTCTGTCTCTGTCTCAGTCTTAGTCTCTGCCTCTGTCCCTGTCTCTGTCTCTGTCTCTGTCTCTGTCTCTGTCTCCGTCTCTGTCTCTGTCTCTGTCTCTGTCTCTGTCTCTGTCTCTGTCTCTGTCTCTGTCCCTGTCTCTGTCTCAGTCTCTGTCTCTGTCTCCGTCTTTGTCTCCGTCCTTGTCTCCGTCTTTGTCCCCTGCCCCTCTGCCTCCGACCTTGTCTCCTGCCCCTCTGTCTCTGTCTGTCTCTCTGTCTCTCCCTCTGTCTTTGTCTCTGTCTCTTCCTCGGTCTGTGTCTCTGTCTCTGTCTCTGTCTCTGTCTCTGTCTCTGTCTCTGTCGCTGTCTCTCCCTCTGTCTCTGTCTCTATCTCCGTCCCTGGCTCTGTCTCTGCCTCTGTCTCCGTCTCTGTCTCTGTCTCTGCCTCTATCTCCGTCTCCGCCTCCGTCTCTGTCTCTGTCTCTGTCTCTGTCTCTGTCTCTGTCTCTGTCTCTGTCTCTGTCTCTGTCTCTGTCTCTGTCTCTGTCTCTGTCTCTGTCTCTGTCTCTGTCTCTGTCTCTGTGTCCGTCTCTGTCTCTGTCTCTGTCTCTGCCTCCGTCTCTGTGTTTGTCTCTGCCTCTGTCTCCGTCTCCGTCTCCATCTCTGTCTCTGTATCTGTCTCTCTTTCTATCTCTGTCTGTGTCACTGCCTCCGTCTCTGTGTCTGTCTCTGCCTCTGTCTCCGTCTCTGTCTCTGGCTCTGTGTCCCTGTCTCTGCATCTCTGTCTCTGTGTCTCCGTCTCTGTGTCTCTGCCTCTGTCATTGTGTCTCGGTCTCTGTGAATCTCTCTGTCTCTGTCTCTGTGTCTCTGTCTCTGCGTCTCTGTCTGAGTGTCTCTGCCTCTGTGTCTTTGTCTCTGTATCAGTTTCTCTGCCTCCGTGCCTATGTCTCTGTGTCTCTGTCTCTGTCTCTGTCTCTGTCTCTGTCTCTGCCCCTGCCTGAGTCTCTGTCTCTGTGTCGATCTCTGTCTCTGTCTTAGTGTCTCTGTCTCTGTCCCTGTCTCTGTCTCTGTCTCTGTGTCCGTCTCTGTCTCTGTCTCTGTATCTGTCTCTCTTTCTATCTCTGTCTCTGTCTCTATCTCCGTCTCTGTCTCTGTCTCTGACTCTGTCTCTGCCTCTGTCTCTGTCTCTGTCTCTATCTCCGTCTCTGTCTCTGTCTCTGACTCTGTCGCTGTCTCTGCCTCTGTCTCCGTCTCTGTCTCTGTCTCTGTCTCTGTCTCTGTCTCTGTCTCGGCATCCGTCTCTGTGTCTGTCTCTGCATCTGTCTCTGTCTCTGTCTCTCTCTCTGCCTTTGTCTCTGTCTCTATCTCTGTCTGTGTCTCTGCCTCTGTCTCGGTCTCTGTCTCTGTCTCTGTCTCTGTCTCTGTCTCTGTCTCTGTCTCTGTCTCTGTCTCTGTCTCTGTCTCTGTCTCTGTCTCTGTCTCTGTCTCTGTCTCTGTCACTGTCTCTGTCTCTGTCTCTGTCTCCGTCTCTGTCTCTGTCTCTGTCTCTGTCTCTGTCTCTGTCTCTGTCTCTGTCTCTGTCTCTGTCTCTGTCTCTGTCTCTGTCTCTGTCTCTGTCTCTGTCTCGCTCTCTGTCTCTGTCGCTGTCTCTGCCTCTGTCTCAGTCCCTGCGTCTGTCTCGGTCTTTGTCTCCGTCTCTGTCTCTGTCTCTGTCTCTGTCTCTGTCTCTGTCTCTGTCTCTGTCTCTGTCTCTGTCTCTGTCTCTGTCTCTGTCTCTGTCTCTGTCTCTGTCTCTGTCTCTGTCTCTGTCTCTGTCTCTGTCTCTGTCTCTGTTTCTGTCTCTGTCTCTGTCTCTGTCTCTGTCTCTGTCTCTGTCTCTGTCTCTGTCGCTGTCACTTCCTCTGTCTCTGTCTCCGTCTCTGACCCTGGCTCTGTCTCTGCCTCTGTCTCCGTCTCTGTCTCTGTCTCGGTCTCTGCCTCCGTCTCTGTGTCTGTCTCTGCCTGTGTCTCTGTCCCTCTCTCTGCCTTTGTCCCTGTCTATGTCTCTATCTGTGTCTCTGCCTCTGTCTCGGTCTTTGTCTCCGTCTTTGTCTCTGTCTCTGTCTCTGTCTCTGTCTCTGTCTCTGTCACTGTCTCTGTCTCTGTCTCTGTCTCTGTCCCTGTCTCTGTCTCAGTCTCTGTCTCTGTCTCCGTCTTTGTCTCCGTCCTTGTCTCCGTCTTTGTCCCCTGCCCCCCTGCTACCGACCTTGTCTCCTGCCCCTATGTCTCTGTCTGTCTCTCTGTCTCTCCCTCTGTCTTTGTCTCAGTCTCTTCCTCGGTCTGTGTCTCTGTCCCTGCCTCTGTCTCTGTCTCTGTCTCTGTCTCTGTCTCTGCCTCTGTCTCTGTCTCTGTCTCTGTCTCTGTCTCTGTCTCTGTCTCTGTCTCTGTCTCTGTCTCTGTCTCTGTCTCTGTCTCTGTCTCTGTCTCTCTTTCTATCTCTGTCTCTGTCTCTGCCTCCGTCTCTGTCTCCGTCAGTCTCTGTCTCTGTCTCTGTGTCCCTGTCTGTGTGTCTCTGCCTCTGCCTCTTTGTCTCTGTCTCTGCATCTCTGCATCTCTGCCTCCGTGCCTATGTCTCTATGTTTCTGTCTCTGTCTCTGTCCCTGTCCCTGTCTCAGGCTCTGTCTCTGTCTGTGTCTCTGCCTCCGTCTCTGTGTCTGTCTCTGCCTCTGTCTCCGTCTCTGTCTCTGGCTCTGTGTCTCTGTCTCTGCATCTCTGTCTCTGTGTCTCCGTCTCTGTGTCTCTGCCTCTGTCATTGTGTCTCGGTCTCTGTGAATCTCTCTGTCTCTGTCTCTGTGTCTCTGTCTCTGCGTCTCTGTCTGAGTGTCTCTGCCTCTGTCTCTGTGTCTCTGTATCAGTTTCTCTGCCTCCGTGCCTATGTCTCTGTGTCTCTGTCTCTGTCTCTGTCTCTGTCCCGGTCTTTGTCTCCGTCAACTGTCTCTGTCTCTGTCTCTGTCTCTGTCTCTGTCTCTGTCTCTGTCTCTGTCTCTGTCCCTGTCCCTGTCTCTGCCTCTGTCTCTGTCTCTGCCTCCGTCTCTGTCTCTGTCTCTGTCTCTGTCTCTGTCTCTGTCTCTGTCTTAGTCTCTGTCTCTGTCTCTGTCTCTGTCACTGTCTCTGTCTCTGTCTCTGCCTGTGTCTCAGTCTCTGTGTCTGTCTCGCTCTCTGTCTCTCTCTCGGTCTTTGTCTCCGTCTCTGTCTCTGTCTCCGTCAACTGTCTCTGTCTCTGTCTCTGTCTCTGTCTCTGTCTCTGTCTCTGTCTCTGTCTCTGTCTCTGTCCCTGTCCCTGTCTCTGCCTCTGTCTCTGTCTCTGCCTCCGTCTCTGCCTCCGTCTCTGTGTCTGTCTCTGCCTCTGTCTCTGTCTCTGTCTCTCTCTCTGCCTTTGTCTCTGTCTCTGTCTCTGTCTCTGTCTCTGTCTCTGCCTCCGTCTCTGTGTTTGTCTCTGCCTCTGTCTCCGTCTCCGTCTCCATCTCTGTCTCTGTATCTGTCTCTCTTTCTATCTCTGTCTCTGTCTCTGCCTCCGTCTGTGTCTCCGTCAGTGTCTCTGTCTCTGTCTCTGTGTCCCTGTCTGTGTGTCTCTGCCTCTGCCTCTTTGTCTCTGTCTCTGCATCTCTGCATCTCCGCCTCCGTGCCTATGTCTCTATGTTTCTGTCTCTGTCTCTGTCCCTGTCCCTGTCTCAGGCTCTGTCTCTGTCTGTGTCTCTGCCTCCGTCTCTGTGTCTGTCTCTGCCTCTGTCTCCGTCTCTGTCTCTGGCTCTGTGTCTCTGTCTCTGCATCTCTGTCTCTGTGTCTCCGTCTCTGTGTCTCTGCCTCTGTCATTGTGTCTCGGTCTCTGTGAATCTCTCTGTCTCTGTCTCTGTGTCTCTGTCTCTGCGTCTCTGTCTGAGTGTCTCTGCGTCTGTCTCTTTGTCTCTGTATCAGTTTCTCTGCCTCCGTGCCTATGTCTCTGTGTCTCTGTCTCTGTCTCTGTCTCTGTCTCTGTCTCTGTCTCTGTCTCTGTCTCGGCCTTTGTCTCCGTCAACTGTCTCTGTCTCTGTCTCTGTCTCTGTCTCTGTCTCTGTCTCTGTCTCTGTCTCTGTCTCTGTCTCTGTCTCTGTCTCTGTCTCTGTCTCTGTCCCTGTCCCTGTCTCTGCCTCTGTATCCGTCTCTGCCTCCATCTCTGTCTCTGTCTCTGTCTCTGTCTCTGTCTCTGTCTGTGTCTTAGTCTCTGTCTCTGTCTCTGTCTCTGTCTCTGTCACTGTCTCTGTCTCTGTCTCTGCCTGTGTCTCAGTCTCTGTGTCTGTCTCGCTCTCTGTCTCTGTCTCGGTCTTTGTCTCCGTCTCTGTCTCTGTCTCTGTCTCTGTCTCTGTCTCTGTCTCTGTCTCTGTCTCTGTCTCTGTCTCTGTCTCTGTCTCTGTCGCTGTCTCTGCCTCTGTCTCTGTCTCTGTCTCTGTCTCTGTCTCTGTCTTAGTGTCTCTGTCTGTGCCTCTGTCTCTGCCCCGTCTCTATCTCTGTCTCTGTCGCTGTCTCTGTCTCTGTCTCTGTCTCTGTCTCTGTCTCTGTCTCTGTCGCTGTCTCTGCGTCTGTCTCTGTCTCTGTCTCTGTCTCTGTCTCTGTCTTAGTGTCTCTGTCTGTGCCTCTGTCTCTGCCCCGTCTCTATCTCTGTCTCTGTCGCTGACTCTGCCTCTGTCTCAGTCCCTGCGTCTGTCACTGTCTCTGTCTCTGTCTCTGTCTCTGTCTCTGTCTCTGTCTCTGTCTCTGTCTCTGTCTCTGTCCCTGTCTCTGTCTCTGTCTCTGTCTCTGTCGCTGTCTCTCCCTCTGTCTCTATCTCTGTCTCTGTCCCTGCCTCTGTCTCTGCCTCTGTCTCTGTCTCTGTCTCTGTCTCTGCCTCTGTCTCTGTCGCTGTCTCTCCCTCTGTCTCTGTCTCTGTCTCTGTCCCTGCCTCTGTCTCTGCCTCTGTCTCTGTATCTGTCTCTCTTTCTATCTCTGTCTCTGTCTCTGCCTCCGTCTCTGTCTCCGTCATTGTCTCTGTCTCCGTCTCTGGGTCCCTGTCTGTGTGTCTCTGCCTCTGCCTCTTTGTCTCTGTCTCTGCATCTCTGCATCTCTGCCTCCGTGCCTATGTCTCTATGTTTCTGTCTCTGTCTCTGTCCCTGTCCCTGTCTCAGGCTCTGTCTCTGTCTGTGTCTCTGCCTCCGTCTCTGTGTCTGTCTCTGCCTCTGTCTCCGTCTCTGTCTCTGGCTCTGTGTCTCTGTCTCTGCATCTCTGTCTCTGTGTCTCCGTCTCTGTGTCTCTGCCTCTGTCATTGTGTCTCGGTCTCTGTGAATCTCTCTGTCTCTGTCTCTGTGTCTCTGTCTCTGCGTCTCTGTCTGAGTGTCTCTGCCTCTGTCTCTTTGTCTCTGTCTCTGTCTCTGTCCCTGTCCCTGTCTCTGCCTCTGTCTCTGTCTCTGCCTCCGTCTCTGTCTCTGTCTCTGTCTCTGTCTCTGTCTCTGTCTCTGTCTCTGTCTTAGTCTCTGTCTCTGTCTCTGTCTCTGTCTCTGTCACTGTCTCTGTCTCTGTCTCTGCCTGTGTCTCTGTCTCTGTCTCTGTCTCTGTGTCCGTCTCTGTCTCTGTCTCTGTCTCTGCCTCCGTCTCTCTGTTTGTCTCTGCCTCTGTCTCCGTCTCCGTCTCCATCTCTGTCTCTGTATCTGTCTCTCTTTCTATCTCTGTCTCTGTCTCTGCATCCGTCTCTGTCTCCGTCAGTGTCTCTGTCTCTGTCTCTGGGTCCCTCTCTGTGTGTCTCTGCCTCTGCCTCTTTGTCTCTGTCTCTGTCTCTGTCTCTGTCTCTATCTCCGTCTCTGTCTCTGTCTCTGACTCTGTCTCTGTCTCTGCCTCTGTCTCCGTCTCTGTCTCTGTCTCTGTCTCTATCTCCGTCTCTGTCCCTGTCTCTGACTCTGTCTCTGTCTCTGTCTCTGCTTCTGTCTCTGTCGCTGTCTCTCCTTCTGTCTCTGTCTCTGCCTCTGTCTCTGCCTCTGTCTCTGCCCTGTCTCTATCTCTGTCTCTGTCGCTGTCTCTGCCTCTGTCTCTGTCCAAGCGTCTGTCTCTGTCTCCGTCTCTGTCTCTGTCGCTGTCTCTCCCTCTGTCTCTGTCTCTGTCTCTGTCCCTGCCTCTGTCTCTTTCTCTGTCTCCGTCTCTGTCTCTGTCTCTGTCTCTATCTCCGTCTCTGTCTCTGTCTCTGACTCTGCCTCTGTCTCTGTCTCTGCCTCTGTCTCTGTCTCTGTCTCTGTCTCTGTCTCTGTCTCTGTCTCTGTCTCTATCTCTCTCTCTGTCTCCGTCTCTGTCTCTGTCTCTGTCCCTGTCTCTGTCTCAGTCTCTGTCTCTGTCTCCGTCTTTGTCTCCGTCCTTGTCTGCGTCTTTGTCCCCTGCCCCCCTGCTACCGACCTTGTCTCCTGCCCCTATGTCTCTGTCTGTCTCTCTGTCTCTCCCTCTGTCTTTGTCTCAGTCTCTTCCTCGGTCTGTGTCTCTGTCCCTGCCTCTGTCTCTGTCTCTGTCTCTGTCTCTGTCCCTGCCTCTGTCTCTTTCTCTGTCTCCGTCTCTGTCTCTGTCTCTGTCTCTATCTCCGTCTCTGTCTCTGTCTCTGACTCTGCCTCTGTCTCTGTCTCTGCCTCTGTCTCTGTCGCTGTCTCTACCTCTGTCTCTGTCTCTGTCTCTGTCCCTGCCTCTGTCTCTGCCTCTGTCTCCGTCTCTGTCTCTGTCTCTGTCTCTATCTCCGTCTCTGTCTCTGTCTCTGACTCTGTCTCTGTCTCTGCCTCTGTCTCCGTCTCTGTCTCTGTCTCTGTGTCTCTGTCTCTGTCTCTGTCTCTGTCTCTGTCTCTGTCTCTGTCTCTGTCTCTGTCTCTGTCTCTGTCTCTGTCTCTATCTCTCTCTCTGTCTCCGTCTCTGTCTCTGTCTCTGTCCCTGTCTCTGTCCAAGCGTCTGTCTCTGTCTCTGTCTCTGTCTCTGTCGCTGTCTCTCCCTCTGTCTCTGTCTCTGTCTCTGTCCCTGCCTCTGTCTCTTTCTCTGTCTCCGTCTCTGTCTCTGTCTCTGTCTCTATCTCCGTCTCTGTCTCTGTCTCTGACTCTGCATCTGTCACTGTCTCTGCCTCTGTCTCTGTCGCTGTCTCTACCTCTGTCTCTGTCTCTGTCTCTGTCCCTGCCTCTGTCTCTGCCTCTGTCTCCGTCTCTGTCTCTGTCTCTGTCTCTATCTCCGTCTCTGTCTCTGTCTCTGCCTCTGTCTCTGTCTCTGCCTCTGTCTCCGTCTCTGTCTCTGTCCCTGTGTCTCTGTCTCTGTCTCTGTCTCTGTCTCTGTCACTGTCTCTGTCTCTGTCTCTGTCTCTGTCTCTGTCTCTGTCTCTGTCTCTGTCTCTGTCTCTGTCTCTATCTCTCTCTCTGTCTCCGTCTCTGTCTCTGTCTCTGTCCCTGTCTCTGTCTCAGTCTCTGTCTCTGTCTCCGTCTTTGTCTCCGTCCTTGTCTTCGTCTTTGTCCCCTGCCCCCCTGCTACCGACCTTGTCTCCTGCCCCTATGTCTCTGTCTGTCTCTCTGTCTCTCCCTCTGTCTTTGTCTCAGTCTCTTCCTCGGTCTGTGTCTCTGTCCCTGCCTCTGTCTCTGTCTCTGTCTCTGTCTCTGTCTCTGCCTCTGTCTCTGTCTCTGTCTCTGTCTCTGTCTCTGTCTCTGTCTCTGTCTCTGTCTCTGTCTCTGTCTCTGTCTCTGTCTCTGTCTCTCTTTCTATCTCTGTCTCTGTCTCTGCCTCCGTCTCTGTCTCCGTCAGTCTCTGTCTCTGTCTCTGTGTCCCTGTCTGTGTGTCTCTGCCTCTGCCTCTTTGTCTCTGTCTCTGCATCTCTGCATCTCTGCCTCCGTGCCTATGTCTCTATGTTTCTGTCTCTGTCTCTGTCCCTGTCCCTGTCTCAGGCTCTGTCTCTGTCTGTGTCTCTGCCTCCGTCTCTGTGTCTGTCTCTGCCTCTGTCTCCGTCTCTGTCTCTGGCTCTGTGTCTCTGTCTCTGCATCTCTGTCTCTGTGTCTCCGTCTCTGTGTCTCTGCCTCTGTCATTGTGTCTCGGTCTCTGTGAATCTCTCTGTCTCTGTCTCTGTGTCTCTGTCTCTGCGTCTCTGTCTGAGTGTCTCTGCCTCTGTCTCTGTGTCTCTGTATCAGTTTCTCTGCCTCCGTGCCTATGTCTCTGTGTCTCTGTCTCTGTCTCTGTCTCTGTCCCGGTCTTTGTCTCCGTCAACTGTCTCTGTCTTTGTCTCCGTCTCTGTCTCTGTCTCCGTCAACTGTCTCTGTCTCTGTCTCTGTCTCTGTCTCTGTCTCTGTCTCTGTCTCTGTCTCTGTCTCTGTCTCTGTCTCTGTCTCTGTCCCTGTCCCTGTCTCTGCCTCTGTCTCTGTCTCTGCCTCCGTCTCTGCCTCCGTCTCTGTGTCTGTCTCTGCCTCTGTCTCTGTCTCTGTCTCTCTCTCTGCCTTTGTCTCTGTCTCTGTCTCTGTCTCTGTCTCTGTCTCTGCCTCCGTCTCTGTGTTTGTCTCTGCCTCTGTCTCCGTCTCCGTCTCCATCTCTGTCTCTGTATCTGTCTCTCTTTCTATCTCTGTCTCTGTCTCTGCCTCCGTCTGTGTCTCCGTCAGTGTCTCTGTCTCTGTCTCTGTGTCCCTGTCTGTGTGTCTCTGCCTCTGCCTCTTTGTCTCTGTCTCTGCATCTCTGCATCTCCGCCTCCGTGCCTATGTCTCTATGTTTCTGTCTCTGTCTCTGTCCCTGTCCCTGTCTCAGGCTCTGTCTCTGTCTGTGTCTCTGCCTCCGTCTCTGTGTCTGTCTCTGCCTCTGTCTCCGTCTCTGTCTCTGGCTCTGTGTCTCTGTCTCTGCATCTCTGTCTCTGTGTCTCCGTCTCTGTGTCTCTGCCTCTGTCATTGTGTCTCGGTCTCTGTGAATCTCTCTGTCTCTGTCTCTGTGTCTCTGTCTCTGCGTCTCTGTCTGAGTGTCTCTGCGTCTGTCTCTTTGTCTCTGTATCAGTTTCTCTGCCTCCGTGCCTATGTCTCTGTGTCTCTGTCTCTGTCTCTGTCTCTGTCTCTGTCTCTGTCTCTGTCTCTGTCTCTGTCTCTGTCTCTGTCTCTGTCTCTGTCTCTGTCTCGGTCTTTGTCTCCGTCAACTGTCTCTGTCTCTGTCTCTGTCTCTGTCTCTGTCTCTGTCTCTGTCTCTGTCTCTGTCTCTGTCTCTGTCTCTGTCTCTGTCTCTGTCTCTGTCTCTGTCTCTGTCCCTGTCCCTGTCTCTGCCTCTGTATCCGTCTCTGCCTCCACCTCTGTCTCTGTCTCTGTCTCTGTCTCTGTCTCTGTCTGTGTCTTAGTCTCTGTCTCTGTCTCTGTCTCTGTCTCTGTCACTGTCTCTGTCTCTGTCTCTGCCTGTGTCTCAGTCTCTGTGTCTGTCTCGCTCTCTGTCTCTGTCTCGGTCTTTGTCTCCGTCTCTGTCTCTGTCTCTGTCTCTGTCTCTGTCTCTGTCTCTGTCTCTGTCTCTGTCTCTGTCTCTGTCTCTGTCTCTGTCGCTGTCTCTGCCTCTGTCTCTGTCTCTGTCTCTGTCTCTGTCTCTGTCTTAGTGTCTCTGTCTGTGCCTCTGTCTCTGCCCCGTCTCTATCTCTGTCTCTGTCGCTGTCTCTGTCTCTGTCTCTGTCTCTGTCTCTGTCTCTGTCTCTGTCGCTGTCTCTGCGTCTGTCTCTGTCTCTGTCTCTGTCTCTGTCTCTGTCTCTGTCTCTGTCTCTGTCGCTGTCTCTGCGTCTGTCTCTGTCTCTGTCTCTGTCTCTGTCTCTGTCTCTGTCTTAGTGTCTCTGTCTGTGCCTCTGTCTCTGCCCCGTCTCTATCTCTGTCTCTGTCTCCGTCTCTGTCTCTGTCTCTGTCTCTATCTCCGTCTCTGTCTCTGTCTCTGACTCCGTCTCTGTCTCTGTCTCTGTCTCTGCCTCTGTCTCTGTCGCTGTCTCTCCCTCTGTCTCTGTCTCTGTCTCTGTCCCTGCCTCTGTCTCTGCCTCTGTCTCTGTATCTGTCTCTCTCTCTATCTCTGTCTCTGTCTCTGCCTCCGTCTCTGCCTCCGTCATTGTCTCTGTCTCCGTCTCTGGGTCCCTGTCTGTGTGTCTCTGCCTCTGCCTCCTTGTCTCTGTCTCCGCATCTCTGCCTCCGTGCCTATGTCTTTATGTCTCTGTGTCTGTCTCAGTCTCTGTCTCTGTCTCTGTCTCTGTCTCTGTCTCTGCCTCTGTCTCTGTCTCTGTCTCTGTCTCTGTCTCTGTCTGTGTCTCTGTCTCTGTCTCTGTCCCTGTCTCGGTCTCTGTCTCTGTCCCCGCCCCGTCACCGTCTCCATCTCTGTCTCTAACTCTGTCTCCCTTTCTATCTCTGTCTCTGTCTCTGCCTCCGTCTCTGTCTCCGTCTCTGTCTCTGTCTCTGTCTCTGTCTCTGTCTCCGTCTCTGTCTCTGTCTCTGTCTCTGTCTCTGTCTCTGTCTCTGTCTCTGCCTCTGTCTCTATCTCTGTCTCTGCCTCCGTCTCTGTCTCTGTCTCCGTGCCCCTGTCTCTGTGTCTCTGTCTCTGTGTCTCTGTCTCTGCGTCTCTGTCTCTGTGTCTCTGCCTCTGTGTATCTGTCTCTGTGTCTCTATCTCTGTGTCCCTGTCTCCCTGTCTCTGTCTCTGTCTCTGTCTCTGCCTCCGTCTCTGTGTCTGTCTCTGCCTCTGTCTCCGTCTCTGTCTCTGTCTCCGTCTCCGTCTCCATCTCTGTCTCTGTCTCTGTCTCTGCCTCTGTCTCTGTCTCTGCTTCAATCTCTGTCTCTGTCTCTGCCTCCGCCTCTGTCTCCGTCTCTGTCTCTGTCTCTGTCTGCGTCTCTGCCTCTGTGTCATTCTTTGTCTACGTCTCTGTTTCTGTTTCTGTCTCTGTCTCTGTCTCAGTCTTAGTCTCTGCCTCTGTCCCTGTCTCTGTCTCTGTCTCTGTCTCTGTCTCTGTCTCCGTCTCTGTCTCTGTCTCTGTCTCTGTCTCTGTCTCTGTCTCTGTCTCTGTCCCTGTCTCTGTCTCAGTCTCTGTCTCTGTCTCCGTCTTTGTCTCCGTCCTTGTCTCCGTCTTTGTCCCCTGCCCCTCTGCCTCCGACCTTGTCTCCTGCCCCTCTGTCTCTGTCTGTCTCTCTGTCTCTCCCTCTGTCTTTGTCTCTGTCTCTTCCTCGGTCTGTGTCTCTGTCTCTGTCTCTGTCTCTGTCTCTGTCTCTGTCTCTGTCGCTGTCTCTCCCTCTGTCTCTGTCTCTATCTCCGTCCCTGGCTCTGTCTCTGCCTCTGTCTCCGTCTCTGTCTCTGTCTCTGCCTCTATCTCCGTCTCCGCCTCCGTCTCTGTCTCTGTCTCTGTCTCTGTCTCTGTCTCTGTCTCTGTCTCTGTCTCTGTCTCTGTCTCTGTCTCTGTCTCTGTCTCTGTCTCTGTCTCTGTCTCTGTCTCTGTGTCCGTCTCTGTCTCTGTCTCTGTCTCTGCCTCCGTCTCTGTGTTTGTCTCTGCCTCTGTCTCCGTCTCCGTCTCCATCTCTGTCTCTGTATCTGTCTCTCTTTCTATCTCTGTCTGTGTCACTGCCTCCGTCTCTGTGTCTGTCTCTGCCTCTGTCTCCGTCTCTGTCTCTGGCTCTGTGTCCCTGTCTCTGCATCTCTGTCTCTGTGTCTCCGTCTCTGTGTCTCTGCCTCTGTCATTGTGTCTCGGTCTCTGTGAATCTCTCTGTCTCTGTCTCTGTGTCTCTGTCTCTGCGTCTCTGTCTGAGTGTCTCTGCCTCTGTGTCTTTGTCTCTGTATCAGTTTCTCTGCCTCCGTGCCTATGTCTCTGTGTCTCTGTCTCTGTCTCTGTCTCTGTCTCTGTCTCTGCCCCTGCCTGAGTCTCTGTCTCTGTGTCGATCTCTGTCTCTGTCTTAGTGTCTCTGTCTCTGTCCCTGTCTCTGTCTCTGTCTCTGTGTCCGTCTCTGTCTCTGTCTCTGTATCTGTCTCTCTTTCTATCTCTGTCTCTGTCTCTGTCTCCGTCTCTGTCTCTGTCTCTGTCTCTGTCTCTGTCTCTGTCTCTGTCTCTGTCTCTGTCTCTGTCTCTGTCTCTGTCTCTGTCTCTGTCTCTGTCTCTGTCTCGCTCTCTGTCTCTGTCGCTGTCTCTGCCTCTGTCTCAGTCCCTGCGTCTGTCTCGGTCTTTGTCTCCGTCTCTGTCTCTGTCTCTGTCTCTGTCTCTGTCTCTGTCTCTGTCTCTGTCTCTGTCTCTGTCTCTGTCTCTGTCTCTGTCTCTGTCTCTGTCTCTGTCTCTGTCTCTGTCTCTGTCTCTGTCTCTGTCTCTGTTTCTGTCTCTGTCTCTGTCTCTGTCTCTGTCTCTGTCTCTGTCTCTGTCTCTGTCGCTGTCACTTCCTCTGTCTCTGTCTCCGTCTCTGACCCTGGCTCTGTCTCTGCCTCTGTCTCCGTCTCTGTCTCTGTCTCGGTCTCTGCCTCCGTCTCTGTGTCTGTCTCTGCCTGTGTCTCTGTCCCTCTCTCTGCCTTTGTCCCTGTCTATGTCTCTATCTGTGTCTCTGCCTCTGTCTCGGTCTTTGTCTCCGTCTTTGTCTCTGTCTCTGTCTCTGTCTCTGTCTCTGTCTCTGTCACTGTCTCTGTCTCTGTCTCTGTCTCTGTCCCTGTCTCTGTCTCAGTCTCTGTCTCTGTCTCCGTCTTTGTCTCCGTCCTTGTCTCCGTCTTTGTCCCCTGCCCCCCTGCTACCGACCTTGTCTCCTGCCCCTATGTCTCTGTCTGTCTCTCTGTCTCTCCCTCTGTCTTTGTCTCAGTCTCTTCCTCGGTCTGTGTCTCTGTCCCTGCCTCTGTCTCTGTCTCTGTCTCTGTCTCTGTCTCTGCCTCTGTCTCTGTCTCTGTCTCTGTCTCTGTCTCTGTCTCTGTCTCTGTCTCTGTCTCTGTCTCTGTCTCTGTCTCTGTCTCTGTCTCTGTCTCTGTCTCTCTTTCTATCTCTGTCTCTGTCTCTGCCTCCGTCTCTGTCTCCGTCAGTCTCTGTCTCTGTCTCTGTGTCCCTGTCTGTGTGTCTCTGCCTCTGCCTCTTTGTCTCTGTCTCTGCATCTCTGCATCTCTGCCTCCGTGCCTATGTCTCTATGTTTCTGTCTCTGTCTCTGTCCCTGTCCCTGTCTCAGGCTCTGTCTCTGTCTGTGTCTCTGCCTCCGTCTCTGTGTCTGTCTCTGCCTCTGTCTCCGTCTCTGTCTCTGGCTCTGTGTCTCTGTCTCTGCATCTCTGTCTCTGTGTCTCCGTCTCTGTGTCTCTGCCTCTGTCATTGTGTCTCGGTCTCTGTGAATCTCTCTGTCTCTGTCTCTGTGTCTCTGTCTCTGCGTCTCTGTCTGAGTGTCTCTGCCTCTGTCTCTGTGTCTCTGTATCAGTTTCTCTGCCTCCGTGCCTATGTCTCTGTGTCTCTGTCTCTGTCTCTGTCTCTGTCCCGGTCTTTGTCTCCGTCAACTGTCTCTGTCTCTGTCTCTGTCTCTGTCTCTGTCTCTGTCTCTGTCTCTGTCTCTGTCCCTGTCCCTGTCTCTGCCTCTGTCTCTGTCTCTGCCTCCGTCTCTGTCTCTGTCTCTGTCTCTGTCTCTGTCTCTGTCTCTGTCTTAGTCTCTGTCTCTGTCTCTGTCTCTGTCACTGTCTCTGTCTCTGTCTCTGCCTGTGTCTCAGTCTCTGTGTCTGTCTCGCTCTCTGTCTCTCTCTCGGTCTTTGTCTCCGTCTCTGTCTCTGTCTCCGTCAACTGTCTCTGTCTCTGTCTCTGTCTCTGTCTCTGTCTCTGTCTCTGTCTCTGTCTCTGTCTCTGTCCCTGTCCCTGTCTCTGCCTCTGTCTCTGTCTCTGCCTCCGTCTCTGCCTCCGTCTCTGTGTCTGTCTCTGCCTCTGTCTCTGTCTCTGTCTCTCTCTCTGCCTTTGTCTCTGTCTCTGTCTCTGTCTCTGTCTCTGTCTCTGCCTCCGTCTCTGTGTTTGTCTCTGCCTCTGTCTCCGTCTCCGTCTCCATCTCTGTCTCTGTATCTGTCTCTCTTTCTATCTCTGTCTCTGTCTCTGCCTCCGTCTGTGTCTCCGTCAGTGTCTCTGTCTCTGTCTCTGTGTCCCTGTCTGTGTGTCTCTGCCTCTGCCTCTTTGTCTCTGTCTCTGCATCTCTGCATCTCCGCCTCCGTGCCTATGTCTCTATGTTTCTGTCTCTGTCTCTGTCCCTGTCCCTGTCTCAGGCTCTGTCTCTGTCTGTGTCTCTGCCTCCGTCTCTGTGTCTGTCTCTGCCTCTGTCTCCGTCTCTGTCTCTGGCTCTGTGTCTCTGTCTCTGCATCTCTGTCTCTGTGTCTCCGTCTCTGTGTCTCTGCCTCTGTCATTGTGTCTCGGTCTCTGTGAATCTCTCTGTCTCTGTCTCTGTGTCTCTGTCTCTGCGTCTCTGTCTGAGTGTCTCTGCGTCTGTCTCTTTGTCTCTGTATCAGTTTCTCTGCCTCCGTGCCTATGTCTCTGTGTCTCTGTCTCTGTCTCTGTCTCTGTCTCTGTCTCTGTCTCTGTCTCTGTCTCGGTCTTTGTCTCCGTCAACTGTCTCTGTCTCTGTCTCTGTCTCTGTCTCTGTCTCTGTCTCTGTCTCTGTCTCTGTCTCTGTCTCTGTCTCTGTCTCTGTCTCTGTCTCTGTCCCTGTCCCTGTCTCTGCCTCTGTATCCGTCTCTGCCTCCATCTCTGTCTCTGTCTCTGTCTCTGTCTCTGTCTCTGTCTGTGTCTTAGTCTCTGTCTCTGTCTCTGTCTCTGTCTCTGTCACTGTCTCTGTCTCTGTCTCTGCCTGTGTCTCAGTCTCTGTGTCTGTCTCGCTCTCTGTCTCTGTCTCGGTCTTTGTCTCCGTCTCTGTCTCTGTCTCTGTCTCTGTCTCTGTCTCTGTCTCTGTCTCTGTCTCTGTCTCTGTCTCTGTCTCTGTCTCTGTCGCTGTCTCTGCCTCTGTCTCTGTCTCTGTCTCTGTCTCTGTCTCTGTCTTAGTGTCTCTGTCTGTGCCTCTGTCTCTGCCCCGTCTCTATCTCTGTCTCTGTCGCTGTCTCTGTCTCTGTCTCTGTCTCTGTCTCTGTCTCTGTCTCTGTCGCTGTCTCTGCGTCTGTCTCTGTCTCTGTCTCTGTCTCTGTCTCTGTCTTAGTGTCTCTGTCTGTGCCTCTGTCTCTGCCCCGTCTCTATCTCTGTCTCTGTCGCTGACTCTGCCTCTGTCTCAGTCCCTGCGTCTGTCACTGTCTCTGTCTCTGTCTCTGTCTCTGTCTCTGTCTCTGTCTCTGTCTCTGTCTCTGTCCCTGTCTCTGTCTCTGTCTCTGTCTCTGTCGCTGTCTCTCCCTCTGTCTCTATCTCTGTCTCTGTCCCTGCCTCTGTCTCTGCCTCTGTCTCTGTCTCTGTCTCTGTCTCTGCCTCTGTCTCTGTCGCTGTCTCTCCCTCTGTCTCTGTCTCTGTCTCTGTCCCTGCCTCTGTCTCTGCCTCTGTCTCTGTATCTGTCTCTCTTTCTATCTCTGTCTCTGTCTCTGCCTCCGTCTCTGTCTCCGTCATTGTCTCTGTCTCCGTCTCTGGGTCCCTGTCTGTGTGTCTCTGCCTCTGCCTCTTTGTCTCTGTCTCTGCATCTCTGCATCTCTGCCTCCGTGCCTATGTCTCTATGTTTCTGTCTCTGTCTCTGTCCCTGTCCCTGTCTCAGGCTCTGTCTCTGTCTGTGTCTCTGCCTCCGTCTCTGTGTCTGTCTCTGCCTCTGTCTCCGTCTCTGTCTCTGGCTCTGTGTCTCTGTCTCTGCATCTCTGTCTCTGTGTCTCCGTCTCTGTGTCTCTGCCTCTGTCATTGTGTCTCGGTCTCTGTGAATCTCTCTGTCTCTGTCTCTGTGTCTCTGTCTCTGCGTCTCTGTCTGAGTGTCTCTGCCTCTGTCTCTTTGTCTCTGTCTCTGTCTCTGTCCCTGTCCCTGTCTCTGCCTCTGTCTCTGTCTCTGCCTCCGTCTCTGTCTCTGTCTCTGTCTCTGTCTCTGTCTCTGTCTCTGTCTCTGTCTCTGTCTTAGTCTCTGTCTCTGTCTCTGTCTCTGTCTCTGTCACTGTCTCTGTCTCTGTCTCTGCCTGTGTCTCTGTCTCTGTCTCTGTCTCTGTGTCCGTCTCTGTCTCTGTCTCTGTCTCTGCCTCCGTCTCTCTGTTTGTCTCTGCCTCTGTCTCCGTCTCCGTCTCCATCTCTGTCTCTGTATCTGTCTCTCTTTCTATCTCTGTCTCTGTCTCTGCATCCGTCTCTGTCTCCGTCAGTGTCTCTGTCTCTGTCTCTGGGTCCCTCTCTGTGTGTCTCTGCCTCTGCCTCTTTGTCTCTGTCTCTGTCTCTGTCTCTGTCTCTATCTCCGTCTCTGTCTCTGTCTCTGACTCTGTCTCTGTCTCTGCCTCTGTCTCCGTCTCTGTCTCTGTCTCTGTCTCTATCTCCGTCTCTGTCCCTGTCTCTGACTCTGTCTCTGTCTCTGTCTCTGCTTCTGTCTCTGTCGCTGTCTCTCCTTCTGTCTCTGTCTCTGCCTCTGTCTCTGCCTCTGTCTCTGCCCTGTCTCTATCTCTGTCTCTGTCGCTGTCTCTGCCTCTGTCTCTGTCCAAGCGTCTGTCTCTGTCTCCGTCTCTGTCTCTGTCGCTGTCTCTCCCTCTGTCTCTGTCTCTGTCTCTGTCCCTGCCTCTGTCTCTTTCTCTGTCTCCGTCTCTGTCTCTGTCTCTGTCTCTATCTCCGTCTCTGTCTCTGTCTCTGACTCTGCCTCTGTCTCTGTCTCTGCCTCTGTCTCTGTCTCTGTCTCTGTCTCTGTCTCTGTCTCTGTCTCTGTCTCTATCTCTCTCTCTGTCTCCGTCTCTGTCTCTGTCTCTGTCCCTGTCTCTGTCTCAGTCTCTGTCTCTGTCTCCGTCTTTGTCTCCGTCCTTGTCTGCGTCTTTGTCCCCTGCCCCCCTGCTACCGACCTTGTCTCCTGCCCCTATGTCTCTGTCTGTCTCTCTGTCTCTCCCTCTGTCTTTGTCTCAGTCTCTTCCTCGGTCTGTGTCTCTGTCCCTGCCTCTGTCTCTGTCTCTGTCTCTGTCTCTGTCCCTGCCTCTGTCTCTTTCTCTGTCTCCGTCTCTGTCTCTGTCTCTGTCTCTATCTCCGTCTCTGTCTCTGTCTCTGACTCTGCCTCTGTCTCTGTCTCTGCCTCTGTCTCTGTCGCTGTCTCTACCTCTGTCTCTGTCTCTGTCTCTGTCCCTGCCTCTGTCTCTGCCTCTGTCTCCGTCTCTGTCTCTGTCTCTGTCTCTATCTCCGTCTCTGTCTCTGTCTCTGACTCTGTCTCTGTCTCTGCCTCTGTCTCCGTCTCTGTCTCTGTCTCTGTGTCTCTGTCTCTGTCTCTGTCTCTGTCTCTGTCTCTGTCTCTGTCTCTGTCTCTGTCTCTGTCTCTGTCTCTGTCTCTATCTCTCTCTCTGTCTCCGTCTCTGTCTCTGTCTCTGTCCCTGTCTCTGTCCAAGCGTCTGTCTCTGTCTCTGTCTCTGTCTCTGTCGCTGTCTCTCCCTCTGTCTCTGTCTCTGTCTCTGTCCCTGCCTCTGTCTCTTTCTCTGTCTCCGTCTCTGTCTCTGTCTCTGTCTCTATCTCCGTCTCTGTCTCTGTCTCTGACTCTGCATCTGTCACTGTCTCTGCCTCTGTCTCTGTCGCTGTCTCTACCTCTGTCTCTGTCTCTGTCTCTGTCCCTGCCTCTGTCTCTGCCTCTGTCTCCGTCTCTGTCTCTGTCTCTGTCTCTATCTCCGTCTCTGTCTCTGTCTCTGCCTCTGTCTCTGTCTCTGCCTCTGTCTCCGTCTCTGTCTCTGTCCCTGTGTCTCTGTCTCTGTCTCTGTCTCTGTCTCTGTCACTGTCTCTGTCTCTGTCTCTGTCTCTGTCTCTGTCTCTGTCTCTGTCTCTGTCTCTGTCTCTGTCTCTATCTCTCTCTCTGTCTCCGTCTCTGTCTCTGTCTCTGTCCCTGTCTCTGTCTCAGTCTCTGTCTCTGTCTCCGTCTTTGTCTCCGTCCTTGTCTTCGTCTTTGTCCCCTGCCCCCCTGCTACCGACCTTGTCTCCTGCCCCTATGTCTCTGTCTGTCTCTCTGTCTCTCCCTCTGTCTTTGTCTCAGTCTCTTCCTCGGTCTGTGTCTCTGTCCCTGCCTCTGTCTCTGTCTCTGTCTCTGTCTCTGTCTCTGCCTCTGTCTCTGTCTCTGTCTCTGTCTCTGTCTCTGTCTCTGTCTCTGTCTCTGTCTCTGTCTCTGTCTCTGTCTCTGTCTCTGTCTCTGTCTCTCTTTCTATCTCTGTCTCTGTCTCTGCCTCCGTCTCTGTCTCCGTCAGTCTCTGTCTCTGTCTCTGTGTCCCTGTCTGTGTGTCTCTGCCTCTGCCTCTTTGTCTCTGTCTCTGCATCTCTGCATCTCTGCCTCCGTGCCTATGTCTCTATGTTTCTGTCTCTGTCTCTGTCCCTGTCCCTGTCTCAGGCTCTGTCTCTGTCTGTGTCTCTGCCTCCGTCTCTGTGTCTGTCTCTGCCTCTGTCTCCGTCTCTGTCTCTGGCTCTGTGTCTCTGTCTCTGCATCTCTGTCTCTGTGTCTCCGTCTCTGTGTCTCTGCCTCTGTCATTGTGTCTCGGTCTCTGTGAATCTCTCTGTCTCTGTCTCTGTGTCTCTGTCTCTGCGTCTCTGTCTGAGTGTCTCTGCCTCTGTCTCTGTGTCTCTGTATCAGTTTCTCTGCCTCCGTGCCTATGTCTCTGTGTCTCTGTCTCTGTCTCTGTCTCTGTCCCGGTCTTTGTCTCCGTCAACTGTCTCTGTCTTTGTCTCCGTCTCTGTCTCTGTCTCCGTCAACTGTCTCTGTCTCTGTCTCTGTCTCTGTCTCTGTCTCTGTCTCTGTCTCTGTCTCTGTCTCTGTCTCTGTCTCTGTCTCTGTCCCTGTCCCTGTCTCTGCCTCTGTCTCTGTCTCTGCCTCCGTCTCTGCCTCCGTCTCTGTGTCTGTCTCTGCCTCTGTCTCTGTCTCTGTCTCTCTCTCTGCCTTTGTCTCTGTCTCTGTCTCTGTCTCTGTCTCTGTCTCTGCCTCCGTCTCTGTGTTTGTCTCTGCCTCTGTCTCCGTCTCCGTCTCCATCTCTGTCTCTGTATCTGTCTCTCTTTCTATCTCTGTCTCTGTCTCTGCCTCCGTCTGTGTCTCCGTCAGTGTCTCTGTCTCTGTCTCTGTGTCCCTGTCTGTGTGTCTCTGCCTCTGCCTCTTTGTCTCTGTCTCTGCATCTCTGCATCTCCGCCTCCGTGCCTATGTCTCTATGTTTCTGTCTCTGTCTCTGTCCCTGTCCCTGTCTCAGGCTCTGTCTCTGTCTGTGTCTCTGCCTCCGTCTCTGTGTCTGTCTCTGCCTCTGTCTCCGTCTCTGTCTCTGGCTCTGTGTCTCTGTCTCTGCATCTCTGTCTCTGTGTCTCCGTCTCTGTGTCTCTGCCTCTGTCATTGTGTCTCGGTCTCTGTGAATCTCTCTGTCTCTGTCTCTGTGTCTCTGTCTCTGCGTCTCTGTCTGAGTGTCTCTGCGTCTGTCTCTTTGTCTCTGTATCAGTTTCTCTGCCTCCGTGCCTATGTCTCTGTGTCTCTGTCTCTGTCTCTGTCTCTGTCTCTGTCTCTGTCTCTGTCTCTGTCTCGGTCTTTGTCTCCGTCAACTGTCTCTGTCTCTGTCTCTGTCTCTGTCTCTGTCTCTGTCTCTGTCTCTGTCTCTGTCTCTGTCTCTGTCTCTGTCTCTGTCTCTGTCTCTGTCTCTGTCTCTGTCCCTGTCCCTGTCTCTGCCTCTGTATCCGTCTCTGCCTCCACCTCTGTCTCTGTCTCTGTCTCTGTCTCTGTCTCTGTCTGTGTCTTAGTCTCTGTCTCTGTCTCTGTCTCTGTCTCTGTCACTGTCTCTGTCTCTGTCTCTGCCTGTGTCTCAGTCTCTGTGTCTGTCTCGCTCTCTGTCTCTGTCTCGGTCTTTGTCTCCGTCTCTGTCTCTGTCTCTGTCTCTGTCTCTGTCTCTGTCTCTGTCTCTGTCTCTGTCTCTGTCTCTGTCTCTGTCTCTGTCGCTGTCTCTGCCTCTGTCTCTGTCTCTGTCTCTGTCTCTGTCTCTGTCTTAGTGTCTCTGTCTGTGCCTCTGTCTCTGCCCCGTCTCTATCTCTGTCTCTGTCGCTGTCTCTGTCTCTGTCTCTGTCTCTGTCTCTGTCTCTGTCTCTGTCGCTGTCTCTGCGTCTGTCTCTGTCTCTGTCTCTGTCTCTGTCTCTGTCTCTGTCTCTGTCTCTGTCGCTGTCTCTGCGTCTGTCTCTGTCTCTGTCTCTGTCTCTGTCTCTGTCTTAGTGTCTCTGTCTGTGCCTCTGTCTCTGCCCCGTCTCTATCTCTGTCTCTGTCTCCGTCTCTGTCTCTGTCTCTGTCTCTATCTCCGTCTCTGTCTCTGTCTCTGACTCCGTCTCTGTCTCTGTCTCTGTCTCTGCCTCTGTCTCTGTCGCTGTCTCTCCCTCTGTCTCTGTCTCTGTCTCTGTCCCTGCCTCTGTCTCTGCCTCTGTCTCTGTATCTGTCTCTCTCTCTATCTCTGTCTCTGTCTCTGCCTCCGTCTCTGCCTCCGTCATTGTCTCTGTCTCCGTCTCTGGGTCCCTGTCTGTGTGTCTCTGCCTCTGCCTCTTTGTCTCTGTCTCTGCATCTCTGCATCTCTGCCTCCGTGCCTATGTCTCTATGTTTCTGTCTCTGTCTCTGTCCCTGTCCCTGTCTCAGGCTCTGTCTCTGTCTGTGTCTCTGCCTCCGTCTCTGTGTCTGTCTCTGCCTCTGTCTCCGTCTCTGTCTCTGGCTCTGTGTCTCTGTCTCTGCATCTCTGTCTCTGTGTCTCCGTCTCTGTGTCTCTGCCTCTGTCATTGTGTCTCGGTCTCTGTGAATCTCTCTGTCTCTGTCTCTGTGTCTCTGTCTCTGCGTCTCTGTCTGAGTGTCTCTGCCTCTGTCTCTTTGTCTCTGTCTCTGTCTCTGTCCCTGTCCCTGTCTCTGCCGCTGTCTCTGTCTCTGCCTCCGTCTCTGTCTCTGTCTCTGTCTCTGTCCCTGTCTCTGTCTCTGTCTCTGTCGCTGTCTCTGCCTCTGTCTCTGTCTCTGTCTCTGTCTCTGTCTCTGTCTCTGTCTCTGTCTCTGTCTCTGTCTCTGTCTCTGTCTTAGTGTCTCTGTCTCTGCCTCTGTCTCTGCCCTGTCTCTATCTCTGTCTCTGTCGCTGTCTCTGCCTCTGTCTCAGTCCCTGCGTCTGTCACTGTCTCTGTCTCTGTCTCTGTCTCTGTCTCTGTCTCTGTCCCTGTCTCTGTCTCTGTCTCTGTCTCTGTCGCTGTCTCTCCCTCTGTCTCTGCCTCTGTCTCTGTCCCTGCCTCTGTCTCTGCCTCTGTCTCCGTCTCTGTCTCTGTCTCTATCTCCGTCTCTGTCTCTGTCTCTGACTCCGTCTCTGTCTCTGTCTCTGCCTCTGTCTCTGTCGCTGTCTCTCCCTCTGTCTCTGTCTCTGTCTCTGTCCCTGCCTCTGTCTCTGCCTCTGTCTCTGTATCTGTCTCTCTTTCTATCTCTGTCTCTGTCTCTGCCTCCGTCTCTGTCTCCGTCAGTGTCTCTGTCTCTGTCTCTGGGTCCCTGTCTGTGTGTCTCTGCCTCTGCCTCTTTGTCTCTGTCTCTGCATCTCTGCATCTCTGCCTCCGTGCCTATGTCTCTATGTTTCTGTCTCTGTCTCTGTCCCTGTCCCTGTCTCAGGCTCTGTCTCCGTCTGTGTCTCTGCCTCCGTCTCTGTGTCTGTCTCTGCCTCTGTCTCCGTCTCTGTCTCTGGCTCTGTGTCTCTGTCTCTGCATCTCTGTCTCTGTGTCTCCGTCTCTGTGTCTCTGCCTCTGTCATTGTGTCTCGGTCTCTGTGAATCTCTCTGTCTCTGCCTCCGTGCCTATGTCTCTGTGTCTCTGTCTGTGTCTCTATCTCCGTCTCTGTCTCTGTCTCTGACTCCGTCTCTGTCTCTGTCTCTGCCTCTGTCTCTGTCGCTGTCTCTGACTCCGTCTCAGTCTCTGTCTCTGCCTCTGTCTCTGTCGCTGTCTCTCCCTCTGTCTCTGTCTCTGTCTCTGTCCCTGCATCCGTCTCTGTCTCTGTCTCTGTCTCTGTCTCTGTCTCTGTCTCTGTCTTAGTCTCTGTCTCCGTCTCTGACCCTGGCTCTGTCTCTGCCTCTGTCTCCGTCTCTGTCTCTGTCTCGGTCTCTGCCTCCGTCTCTGTGTCTGTCTCTGCCTGTGTCTCTGTCCCTCTCTCTGCCTTTGTCCCTGTCTATGTCTCTGTCTGTGTCTCTGCCTCTGTCTCGGTCTTTGTCTCCGTCTCTGTCTCTGTCTCTGTCTCTGTCTCTGTCTCTGTCTCTGCCTCTGTCTCTGTCTCTGTCTCTGTCCCTGTCCCTGTCTCTGCCTCTGTCTCTGTCTCTGCCTCTGTCTCCGTCTTTGTCTCCGCCCTTTCTCCGTCTTTGTCCCCTGCCCCTCTGCTACCGACCTTGTCTCCTGCCCCTATGTCTCTGTCTGTCTCTCTGTCTCTCCCTCTGTCTTTGTCTCTGTCTCTTCCTCGGTCTGTGTCTCTGTCCCTGCCTCTGTCTCTGTCTCTGTCTCTGTCTCTGTCTCTGCCTCTGTCTCCGTCTCTGTCTCTGTCTCTGTCTGTGTCTCTGCCTCCGTCTCTGTGTCTGTCTCTGCCTCTGTCTCCGTCTCTGTCTCTGTCTCTGTCTCTGCCTCTGTCTCTGTCGCTGTCTCTCCTTCTGTCTCTGTGTCTGCCTCTGTCTCTGCCTCTGTCTCTGCCCTGTCTCTATCTCTGTCTCTGTCGCTGTCTCTGCCTCTGTATCCGTCTCTGTCTCTGTCTCTGTGTCTCTGTCTCTGTCTCTGTCTCTGTCTCTGTCTCTGTCTCCATCTCTCTCTCTGTCTCCGTCTCTGTCTCTGTATCTGTGCCCCTGTCTCTGTGTCTCTGTCTCTGTGTCTCTGTCTCTGTGTGTCTGTCTCTGTGTATCTGTCTCTGTGTCTCTATCTCTGTCTCCGGCTCTGTCTCTGTCTCTGTCGCTGTCTCTGCCTCTGTCTCTGTCTCTGTCTCTGTCTCTGTCTCTGTCTCTGTCTCTGTCTCTATCTCTCTCTCTGTCTCCGTCTCTGTCTCTGTCTCTGTGCCCCTGTCTCTGTGTCTCTGTCTCTGTGTCTCTGTCTCTGTGTCTCTGTCTCTGTGTATCTGTCTCTGTGTCTCTATCTCTGTCTCCGGCTCTGTCTCTGTCTCTGTCGCTGTCTCTGCCTCTGCCTCTGTCTCTGTCTCTGTCTCCGTCTCTGTCTCTGTCTCTGTCTCTGTCTCTGTCTCTGTCTCTGTCTCTGTCTCTATCTCTCTCTCTGTCTCCGTCTCTGTCTCTGTCTCTGTGCCCCTGTCTCTGTGTCTCTGTCTCTGTGTCTCTGTCTCTGTGTCTCTGTCTCTGTGTATCTGTCTCTGTGTCTCTATCTCTGTCTCCGGCTCTGTCTCTGTCTCTGTCGCTGTCTCTGCCTCTGTCTCTGTCTCTGTCTCCGTCTCTGTCTCTGTCTCTGTCTCTATCTCCGTCTCTGTCTCTGTCTCTGACTCTGTCTCTGTCTCTGTCTCTGCCTCTGTCTCTGTCGCTGTCTCTCCTTCTGTCTCTGTGTCTGCCTCTGTCTCTGCCTCTGTCTCTGCCCTGTCTCTATCTCTGACTCTGTCGCTATCTCTGCCTCTGTCTCAGTCCAAGCGTCTGTCTCTGTCTCTGTCTCTGTCTCTGTCGCTGTCTCTCCCTCTGTCTCTGTCTCTGTCTCTGTCCCTGCCTGAGTCTCTGCCTCTGTCTCCGTCTCTGTCTCTGTCTCTGTCTCTATCTCCGTCTCTGTCCCTGTCTCTGACTCTGTCTCTGTCTCTGTCTCTGCCTCTGTCTCTGTCGCTGTCTCTCCTTCTGTCTCTGTCTCTGCCTCTGTCTCTGCCTCTGTCTCTGCCTCTGTCTCTGCCCTGTCTCTATCTCTGTCTCTGTCGCTGTCTCTGCCTCTGTCTCTGTCCAAGCGTCTGTCTCTGTCTCTGTCTCTGTCTCTGTCGCTGTCTCTCCCTCTGTCTCTGTCTCTGTCTCTGTCCCTGCCTCTGTCTCTTTCTCTGTCTCCGTCTCTGTCTCTGTCTCTGTCTCTATCTCCGTCTCTGTCTCTGTCTCTGACTCAGCCTCTGTCTCTGTCTCTATCTCTCTCTCTGTCTCCGTCTCTGTCTCTGTCTCTGTGCCCCTGTCTCCGTGTCTCTGTCTCTGTGTCTCTGTCTCTGTGTCTCTGTCTCTGTGTATCTGTCTCTGTGTCTCTATCTCTGTCTCCGGCTCTGTCTCTGTCTCTGTCGCTGTCTCTGCCTCTGTCTCTGTCTCTGTCTCCGTCTCAGTCTCTGTCTCTGTCTCTATCTCCGTCTCTGTCTCTGTCTCTGACTCTGTCTCTGTCTCTGTCTCTGCCTCTGTCTCTGTCGCTGCCTCTCCTTCTGTCTCTGTGTCTGCCTCTGTCTCTGCCTCTGTCTCTGCCCTGTCTCTATCTCTGTCTCTGTCGCTATCTCTGCCTCTGTCTCAGTCCAAGCGTCTGTCTCTGTCTCTGTCTCTGTCTCTGTCGCTGTCTCTCCCTCTGTCTCTGTCTCTGTCTCTGTCCCTGCCTCTGTCTCTGCCTCTGTCTCCGTCTCTGTCGCTGTCTCTCCCTCTGTCTCTGTCTCTGCCTCTGTCTCTGCCTCTGTCTTTGCCCTGTCTATATCTCTGTCTCTGTCGCTGTCTCTGCCTCCGTCTCAGTCCAAGCGTCTGTCTCTGTCTCTGTTTCTGTCTCTGTCTCTGTCTCTGTCGCTGTCTCTCCCTCTGTCTCTGTCTCTGTCTCTGTCCCTGCCTCTGTCTCTGCCTCTGTCTCCGTCTCTGTCTCTGTCTCTGTCTCTATCTCCGTCTCTGTCTCTCTCTCTGTCCCTGCCTCTGTCTCTGCCTCTGTCTCTGCCTCTGTCTCCGTCTCTGTCGCTGTCTCTCCTTCTGTCTCTGTCTCTGCCTCTGTCTCTGCCTCTGTCTTTGCCCTGTCTATATCTCTGTCTCTGTCGCTGTCTCTGCCTCCGTCTCAGTCCAAGCGTCTGTCTCTGTCTCTGTTTCTGTCTCTGTCTCTGTCTCTGTCGCTGTCTCTCCCTCTGTCTCTGTCTCTGTCTCTGTCCCTGCCTCTGTCTCTGCCTCTGTCTCCGTCTCTGTCTCTGTCTCTGTCTCTATCTCCGTCTCTGTCTCTGTCTCTGACTCTGCCTCTGTCTCTGTCTCTGCCTCTGTCTCTGTCGCTGCCTCTCCCTCTGTCTCTGTCTCTGTCTCTGTCCCTGCCTCTGTCTCTGCCTCTGTCTCCGTCTCTGTCTCTGTCTCTATCTCTCTCTCTGTCTCCGTCTCTGTCTCTGTATCTGTGCCCCTGTCTCTGTGTCTCTGTCTCTGTGTCTCTGTCTCTGTGTCTCTGTCTCTGTGTATCTGTCTCTGTGTCTCTATCTCTGTCTCCGGCTCTGTCTCTGTCTCTGTCGCTCTCTCTGCCTCTGTCTCTGTCTCTGTCTCTGTCTCTTTCTCTGTCTCTGTCTCTGTCTTAGTGTCTCTGTCTCTGTCTCTGTCTCTATTTCTGACTCTGTCTCTGTCTCTGTCCCTGCCTCTGTCTCTTTCTCTGTCTCCGTCTCTGTCTCTGTCTCTGTCTATATCTCCGTCTCTGTCTCTGTCTCTGTGCCCCTGTCTCTGTGTCTCTGTCTCTGTGTCTCTGTCTCTGTGTCTCTGTCTCTGTGTCTCTGTCTCTGTGTATCTGTCTCTGTGTCTCCATCTCTGTCTCCGGCTCTGTCTCTGTCTCTGTCGCTGTCTCTGCCTCTGTCTCTGTCTCTGTCTCCGTCTCTGTCTCTGTCTCTGTCTCTATCTCCGTCTCTGTCTCTGTCTCTGACTCTGTCTCTGTCTCTGTCTCTGCCTCTGTCTCTGTCGCTGCCTCTACTTCTGTCTCTGTGTCTGCCTCTGTCTCTGCCTCTGTCTCTGCCCTGTCTCTATCTCTGTCTCTGTCGCTATCTCTGCCTCTGTCTCAGTCCAAGCGTGTGTCTCTGTCTCTGTCTCTGTCTCTGTCGCTGTCTCTCCCTCTGTCTCTGTCTCTGTCTCTGTCCCTGCCTCTGTCTCTGCCTCTGTCTCCGTCTCTGTCGCTGTCTCTCCTTCTGTCTCTGTCTCTGCCTCTGTCTCTGCCTCTGTCTTTGCCCTGTCTATATCTCTGTCTCTGTCGCTGTCTCTGCCTCCGTCTCAGTCCAAGCGTCTGTCTCTGTCTCTGTCTCTGTCTCTGTTTCTGTCTCTGTCTCTGTCTCTGTCGCTGTCTCTCCCTCTGTCTCTGTCTCTGTCTCTGTCCCTGCCTCTGTCTCTGCCTCTGTCTCCGTCTCTGTCTCTGTCTCTGTCTCTATCTCCGTCTCTGTCTCTGTCTCTGACTCTGCCTCTGTCTCTGTCTCTGCCTCTGTCTCTGTCGCTGCCTCTCCCTCTGTCTCTGTCTCTGTCTCTGTCCCTGCCTCTGTCTCTGCCTCTGTCTCCGTCTCTGTCTCTGTCTCTATCTCTCTCTCTGTCTCCGTCTCTGTCTCTGTATCTGTGCCCCTGTCTCTGTGTCTCTGTCTCTGTGTCTCTGTCTCTGTGTCTCTGTCTCTGTGTATCTGTCTCTGTGTCTCTATCTCTGTCTCCGGCTCTGTCTCTGTCTCTGTCGCTCTTTCTGCCTCTGTCTCTGTCTCTGTCTCTGTCTCTTTCTCTGTCTCTGTCTCTGTCTTAGTGTCTCTGCCTCTGTCTCTGTCTCTATTTCTGACTCTGTCTCTGCCTCTGTCTCTGCCTCTGTCTCTATCTCTGTCTCTACCTCCGTCTCTGTCTCTGTCTCCGTGCCCCTGTCTCTTTGTCTCTGTCTCTGTGTCTCTGCCTCTGTGTATCTGTCTCTGTGTCTCTATATCTGTGTCTCTGTCTCCCTGTCTCTGTCTCTGTCTCTGCCTCTGTCTCTGTCTCTGTCTCTGTCTCTGTCTCTGTCTCTGTCTCTGCCTCTGTCTCTGTCGCAGTCTCTCCCTCTGTCTCTGTCTCTGTCTCTGTCCCTGCCTCTGTCTCTGCCTCTGTCTCCGTCTCTGTCTCTGTCTCTGTCTCTGTCTCTGTGTCTCTGTCTCTGTCTCTGTCTCTGTCTCTGTCTCTGTCTCTGTCTCTGTCTCTGTCTCTATCTCTCTCTCTGTCTCCGTCTCTGTCTCTCTATCTGTGCCCCTGTCTCTGTGTCTCTGTCTCTGTGTCTCTGTCTCTGTGTCTCTGTCTCTGTGTATCTGTCTCTGTGTCTCTGTCTCTGTCTCCGGCTCTGTCTCTGTCTCTGTCGCTGTCTCTGCCTCTGTCTCTGTCTCTGTCTCTGTGTCTTTCTCTGTCTCTGTCTCTGTCTTAGTGTCTCTGTCTCTGTCTCTGTCTCTATCTCTGTCTCTGCCTCCGTCTCTGTCTCTGTCTCTGCCTCCGTCTCTGTCTCTGTCTCCGTGCCCCTGTCTCTTTGTCTCTGTCTCTGTGTCTCTGCCTCTGTGTATCTGTCTCTGTGTCTCTGTCTCTGTCTCTGTCTCTGTCTCTGTCTCTGTCTCTGTCTCTGTCTCTATCTCTCTCTCTGTCTCCGTCTCTGTCTCTCTATCTGTGCCCCTGTCTCTGTGTCTCTGTCTCTGTGTCTCTGTCTCTGTGTCTCTGTCTCTGTGTATCTGTCTCTGTGTCTCTATCTCTG